>JAKFHU010002169.1:2400000-3000000 GCA_023783475.1 Daubentonia madagascariensis | reverse complement strand
CCTGGGGGGCTCTAACATTTAGAGGTCAGAGGAAGCTAAGTCATTAAAGTAGAGTAGGAAGGAACATCCAGAGAGGCAGGAGGAGAGCAGACAACTTTGCTAAGTGCCAGTGAGGAGTCCAATAATAAGAGGGATAAGAAGTTACTACTGGACTTAGGAACAGTTTATTCAGTGGCAGTGTAGGCTCCCCATCTCTTGCCTACATCTTTGCAGTTGCTTTGCAATAACAGCCTGGCCTCTGACTCTCCCTTTTCCTTTATACCCCATATACCAAAACCTGATTATTATTCCTTCAAATAAGTTGTTCAATATTTACTGAGCGATAGCATGAAAAAAACAAAAATTATAATCAGAAGAATTGCCAACTAATAGCAGTATGTTCCTGGGCAAGACAAATAACCTCATTGCACACCTCAGCTTATCCATGCAGAAAATGGAGACAAAAATAATTGCTCTGTTTCGTGAGATTACTGTGAAGATCAAATGCAATGATGAACATGTAACATCTGTGTCCTGCTCCTCCAGCAGCAGCCCCCAAATCTTGGAGGCAGGCAGGAGATATCTATCACCTTTCCACTGCTGTAGGCCATGTGGCCTGGGGTAAGAGTGGAGATTTAGATGGGGTGAGGTTACGGGAACTCAGGTTGAGATCAGACCCACTCTGCTTCCATAGGCCACACAGTGATTGGTGGCTGTCCTCAGCTTTGCACATGCTGCCTAGCTTACTCTCAAGCTAAGACTTACGGGTCGCTACCCCTCACCAATTTCTCCAAAAAGAGGGAAGCTCATTCTCTTTCCCCAGCAGTTGTTCCTTTTCTTCTCTTCCCTCACTCAGAGTGTCACAGCCTCCTCTGGGGACTACCTTTCTCCATCCCCTGACACCCTTCACAAATCTTGGCCTTGGGTTTTCAATTTATGCTAATATTAGACTTAACGTACATGATAACACTTTGAAAAAGTCTGATTTGAAGGCATTATTATTGGATGCTTATTAGGAGCATGGGACTCTGCTGGTTGCTATCTTCGATGACCAAGATTCACTTGCCCACAAGAAGTATACATCTCACAGGAGCAAAAATTATACATACTCATGCAACAAATATTTACTGAGCACATATTATGTACCAGGCATTGGTATAGGCCTTGGGGATCTATCAGTGAACAAAACAGACAAAGATCCCTGCCCTCATGTAACTACATTCAGTTGAGAATACAATGAACTATAATACACATACCAGAATACAGAATAACGTGAAATTGCCATAAGTAAGAAACAAGGACACACTAAATCTGTGTGTACAGATTTAGTGGTAACTGAAGAAATGGCAGCACGGTGCAAAAGGACAAGCATAAGTTCTGGAGCTGACCTGGATCCAAGATTCCCTTATGGTACTTTGTTAGCCATGTGCTTTGGATAAGTGACTTAACTTTGCTGAGTCTAATCTTTAACATGAGGATAAATGATACATGTCTTACAGGGTTTGGTGAGAATATGTGATAAATCATGCAGAACAGGCCTAGAATATTTAGTTCCTTTCTCATTCCACACAACAAACTCCACTCCATCTCATTCTTTTAGGATCTTCAGATTTTTGAACAAAGGGTCTGAAAAATAAGCAAAATATTTAACATCTGTAAATATCAGTTTTTTTAATCTGTAAACTGGGGATTAGGATAATTACTTCCCAGGGTTGAGAGTTAAATGAAATGTACAAAAAGCTTCTAGTATAGTTCTTGGCTCAGAGAAGTGATTAATAAACGGTCATTGGCTTCATTTGTTCTTCTTTCTGCTTTGTCCAGGTCACCTACATAGACTCATATCCAGTGTCCAAAAGTGACTTTAAAAACTCAGCTATCAGGTATTTGTTGACAAAATCTACTTGGCAGGGATATTGTGAGGATTTAAGATGTGGCACTCATGTGCCTGGCCCCAGGTCTACACATAAAAAAGGCTCATATTCTCCATCCCCAAGAAGTCTAATTGAAAAATTATCCAAGCCCAGGAATCCACAATGAGTGTCCCAGAAAGATTGGTAGTACTCTACCAAAAACCACATGAGGCTCACTTTTCTGAGCAAGCAAAAGAGCAGAGTGGAAGAAGCAAAATTAAGGTGGACTAGGAGAGGGGCAAGAAGTACCGGATAGGTAGAAGTTGGGAACTTTGGGTAATCTAACTTTTATAATAAATATTAATATATGGCTGTTAATTTCTGCAGTTGTGATAATAATGTTGAGGTTATGTAAAAACAAGACTCCTTATCATTTAGAGAAACACTGAAATATTTATGACTGAAAATTTTAAAAGTTATTGGATATTTTTATTTGAATTGCATTAAACTTTTAAATTTAGGAATATGAATACTTCAGCAGTAATCTGGTTTTCTAGCAAAACATGCATGGCCCAATTGATACATCACAAGCACATAAGTTTATTCACAAAGTTATACCCTAGCCAAGGTCATTTTCCAATTCTTACCCTATTCCAATCCAAACATACAATACTAATTCACTTCATCAACACTTATTGAGCACCTACTATATATATGTACAAAGGCTGGGGATTGACATTTTACCCATAAGCTACAAGGTACACTCAATTCAATTTAACAAACATCTGCTATGTGCAAGCCACTAAAACATGGCTTGTGCCTTCATACCATCTAAATCAAGGGGACAGCACTGTGGCAAGATCTGGGATGTATAGACAACAATCTAGGACAGTTAAAAATTGATTGAGATTCTCAAGGTCTATTTGTGGTTAGATGGAATGTTTAATTACAGAACAAAAGTTACTGCTTGTAAAACAGCCCCTCTTTCAAGAGAAAAAATACCAAAACAAACATTACTAAACAAGAATAAATATCCCTAGCCATAGAGGCATATAAGTTTGGAATTAGAGATGAAAAGGATTTGTAGATTGGAAGGGACCTTGTTTGAGATTTGACATTGCTGATAAATTAACTCTTAGTTGAAATGGAAAACAGAACATTCATTAACCAGACACTCAATAAACGTTCAGAGTGACTGAGGCACCAAAAAGATTGCAGTAAAATTTTGGTTTTATCCTTCCATTCCAAATTAGGCTGAAGATGAACATAATTTGCCAGTTATTTGGGGGTACAAAGGCAAAAAGCCAAGAAAAGGCAGGGAAGAGAGATGGGGGGAGAAGGGGGTAGTGCTGGGGGGACTTAAGTTGTCTGCCATTTAAACACATCTAGCCATTAACCAAAGGTGACCCAATCAAGCAGCATGGAAGAGCAACAATAGTGAAATTGATTACACAACCTTAACTGTCTATTATCAAACGGTAGTGATGAAATACAATTGCTTGATTTTTGTTTTCTTTTTCATGAATGTTCTGTCTGTAAAGATCCACTTTACTGATTGTAGTTAGTATGTACCGTATCCATTTTATCAACCCCTAGAATAAAATCAACTCCATTCCAAAAAACAATGTTTCTTGCAGGCTCAGATCTGCATTAAAAGTTTAAGGACAAGACTCCATGTCTAACGTCAGCCCCTCGAAACACCTAAAATATTAGTTTCCACTGAGAATGTACTTAAAGGCAGAAGTTGCATGTGCCTTTCACTTCAAGGAAGCAAACTAAAGCTTTTAAAAACCCTTCATATTGTAAGGTAGTGATTCCAGCCAAAGAACAAAGCAACCCAGGATCTCTCTCCAGGCCACCAAGAATAAACAAGAAAGAGGGAACAGCTTTACAAACTAAACAAAAACCAACTATCCTCCCCTTCTGCTTTCTTCATCCTACTTGGCAGAATCTCAGAGTTTTTGAGAAGATTTTGGAACATAAAAGATATGTGCTTAAGATAAAACTTGAATTTTGCTGAGGCTCAGCACTAAGGCCCTTGCAGAAGGCATTTTTTGATGTTTTGAAAAGATACTTTTAACTTTTCTTGAGCAATTTAAGTCATACATTAAAAGCCATATTATCAACAATCCATTTCCAATGAATGATTATGAGAAAAAATGCTTTAAGTTAATACAGTATTCTATGATCAACAATCATTTGTTTCTGATTCAAGATCCTTTGATTTCAAATTGACAAAGTTATTTGCAACTAGGCTTTTTGGGGTTTAGACAGCTGCTTCATAAATCATGTCCCTATGTAAAAACCATATCCATTTTCCTCCATCAAGAGCAATGAGATCTTTATAGGAAAAACTTCAGGCATAAATGCAAGCATTTGAGTGGATATGATTTATATTTCCATTTTACATAGAAATTAACTGCAAACTGGGCCTGGTACCCAGAAGAACACTAACCATAGATGGGAGGTGAATGTGCCTATATTACTAATAGGCCCCAGCCTGGATTAAGTGTCTAAACTAAACTGAACTAAGTCTAAAGTAAACTGGAATATATCATAGACATATAGGGTAAAGACTGGTTCCTAACTATTGCCCTCTCAAGGTAGGGTTTTGTTTACCTTGCTTTGAGCCCTCCAAGCAAACAAAAGTTGCCCTACTTGTTTTTAATCCACACTTACTAAAACCTCAAGTACTACTTTTCCTCCCCCATCTCCCCCATCCCATAAGACTTCATTAAGCAAACAAATATGTTTCCAGATGATTTTTAGTATGTAATAATGAAAAGTGGATTTTACCATTTATCATCCACAAATGGACCAAAATTACCCAAACAGTTGAAAGTCGGCATAATTTCAGTTTATCTAAATAAAACACATGTAGTCATCGTCTGGAACCGACAGAAGGGCATGAGTTATAGCACCATCTGGAATTGTGGACAAGGCAGATACATGTTGAAGCCTAAATTAATAAAAGCTGAGCAATAGCTAACAGCCCAAGCATAGGAGATCAGCATTAATGAGATTAACTCTTAGAATACCATGGTACATTTACTCAACCTGATTACAAGGCCAGGTGTGAGCTTTTTATCCCTGTCCCTTATGCAAAGTACACACGTTAAATGGAAAAGGGTACAGCACGGCTGGGGGGGTGGGGGTGGGGGTGTGTGTGTGTGTGTGTGGGGGTGACATTTGGTAAACACAGGTGGGGCCAATGCAAATTTTGTGGATTGGTGATTATTGCCCCAGGTCAAGAGACTGGGGAGGAATCCATTAGCATGATGTTAATTTTCATCATCTTTGTCACAGATGTGGAGCATATGCCTAAAATCAAGTGGTTCACAACTCTGGCTGTACATTAGAATCACTTGGGGAGCTTTGAAAAAATCCAATTGCCCAGGCTCCACCCCAAATAAATTAAATCGGAATCTTTGAAGGTGGGGCTTAGGCATACATATTTTTTAAAGCTCCCCAGGTAATATCAATGTGCAGCCAAGGTTGAGAAGCACAGGTCTAAATGTTGTGATTCACAAGAATTCAAAGCAACATAATAGGGGAAACCAGGGATCCCCCCACCATGGCACCTCCATTTAACTGGAGAGTCAGCTGGCTCCCCTGCCTGGGGGATCACTACCTTAAAACTGGGGCCATGGCCAACACTTAATGAGCCTTGCGTTTACTATGTGCCAGGCAGTGTGTGTGAAGCGCTTCATGTGCCCAGTGCTTGGTCTCATTTAATCTTCGCAACATCCCTATAGAGGATCTATGATTATTATTGCCTTTTTACTGAGGAAGAAACTGAAGCAAGGACAGATCAAATGATTTTCCTAAAGGCAGGCAGCTTGTACCTTAACTCCTCTGAAACGAACAAAAAATTCACTTTCACCAACCGCGAGAGGCCTAGGTTCTCTTTTGTTACATTGTTTTCCCAACGAAAAAGATTTCTTCTCTCTGGAGGGAGCCTGACAGTCTACCCATACCAATAAATATGTACTGTAACAAAAAAATCAGCATAAATCCACCAAATATCACCAATTTATATATACAGTAAGTCCTCATTTACGTCGTCAATAGGTTCTTGGAAACGGTGACTTTAAGCAAAACATATAAGGAAACCAATTTTCCCCTAGGCTAACTGATATAAACAAGAGTTAAGTCCCTGGGGCATGTTTCTGGTCACAAAAACATCACCAAACTTCTAAATAAAGACCCCAAACACTTCTGATATCAAACATTGAAATACACGTGAACTATACATATACTTAAGTAAGATTAATAAAAACAAGTTAAGAGAATTATTTACCCATATTTTGGTGAATCAGTGAGTGATGGCAGTCGTCGTGACCGTGGGTTAGATCAAGGAATAAATGTTTGCAAAGCAACAATGGGAAGGAGCACCTCCTGCCACCAGCCGCTCCAAAACAATCACAAACATGGCGGCTCACTGAGCGCTTTCCTAGCGCGTCGTGTATTGCGGTACATTTGTAGGGCTACCGCACACGTTACTGATTTTTATTTTCCACACTTGATCTTGGCCAAAAGGCCGAGAAGCGATGATGAATTTTTATTTTCCAATAATTTGTATTCATGCATTCAGTCATTTTCTAACCCGCAGATTCCACTTCAAGGTGGCGAGTGGTGGAGCCCGACCCGGCAGCTCAGGGGCAAGGCGGGAACCGACCCTGGACAGGACGCCATCCCAGGGCAGGGCGTGTGCATGCGTGCACACACACACTCACACACACCCCCTCACACCCTCACACACTCTCTCACTCGCTCACACTCTCACACACTTGCTCACTCACACACGCTCACTCACACTCTGACACACTCTCACACACTCATACACTCCCTCACACACTCTCACACACTCACTCACACACATGCTCACTCATTCACCCGCACTCACACACTCATTCACACACGTGCTCACTCACACACTCATTCACGCACACGCTCACTCACACACTCGTTCACACACACGCTCACACACACACGCTCACACTCACTCACACACACTCAGACACATGCTCACTCACAGTGGGACAGCTCAGACACTTCATGGGCACAGCTTTGGGATGTGGGAGGAAACCGGAGTACCTGGAGAAAACCCACACAGACATGGGGAGAACACGCAAACTCCACACAGACAGTGACCCTGGCCAGGTAGCGAATTTTTTTCTCATCAACGTTATAACGAAATGACTCCGAACGAAACGATATTATTGGAGGACCTATTGGACATGCAGTTTACTACAACTTTAAGCAACTCCTAATTAAGAGTTGCATTTCCCAAAATGTTTTGTGGTTATCTGTCTTTTAGCTTTGGCCTTCAAGGAGAAATTGAATTCAGGAAACATGTCAGAAGAGGATCTGTCAAGAAAATCCACATTTGAGACTAACAGCCCAAAGATTCCAGGGAGGTCATTTCCTTTACCTTACCTTCTGGTAAGTCCTATTGGCCACTATTTCCCAACTTAACAATGAGCATCTACTTTAGAAAGAAACATTAATTTCCCAGAGTCAATCATGTAGCATTGTTATTATGACTGATAAATTTTTCTAGGGTATTGTTTCACTAAAATCAAGACTGAGTAGAGTGAATGAACAAATTCCATTTGTAACAGCACCCCACTGGGCTGGACATGTGTGAAGGATGGATGGCCCCAGGATACCAGATCAGACCCTTGTATGGTGAACTGCAGTGAGGCAACCCCAAGCAGGGAGGGCAGAAGAAAACCCATTAAAGCGGCTCTGAAGCCCCAGTTCAAACAATGGGGCCGAGCTGCAGGCAGCAGGAAACAAGCAGCAGGCAGGCCAGGCTGGCTACAGCAATAAGGGAGTGCAGGAGGGGGTTGTTTTCTGAGCTCCAGGATGACCTCGGGTCTCAGAGGCAGAGTCCCAATCAGCCACCATATCGGCACAGCTGCAACTGGAGCTCAAAAACAGTCTTTGTGTGTACAGTGGTCTACAGAGTGGAAAGGGCTGAGACTGTCACCCTGGTCTTTTTCATCCCATCTGTACTCACAGATAACAATCCCCATTAGTAGTGTTATCTTCAGATGCATGTAGAACATCAGCATAAATATAGCTAACATACCATTTCTGTGAATATGAATAGAGTGGCAGGACCTGTACTGGGAGGATAATAATCTGTGATAGCTTTTCATTTTGTAAATGGATTTCCTCTGTGGTAGAGCTATTTTTCCAAAAAATTCTATCTGCATATAGGAAGAGAAAAAATATCAGAAGTATGTACACTAACGTGTTAGCCATGTTTATCTCTGGATTTTGGAATAACAGGTGATTTTTAAATCTATTTCGTTTGGTTGGATTTTGTAAATTTCCTAAAAGAAATATGTGTTCTTTGGGTCATTTAATAAGTTTTAAAAGGGTTTTTTGTTGTTGAAATTTTAAAAATAAAAACAAACAACTTCTTATGAGTTCTTTAATTTATCCTCAATCTCAACGATATAAATTGAGACAAGGGATTAGCATTTCTAAAGATAGAGCATGACACAATATATTCATGTACCCTTTGGGGAAAAAAAGGTTCTATAAATAAGTCACAAGAGGACCTTGGCAGGGGCTCAATCTCAGTAATACAGCCAGTCTTAAACTCTAAAAGAAGAAGAGTTGGCCAGAATACCAATTCTACTGATTTTTAGAATCCTGGCATATAAGAAACTCATTTTTTTTCTTGACTATCAGGATCTTGCCTTGGAACAATACTCAGGGTTTGGTTTGTCATTCTCTACAAGGATGGAGGCAGTGGTATGCTTAGAGCCAGCTGACACCAGCTCAAGGCAGTGGATTATGTGCCTCTCTTCCCAACCCAGCATCCAGTGCCATCACATGGAGAGCTTGAAATTAGCCTTGGTGGGAATATTTATACCGTGGAAATTGGCAAATGCTACAAATCAGGGCTTTCCCCTCCTCCCACAGAGAGCTGGTTGTTAAACATGGGAATAGCTAAGTTCCCCTCCTATTCAGCAGAGCTGTTGTTTGTCTGATGCTGGAACTGGGGAGTGAAAACTTTTATTTGTAGCAAAGCAAAACTATATTGTTGTAAAAACTGCACAGGTTGGAGTCAACCCAAGTTTAGCTCTTGGCTCCGCCATTAGTGAGCTGGGGTATCTCACCCCCCCTCCTTGGCCTTAGTTCTTTCATCTCTACTATGGGAGGACTACTCTATGATATCTAAGGTCCCTTCTAGACAGGGACAGCTTATGATTCTGAGCTGGGGAGGCAGTGTTGTGCAGTGGTTGGGAGCTCAGACCTTGGAGAAAAGACAGCCCTTGGTTTAAATCTTGGCTCTGCATTTATTAGCATCTTTGTGACCTCAGGCAAGTTACCTAACCTCTCTGAGCTTCCATTCTCTCATCTGTAAAATAATGATAATAATAATACCTTCATTATAGGGCTGTTGTTAGGATTAGATGAGATCATTCTCAGCAATCATAGTAGCAGCCACCAAGAAATGCTTACTATAATTATTAAACCTGTTCCCACTTGTCCCTGACACAAAAATGCCTTAGAACCATAGGGAAAACTTGATTTTCTGAGATATCCATGATGTTGCCTAGGCTCCATTAGATGGATATTTTACCCTATTACACATTAATCAACACTGGAAACAGTGGTAGAGCATCCCTTACAACATAAATATAGATAATAAAAGAGGTATGTATGGGGGCCTAACATTTATTTTCCCCTATGCTAGGCATTTTATACACTCTTTATCTTGTCTAATGCTCACATTTCCTGGGTAAGTCAGGTGTTTTTCTGTTTGTTTTGGTTTTTGTCCTTTTTACAGATGTGGACACTAGGGTTTGGAGATGTTGGCTAACTTGCTCAAGGATCTAGAGTAATAACTGGCAGAGCCAGAAATCCTCTTTGAAAGAGACTAGCCCAGATATCACTGACGGTATTAGGAGACTATATTTTTTCAGAAAGACAAACATGGGAGAAATTCTGTTGCTTAAAGGGTTGAAGGATAGACAAAAAGGAACTATGCAACAAAAATGCTATCAGATTAAAAAACAAAGTCTGCAATAGGTATGGCATAGTGGAGTGGTGGTGGCTAAATGGAATAATTTTCTACAAAAATTAGCCTGAGTCAGGAATAATATTTTGGAAAATTCACAGTTGCATCTTTCCCCTAAATATTTTGGGATGAGACCATTCCTATATATTCTTTTATGGCAGTAATTTTCAAAATCTGGTCCCTTAACCAGCATCTTCGTCATCACCTAGGAACTTGAGAGAAATACACATTCTCAGGCCCTCATCCCAAACCTACTGATACAGGAAAGTGGACCCCAAAACTGGGGTCCAGCCTGAAGGCCAAGTAGCTTCTTGGCTTTGCGCAGGAAAGAATTCACGAGTGAGTCCACAGAGTAAGGCAAAAGCAAGTTTATTGAAGTAACAAACAGAAAGAAGGCTTCCTTCACAGGCAGAGCAGCAGCTATCTCTCAGAGCAACAGATAGTAGCCCTTTGTTTCAGGGGTCTTATTTTGTACCTTCTATTTAATTTTGTTAAGCAGAGGAAGGATTATTCATAAGATTTCTGGGAAAGGGGTGAGGAGTTCCCGGAACTGAGGGTCCCTCCTCTTTTTAAACCATATTGGGTAATTTCCGGGGTTGCCATGGCATTTGTAAACTGTCAGGGGCCTGGTGGGAGTTTCTTTTAGCATGCTAATACATTACAAGCAGGGTGTCATGAGCAGTGAGGGTAACCTGAAGTCATTTTTTCGTGGCCATCTTGGTTCTAGCTGGTTTTGGCTGGTTTCTCTACTGCTGTTTTTTTTATCAGAGACCTTCGTTCAGGTCTCATGACTCCTTATTGAGCAGGGCTTGCCGGTTCCCTATCTCACTACTAAGTCAGAAACTCTGGGAGCAGCATCATACTCCTCCCACTTCCAAACCCTACAGGTACTTCAGAGGCATGCTACAGTTTGAGAACTGGAGTTGTAGGGATAGATGGAAAGAATGAAAAACGACTTCAATCCAGGCATCTAGACAAATCTTTATATAAAAATATATTGCCCTGACATGCTTATGAGTGGTGACAATATAAGTGAATATTTAAAGTGCTTCAGCTTCAGGAAAGATTTAAATCATTTATCTGTCCACAGGTAACAACTAAACCTTGCAGAACACTGAGCTTCATGTCTCTTTGCCACACATCCCATATTCCCAGAAAGCACCTGTAATTGATTTTTTTGAAAGAGTGGTTTCTGAAAAATAATATTCAAAGGACCCTGGTACTTGGCACTGACTTCGTTTCTGGTTTGGGGGTAGTGGGGGGTGGTGAGTGCGTGTAGTTGACTTTCAAGATCCAACCCTTTCCTTCTCAAGAGCCAGAACTCAGGGTTTTATCCAGCAATGAGCAGGGAAAGTTTTGCTTACACTACAGAGCCTGGGCAAGGACAGTCAATCCCTCTGAAATAGCTTCTGTTCTGGCATTTAATTCTCTGTTCTCTCCACAATGAATCCTGCTACAGCCAAGCTTAGCCTCAGGGGTCCCAATCAGCTCTCAGGTGCACAGTCTAGCACCCTGACTTTGCTTCATTTCAAGTCACGTTACTGTCATCTCCAAAAGAATTGTGCCCTATTGACAGTTTCCTTTTCATTACTAAGGTGAAATTAAATGAATGTGTGTTCTGGAAAGGTATAATAGTCACTGTTACAAATGTTTAACAGTGGCTATTTCTGGGGGGTGGGATGCTCTTTTTCTTTTCTTCGTTATACTTATCTGCATTTTCCGATTTTAAAATATTTTAGCAATGTATGGTTTAGTTTTTAATTTTTTAAATTTAGATTTGAAACATAAAAATAAGCAGTACTTAAAAAAGGAAATGATTCCATGTGTGAATGTCTGTGTGTGTATCTGTGTGTATGTCGGGAGAGTAGCTGAGGAGAATCTCACAGCCATATCTTGAGCAAATAAAACCCTGTGGTTGTAATCTACTGCTAAAGCACATGGCTGCATTGCCTCTGTGATAAATTGCAGGTGGTAATACTCTCACAAGACTGTACCTTGATTTTGAAATCAGATATTTCAAGATTCAACAGGAAAGTTTGCTTGTAGAGGGGCAGAAAGAAGAGAGAAAAACAACAAAATAAAGTTTTTTCTAACTGGGGATAAATAGTGATGTTATGTGCAAAGAAAAACCATCGAAGCTGTATCTCTTTAAGCAGCAAGAAACATAAATTAAACATACGCTTAAACATGCATGCGTGCGCGCGCACGCGCACACGCACGCACACACACCCCCACACACAAGCCAGATTCTGAAACAAGCTATCTATATATTCACTGCACGAAGCTCGTAATCAGGGATCATTTCTGCCAGAGAGCATACCGGCAGGTAAAATACCCTTTGCAAATTGCCTGGGTAATTGTCATCTTAATACAAAACCTCTTTTTCCCTGATCAATGTGGCAAGGTCTTTGGGACACAAGAATCTTGGTCAGAATGCTCTGCCCTGCAGCCCTTGCTTTGAAGTCAGGTGAGTGCAGGCATTTGGAGGACTATTTGTGAGGCTGTTGTGAAGTGCATGTGTGCTCAAGTGTTGCTTACCTGGCTGCTGCCTCCATTTTATTTCCTCTTTCTCCAGATAGAAAGGGAGGGACACACCTGATGCATAAGAAGTAAATTCTAAAACTGTGTTTAATGTGAATACAACCCAACATTTTACTCTGTAAGGTGTGAATAGTAAAGTGTCCCCCTCAAAAGTGGGCTTTTACTTTGCCTGGAAGCGAGGAGTCAATGTGCTTTGTATACATGCTTCACATAATCTTTGTGAAAAACCTTTGAGGAAGATATTACTATAATCTCACTTAATGGACAAAGAAACTGTACTCTGAGAGGAATTAACCACAAACAATTTCTATGTATGGAGCACTTACTATGTTTCTGGCACTGGACTACATGCTAATTATTATCTCATTTAATCCTCACCACACTGGGTCAAGGTTGAAACTACTACTGGGATATACAGTGGTGTCCCAGGTAATCCTTGAAAGCCATAGCATAAACCTACATGTCTTTGGAGCATCGACTTTAACTTAAAACATTATTTTAAGTATTCCAACAAGAAATTACATTTTAGAGAAGACTATCAAATAGGTCTGAATTTTTAAGATAAAGCATGAGAACTGAACATATGGTGGGTGCGTTGGGCTATCATGCCAAGGTCCCCAAGAGGTTATGTGCTTACTGCTCTCTGTCATTAGCATTAAGATATGCCAGGCTGCTTCTAAAGAATGTAGCAGGCAATTTAGTCTGTCATCTTATGAGACTGGATAGAACTTTGGGGTTGCTTGTGGGGATGTCTTAATTAAGGGAATGTATATTGATTTGCCTTCCTTGTGTCAATCCCCCACCAGTGGAATCCCACTATATGCTTTCCTTGGCACCAGGGTGATAGCGCAGTGGTTGATGAGGTGATGGTGAAGGCATTGAGCTTTCTGACAGGTGGCTGAACTACACAGGGTAGTGGTGGCAAGAAATAAGAAAGGCCAGACAAGGCCACAGTCCTCAGTGTTTCTAGGTCCCAATGTCCTTTTCCTTAAGACCTGGGCTGTACTCCTCAGTGCAGTGACAAGCCAGGTCTCCTCAGAAACTCCTCAGAAATTCCTTCTCAGTTATACTTGAGTAACCTTCCTTCTCTTTGCCTGATTATTACTTACCAAACAGTCCCCAAATTCATCTTCTCTTTTTGTGATGGAAGACAATGAGAAACAGGCTTCAGTATACAAAATACCACTTGGCCAGCCTTGCAAGATGGCCGTTATTTCTGCCTCTGTGGCCTTGGCATATACGTGAGCCAACCTACAGTTCATTTTTGATTTTTTCAAATATTTGAATACCTGTATGGGAGGCTTTATGTTAAGCCTCAGGAGAATGAAAAGATTAGGGGAAAAGGCTAAAGGAATTCACAACACCAAAAGATCACTTCCCACTGAGGTAGCATTAAATGAGCTTTAAAGGATGGGGAGAATTTCATTAGGTAGAGATTATAGGGTGAGGGGGAGGCATTCCAGAGGGAAGGACCAGCATAAGCAAACATGCAGTGGAGGAGGAGGTAGTGGGAAAGATCAAACCAAAAGAGCACAGGGCATATACAGGAAATGCAAGATAAGTACTCCAGAATGTCTGAGATTAGAGTATATTATGGAAGTGGTGGGAAAGTAAGCTAGAAAGATAGATCTGGAAAGGGTTTTAGTGTTAGGCTTAAGGATTTGACTTTATTCAACTGGTAGGGAAGCACCATTAAATGTTGTGATAGAAAGCGATGCTATCAGAAGAGTAATTTAGAAAGATTAATACAAGGGAGCAGGCAAAAGAAAGAGACCTTGCAGATGAGACAGGTTAAAGTGCTACACAGGATGCAAAGGGTAGTAAGATGTGGTCTCTTCCCTCAAGAAGCATATGCTCAGATAAACTTAAACCAACAAACACCATGAAATATTTCCATGCTGCTCAGTACAGTTCTATAAGTGCTTTATTTTACGACACTGACTGTAACAACGTCTGAACACACATTTTTTTCCACAAGTGCTATTTTCTGTGGCAACAACTATTACAGGCACATTGCAGCCCTGAATTTGCACCTGTGACCTGGAACCCTTTGTTCCTTTCCTTGTATTAACACCTCCTCATGCACAGGATGGGAAAAAAAGGCTTCATAACAATAGCCTTTTTCTTAGGATGGTCTTTAAATTCCTTTTCCTCACTTCAGTTAGCAAACTAGGCCTTTATGGGGTACCAAGGCTCAAAGCTGCCACAACCACCCCTTCCCTACTCCCAAATAACCTGTGCTAATTTGTCGAACAGACTTCTGAGATTACAAGCAAATATCATTTAGGAAGAAAAACATGCCATCTCTATGGCAACCTGAAAGTCTGAGAGGGAGCCCACCTTGAAATCACCAAACAATGGTTTCTTTGAGAACTGTCTAGGGTTACACAATCTCTTATTAAGAGGTTGGCTGTTTTTAGTGTATCTGCTTTTCAAACTCTCAAATGTAAGCCCTAACTCTTGACATTCCTATGCAAGTGGTTTATTTTCTTTCAACACTTCATTGACATATAAAGTTGTGATGTTAAAGGAAAAGAGAAAGTTCATTCACAGGGTGAACAAGGATTGAGCACCCACTGTGTGCAAATCACTGTGCTAAGTGCTCTAGGGACACCATAATAAAAATGACAGGGTCAGATCCCTTGAGATGTCAAGATCCATCCAGGGAGACTAAAGGGAACAAGAAGAGGGAGCGATCAAAATTATCGGGTACCCATTTTGCAATGACCACTATAGAAGACACCGGCATTACAGAGATCACATGCTTGAATTTTCCAACCACTTTTGATGACATTCTCTGTCCCATCCCCACCTAAGCTATCAAAAATGTCCAAGAAATTTCAATATTTTAGGATCCAAAGTTTACCTTCCAATTGTTTCTATACCTAGAAACATATAAAGGTTTTTTGACAGAATAGGTGCCCTGGCTTTTGGTTCAGAAAACAGAATCACTGTATTTGGTTATTCATTCAATGCATTTTAATTGAACACTGCCACATGCTATATAGGTACAGTGGTGAACAAGGCAGACAAGGTCCCTGGCCTCACGGAGCTTATGTTCTGGTGAGAGTACTCAAACAAACATAATAAGAAACCAGATAATTACAGATAGTGGATACAAACAATGAAGGCAATCACAGGGTGATGTGACAGAGCATGACAGGGAGGGATCTACTTTAGACTGGTGGTCAGTGAAGGCATCCCTTCCTTAGGGAAGAAAGTTATGGATAGAGGGAATAGCAAATACAGTTTCAGAGGCAGATAATAATATTGACTATATGACAGGCACCGTTCAAATGCTTTACATACTCAAGTAATTTAATTCTCACCACAACCCCATGAGTTAGATACTATTAATAGCCCCATTTCTCAGAGGAAGAAGCTAAGCCAAAGAGAAGCTGAAAGACTCACCTAAGGTCAATAGCTAGTAAATGGCAGGTCAAGGACTGAAACCTAGGCAATCTTGCTCCAAAGTCTCTATCTTAACCATATGAGAAGGGAGGTGTTCAAACAATATAAGGATCTACCCTTAAGAGCTGGAATTTGCCTAACACAGACTGAAAAGTCGTACAAAGCAGGCTAGGAAGTTAAGGGGCTAACCCAGTAGCTGGGCTCCTAGGAAGTGGGTAGGTTTGAGCAGTGAAAGAACTTACTACATATTGAATCAGATTTGAAACATAGAATTTTGATCTATGAAGTTATCCCTGAGCCCCCAGACTTAAACTTTTCTATAGTATTCAGAAGTATCAGAAAAAAGGCAGGAAATAATAGAGTGTAGGAATATTAACCCTTCTTATAAACAACAATCAAATCCAAGTTTCTATCACCTACCTAAAGAGCTCTCCAAGAAAAAGTCTGATAAAATGAGACAAGTGTGAAGAAGCTGGCAACACGTCATCAATTCAGACAGTTGGTTCAGGGATGTAATCATCATTTCTCATTTCCCTGGAATTTTTCATCTGCAATACTTACCTATTAAAATAATAAGAGCAGAAGAAGCACATTTCATCTGAAAAACCCTCAAAATATCTGCAAACATTAAATCATTGTCCTCATGATATAACAACAAAGAGTAGAAAAGTCTATTCCATTCATTTAAAGGAGAAAAAAGTGTTTTGAACTCCAAATACTTTTTGTTCATACCACTTATTTCTAGACCGTCCTCTATTCCTTTTTAGATGTTTGAGTTTTTTAGGATTATTTTCTCAATATACGTACAAAAAGACAAATATATATAATTCATTCAGTGAGTGTTTACAATGAGAGCTTGAAAATACACAGGACTAGGACAAGAGAAAAAATAAATGTTAGAGCTGGAAGACATCTGGCAGTGTTTTATCATTATACCACTGGGAACAAGACTATACATGATCCAAAAACCTGCAACTGATAGGCTAGGCCTTCTCTGTTTGCTATTTCACCGTCCTCAGGCCAGAGCTAGGTGGCTTCTCAGTAAAGACATGATGAAATGATTTGACTCCATCTCAGCTTCGGCCCTAGAATGCCATTTCAACCTGGAATTTGGTAAAATTCCACTTGCACTGTGGACTCAGTTTCCCTGTCTGAAAATCACTGAGATAGGACAGTGACAACACATAGATGGTCACTCTTAAATAAAACTGCATTTGTGGTTTCTTGTTACCTTATAGGATGAAGTCCAACTTCCTTACCATGGCATGCAAAGCCCTCTATGCCTGATTCTCTGACCTCTTGTCACTTCCATCAACCTTCCTCTACACCACACACTACAAATTCCCCTCTTTCACCCCCTCCTTTTTGTTTACCTCTCCCAGCAATGCCTCCTTATTCATCTCCTTGCTTTTCTCTCTCTCCCTTCTCTTAGATAACTCCAACTTGCCACCTCTTCTTTGGGGGACTTTTGGGAGAATAACTCTGGCAGTTAAGTATATGATGGCCTAGAACAGGGTTGACTGGGGACTGGGAGCCCAGATAGCAAGGTGTTTTATAGTCTTGTAACCCTTATAACACATCAGCCTGTTAAAATCAGTTTGTAAGCTATATCCAAATAATTTGTTACAAATAATTGTTAAGGTACCAAAGTTTGCAAAGGATTGAGAGCAGATTTAAGATTATTCCTCTATATTATCACTAATACTCAGTTTCCCCAAGAAGTCTTGCTTGACACTGCCCCGAAAACTTAGGGTGCCCTAAGTGCCCACAACACCCCTGTGCATTGCACTTAGAGCTCTGCTTTGGGACTATCAGTTTTCTTGTCTTATCTCCCATACTAGACTATGAGTTCCTTGAGGGCAGGGAGAGTATATTATTCATTTCTGTATTTCCAGTGCCAGGCACAGCCCCTGGTAGTCATTTGTTGAATGGGAGCATGAATATTGACAGGTAAAATAACTAAGAAAAAAGTAAGAATTCCTTTGAGGACTAGTATGGCTCCACCTTGCTTTACTTGTAACGTCTAAGCAGACCTAAGTTCAATGGATAATGACTTTTAAGAATTTTTCTTATCTCATTCTATTGGTTATGATATAACTCAGTATTCTTTTTGACTTGGGTGGGAGACTGCAGACATAAGAGAGCCAAAGGCTTTCTTCAGCAATCTTGTCTTTTGAATTCTATGAGCTGGCAGCACAACATGCGGTAAGGTATGGGTAGAATAAAGTGGCTGAAGTGGAAAGCTAGGAGTCCTGATCCTTTCCAGAGGGTGGCATTTCTAGGCCAGGCATGGGGAGAGGGCGTACACTGAAAGGAGCTTCAGAATCCTAGGGATTGGATCCACACTAGAGATAAATAGTTTGAACATCGTTCAAGACAAAGCAGAACCCCAAACCATTCTGGAAGCAGATCTGTCTATAACATTCAAAAGATATTATCTCCAAGTCCTTGCCAATCAGTTATTCTCTCCTTTTCCTGTATCATCAGCCTTTTGTTCTCCACTGGCTCCTTCCCCACCTCCTAAAAAATGTGCAAGTCTCCTGCATCATTTCATCTGATCCTCAATACAGCCCCATGAAGTAGGCAATATCATTATCTTCATTTTAGAAATGAGAAAATCGAGGGCCAGAGAATGCAGTAAATTACCCAAGGCCACACAGCTAATCAGTGACCAGAGCTAGGACTCTAATCCAGAACTGTCTGACACCAAAGTCTTTGTTTTTAACCACTCTGCTAATATTGCCTTCTTATCTAATTCAGGCAAGCTGCAATTGCAGGTTTTTTCCTATTATTCTGTCTTCCAAGGTAATGGAAGACAACTGTCTATACTACCCATGTAATAGTCTTCCCTGTACCAGGAGATTCATGATTATGTCTATCCATGGCCATTTCTTCTTAAAATTAAACACAGATGGTTTAGCCTTTAGACTCTATTTAGCAGATCTTTAATTAAATCAGCCAAACCTGGAACAACTTATTAAGTGCCTACTAGGTGCCCACTCTGTGTTTCAGGACTCAATACAAGTTCTTGGCTTGAAGTGAGAGCAATATACAAATATAAAATGCAAGAGAGTAGGGAGCAGGTGTGAGTGAGCAAACGTATGGTATTCATTTTAAATGCTCATATGTTCAGGAAAGTTAAAGGATAGGGGCTGCCATCATTTGCCTTTAGGAAGTAGAGGTTTCAAGGAAATACCACCTGCATAACATATTTGTAGTTAAGGAAATAAAGAAGAAGTCCCATGTACATATCTTACTTGTGTGTAGAGTCAACAGATGTGATCCAGAACTGCTATATTCAGAACAGCTGCTAGAAGACTGGACACAGCTGGACAAAAGTCATTAACTTCGAAAAAGAACTACTTCTAAGCACACCAACAGCTGTGTCAATCATATTCAGAGGCAACCAGATGTTTTGGTCTGTGCGGGAGCATCGAATGCCCTCACCCAACTGCTCAATAATCCCAAATCCCAGAGATCTAGCCAGGTTTTTTTCAGTTGCTGAGGTCCCCACATCCTTTCATTCATGTCAGTACCTGACTGTGAATCTCACTTTTCATTCTGTTTACTTATGACTCTCCTCAAATGTGAAGTTATCAACCAACCAATTAATCCAGTGTCTACTATGCAAATGGTGCCGTTGGGAACACAAAGGCATATCACATAAGGCAGCATTGGGTTCTGTCTCCCAGGAGCTTACAAACTGCTAATATTTGGGAAACAAGAATGACTCACATGAGAAAATTATTAGAATTTACTTCCCCAAACTGTGATATGCTAAATAAGAATGCAGACAGGAGTATAGGATTGCAAAAGAGGGAGCAGAGAAATTGATGTTTTGGGGTTAGCATAGTCAGAGCAGTTTCATGAAGGAGTTGTCACTTGAACTCTTGAAGGACCAAGGTGTTGTCGTTTAAGAAGGGGGGTACTTTATAAGTAAGGAGGAATAGGACTGATTCACTGGAGAGAGAAGGATGAGTCTGGAAAATTAGCCTGGGACCAGATCAGGAAGGGCTTGTATTCCCAGTAAAGAGTCTGACTATCATCTTACAGGAGCCTGAAAGTCAGAGCTATCATGATGATGGTCTACAGGATATTGCAAACATTGATTTACCATTTTTAATTTTGTGGAAGCCAGTCCCCATAACCCCTCCATGCAATATTTAATTATTTTTCTGCTATCACATTTAATTCTGTTTTCAAGGATTTTTTCCCTCTGGTTGATTAAAATAATATATTTATGGTATGAACCCCCAGCTCTAAGGCTTCATCCCTTAGCAGTTACAACCTAAAAAGTCACTAATGCCTATCACACTGCACTCAGCTTAATTAACTGCACAAATAGATTGTTTCTCTAACACAAAAATTATCTGGAGAGAGAAATAAAAGGATAGGGAGGAAAGCTATGAGAAGCAGAAGCCAGAAGACAAATTTATCTCACTCAGGAAGCCATACTAGTTATCATAACAATAACAAATATTTATAGAGGGCTTTCATCCTGAAGAATCCCAGAGCCCCAGAGCAATGAACACTTGTGGTAAATAGATTAAAGAAACTACTCAGCCATCCAAGAGAGGAAGCCCTCTCTCCCAGGCCCAGTGCACTAAGTCATTCCTGGGACAGCATTCGATTTTAGCCAAGGGATTTTAAAGGAAGCTGGATGGAACTTCCAAGTCATAAAACCTGGACAGCATGCATAAAGAACATCCCAGAATCTCCTCACTGGAGAGAGCCTGGGAGCAACAGCCATGCCCATTAAGATCACAGCAGCTTCAGAGGCCAGTGAATCCGCACTGATTTAAGATAAAAGAAGTCATAAATATCATCAGATACTATTTTATATCTTCAAACCATAGATTTATCTTATTAACGCACACTTTTAAATAAATTAATTCGGTAAGTATTTAGTGAGTATATTAGAGGAGAAAAAGGACTTACAATCTCTTCAGAAAGTCACGACACACCATTAATAATGAAATGCATGTTGTTCTGGCTGCATTCCTGGATCTAACATTAAGTAGCTGTATGATCTTGGACAAGTCATTTGGCATCTCTGGATCTCAATTTCATCAAACTAGTTTGTGTGTGTGTGTGTGAGAGAGAGAGAGAGAGAGAGAGAGAGAAAGACAGACAGACAGACAGAGAGAATAGAAAGAGAAAGAATGTACTATATAACCCTACTAACTTTTTGCTTGCCTACAGGAGTGGTCACAGGTCATTTGGCTCAAGGTCCTATTTGGAAACCTGAGAAATACAACCTATGAGACAGCTCAAAGTTCTCCTTTTACAATAAGTTTAATAAAACATTTAAAAAAAGGAGTAGGTTGCAAGAAGTAAATGGGTAAAATGTTGATATATGATCATAATAGGCATGTTGATGTATAAACTGGATCACATGCATGTTGATGTATAATCATAGGTGAGTTAATGTATGATCATAGGCATGTTGATGTATGACCATAGGGATAAAGTAAACTGTAAAGATCACCTAGTCCACTGGTTTTCAAATGATTCCATGGAATGTGAAGGTTTCTTGGGAGCATCTTAGGATCCACCAAAGGGGCCAAGAGGGCTGGGTTCCCAAACCAATGATGAAATGTCCTCTACAACATCCTCACTGTTTTTGAAAAACATTCCAGCCTATGTTGGAATAACTGCACTTACTGGGAACACCTGCCCTCTCAAGGTGGCCTATTGCTCCTTAGGAGAACTCAGACTGTTAGATAGCTTTTCCTCACATTAAGCTGAAATTTATTTCCTGTAGCTTCAACCTATTGATCCTAGCTCCAGTTCTGTGGCAACAGAGAACAAAGTAAATCCCTTTCCCCCATGACAGCCTTTCAAATATTTAAAGACAGCTAACCTGCGCAGAAGTCTCCTCTTCTCCAGTCTCAACAGCACCACTTCCTTCACCTGTGCCCTCACATCCTACGCCACTCTCTTCTGAAGACAACTTTACATATGCCCTAAACCTCATGGCCTGGAACTACCCTTAAACCTTGAGGTATGATCTATCGTCAAGTGCAGAAGAATGCAAGACAATTAAGTCTCCTGGTCTAGAGACTATGCTATGTTTACTTCTATTTATGCAATATGAGATTACAGTAGGTCAAAACAGGATGGATCTCCTAAAACTCAGAGCTGCTGAAGAGAACTGCACTAACACAGGAGAGAGTGGACTATATGTAGCTGGAGGTGACATGTGTCCTACTGGAAGGGCACAAACACAAAGCAAGATTATTATTTGGTAGGGATATCATAGAGGAGGTTTGGTGGGGTAAATGATACTCTCCCCCATTCCCTTTGAGCCTTGAAAGTCCATGATTCCATGAATAAACTGACATTCTAACATTGCTTATAAATTTCCACATCTGGACCTTTTCAGAGCTCCCTCAAAAGTTGAGTCAGTAAAGCAAGTTCCTGCAAGAAATCTATTGGGCATTTAGAGTGTAACACCACAGCTGCCCTGGTGGTTTCATACACTGTATTTCCCAAATAGGAAAGCAGGTGATAACAAGAAAAAGTAGCAGGGGCTTATTTTCAGCCCCCAAATACAGGCATAACTTGCCCCCAAGTTATGTAAGAAGTACTAGTAAGAAGAAGAGCTAGGCTTGGAAGCTGGGTGTCCAGGCCCCAAAGTACAAGTCTTTATTTTCACAGCTGCAAGCTTATATCAATACCAGGCACGTGTACTTGCACCTTCACTTTCTAGACACTTGCACGCCTGCTACCTATAAAGGGGGCTTTCAAGGATTCTTCACCTACATCAAGTCTAGGTTTGGATGACACAGTAACCTGCATTTTATTCGGATCAATTTGTTCTGAGGCTTTCAAGTTGTGCTTTGACTTTGCCGTTCTGATAGGGAGGTCTGTTCAGTTAAGCATATTTCCCTCTTTCATCACCACAGCCTCTTGACAAGCCTAATCAAGATTGCAGAATCCAGAGTAAATTAATGGATGCTTTGACTACACCCTTGAAGAGACCCTTTTCTCTTCTTCCACAATCAATTCAAGGAAGTTTTATTGATCACCTACTATAAGATAATATATCTGAAAATCACTAAACTCCCCATTGTATAATGAAAAGGAAAAAAAAAACTTAAGTTCATTAGTGTGACACATGTTATATAGGACATGAGTGATGTGACTCCCAGCCTAATTTTGAGCCTTATCTCCAGTCACTCAGACTTCCCCTGCCCTAGCACATACACATATCCCATGATGTAGCCATACCTAACAACTTGCCATTCCCTAAACATACCGTATATTTAGTGTGTTTGTGCTCATACTGTTCTCCCTGTGTGGAAGACCCCTGTCTACCTGGGGGTTCACATTCAACTTCCAAAGTAAACTCTAATTTCTTTCTGTAGCCTTTCCTACCTCTTCACCTCCCAAATTAATCACTTGACTGCACTCCCAAGGCAATGTTATTGTAGCATTAACAAATGTTTATTAAAGTTACTTGCTTATGATCATATGTTTCCACTAGACTCAAAAGCAGAGGCTTTGTCTTGGCTGTCCTCATATTCCCAACACTTAGTGCAGTGTCTGTGAAATGCTGAAGGATGGATGGAAAGAAGGAAGAAAGGAAGGAAGGAAGCAAGCAAGCAAGCAAGCAAGCAATTTCTCCCTTTACTAAACTTTGAGCCCCTTCAGGGTAGGTACTACGTCTTACTCATTTTTTGTACCCACAGTGACTTATACACAAAAGACCCATAATAAACCTCTGAAATTGAAAGCAGGTAAAGAATAATAATTATTAAACACAAAATCATTAAATATATAGCTGTCCCCTAAGTGCCTACAGTCTCAAAGTTGGAAAGAATAGTTCAACTAGGAAGCAATTCAATAGCAAGACAGACAACCCAAAATAGTCTAGAAATTCAGAGAAGGGAGAAGTGAATGTGGGCTGGAGCTGCATAGGAAAGTGCTTCTCAAACTCTAAGGTGCAAAGGAATTATCTCTGGGGAATGTCTTAAAATGCAGAAGCTGATTCAGTAGGTCAGGGAGAGGCCTGAAATCTGCATTTCTAATAGGCTTCTAGCCAATGCTGATCCTGCTGGTATGAAGACCATACTCTGAGTGGTAGTGAAGGTATAGAAAGCCTTCTTGGAGGAGGCACTTCTTAAGCTAGGTGCATTTCCTAGCTGCTTTAGTTAGGTGGAAAGGGCAACCTCAGCAGGAAGGATAGCATGGGTAAAGTAACAGAAGCAGGAAAAAAATGTTTTATTCCCAGGAGAGTAAAGGGACCCACATAAATGGAGCAGAGGGATCTTATAAAGGCATAATTAGTGATAATGCTAGAGAGGTTAGGTGGGGCCAGATTATTAGCTGCATCAAAAATTCTTCTGAGGAGTTTGGACTTTCCATTGTAAATTCTTAAGCAAGAACTTGATGTATCATCTTCATACCTTATATTGTCATAGAAATGTTCAGTTTATAAAACACATTTCTCCTATGCATTTGTCATCTGATCCTTACAATCCCGAGAGTTAGGTCAGGTGTTTTGTTTTCATTCCCATTTTACAGGATGAGGAAAATGAAGCTCCACAGAAGTGAAGTTACTTTCCCCAAGGTTACTCAAAGTTGAATTAGAAGCACTATCAAAACCAATTTTTTATGACTCCCACTCCAAAGCGATTTTGTATCACATCATGCTGCAGATTGCCACTTTAAACCAGAGGGTCCTAAATTGCATTTGTGAAATTATCTTCACATTATTCCAATCTTCTCTTTAACTGCAGCTTATTATCTGGCTAAGGAAAACCTGCTTTTAGAATTATAATACTCTGACCCAAAAGGCTATTAAATTCTTTCTACTTAGTCATTGTGGGGTTTCTCCCTGCCCCCCTCCATTCTCATTGTATGTTAAAGAAGAATGAAATTATTGGAGTAATAATGTGGGAGGCACCTGTTAATCTATTTTGTTTGGGAAAATTAAATGAAACCAGTTTGAATCTCTAAATGATAGCATCAGAGCCTCCTCCCTGAAGCCTTGCTATTGTAGTTTCACTTGCCCATGTACCTTTTATTTGTACCTCCCAGCCTGGAGAATTGATCACTCTGTTATTGCCTATTGTGATCCTACTGGAGTCTGTTGTTCCCCAAATTCCCTTCTTTAGAGATTCTTATTTGGAGATCTGCAGAGCTAGAGGACTGATAGTGTATGACATCAGTGTCATACTTTCTTTTCACTTGCAAACAATGTGTTTGGCCACATTGGAATTAGGTGGGTCCAAATTTCATCAAAGCAGCTCAGGAATTAGAAAACATTTTTTCTAGAAATAAAAGAGAGAGAAAGAGAGAGAGAGAGAGAGAGAGATGGACTTAATTCAAAGGTCTGTAGAGCTTAGATGATCAAAGAAGTGATAGAAATCTAGCAGGTTCTCAACCAGCATTTCAAACTTGATTCATTTCTAATATATTTGTTGAATGTCCAGACAGTACCAAATTGAGTTTATTTGTGTTTATTTAATTACTAACTATGTAGGCAAACAAAAATGTATTGGCTGTGTGACCTTGGGCTAGTCATTTAACCTCTCTAAGCCTCAAATATTATATCAGTATCTGAAAATAGAATAATGAATTGTGCCTATCTCCTAGGATTACTGTGAGGATTAAATGGTATAACGTACACAAGGCACTTTGTACACTGTCTGGCACCAGAGTAGATGCTCAGTAAATGGTGGTTAGTACTCTCCCACTCACTCTCACACTTACTCTGAAAAGAACATGAAAGTAAACTTAGGAAGACCTGCAGAACACATCCCTGTGTCTTTAAAGGCAGGAAACTGGAGAACCCAGCTGTTATCTGGTAAATTGTAATTATATAGAGCCAGAGCAGATCATTTGGATCAGTGATTCTCACTTTCTGGACTGAGACCCATGGTAAGAAGTGCATTTTACATAGTTTTACAAAAACAATTATTTCCAGTAATGCAACTGGAAATTTTCATTCTATTCTATTCCAACCTTGTCTATTCTATACTATTGCATTAGGAAACAAGTGATAGTGAGGATCCATACAGTTGACTTTTTAAAAAAAGAATGGGTTTCAACCTGCAGATTGAAAAAATGCTGATTTACATGCTCCCAAACTCCATTTCCATCAACTAAGAAAAGAAACAGTTCCCAGTAGTACTGCCTAGATTATTGGTCCTACTCATACTTCAGATTTTAGCTGGAATGCTGATCTCTCCAGTCTAGATCACGTTCCTTTGTTATATGTTGCTGTATGACCATGTTACTTTTCTTCAGAGTATTCGTAGCTGTTGACAATTATATATTTATTTGTGTGTTTTTTGATTAATATATATCTCCCCCGGAATAGAATGTAAGGTCCATGAGAATAGGAACTTTGTCTATCTTTTTCATTAGTATATTTTAGCATCCAGCCCAGCCCAGCACCTAGCACACTGTAGGTGCACTATAAATATACTCATGTGTTACTTAACTATGGGAATACATTTTGAGAAATGTGTTACCAGGTGATTCCATTGTTGTGGGAACATCACAGAGTGTATTTACACAAACCTAGACAGTATAGCCTACTACACACCTAGGCTATACGGTACAGCCTATTGTTCCTAGGCTACAAACCTGTACAGCATGTGACTGTACTGAATACTGAGGCAATTGGAACACAATGGTAAGTATATGAATATCTAAATGTATCTAAACCTAGAAAAGGTACAGTAAAAATACGGTACAAAAGATAAAAAATGGTACACCTGTATAGGGCACTTACCATCAATGGAGCTTGCAGGACTGGAAGTTGCTCTGGGTGAGTCCGTGAGTGAGTGGTGAGTGAATGTGAAGGCCTAGGACCTTACGGTACACTGAAGACGTTATAAACACTGTACACTTAGGCTACACAAAACATAAAATTTTTTATTTCTTCAGTAATAAATTAACCTTAGATTACTATAACTTTTTACATTATAAACTTTTCAACTATTGTAATTTTTTACTCTTTTGTAATAACACTTAGCCAAAACACAAAAAAATACTGTACAGCTGTATAAAAATATTTTCTTTCTCTATATCCTTATTCTCAGCTTTTTTTGGTTTTTAAATTTTTTTTTACTTTTTAAACTTTTTTGTTAAAAACTAAGACACAAACATACACATTAGCCTAAGCCTACACAGGGTCAAGATCATCCATATCACTGTCTTCCACCTCTACATCTTGTCCCACCAGGAGGTCTTCCGGGGCAATAACACCAGAGAGCTGTCATCTCCTAGGGTAACAATGCCTTCTTCTCAAATATCTCCTGAAGGACCTGCCTGAGGCTAACAGTTAACTTTTTGTTTTACAAGTAGAAGGAGTACACTCTAAAATAATGAAAAAAGTATAGTAAATACATAAACCAGTAACATAGTCATTTACTATTCTTACTAAGTATCATACATTGTATATAATTGTATATGCTATAATTTTATAAGACTGGCAGTGCAGTAGGTTTGTTTACACCAGAATTACCACAGACACGTGAGGAATGTGTTGCTCTATGACCTTAGGATGGCTCTAGGCAATAGGAGTTTTTCAGCTCCATTATAATCTTATGGGACTAATGTCCTATATGTGGTCCTTTGTTGACCAAAACATTGTTAAATGGTGCATGACTGTATATGCTGGATGGATGAATGAACAAACTAATAAATGAATGAATAAAGGTTTTCATAAACCCATATGTAAACTTGGTCATTCAACCTACTATGAAATAATTAGCTGGCTTTGCTTTCCACAATGAAAGATATGAGAAAACTCTGTTAAAAACTGTCTTCTCCAGTAGACTACAAGCTCCATGAGTGCTAGGATTATGTCTGGTTTTGCTCCCCATTGCACCCCAGAACTAGCACAGTACCTAGCAAACAGCAAATGCTTCAAAAAGTTTTATTGCAGTAATAATAAACATATAGGTGAGACTTTTGGAGCATTTGCAAATTTCATGAAAGGCTTCCAAGGTGAATCTAATGATTGTAGATGGTCTCACACATCAAACCTTTAGCAGTACAGATATCACAGAATGACAGAGGTGAAAGGGACCTTATACGTCAATCAGGGGTTAGCAAACTTCTCCTGTAAAGGGCCAAATAGTAAATGCTTTCAGCTTTGCAGGCCATATGGTCTCTGTCACAGCTTCTCAACTCTGGTGTTATAGTGGGAAAACAACCATAAACAATACTTAAATGAATAGGGTGGCTGTGTTCCAATAAAACTTTATTTACAAAAACAGATGGCAGACAGAATCTGGCTGCAGTTTGCTGACTCACATTAATTCTAATCCCATCTTAACTCCTATATTTTATAGGTGAGTGTCATTTCTCTGGGGAAATGACACTCTTCAAGGTCACACAGCTAATAGAAGAAATTACTATTACTATTACTACAACTCCCAACTCCAATTCTCATGACACCACATAGCAGCCATGTTTCAGGGTCTGCCTGCTTCAGTCCTGATGTTAGCATTACCCTGCCTTGTTTATTGAAGCTAAGGGACTTTATCTTAAATTTGATTTGTGTTGGTGGTTTTTCATTTTTACTTTTTATTATATCATTCACATAGTCTGAAAGCCTTGGGGGTGATCAGCTTCACGGAGCGAATATACAACTTCCTTTATTTTGTTCAGTTTCCTGGAGTTCTGCCTTCTCACAAATTCAGACACAATGGGTACTAGGTTCTCTTAGGCAAGATGTTCTGATTTCTATAGTTTTAAGAGCTGGATGGGGAAATAGGAGGTGAGAGCTCTGTCATATCATATCCTACCATACAACTTACCCAACTGTCTCACAAATTATTCAGTAGCAGGGATTCGCTGAGTTCCTACTGTATATGCAGCACTAAGCCAGATTTGGGAGAAAAGGAATAGTAAGGATGAGAATATTAATAACAGCTAACTTTTTTGAGTTCTGACTATATGGCAAGGACATGTATAGCTTCTCTAAAACCTCAACACAGCACATTAAGGAAGGATCAGATGGATCAGATTGCTCGGATTGGAACCCAATTTGGTCCACATCCAAACTCTGGGCTGTCTCTACCACTCTTGCTGTTCTTAAGGCCATGGATTACTGAATACCCTTCTATGGATTAAAAGTCAAGAACTTAAAGCTCTTAGTTCAGTGCCTAGCACATAGTATACACTCATCTGTTAATGCTCATCACTGTCACTCACATGCTAACCAGTAGGCACATACTAATGTGTCCCTGACCCCACTGAACCTCTCAACACACCCTTTCACACACTGCCTTTGCATGGAATGTCCATTCTTCCTGGAATGCTGCCCAACAATGTCCTGTGCTCTTCCAAGACTCATCTCAAATGTCACCTCTTCTGTGACACTTTCCTGATGCCCCCAGAGAGATGGAATCAGTTTCCCCTCCATGCTTTCCCCTTCACTTTGTTTAAACCTTTATTCTTGGATCTATTAAAGTATCTGTTCTCTGGTTTATCACATTCACTATGAACTCTACTGAGACAGAGGCTGTCTTATTGATTTCCTTTTTAAAATAACATCTATTGTGTGTTTTTAATATAGAAAAGCATAAAAAAGAAAAAAAGAACAATAATTCATCTCTCAGAAATCCCTTTTGGCCTTTAAAAAATAAAGCAATATACGAACATGGTAAAAAAATTCAAACTGTACAAAAAAGTACAAAATCAAAATTAAAAGTCTCCTACTAGCTGACCCTCATCCCAGAAAAGCATCTTTGATAACGGTTTCTTGCATATCTTACCAGAAAAACATTTGTACATCTATGTCAGAACTTATGTATATATTGTATCTTATATATTTTTAATTTTTGTAAACACAATGTTATACGCTTTAATTTTTTTCACTTAATTCTATACCTCAGACATTTTTAAATTCATCACATATAGATCAACCTCATTCTTTTAAGTAGCTGCATAGAATATTATTTGGGATGGAATATAAGTTAGTTAACTAGTCTCCTATGTATGGACATTTAGTCTTTTCTCAGTCTTAGTGTTACCAGTGACACTGTAATAAAAATCCATATAGTAACTCCTTGTGAATGTGAGAGAGTACCATATTTCATTGAATCAAAAATGCATCCCAGTTTCAGAGATACTAAAAGATGCATAAAATGTACATCCATAAAATAAATGTGCACCTTAGAATCAATGAAATATGGTATGTTTGTGGGACAGTCTCCAAGAAGTGGAATTGATAGATGAAAGTGTATGTGAATTTAAATTTTGGCATGTGTTGCCAAATTGCCTGAGAAAAAGGCTACATCAATTTCCACTCCCACCAACAGGGTATGAAAGAGAACATTTCCCCACACTTTTGCCAACACTTGGCCACACCTAATTTTTAAATTGCCAAACAAAGAGATTGTACTTAACTTACGTTCATGAAGTACAGTTTGAAAATCAATGCACCAAATTCCTTTTCAGTCTTGCAGCCTGGCGATATCCTTATGTCTTGTGAAATTTCAACAACTAGGTGGCCCCAGCAAATCAGAAGTTTTCAAGTAAAAGTTCATTCAAAGACAAAGTTTTCCATTCAGAGAAGCATCTCTGAGCCAAAGCACAGCAAGACAGACAATAAGGACAGGTGCAGTGTTGAACATTTTATACAAGAAAAAACACTCCCTCCCTCCCACAGGAGCAGCTGAGATCACTCAGATTTGAAGCAAGAGTTCAGCTACCTCTGCCCCCTCTCCTGATCTTGCTTAGCTGACTGCATTCTTGGATTTCTGCACCGTGTTTTAGCCAGTCCCCAAATCTGTCCCGAATCATGCATCTTCTGGGAAAATATCTATCTCCCCTAGGAAGACATCTCATTTCATCCATTGATCTTGACATCTAGATAACAAAATCTGTTCTTGAGAGTGAAGCACTTTTAGCTGACTTGACAGCTTTGAGTTTTTGTTGTTGTCCTCTTGGTGTTGGGATGGGTGATTCTTCCCCTTCACATAGGTCCTCTTGTTACCGAGAGTGAGATGGCTATTTGGTGAAGCTCTTCTCTTGGGAGAAGTGCGCTTGTGGGGATCTTCAACAGAGTGCCCATTTAGTCAAATACCCCAGAGAAGAGCAGACAGATGAAAGCTACTTAATTGATTCAACAAATATTTATTGAGCAACTATCAAATGTCAGGCACTATTCTAAGTGCTAGTGGTACAGCAATGAACAAAATATCCAAGACCCCTGCCTCTGTGGAGCCTACACTGTGTGTGTTTGTGCATGTGTGCAGGTGTGTGTGTGTTGGGGTGTAGAGTGGAAAGGAAACAAACAGTAAAGAAACTAACTAAAATATATAGTATGGCAGATGGTGTTATGAAGAAAAACAAATCAGGGAAAGGGGATAGGGAATACTAGGGGTTGGTTTAGCTATTATTTATTGAGCACCTACTATATGCCAGGCCCAGTGCCAGGTATGTTCCACACATGATGAAATGAGAGAGGAAGAACAAGACTGGGGTGGGAGGAAAAAGAGAGCAGCTCCACTTAGCTTAAGCTTGTCTTTAAAATCAGTGTGAGCGCCGACACTGTCCAGGCTCACTACGGAGTAGTGGACAGACGAAGAAGGTAAAAGGCAAAGTGAACCACTTCTCAGGTTTTGGTGCTTTTAGGTCTTCCTCATAGCATGTCTTCAGGACTTATTCAGGAAGCCATTTCAAGATCAGACACACTCCTATTCTGATATTAAGCACAGTACAGCACCCAAAGGCAAATCTATACTCTTCTGGATGATCTATACAGCTCCTGTTCTTCCAATCACACAGTGATTCAATGTATAAGGAAGAAAAGCTTGAGTGAAAAAAGTGTGTGCAGTGCTAGGGGTTGCATATGTCAAAAAAATAAATAAAATTGGCAAGTGCTATGGAGAGGTATGGGTTAGATCAATGTAGACTACGACAGAAGCATTACTTGGGGAAAAAAGACCACTATGGGAGGCGGAGAAGAAGAGTGTGTGACTAAAGGCAAAGGATGGAAAAAAGAGAAAGAACAAAATCAGGGGAAAAAAAGTCAGTTGAGCTGCTGCTGAGATCATGGGAAACAAGTAAAAAAACTGAAACCTCCACTTTGCTTCCCCAGCACAGACTTAAACCCCCACCCTCAAACAAGCATTATTATCAAAGCCAAAGAGTTGGTTGAAGCGCTTTTGAAGCGCTTTGCAAAATCAAGGAAACTAATAGTCATTTTTCTCATTGGGAAAGGATAGGCCTCTCAACATCAAAGAATGGTCCCTCTTTTCAATGGGGCAGCTTCCCACAGCAGTACCTGGCTGCCTTAATCTCAGTAACTACAATAAATGCACAAGCCCCCTTTTGTGTGGAACTTCTATCTAATCAAAACTAATCGCCAAACAGATCTTTGCCTAACATATCTGAGTAACAGAGCCGAAATCTTTTCCCTAGCAGAGGCCCCCAGTAAGCTCCTGTGAATGAGGGAGAGGGTGATTGGGCTGTCTGGCTTCCTCAGTGTTCTGTGAAAACTCTACATTGACAGGAATCAAATCAGATAAACCCAAGGCACTTGGAGAACAAGGATACAGTCCAACTCTCTACATTTACATTGACTGGGACCAGGCAGATCCAGCTACTGACAAATTGAAAATAGTAGAAATGCCTCAAAACCTGTTTTCTGGGAGGGGAGCTGAGGAAGTCTAATAGTGTGTGCGGGAGGGAGCTGTTGTGTAAACTGACATGGAGGCCCTCAGTTTAAAGATGGTAAAAGTTCAGTCTCTAAGGAGGAGCTAAAGAAGCCCCCTTGTGTAAGCTAACTTGTCTAACAAAACGGTCAAGGCAAACCAGGGCTCCAGTAATTGGGAGCTATAAATGGCTACCATTTATTGCTTATGGCAAGCCAGGTGAGGTGCAATGTGCTTTGCTCAGATTAACTCATTTAGTCTTCACGTCAACTCTATTAAGTATATAGTATTATTATTCTAATTTAATAGTTAGAAAATTCTGGCTCAGAGAGGTTAAGGAACTTGCCTGAAATCACAACTAAATGGGTAAACTGGGATTCAAACCTTGCCAGGTCTATGCAACTGCAAAGCTTGTGCTCTTTCTAATACATGATACCACCTTTCCAGGAATCTATCTAGTGCATTTGGTACAAAATTTTCTCTGTCATGTATTCTTTTCTCCATATAGCTTTTCCTTATTCTGGTTCTGTGCCTTAATGGAGGGGTCTTCATAAGGTCTATTCCTCTCCCCGGTTAATATTCTCTCTCTCTTCAGCAATGAGACCTACTGAGAACTTGAGAGCCTGACCGGATTTAAAATTTAAAACTCACTTCTCTTGAAGAAGTTTTCAAATCCTAGAATGCCCTCGTTGGAAATCTTTTACATAGACCCAACCCCTGCATTGTGGAGGGGCTGACCTAAAGTTCGGAGAGGAGAAGTGACAAGCCAAAGGTCAAAGAGCTACAGAATGGCTAAGTTTGCATCAGGACTAAACCCAGGTCTCCTGAATCCCAGTCTAGCGCTCTTTTCCCTCCAGCCTTCCTCTCCTTGTTCTCCAGCCCCACCCCGATTAAGCTCTCCTTCCCTGATTAAGCCCATTATGTCTTCCCACCCGGTAGTCCATCCTATACACTTCATCTTGTTCATTACTATCCAAAGCAGGGCCTCTACATCAGTCAGGCCTGTCACCTTAAGCCCACTTCACTGCTCATTTACTCTAGAGTCTCTTCACACATATGCATAATGTTTGTGGCTTACAAATTTTTATAACTAGCTTAACCTCCTCAGATCCATCAGCTCCTTTAAAATTTTTTTCTTTTATATTCTTTTGTGTCCCCCGGAGGCCTTAAAGGTGCTTAGTAAACATTGGTTAAATTAACAAATATTGTCTCCATGAAAAACATCAAAAGTTTGCTAAAAGAAAAGAATATATTCTCCACCAAAAGAAAATAAAATAGGGTAAAAAGACTCCTTATCAGTTCTCATTAGAATTTGACAAAGTATACACCAGTTAATTAGCCCTTAGCAAAGGCTTAGATAAGAGCCTAAGGATGCTAATTAACCCCAGGCCACACAAACCAAAGGCAGAGAAGTGGGAAAATATTTTAAGCAAATTTTGTTTTCAAGAGAGTATGCTTGCATGAAAACCAACCATGGCATATTTACAACATTATATGTTTAACTGCTGTAGCAACTGAGCCAGACTAGAAGCAAAGGGACCAGGAAAACATGGCAATTCATCTTCAAAACAGCTCACTCACCACTTAATTCTCAAAACACTTCTTTGCAGGTGGGTAAGTATTATTATTCCACTTGAACAATGGGGAAACTAAGATATCCAGGCTAAGTGACTTGTGGGGGCTTAAAGTTGCCTGAGGTATGTAGACATGGAATGGATATTTTAACACATTCATTAATGCTCATAAACCACTAAGAGCATTGTCTCCAAAATACAGGTGTGCCTGACATTTGAGCTTTCAAAGTTAATTTTAAAAGGGATATAAATCAAATCCTATTTTCAATGCACAGAAAAGTTTCCCAATAGTGAGTAAATTCTTTGGTAAAGTAAACATCCCTCTCATTTATCCATTTGGTAAATAACCTCCTGCCTTTTTAATCACAAAGTCCCTGGATGAGCAGTCTGACCAAAGAAAAAGGCTAGAATCTACAAGTATAACTCACAGAATTGCAGCAATTTAAGGTGTTTTTTCAAAATGTTAAGAACTACTTCATTTATTATACTGATTAGACTTCACACTTGCTTTAAGGGTGGGAGTAAGGGTTGACCATCCATGACACAGAAGGATTGTTGTTATCAGCACTTGGCAGAATTTCATTCAGCTATTTGAAATCAGGAGAGAGCACTCTGATTCATTTTTAAAAGGCTTGCAGCCTCTTTAATAAAATTTACAAAAGTATTTTCAAAGCGTTAAGTAAGTAAACGGGACAGAGAAGTGCAATAAAGTTGTCTTTTCTGAGTTGTCTGTCCCCTGGAAACCATTAACATCCATCTAAGTTAGCTCAAGGACTTTGTATCATTTTAAGTAATCAAGGGGAAGGCTCCAGGCTTTCTAATCTAATTGCCATCTCCAGGGAAGTGCCTCCTTCACTCAGCTAGGTTGAAGGGGAAGAGCATCTCTAGGGATTAAGAAGTGAGTGATTTGGACTGTAGATTTTTCAATCATTTTGATGGTGCTTGTTTTAGGAATTAAGGGTTTTTTTCCCTTCCAAATTTGGAATTTAATGAAAGACACTGGCCTGTGTGGGTCTGTGTAACAATCTACCTCTTTGGTGAACACCACTAATCTGTGATGGCTGGTGTGCTTCTCCTTCACATTTCAAGGGCTGGTCTCAAGAATTTTTTCTAATCTGACAGGAACAGGAAAGAAAGTAGTATTATCCTGAAAGACTTTTTTCTGAGCTGCCTGGAGAGGATAAATTTTATAATCAGAATCAGTGAGAGTTTAGAAACTTAACATGATGTCTGAGATTCTTAGAAAATGCTACAAACTCCTTGATTTTAACACCCTTCCTTGTATTCTGGTATAGAAGAGGTGTCCTTACCTATTCAAAGGCTATCTTTTCTCCTGGTATCTTAATATGTGAGTCAGGCCCCTACCTGATTTCTAGTATTTGCAGTTCTCACTTCTGGAGTTATTTGCCTCCCCCCAGCAGCTTCAACCATGCTCCAACCCCTAGGATAAATCTAAATAATAGTTGAGGGGGGAAGCATTTAAATAGCTCTAACTCAACTTTCTAGTCTGTAGTTAATGTCACTTAACTATATGTCACATCACTGTCATTGCTGGTCTGTCCCTATCTCTGTACCTCAGTTCTGATAATTTGATGGCTCCTCTATTCAGTTCACTTCAGCAAGTTTTAATGAGCACCAATTATGTGACAGGCACTCCAGTTGGGCCTTAGGGATAGCTCAGCTTAGTCAGGTTTCAGACACGTAATCCTAAAATATTATAGCATTTGTTCAGAGCTAGAGGTACTCCCAGGGGGCTATGAGAGTCCAGAAGAGATCTACTCGCCACCTTGAATGTTTGCTAATAATGGAAACTGAATCCCTCCATACCTCCATGAGTTGTTCATGTTGCCTGAGTTCCTAGTACCCTTAGCTTAGCACACTTCTAGTGTTGGTAGGGTTGGAGTCATACAGTCATGCTCTGGGGGATATAAATATGTGTGTCTGTTTCTCTTACAGTTTCTGTGAATTAGGAATTTGGAAGCAGCTTATCTTGGTGGTTCAGGCATTGGGTCTCACATCAGACCACAGTCAAGATGTCAGCCGGGGCTGCAATCATTTGAAGGTTTGCCTAGGAGTGGAAGATCTACTTCTAAGGTGGCTCACTTACACAATTGGCAAGTTGATGCTGGTTGCTGGCAGAAGAGTTCACTTCTTTCCCCACGTGGGCCTCTCCACAGGGATGCTTGAGTATCTTCACTCATGCAAGAAAGACATGGCACCTGGCTTCCCACAGAGTGAGTGATCCAAGAGGTCACAGTGGAAGCTGCAATGCCTTTCATAACCTAGCTTTTAAAATTACACACTGTCACTTCTGCCATATTCTATTGGTCACATAGACCAGTTTTGAGTCAATGTGGGAGGAGACCACACAAGGGTGTAAATAGTAGGACTTGAGAATCATTGGGCATCATCTTGGAAACTGGCTACCGCAGGCACAGAACAAAGCAAAACAAGGTGGAGATTGAATCGGTGGAAGTGAGAAGTGGTAGAAAACAGAGAAAAACCAGTACCCTTCATTGCCCATCGTATTTAAAATAGGATACCCATTCCTGCCATTCTGTACCCCTTTACTCTGTTTTATTTTTCTTCAGAGGACTTAATGCTACCTGACATATTTTTATGTAAATATATATATATATGTGTATATATACACATTTTTTTTGAGACTGAATCTCACTCTGTCACCCAGGCTGGAGTGCAGTGGCATGATCATCACTCAATGCAGCCTTGAACTCCTGGGCTCAAGTGATCCTCCTGTCTCAGCCTCCCAAGTAGCTGGGACTACAGGCATGCACCACCACACCCAGCTAATTTTTAAAAATTTTTTTATAGAGACAGAGTCTCACTATGTTAACCAGGCCGGTCTCAAACTCCTGGCCTCAATATATATTTACTTGTTAACTATATTATTAAATAAAATAGTTATAGAATAAAAAACTCCTTGAAGTAAGGGACTTAGAATATTTATGTATTTGAAAGTATGAAAATTGAATTCTTGAAAGTTACAGATTCCCTGATCCTATCCCTAGATAATCTGATTCTAGAAATCTGGAAATCTATACTCTTTTAAAAACTTCCCAGGTGATTTTTATAGTCATCCATGGATGTGAATCACCACTCTAAACAATAAAGAAGTTACCTTTGGTGCCTTAAATAGCTTGTCCTAACAGGAGAGTGTCTGGAACTAGAATTGACCACTGGATGGAAAGAGAGAGAGAGAGAGGTTTTACCTAGCTGCAGGTACTAAGAGGAAACGTAGTCCACCAGGATTTCATTTAAGCGACATTTGTTGAGGATCTACTGTTTCAGGCAGTATTATAGGCATTGGAGATACCACAGAGATGGATGAAACAGAAAAAAGTCCTTAGAATCATATAATTTATATTCCAGTGGGAGAGCTAACAGCGAAGGTGGCATGAGGGACAGCATGCCAGAGGTGTGTAACAGAGCACAGCAATAGTCATATCAACAATATACAGAAATTAAAGTAAGTAGGCAATTGGTGTAGGTGGTAGAGAAGGATTAGAAAGAGTGGTACTTTTTTTAAAAAAAAGCTATATTCATGTACTGGCTTTATATTTAATTTTTTTAAAGTTTTCATGCATAAGAAATTCCCATGAGCATATCTGGAATCACAAATAGCTTCCCCAGTATTGCCTAGACTCTACTCCCTTCATCTCTCACTCAGAATGCAAGTGAGCATCAGTAACTTTATTATTAAACAGTGTTTCCCAAAGTTTTGAGGGTTTTTTTTTACACTACAGGACTTTTCAGAACCTTTGATATGTTAATATGCATTGTGAATTTCAATGTGGAGGAAGCATTTAATAAACATATTCTCTAATCTTATATGGTCTCAGAACTTATTTTTTGCCTAGAAAAGTCTCCAGTACATGTGTTGCATATATGGAATACCTTTGGGAAATGTTGGCTTACAAGCAAGGAAGTTAGATGAAATTTTAACTGGTATAGACTGGCCAGGTGTTTACCAGATTTGTTTCCTCTTCTTTTTAGGCACATAGTTAGATTACATCTGCCAGCCTCACTTCAAGTTAGATGCAGCCACGTGGCTGAGTTCTGGCCAGTGAAATATGGGTAAGAGTCTTGTATACCACTTCCAGGTGTGATCCATAAAAACTTGTCATGTAATCTTCCACATACTCTCTCTTCTCTCATCTGCCCTCAGATGTAAAGGATTCCATGGAAGACTGTGATGCCTTAGACCCAGGTTGGCAAACTATGGCCCATGGACCAAATCCAGCTGCCACCTATTTTTGTAAAAAAAATCTTATTGGAACACAGCCACGCCTGTTTTGTGTTTTTTTTCAAGTATTATCTATGGCTGCTTTTATGTTCAACAGCAGAAATAAATAGTTGTGACAGAAGCAGGCCCACAAAGCCTAAACTATTTACTTCCTAGCCCTTTACAGAAAAGTTTGCCGAGTCTGGCCTTTGGCTATGGCAGAAACTTGATGGAAGGAGTCTGAGTTCCTGGATGACTGCATGGAACAGAGACACCAGTTTCCTTCATGGACCCACACTGGACCTTTATTATATTAAACCCCTGACAGTTTGGGTTGGTTTGTTACAGCAATTGGCCTAACATATTGTTAAAGAATGTGCTGGGTATTCTGGTTGCCCCTGCAGATCAACTCTTTACCTTTTTTTCACCCTGTTTTGTGCCCAGGGAGAGTGCCCACACTTCTGTGAATAGTCACTTCATTAAACTCTTAAATTAGTCTTTTGAGTGTGCTATCTGCTTCCTGCTGAGACCCTGACCAATGTAAGGGATAACCTTGACTTTGCTTTATTTATGTTTAAAAAATCCACACATTTCAGTATTTTGTTATTACTATGTTACCTGCAGTACACTCACAGCTGATGGAGATACACTAGTATTATTACAGCAAATACAGGTGAAAAAATACTAGATTTGTCTCCATATCACAATAAATTAATATTTATTTATTAATTAATATTTAGTTCTCAAGGCTGGATAGTACAAAAAGAACATCCTTCCAGGATTTGGATATCCAGAATCTTCTCTTTCTTCTGCCCTTGACTATCTTTGTGTCCTCTCTCATTATTGCCAATGACCAGAGTTCTTCAGAAGGCTGGACCTGGTGGTCTGTCCTGCAAACACCCCTGCCTTCAATATTTGATAATGATGCCAAGAATCCACTAACTAACCCAACATGCTAAAAATTCAGCATAGAATTTCATGGGTTTATACATTTATTGAGATTCTTAAGCAGGGGAGTTTCTCCTTTATACTCAGTTAATCAGGTAATTCGTTCAATCTACTATTTTAAGAACACAAGCTAATAGAGATCTTAGTATATTTAATTAACACAGATTAAATTTAATAAGGCTATTTTTCACCTCTGTGAATCAAGAATGTTGTTGATATTCTTTCCTACATAAATTGTTCTTTACAGCTTAAGGGGATTGTCTCAGTAAACTAGCTCATAAATAGCTGAATTGCCATTTAAGAAAAAAAGTTTGACTGAATCACTTTTTGGAAACTGGATTTCTTCAGGGCTGGAAGCATAGATCATGCCCTGGCCAGAGTGAATAGTGAAGTCTCCATTGGCCTACAGGTTATTTACTGAGCCTCATAATAGACAGGAGACTGGATACACATTGACCCTAGGAGCTTTTCCATAAGGCAATAACATCAATTTCAGTCCAGAACAATCTGTGGTATTGATTAACTTTTGGGATCTCTTTTACCACTACTGATCTGCCTCATCTTTTATTCAACACTTCCCTGAAAGAAATTTAGAGGCAACTATAGAGCACCTGAGGCAAATCACACTTGAGAGTTGCCTGCAACACTATTATCTACTCAGTTTACAAACTCTTCTTAGCGAATGGCGAAACCGTGCAGATTTTCAGCACTTTCTGAAACTACACTATAAAGGACATAGAGCCAGAAATCAAAGTCCAGGGTTCTTGAATCACTAAGTAGCTGTGCATCCCTGAACGAATCACCAAAATGATATGGGCCTCATTTTCCTTATCTGTAAAAGGAGGGTGCAAATAATCTACTTCATAGGGTTGTGGAAAGGATTCAAAGAGATGTATGCATGTAAACACTTATTATAATGCCTGAGACATAGTGATCACTATTATTATTAGAGTATTATTTCCTAGAATGTAGATCAACATCACCTTTATAATTCTGTTTGCATCCACTCTTCAGTGTAAGCCATCTGCTATAAAAATGCCCAGTTTATCACTGTCCCTTTAAAATGCTGTGCCCTCGACCATGAGTGTATTATTAAATGATAAGTTGTATTATTTATTATCATTTTATCTATGTTTGTCTTTCTCCAAAACTCCCTGAGAACTGTAGGCATGTCTTATGCCTTAAGGTTTGTAACTCATCCCCACAGGGGCATTCAGGTAACGTAAGTGAGTTAAGCAGGGTGGTTGGGCACTGAGGTCTACTTGAGAGCCTATACTCTGTCTAAAGGGGTAGCTCATTAAGTCCAGCTAAACATTGCTATGTGGGAAAGCAAGCCTAGTATAGCCAGATTCTAGCATATTTTTAAAAAGAAGCTGGAAAATCTATATCTTTTAAAAATGTAAATTCTCTTGATGTTTACCTGTTGAAAACAATTTTTTTAAAAAGCATTTTTTAAAATTTGGTACAGACCAAATAAAAGATATCAATACCTTCAGGCTAGATTTGGCTGTACTATTCACTAGCTTGTGTGAATTTGGGTATTTACTTAACTTCCTTGGACCTCAGCTTCTACAATTGCAAAAGGGAATAATAGTACCTAACTCATAAGGCTGTTATGGAGATTAAATGAGGTACTGCATATAAAGAAAACAATTAGAATAGTACCTACCACAAAATAGTACCTACCACTTGGTAAATGTTAACCATTATCATAATCACTAAAAAAGTTATTGGTAAAAAGTGTAATTAACAACAATAATTTTGTTATTAATGCCAATAGCATTAGCATATAGTCTAACAAATACATGTAATCATATGCAATTGATGATATTATTATCATTAATAATTGATATTTTTTATCTAGTCTTTCTTCTTAAGTTTAGCATGGTACTACGCATAAAGTAAGAACTTTTCATTCTTTATTTCATTTTCTTCCTATCTCTTTCTCTTTATGACTAATATAATATCAGGTCATAGTGATTCTAATGAACACATTTCTCTTTTCCTCTTAAATTTGAATTTTCTTTTTGACCCCCATTATTATTGCCTTATTTTAGGCCCTCATCATTTCTCACCTAGATTGTAACAGTAGTATCTTTGCTGGTATCTCAGTCATAGTTTTGGTACTCTCTAATCCATTTCCCATTCAGCAGCCAGAGTAATTGTGCTAAAATACAAGCCTGCCTGCATCTTGCCTCTGCTCAGAAATCTTCAAATGCACCCCAACAACAATATATCATGTCCCTGTCATCTACATTGTGTCTGCCATGGTTTTAACCCTGGATCTGCCTCTTACTTGCTATGTGACCTTTGGAAAGTTACTGAGCCTCAATTTTCTCATATCTACTCCACTGAGTAATTGTGAGGATTAAATGGTTTAATTTAATGTGTACAAAGAAATTATCACAGTGCCTGGCTCATAATAAGTACTTGATAAATGGAGATATTATCATCACTCTGATTTGATTAATGGTTACATTAACCCCTACATTAATCTCTAAGATCCAGGCATAAAGAACATCTTAGTTTACAAACATGTCAGATTATTCCATATCTCCATATCCACGAATATGTATACTGTGATAAGTTAGCTGTAATCCCTAGAGCGAGCACTACAAAAAACCTCCCTCTCCTTCCCCCACAAATAAACAATAACCAAGAGACATAGCTAGAAAACCAAAATTGAGAGGAGACAAACTGGAAAACTAAAACAGACAAGACAAAATAAAACAAATTATTTGATTAATTCAAAAAAGGAGGAAAAAAGAACAAAGGAACAAAGAATAGGGGGGAATATAAAACAAATAGCATTAGTAGATTTAAACTAAACCATAACTCTTATTATATTTAATGTAAATGGACTAAACATTGCAATTTTTAGGCAGAGATTGTCACAATGAATAAAAAGCAAGACCCATCTCAACCAACTATAGAGTCAGAATTTAAGTATAACCACGTCACACTTTATATAAAGATAAAATCAGACAACATAGACTTTAAAACAAAAAGTGCTACTAGAGATAAATATAGAGACAAATTATAGAGATAATGATAAAAGAGTCAACCCATCAGGAAGATATAACAATTATAAACATATATGCACCTAGCAACAAAGCACCAAGATACAAGAAGCAAAACCTGACAGAAATGAAAGAAGAATTAGACAATTAAACAATAATCATTAGAGACTTCAATTCTCCACTTTCAATGATTGATACAAGTAGGCAGAAGGTCAAAAAGGAAATAGAATACTTGAACAATAATATAAGCCAAATAGACCCAACAGACATCTATGGAATACTCAATCCAAGAATAGCAGAATACACATTCCTCTGAAGTGCACATGGAAAATTTTCCAGGATAGACCATATGCTAGGCCATAAAACAAATCTCAATAAATTTAAAAGGACAGAAATAATACAAAACATGCTCTCTAACTACAATGGAATGAAATTAGAAATCAATAGAAGGAAAATATTTGGGAAACTCACAAGTATGTGGAAATTAAACCACATGCTCCTAAATAACCAATGGGTCAAAGAAGAAGTCAAAGTGAAATCAGAAAATACTCTGAGATAAATGAAAATGAAAACACAAAAACCAAAACTTATGGAATACAGCTCAAGCAGTACTCACAGGGAAATTTATAGCTGTAAATGCCAGTATGAAGAAAGAAGAAAGATTTCAAATAGTAACCTAACTTTATATATTAAGGAATTAGTAAAAGAAGAGCAAACTAAACTTAAATTATTGTAATACACCATGCCAATAGAATAAAAAATAAAAACCACATGATCATCTCAATAAACATAGAAAAAACACTTGACACAATTCAGCAGTCTTTTATGGTAAAAGCACTCAAAACACTAGGAATAAAAAAACCCTTCTAAACCTAATAAAGAACATCTACAAAAAATTACAATTAATAGTGAAAGACTGAAAGCTACCACCCTAAGATCAAGATGAAGACAAGGATGTCACTTTTATTTGACATAGTACTGGAAATTCTAGCCAGAGAAATTAGGCAAGAAAAAGAAATAAAAGACATCCAGATTGGAAAGGAAGAAGCAAAACTCTCTCTATTCACAAATGATGTGATCTTGTAGGAAATCCTGAGTAATCCACTAAAAAAATCTATTAGAACTACTAAAAGAGTTCAGGAAGGTTGCAGGATACAAGATCAGTATACAAAAGTCAATTTTATTTCTGTACATAGGTAATGAACAATTAGAAAATGAAATTAAGAAAGCAATTCTATTTACAATAGTATCAAAAAGAATAAAACATGTTGGAGGAATTACTTTAACAAACAAGTGTAAAACTTTTACTCTGAAAACTATAAAACGTTTTTAAATAAATTAAAGAAAATATAAATAAATGGAAAAACATCCACATTTATAGATCAGAAGATAAAATTTTTAAGATGGCAATACTATCCCAAATTGATCTACAGATTCAATGAAATCCCCATCAAAATCCCAGATGGCTTCTTTGCAGAAACTGATCTGATTCTAAATTCCATGGAATTGCAAGGTCCTAGAATAGCCTAAACAATTTTGAAAAATAAGAACACAATTGGAAGATTCACACTTCCTGATTTCAAAAGTTAATTCAAAGCAACAGTAATCCAAGATAGTGTGGTACCATTGTAAGGACTGACATATAGATCAGTGGAATAGAACTGAGAGTCCAGAAATAAACCCATACATCTTGGGCAAGTGCCAGGATCATTCAATGGGGAAGGAAATATTTTCAATGAACAGAGCTGAGACAACTGGATATCCACATGCAAAAGAATAAAGTTGGACTGCTACCTCACACCGTATATAAAAATTACCTCAAAATGGATCAAAAGCCTAAATGTAAGAGCTAAATCTATACAACTTTTAAAAGAAAACATAGGAGTAAATCTTCATGACCTTGGGTTTGGAAATAGATTTTTATATATGGCTACAAAAGCATGAGTAACAGAGAAAAATATAGAGTGGATTTCATTAAAATTAAAAACTTTTGTGTTTCAAAGGACACTATCAAAAAATTGATAAGATAACCTACACAATGGGAAAAATATTTGCAAATCATTTATCTGATAAGGAACTTGTATCTTGAATAAAGAGCTCTTACAACTCAATAATAATAAAAAGAAAATTAACCCAATTAAAAATGGACAAATAATCTGGATAGACATTTCTCCAAAGAAAATATATAAGTGGCCAATAAGCACATGAAAGGATGCTCAACATCATTAGCCATTAGGGAAATGCAAATGAAAACCACAATGAGATACTACTTGATACCCACTAGGATGGCTGCTATGGTCTGAATATTTGTGTGCCCCCAAAATTCATATGTTGAAATCCTAACTCCCAAGGTGGTAGTATTAGGAGATAGGGCCTTTGGGAGGTTATTAGGTCATGAGAGCAGAATCCTCATGAATGGGACTAGTGCCTTTATGAAAGAGGCCCCCAAAAGCTTGTTCATTCCTTCCACCACATGAGGACCCAGCGAGAAGGCTGTCCGTGAAAGTGGGTCCTCACTAGACACTGAATCTGCTGGCACCTTAATCTTGGATTTTCCAGATTCTAGAACTGTGAGAAATAAACTTCCATTGTTTATAAACTACCCCATTTATGGTATTTTGTTACAGCAACCCAAATAGACTCAGACAATGGCTACAGTCAAGAAGATAATAACATGTACTGACAAGGATGTGAGAAATTGCAACCTCATACACTGCTGATGGGAATGTACAATGGTGCAGCCACTCTGGAAAACAGTCTGGCGGTTCCTTAAAAAATTTCCATAGAGTTATTATTTGATTCATCAATTTCACATCTAGGTATTTACTCAAGAGAAACAAAAACATTTGTCCACACAAAAACTTGTATGTGAATGTTCATAGCAACATTATTCATAATAGCCAAATAGTACAAAAAATCCAAATGTCCTTCAACTGATGAATGGATGAACAAAATATGGTGTATTTATACAATGGAATATTATTCAACCATAACAGTAATGAAGTATTGGTGCATGCTACGAATTGATGAACCTTAGAAAGATTATACTACATGAAAGAAGCCATTTGCAAGAGACCACATACTACATGATTACATTTGTATGAAATTCCTGGAATAGGCAAATCTATAGAGACAGACAGCAGATTATTGCTTGCTTAGAGTTTGAGCAGATGAAGTTATAGGGGTGTGATTGCCAATAGGCATAGCGTTTCTGTTTGAGATGGTGAAAATGTTCTGAAATTGACTGTGGTGATGGTGACACACATCTGTGAGTGTACTAAAAACCATTAAACAGTATACTTTTAACAGGCAAATACAATAGTATGGTATGTGAATTATATCTCAATAAAGCTGTCAGCAAATAATTATAAAGACATTTATTGGTTGGAAGTAAAAGGATGGGAAAGGTATCTTTTGCAAACACTAATCCTCCCCAAAAAGCTGGTGTGGCTATATTATTATTTTTAACCTGTCCATCTTCTCCACTAAAGCTGTTAGTTCCCTGAAGGCAGGGACCACATATAACTGGGCTATGGATTCCTAGCACCTAGCACAATGCCTGGCATATAGAAGGCATTTATTATTTACTTTTGGAATCACTGAATTGTTCACTGATCACTTTGCATTAAAATTAATTGTAAATGCTACTAGCAACAACATGAAGGAATCTAACAGACAAAAAGCTAGACATAAAAGAATATACACTGTTTGATTCCATTTTTATGAATTCAAGAACAGTCAAAACTAATCTGTGGTGATAGAAGTTAGAGGCAAGCCTGGTGCGATTCTGGAAATGTTCCATATCTTGATCTAGGTGGTGGTTTTATATGTGGAGCTGAACAGTGAAGGTTTGTATAATTATATAATGTTAATTATATAATAAAAATTTATCATAAAATGATCCATATATGAATATAGGTTCTGAGATTCTATGTTGCCATATACTACTTTCTCTAGGATGATATATTTATATAGATTATTTGGTGAAGCATATTTTTATATTAATATCATCCCCATTCCACCCTAACCTGAACCAGTTTACCATTGCTTGCCTTTGTCACTTAATGCACTACAGAAAGAAAAATAAGGGTATAATATCTTTTCCTAGAAAAGTTTATAAATAGTTCTTCATCAGAGGCTAAACATGTTACTGCATGACCTTTCACATGCTACCTCTGGAAGATCAGATTCTGACTCACAGTTTAAAGTGCAAAGAACTTAGTTTAGGGGTTTAGGGGGACTATTCTCTATGACAGCAGAACTTGTGCGCACTGTGAATTGTGCCCCATCAGCTGAAAGGATCATTCTTTAGGTGAGAAGAAAAATCCTCACAGATAGTATTCATCAATCTCAAAGGAAAAGTACTATAAGGGAAAAATTACAGTGAGTGGATACTATAACTGCAGGTATCTCATATTTTTCCTTAACCTAATATCTAGAAAACATTACATCTCATAAAATAGAAATGACTTGACTTATCCCATCAGTCTGATTAAGCAGAGAATCCACTTTCTACCTTTCCTTAACCTTTCCGTGTGCCCTGAATTATATTTTATATTTGCCCATATAGTTTGCTTGGCAACTTGAACAAATGTACTACGCTTATGCCTGCAGATGTTTTGCATTTTCTGAACCTAACTTCTGTCCCATGAGTCCCTCACCAAGACAGTCCAAAATACATTTAACTAGCTTTTCCAAAGGATTCCGTATCAAGAGGGGCTGACCTCATTTTCTCTCTCAGTTAACCATCGTATAGTTTTATGATGAGTCAGAACAAACGTGATTTATGTTGTTCATACTCATTTAAACATGGCTGATCCACGACAGCTTTAACCAGCAGTAAACCATTCATGTTGGACATTCATGTTGGACATTCTTATAGCCAATGTCTTTTACATGTCTAAGGGTTTTAAAACGTTAATTCTCTCTCCTTTTCATGCTACCCTCCTTGTCATTCCCCAAACTCTGGAAAATAAAACATATTACTAAATAAAATTACTAAACAAAATAAATTATTAAATGAAATAATTAAATAAAAATATTAATTCTTTGGAGCAAACTGTCAACTGTCTATGGAGTAGAAGTAATGAGAGTTGGATAGAAACTGTTTTCCTCAGGTATGTGAGAGCACTAGCCTGTACCTGTGCCTCTCACTGTTCACGCATTCCTCTGTCGTGGAATTCAGGTCAGAAACCCTGTATCCCCCACCTGCACCCCTCCTCCTCCTCTTTCTAACCTTCCTTTTCAAGGCCTCCCAAGAATGAATTCACAACCTTGGAATGAAGAAGGTGAACGAAGCCTTTTCTTTACTCATCTCAACATCTGTGCACTGCCCTAAGTTTTCCCAAATTGAGTGAATTCATCCAATGTGTCGGGACAGAGGTGCTCTCTCTCATAAAGTGCACTCCAGCACAAAGGCATTTCTCTTATCTAAAGTTCGTGGCCCAGTGCCTGAACTCCTGGTTAGATACCTATAGAAGCTCTGTTAACTCTTTCAGGACAGAAAGCTATGATCCAGCACTACCTTCCAATGCTAAGTAATCATTCAACTGGCTGGTTGGGGAAATAAGGCTTACAATTCAAAAGCAACTCAAGGCACTTATACACTTAAGATTTATAAAATGATGTCATTCAGAAGGTGAGTCACAGGAAGAGAGTTCAGTGCTGACTGGGAAGTCAGGGAAGACAATCAGTATAATTCTACCTGAGCTCCCTCTTTCTGTGCCTGTCCAATTTCCATGTCTCTTTTAAGGCCTAGCTCAAGTTCCACTTGATCCAGGAAGGCTTCCCTGAGCACCAAGACAAATGCTTACCTCTCTCTCTCCTTTGATCACTTATTACTTGAAATTGGCACTTATTTCTAAATTCTTTCTATTTGTAATGACTTTCTATGCATGTATATCATGCCTCTCCATATAGTGGCAACTTCTTTGAGAATAGAAACCTTGTATTATATATTGTATCTTCCACAAAGTCAATTATACACACAGTAGATTGTGAATCTTCAACAAAAAAGACTCTCTTTCCTTCACTAAGCCAGGCCCCAACTATTCTTCAAGATCCACCACAAATAAACATATAATCCACCTGTTTGCTAATGCAAATGCAGCTTCAGGAAAAGCCTCTGAGGCCTCCTTTCTACTCAGATTGCTACCTCCTAGGCCTCTTCAATATAGAAATTCTGAATTAGCCACAATGGTGATGATCTGTTCTTTGAGGTTTTCCTCAACCTCCCCAAAGGGAGTTTACTGACTTAACAGTCAATAATTTTTAATGTCTTTACCATTTATTGTTTTGCTTAAATATAGTCAGGCTTATACTTTTCTGTAGCTCTTTTTTGTTATATCTTTTTTCTCAAACTAGTTATTAAATTACTAGATGATTGGGACCAGCATATTCTATTTCTTTTTCATCTGCCACAACCCTTGAATACAGTGCTGTGTGCACAGTAAGCACTCCAAAAGAATGACAATGAATGAATAGAAGATATTCAGGACAACAAAAATGCTAGCCAAAAAGAACAACCAGAGTTAAACCATCTAACTCCCTAAACAGAGCACATGGAGAGGTATACCAATACATTCATATCACAAAGACACTGCAGGGAACTGATGCTCATTTGCAGCTTTTCCTGATTAGGTAGATCAGTCCCTGCCCATACTTGTAGGTCCATGTAATGTTGTCCACCCTCAGTGCAAACACATCTCTCTACAACTGATACCAAGCAAACAAATTCCACTGAAGTCTATTAAAAACAGCCAATTAGACCAAAAAATGTACCTTTTTGAAAGGACTAATTAGCTGACATTTTGTTTCAAAATGGCCAACTGAAGCACAAAATGAATAAGCAGATATTTATTAAGCTCTTTTTATATGCAAAACTTTGTGCTAGATGATGTGAGAGTTTAGTCTACAAAACAGGTTACTATTCTTAAAATTATTGTGAAAGAGAAAAACACAAAGCCATGAGCAATATATGATAAAATAGTTAAATAAAGCTCATTTTGCTAAGTCAAAAAGCACTCTCCCCACCCTGCCCGCTCAGCAAGAACTGACTAATGATGAATCAATCTTCATAAACCCTTGGCACTGCCCATCTATTTTAGGCATTATCAGATTCTGAGTCACTTTACTTTTGCAATTACTACTGCAAATTCCCCCTCACTTTATGTAAAGAATCAGACTCTTAGAAATCTTAGAGCTTGGAAAGCCTAAGAGGTTGTCTATGGTTCTATACCTTTTAAAAATTTTATCGTTGTTGTTTGTTTGTTTGTTTGTGCCACGGACTCATTTGGCTTTCTGCTGAAGGTTTTGAACAACTTCTCAGAACAATGTTTTTAAATTCATAAACTAAAACACATAACAGTGATTCCTATTAAAGTTCAAGAACAGGCAAAACTAATCTGTGGTGTTAGAAGTCAGGATAAGTATTACCTGTGGGGCTTCTGCCTTCTGGTAGTATTACCTTCTGGTAATATTTTTATTCCTAGTTCTAGTTACTAATTATACAGTTATATTTAACTTGTCATATTAATAATTCATTGAGCTGTATACTTATGATTTTTGTACTTTTCTGGAAGTAGTACTTCAATGAAAAAATTCAAAAACAAAATAAGACCTATAGGATAACAAAAGAAATAAATTATACTGAAATGTAGTTCTATCCACAGACCCTTAAGGGATCCCTTATCTAGGTTAAGACCCTAGATTAAGAACCCAGAAAAAATAGGTAGGGCATACAGAAATATATGAGACAGGATCCCCTCACTTCTAAGAGCTGATAATATGGTTGAGAGAAAAGGCTGACAAATCTGAAATTTGGATAAACCAATAAGTATGCTTGATAAGAGCCAAATGAGAGGGAAAGGCAAAAGAGAAAAGTGGGAATAAACACTTTGGAGGTAGAGTGTCCAGGGCAGAATAAGCAGAAGGATGTAGAATACATGATGTAAATAGAAGGATGTGAAGTATTTGGATAAGTTGAGGGGAGAGCATCCTTTTTGTAGTATGGCCAGTCAAGAGCTTGGGAGGCATTATATCTGTTTGGCTGGCCATGGTGAAGGAGGCACATAAGTAGGTAGTATGAAATAAAGCTGGTGACTACTGCTGGGTACAGAACGGGAAGATGAGTTGAACTTGAACTTGGATTTCTTATTAATAGGAAAACCATTGACGATTTTTTTAGCAAGGCATTAAGAGAGAATGCTGTTTCATGAATTCATTCAGTTCAATTTAACAAACATTTATTAAATGCCCAATTCAATGTACTATGCTAGATTCTGACCTGGTTAATGGTTTTAAATAGTCTCTAAGAGTCTCTGTTTTGTGCCGTTCATAAGTACTACACCTATCTAATTTGTAAATTGCCAAATTACTTTTATATTCTAGATTGGTATCAATTATACTGCAATGTCTTCAAAACTGCAACTTTTTAGATATTATAAGCAAAGCAAAACTGGGGCAAAAAGACAATAGGATATGTTCCTATTTGGGTCAGGAACATGCCTCAAAGTTTTTAGCTGGATTGATTCCAAGTGTACTGTTTGTCCAAGTGTTTTCCCTTCAGGCAATGTTCTTTTCAATGCACAAAATGCTACGGCTGGATGGAAGATGAGACACCCAGGGATGGCAGCAGATTTTAATAACCATTGAATAATCCAATGATTAACCTTAGTATCTTTCATTATTAACCATTTTGAAAGTTTGATAATGAAAAGGGACCATGGAAAAGCCCATCCATGTACATAAATCCAGATAATGGAAAAACTTCCAAAATTCCCAGCCCACTCTGGTTTTCCTGTTTGTCTAACACAGAGGTCACACTGAGTTGTGAGCTAAGGATTGTCAGTTTCACATTGAGAAAGATAGTGGAGATGACTGATTTCAGAGTTTACTGTGTTCCTTTCAGTGCCTGAAAGCCATTCTATCTTTGTCATCATGACTACCAGTCAAGACATGCTTTATGATTTCTGTAAGACTCTGTATCCAGACTACATGGATGCCAATAAAACATTTCTTTTCTAAAGACCAATACTAGGCCTCCTTTATTATGAGGTGAAGGTTAGTAAAGATTAATATTTGCTAGGAACATGTGTCTAACACAATAATCTAAGAAGTGGTTTCTTTGCCCTGTTTACTGCTGCGTGAATATTTTGCTCTTACTATCCCAGGAAATAGAAGTCCCTAGGTTCATAGTTTAATTTTGCTCTCTCTCTCTTTTCCTCTCTCCTCTCTCCTTTAGAGTCTCTTAAAATACAAGACTTCTTTACTACAACATGGAAGACTTTAGCCATAAATCACATACAAATGGTGTTATCTCATTACTCATTTTAGCTTGGAATAGATCAATTATCAGCATTTTAATAGTCACAACCAGATTTTAATAGCCCACTTATTTTTGTGCTTAGCTCAGGAACATAGCTGCATCTCAGAGCAATGATAAAAGGAATATGCCTTCTATCTGGGGTCCAAATACAGGAGGGTGAAATTGCTGCCTCATCTCACCTGAACCCCAGAGTAAAAAGCCTTTTGCAATTTACAATCTGGTTTCAGAAAATCTCTTTTCCAGTTCCCAGCCTGAAAAATGCCAAAAGAGAAAGCTTTGACTTCTGCTTTCTTGAAAAGTCCCAAGTATATATTTATGTATGTATGTGTGTGTGTTTAAATATTAATACACGCACACAAAAACAATAAATAGCCCTCACTTCTTTATATAGCAATGAATTAAGCCTTTCTTTTGCACATGTTGTAAATGTTTTCCCAATTTTGGCATTTGCCTACTAATTTTTCGTGATATATTTTTGACACAAATAAGTTTAGAAAGTCGTCCAATGTATCAATATTTTTCTTCATACTTTCAGATTTTATAACATACTTAGAAAGTCTTTCCTTACTCTATACTTATGAGAATATTTCCTTAAATTCTCTTCTAAAATTTTTCAAGTTTTTATCTCTTACATTTAAGATTTTACTGTACCAGACATGTATTCAGGTGTTCTGTATGCAACACAGATTTTGCTTCTTCAAAATTATTAATCAACTATCTCCAAAAAACTGATTTGAGAAGCTACCTTCACTATATCTTAAGTTCACATATGTACTTGGATATGTCTTAAAATGGTAATTTCTTAATTCTTTAGAAATGTGTATATTCTTTGACTTTGTAATTTTACTTATATTTAAGCACCCTAAGGAAAATCACAGATAAGTATAAAGCCTTAGCTATAAGTGTTAATCACTGTATTATTTTTAAGAATTTATGTTGAAAACAACCTAAAATGTCTAACAATAAGGGAGTAACTGAATAAATTATGATATATCTATTCAATATGATACAATGTAGTCATTAAAAAATGATGTATAAGACTATTGGGCCAGATGCGGTGGCTCATGCCTGTAATCCTAGCACTTTAGGAGGCTGAGGCGGGAGGATTGCTTGAGGCCAAGAGTTCAAGACAAGCCTGAGCAAGAGTGAGACCCCGTCTCTACAACAAATAGAAAAATTAGCCGGGCATGGTGGTGTGCGCCTGCAGTCCCAGCTACTCAGGAGGCTGAGGCAGGAGGATCGCTTGAGCACAGGAGTTTGAGGTTGCAGTGAGCTATGATGATGCCACTGCACTCTAGCCAGGCCAACAGAGAGAGACCCTGTCTCAAAAAAAAAAAAAAAAAAGGCTATGAGGGAGAGGATATAAAATATATTTATGATATTGATAAACGAAAATAGGAGGTTACAATAGAGTAATACGTACAGTATAACATTACTATAAATTACAAATGTTACACGTATACACAAAAACTTTTGGAAGAATATGCACCAAAAAGCTAAGGATTGTGGAATTATGGATAATCTTAGCTTTTGTTTATTTTTCTACTTTCTACAATGAAGACATATTATTTTGTAATCAGGAAATTATGTGTTATTTTTAACTAAAATAAAACGTGTAATGTTTGCACGTTAACAGGGAGTAGCCAAACTGAAATCTGAGACATAAAACTTACTGCTTATTGCTTTAAAAATGTTTCATCCTCTATGAAGGTCAAATGAATTGTCAAGGAGTTATCCATTGTATGAAAATCTCTCTACTGAGATGGGCATATTTTTTCCTCCTTGAATCTATTAATATGGTAAATTGCATTTATATATGTTCTAATGTTAAAACCACTGTTGCAATCCTGAGATTAACCCAACATGTCATATTGGATTTTTTTTTCTTATATCCTACTGGATTTAGTTCTCTAATATTTTGTTTAGGATTGTTACATTTATGTTCATAAAAGAAACTGGCCAATAATTCTCCTTTCTCTTTTTGCCATTATCTCTTTTTTTCCCCTTAAGGTTGTCCTGATCTCACAGAATGAGTTGGCAGGGCACTCCTACTTTTGCTATTCTCCAGAAAAAATTGTATAAAGACTGGGATAACCTGTTTCATAAAGTTTTACAGAAACTTTACAGCATGCATTTCTTTAATAATTATTCTTCTAGGAATTTGTCTATTTTATTTTAATCAAAATTTATTGGCATAAAGTTGTTCACAATATCCTCTTATTATATTTTCAATACCTAGAGCATCTATAGTTATATTCTCTTCATAATTATTGATATCGATTATTTGTGACCTTTTTTCCTTGCCAGAGGCTTTTCAGTTTTATTATTCTTTTCAAAGAGCCAACTTTGACTTTTGTGAGATCCTCTCCACTGCATGTTTGTTTTCTTTTTGTTCTTTTTTTAATTTCAAAATATTAAGGGGGTAAAATGTTTTTGTTGCGTGGATAGCTTTTATAATGCTTGAGCCAGGGCTATTAGTGTGCCTATCGCCCGAATACTGTTCATTGTACCTGTTAGATATTTACGCTCCTAATTTTATTTTCTTCAACTTTTTTAGATTTATTCTGTTTTTCTTTTCCTAACTTCTTAAGCTGAATGCCTATATGATTATTTTTGGTCTTCATTTTTTTATTATAAACATTGAATATTATACATTTTCTTCTATGTATAAATTTTACTACATCCTACAAGTTTTGATATGTAGTATTTTCATTATCATTCAGTTCTAATGTTTAATTTTATTGTGATTTTTTGTGTGTTTTAAATGTCTAAATACATAGGGATTTTGAAAATTATCATCTTTTTGTTGTTGACTTCTAACTTAACTTCAGTGTGTTTAGACAACATGTTCTATAGATATGGATTTCTTTAAATTCTGTTGTAATTTGCTTTAGGGCACAATACATGGTCAATTTTTACATAGGCTCCATGTCTCCTTGAGAAGAACATGTATTCTCTAATTGTTGGGCACAGTGTTCCATAAACATTCACTATATCAATCTTGTTAGTTAGGTTGTTCAAATATTCTATATCTTTGCTAATTTTTTATCTGCTTGAAGTATCAGTGATTGAGTGAGGTGGTACCTGTAAGATGGTAGAATTGTGAATTTCTTCTTGCATTACTATTAAATTTCACACTCCATTGTGATTGGTAAATGATCTGTAATCAGTCTGTCATTCCTTCTGTATGTGATTTGTCTCTCTGCTAAGATTTTTTGTTGATGATTTCCTAAAGTTTCACCACAATGTGTCTAGGCTAAGATCCCCCCACCTCTACCTCTAACTCTCTCTATATATCTCTCATCCTGTTTGGGTATACATTGTGTTTCCAAATTTGAGGATTCATATCTTTCATTAGTTCTGGAAAATTCTCAGCAATTATGTCTACAAATAGTGCCTCTCCTCAGTCCCCTCTATTCTCTCCTTCTGGGGCTCTAATTAGATATGTGTTAAGTGTTGTCATTCTGTACTCCACATCTCTTATTTTTTTTTTTCCAACTCCTTGTCCTTCTGTTTCCATTGTAGATAACTTTAGATTTTTCTTCTAGTTCACTCATTTTCTCTTTACTTGTGCTCTGATCTGTTGTTTTAACCATTCACTGCATTTCTTATTTTAATTAATATATTGTTAATTTCTGTAAGTTCCATTTAGTTATTTTTCAAATTTGCCTAGTAACTCCTATTTGTCTCTCACTGCTTGCTTGCTCATCTTTGTGATATATCCTTAATTTTTTAACACATCATACATAAATATTCCAAATATCTGAAGTCCTTGAGGATATAAATCTGCTCATTATTGCTTTTGTTGATTTCTGTGCACGGTGGCTTACTTCCTCAGTACTTGGTGATCTTTGATTATTGTGAACTCTTGTCTTTGTAATCTGTTATAAAACAGATAATTCCAAAACACACATAATGGCAGAAGCCCACTGGAGAACAATGGCTTCTAATTGTTCATCTGATCATTTTCAAACTCAGTAGCATACTATTTAAGAATCTACCTTAAGTCCTGCCTCACATACCCAATACTTCATCTGGCAGGCACCTCCTAAAAAATACATACTTTACCTTTCCCTTTATTCTTTCATACTTAGTAATGAATGATGATTTAATGATGTTAAAATGAGTGAAACAGAACTGAACACCAGCCATACATCATTACCAATTTTTTTTTTTTTTGAGACAGAGTCTTTCTCTGTTGCCCTGGGTAGAGTACAGTGGTGTCATCATAGCTCACCACAACCTCAAACTCCTGGGCTCAAATGATCCTCCTGCCTCAGCTTCCTGAGCAGCTGGTACTACAGGTGCACAGCATGATGCCCGGCTAATTTTTCTATTTTTTTGTAGAGTTGGGGTCTCGCTCTTGCTCAGGCTGGTCTCAAACTCCTGACCTCAAGCAATCCTCCTGCCTTGGCCTCCCAGAGTGCTAGGATTACCAGGCATGAGCCACTGCGCCCAGCCATTACCAATTTTTTGACAATGATCTCATTCCTTCCTTTTCACCAAAAGCAGAGTTTGAGACACATATTCATCCCGAATATTTTGGTTGTTTACTATATTTAAATCAGTCTTTTAGAGCAGATTTTGGTTGCCAAACTTCTCTTTTTAAAAATAGCATCCTCATCCATCTTCCACCCAAACCAAACATGTAATGGAAAAAGAAACACACACACACAGTAGAAGTGAAACTGTTTTAATTAAAGCATGAGTGAAGGGGCTGGCTCAGCCTCTTCCTTGTCCCCTGTAGCTCCTCAGAACCCTGACACTTTGAGGAACAGTTTGAAATTTAGTATTATATTTAAGTAGGTTGTAAAGTGCTTGAGCTCAGGGCCTGCCTACATTTAGCATAAGGCACTCAGGAAATATTTGTTAAATATTGGTGTTGTGCCTGGACTCAATTCTCATATCTCTGTTCTTTTAATTCTACATGTTCTTCTTGAGTAAGCTCATCCATTCCTACAGTTCCAACTACCATCAATATGTCCATCATCCCCTTATCTACATGCAGCCCAAACCTTTACCAAGAACTAGTATTTCCAACTGCCTTATGGTTATTTCCACTTACATGGACCAAGGGAGAGTGGGCATCTCAAAGTTATATCTGAAACTGAAATTAAGTCTTAATCCCTCCTAAATCTCATCCTCTTCCTGTGTCGTCCATATCAGTCATTGACATTACTAGCTGGAAACCTAGGATGGAAGTTTTTCTCAATAATTTCCCTTTCCTTTACCCCATGTGCACTAAGTCATGAAATCCTGTCAATTTTATCTCTTAAATATTTCTTTTTCTTTTTCATTTTGAGATGGAGTCGCATTCTTTCACCCAGGCTGGAGTGCAGTGAAGCATTCATTGCTCACTGCAGCCTCGAATTCCTGGGCTCAAACAATCCTTCCACCTCAGTCTCTAGAGTAGCTGGGACTACAGGCATATGCCACCGGGACTGGCTCTAAATATTTCTTTAATTTTTTTTCTACTCCACTTCTACAACCCTTGCCCTAGTTTCTGCCCTTATCATAACCTCTTATTTATCGGGCTACTTGGGAAAATTGTCACCCAACCATCCTACTAGCCTTCCAGTAGCTACCCTTATACTAGAATCTTCTAGTAGATCACTATCACTTATATGATAAATTTCATGCTTCTTTTCTCGTGCAAGGTCCTACTTGATCTGATGCCTGCATATTCTGACCTTCTTTTTCATCGATTTCTACATGGAACTTCATGCTTCTTCAACACTGAACTACTTGGAGTTTTTTATACACACCATGCTGATTCTTACCCTGGTTTTATGCTCAGTGCAGCAATCTCTGCCTGAAACAGTCTTTCTTTCCATTTTCACCCCTTTCCCTGAATAACTCCTATCTATCCCTTAGGATGTCCCACCGAGGCTGCTTTAGGCATTTCTCTGCTCTCTGTTTTTATAATATACTTTGCCTATTTCAATTAGAACGCTGCGCAATAAAATGTGAAGGAAATCTATTTGTGTGTCTGTCTTCCCTGCTAGACTTTTAATTACTTGAGGGCAAGAACTGATGATGGTTGTGTTGATGGTGATGGTGATACAATGTTTGTTGAAGGAAGGACAGAAGGAAGAAAGGAAGAAAGGGAGGCAGGAAAGTAGGAGTTCTCTGACTCTTTAAGCAATGAGGATCTAAATTTGCCTACTGGAACATAAGGACAGGTTGTATTAATATCCAACTTCCAGGGTTTTATGTCATTTGTGATTTTCCTACCAGAAATCTCAACACTGCGAGCAAATTATACGTAATAAAATGGCTTCACTGTGACTGCTAATGACTTTTAGATGGTTGCTAAAAGCAACTTTTATAACCAGAAACTGTCAAGTCTAAAATCAAATGTTTCTTGCCTCTCCCATGAGAGATTAATGCTAAATTACTAACTTGCTTTCCTTCTTCAGAGGGTATTAAGGCCTTCAAAATTTAGAAGTTCCAGCTGAGGAACTCAGGAACTCCTTACCACCAAACTGTTGGGACCCTTGATTCAAGAGAGAATTTAAAAAATTTACAGTAATGGTGGAGAAAAATAAAGAAGGGGACAAAAAGAAAATTTCATTTTAAATGGAAAGGCAATTAGGGGTGATGGGAAGTTTCTTTATAATCTAGAGAAGTGAACCTGAATATAATTCAAAAAATAATTTTTGAACATCTGCTGTCTCAGGCACTGTGAAAAATATGCAAGTAAGTAAAACATAGCCCTTGCTGTCAAAAAGCTCATAATCTACCTGGCAAGGACTTTGCAGAAACCTAGTCAAACTTCTACAGCAGTGGTTTTCAAATTGTGTACTATACAACTTAGAATTAATATCTGATAGACATGGGCATTTGAGATTAAGCATTTTACAATGCTGTAAGATACATTTGAAAAAGTGTTTTTCACCTAACAATGAAGATGCAGTGAGCTAAGAAATCTACTCACCAATTAATTATGTTGCTGTATGATTTAAGGAATTCAAACAGAAGCTGCTGCTGGTACTGATGTTGATCATGATATACCAGTTAGTATTTATTGATCGTTTATGTGCCAAGCTTTGAAAGTTACAATCCTCAAGCTTTGTTACAGTCTATTACTACTGATTTAGATCTATTACAAAGAAACCAAACTCTATGGGCCATGCACTTGCTCATAATGTGAATTTTTTTTTTAGTACTGTGTAAAAAAATGAGGAACAATTATATAACATGAAAAAAGTCAACGACTTTCTTGCACCTAGTTTATTTTATGATTTACTTTGCATGCCGACAATTTAGTTTTCACTGATAAAATACATACTTTGCAACTATTCATATCATAATATTACTTTATGCTTTTGTCATTTGGTTCTGTATATTTTCAACTTTGAATACAAAAGGTAGGTTTGCTGTTCGAAAGTTGTAAGTCTGTGTTTACATTTAAAGGAGCGTGGACTCTGAAATTAAAAGTCAGGTTAGACCTTAAGAAATGTTCAGGATCTTTAAATCTCCAAACTGGGAACCTTGCCGGTTTATCTCCAACTTGAGCAGCTTACTGTAAAAGACACAATTACCGTTGGATATGAAAAGCACAATAATTGGATGAAGCGAATTGCCTAGCAAATGGTTGTTTAGCGTATAGTCATAGAGCTTCCCAGAGACCTCCTATAATGGCTACCAAGATAGGAAGCTATTATTTATTATAATAATATTTATTATGAAACTGTGATGTTGGAAAACTACCAGAACAATCAAGATATCATGAACCTGCAAGTGATTTAAAAGTATTATTTGCTGCACAATTCACATTGCAAAGATGTGGAATCAACCCAAGTGCCTATCAATTCATGAGTGGATTAATAAAATGTGGTATATGTATACCATGGAGTATACTCAGCCATAAAAAATGGTGAACTAATACCTTTTGTAACAACCTTGATGGAACTGGAGACTATTCTCCTAAGCAAAGTATCGCAAGAATGGAAAAACAAGCACCACATGTACTCACTATTAAATTGGAACTAATTGATCAACACTCATGTGCACACATGGAAGTAAAACTCAGTGGAAATCAAGCAGATAGGAGGGGGGAGGAGGAGACGGGTAAAATTACACCTAATGGGTACAATGAACGCTGTCTGGTGATGGGCACACTTATAACTTTGACTCGAACTGTACAAAAACAATTCATGTAGCCAAAACATTTGTAACCCTGTAAAATTCTGAAATAAAAGTATTACCCAATTTATTTCTCTGAACAATCCTGAGAGATGGGTTTTATTATTAATTTACCAGTGTAAAAATTTAGGTTTGGCTAAGTTTAAATGGGTTAAGTCACTTGTGCAAGGTCTCACTCCCATGAAGTGGAAGAGCAAGAATGGACCCCAGGTTTGTCTAACACTATCTCTTGTGCTCCCAATGGCAAACAGCAACCCCCCAACTAGTCAGCGATGTAAAAGCTCCATTATGCTGCTCTTTTGAATTTAAGCCCCTCAAAAGTAGTATGGCAAAGGATGGGAAGGCATCAGGCAGAGAGTGGGTTGGATGCCAAATCTTTCACTGAAAGCTATGTCCCCTCTTAAGGACACTGGCACTATATAATCAAGGGTGGAAGATGCTCTTCATTTCTTCATTGAATGACTAATAATACTGTGTCCAACAATGTTTTCCCTAAACTGGGCATGATAAACCCTTCTGTTTCTCTCAAGCAGCTTATTCCAGGCTTGTCCCTTGAAGTCTTCCCCAGGATCTACTTCCTATCCTCCAGGAGAAATATCCCTGGGGAAGGTAAGAAATTGAAATTAAGGAAAAAGTTTCTCAAGTGGCTGTCAGGTCAGAGGGTGTTTGGAAAGTGGTCAGTATGTTTTCTGAAGGTTTCTATCTCTAGAGCAAGGCCCAAAGTCCTGGAGCCAGTGAAATTCTCTCCAAACATGTTCTAAGAGGCCTAACAATAGAGAAGCCAGAGGAAAATATGGTTGTATGGCCACTAAGTCAATGAGCCTTTATCACTCTTTAGCCTCCATGATTTTGCACTTCTCTGTAGTCCTGAATTACCTGATTAATCAATTTCACATTTATTGAACACCTATTCTGAGCAAAAGCACTTTAGTGGGTGTGTAGATAAGGATATATTAAAGCAGTTCAGGCACTCAAAGAAGTTTTTTGGTGTAGATAAGGAGGTAGACATATAAAGCAGATGATACCCCAAATTACTGGATGGTTGGCCTTTACTAGGGTTTTCCAGGAGGTATTGATGCATAACTTTCTGAATTAAATATGCATATAAAATTTGCTGGTTGGCAACAGTAGTTTCTGGAAAAAACATGATAGAAACAAGAAATCTCAAAGTTGGAAGATAACTAAAAGAGCATCTATAGTCAATTTCTTTAGGAGAGGGACTGGGTATATCAATTTTAAAATAATTTAACCCACCCCCCAATGCTTTGACCATAAGTACATCATTAATATCATCAATCAATAAACGTCTCTTTGACAACTGGTTATCACCATTTTAGGGTAAACAACGGTTTGCTTTGCACCCTCTCCAGCAAGACTCCAGCCATTCATGACACTTTAATACCCCATATCTCCATTTTCTCAAGTGACATTTTCACCAAGAACTCAATTTCCATCTTGTATGAATGACAAATGAGTTGTTTTAAAGCTTAAACAGAAAATGTTTACTCCTAAATAAACCCTATACCAGCTTACCTAGGACAACAATCATTTTCCAAACTTTTAATAACTGTTATCTGTCTAGACATCAACTCATACTAAGAAGGCAGAAAAAGATATCAAAGGGCAAAACACAAAGATGAGGAATTTGGGCACAGCAGATGTAAAGAAAAAATAAATAAATTTTACTTCAATATGGTGATTAATGCACAAGAAAGATAAGCTCAAACATGGGCCAAGGCAGGCAGTAGTTAATGTCTTCTTTTAAAAATCTTGCCAGTAAATCATAATTACATACTGGAATCATAATGTCTTCTCAAGGAGCTACTTTTCACTTGGCAAGTAGACAGTGCCTTAAAAATATAAGGAAACAACAGACAAGTTTGATGATTATGATAATATGTTTACCCTTTAATTTCTTCTAGATGCCAGTTGAGAGGGAGAGGTAGGCAATTTTGTCTCTTCTATGATAGGGAAGGAGGGAGTCTGAAATAAGATGACTATAAAGTTGTGTGGGGCCTTGTGAACACAAACACTATTATGTGGGAACTTAGCTACAACCCTGTGAGGTGAGCAGGACAGATACTGTTATCTCCATTTTATAAATAAAGCAACTCAAGAGGAGTTGAAGTGAATTGCCTAAAGTCACAGTGGCAGGGCTAGAAGTCCCCTCAATTGGTACCCAGTGAGTTTCCATTGCTCCTATTCTCTTAAAACAGAGGGTTAGATAAGGGCACTAGGTCATCTTTTAATTTAATTTATCCAGGATATTCTAACATAACAGCAGGAAAAACAGAGAGTGAGATGTACTTCAATTGCTTAAAACTGTAATTATCTGAGACCTGTAAATCCAGGGTGCCTGTGCATGCCAAAGCTGATACTTAGAACATTAAGCTTTATTGTAAAACCTGCAGGCATTTCAAGTGCATCTCTTTAGTTTCATTTTTTCCCCCTTTAGTGCAATTTGGAGGGAGGGGTTGCTCAGTGAGGATAGGGGTGGGATCAGAGAGAAGAGAGATTTATTGAGACTATGCAGGGGAGACCACAGGGGTGCCTGGTGTGCTGGGGACTGCATTTTACAGTCTAAAATAGGCATTTTCACAAAAGCACATGCAGATCTAAATGAAGAGGAGCAAGAGATAAGCCTTATCAGGGAAAAAAGAAAAGACTCACAGGAATAACATTCGTGTTTGTTTTAATAGAAAATCAGGAAATGTATTTTGGGACCCATCCAAAATGCCTGCTCAGTGAAAGGACTGAGAGATGGTGTCATTAGATTTGTAGGCTTATCTGGCTTTCCAAAAACAAGTATTATATGTAAATACTGCTTTATTACTATTTGGTATAATTATATTAGTTAGAGGATTTGGCACTACATAGGACAAAAAAAGACATTTTCTCTCAGAAATATCAGATACATCAGTATAGCACACTGGCTAGAGTTTTTATATCCTTCTCACTGGAAATTTGAACAGAGAGAGTTTCTCACTGCTTAACATGTCTAAGTTTATTGTGTGAAGCAGCACTCTGCTAAATCCAGGACTGCCATAATTCATAAAGAATGAAGAAGGATTCTTGTGATACTTCACTTAGAAGAATGGTCTCCAGTTCCATCCAGGTTAATACAAGAGGTACTAGTTCACCATTTCTTTTTATGGCTGAGTAGTACTCCACATATACCACATTTCATTAATCCACTCATGTATTGATGGCAACTTGGGTTGTTTCCACATCTTTGCAATTGTGAATTGTGCTGCTATAAGCATTCAAGTGCAGATGTCTTTTTTATAGAATGTCTTTTTTTCCTTTGGGTAAATACCCAGTAGTGGGATTGTTGGATCAAATGGTAGTTCTACTTTTAGTTCTTTGAGGTATCTCCATACAACTTTCCACAGAGGTTGTACTAGTTTGCAGTCCCACCAGCAGTGTATGAATGAGTGTTCCTATCTCTCTGCACCCACACCAACATTTATTGTTTTGGGACTTTTTATTAAAAGCCATTCTCACTGGAGTTAAGTGATATCTCATTGTGGTTTTGATTTGCATTTCCCTGATGCTTAGAGATGTTGTGCATTTTTTCATATGTTTGTTGTCCATTAGTATATCTTATTTTGAAAAGTTTCTGTTCATGTCCTTTCCCCATTTTTTAATAGGGTTGTGTGACTTTTTCTTGCTGATTTGCCTGAGTTCTTTATAGATTCTAGTTATCAGCCCTTTATTGGATGTATAGCATGCAAATATTTTCTCCCATTCTGTAGGTTGTATCACAAGAATGGAAAAACAAACACCACATGTACTCACCATTAAATTGGTGCTAATTGATCAACTCTTATGTGCACATATGGAAGTAACATTCATCAGGGATCGGGCAGGTGGGAGCGGGGAGGAGGGGATGGGTAAATTCACACCTAATGGGTGCGGTGCACGCTGTCTGGGGGATGGGCACACTTGTAGCTTTGACTCAGGTGGTGCAAAGGCAATTTATGTGACCAAAGCGTTAGTACCCCCGTAATATTCTGAAATTTTAAAACAATGAACCAATTTTTAAAAAGAAAAATAACATACAAAGTCCAATATAAGTAATGCTGCATATTATTCAGAAAACAGAACTTCATTTTTGTCTCATTTAGAGTCAATAAAATAAAATTTATTTCACAGAAAAATAAATAAATGAATAAAATAAAAATAAAAAAATGAAGAAGCAGAGGTGAGAGATAAGGATGCATCACCATGATATGCCATTTGAAGGGCCATTTTCTGTTTGTAAGAGATCTGTGCAGCTATCGCTCCACTCCACTGCTGCCCCCACTAATTTGACAAAATTACTAAATGTCTTTGTCTCTCCTGTGACCTTCTGGTACCCAACCACCTTAGGCACCAACTCCACTGAATGAAAAGAGAGCCCAGTTGACATAGGAAAGGTAGGATTCTGATAGCCAGTGTATGATGAGCCAAGCAGGTACACACCTGTTAGCTTAACAAGCAGTGAATAACACAGGCATTTTCCTGACTCAGGAGACAACACATTTAATTTCATGTTAGAGCTAATTCAACAAAATTCTGGCACAATCAAAAAATCACCACAGCCTGGAGTCCCACATAATTGATTTGGTGTATGCATGCCAAAGAATCAAAGCTGAGGAAGTGACTTTCTTTTGAAAGGTGTTGTTAGTCATTGCTCGACAGTCTGTATCATTTGACTCATTTGCTCTTGTTTGAAGAAAGCTGAAGGTCAGTAATACCTTATTGTGGAATCTGGAAGAGTAGGTTATATACCCTGAATGTTTAGTATTCTTAATGGCACACAGGAGGATCGCTATACCAGTTAAAATAATATAAAGTAAAAAGGCTTTATTTGGGGATCTTCATGCTAGAGAGGCAGCACCACAGTCTCACACAAAATTAGAGTATAAAAATGTGAATCTCAAAATGAAAGTACTAATGCTAAAATTCAGGTGTAAGAAGATGATAGATTTAATCTTAATACATTTTAAAAGAAAGAAAATAATCTGTTGGATAGAACTGAGTCAATGGATTGTCTAGCTTACAGAGATAATCATAACACTGGGGGCTAGGGTCATTCCAGTCCATCTGAGCTGATTCAGCACACTCTGTAGGACCCTGAAGGTAAAAGATAACCTGACAGGTCATCAGAAGCATCTCTATGCTTTTGGCAGCATTCAGGCAGCTTCCACTGCTTTGTTGGAAATAGGATGCATCTTGCCTGGCTTCTAGATAATCCAGCCAGAACTGGTTTCCCAACCTTGGTCCCTGGCACTCTGGAAGGTCGCAAAGACTGAAAGCAATGTAGGAGTTAAACATCTATTACTACTGGTTCAGGGAGAGTGGATAATATCTGGTAGTTCCCATCTGTGCAGAGCTGTTCAGAACGATCACATCCTCAAAAGACACTAATTAAAGGTTTCATTCTCTCCCCATGTCATTTGTTACAAAGTGCGTGGGTTAAGGGTTAAGTCTATGGCCACCGCACGGAGCAAAGGGAAATTCATGGAGACATGGAAGATGCAGTGTACGATGATTTTTAATGGAACTCTCTAATCAAACCTCTCAGAGTTATGCTCAGTAGTCAGTGACTAATAGGTTGAGGAGGAAAAGATTATATTCAATCTGCCTGTTAACTACAAGACTTTAATCAATTTCAGTGGAAAACGCTCTGAGGCAGAAAGAAATATAACAGGGCAGTGATCTAATCTCTCAGAAAGCTTGATGCCATTTTCTATTTTTTCTCTCCAATTGGGAAGACACTAATGCTGAGATCATTTCTAAGTGCATTATACATCAATGGTGAGGAAGAAGAGGGTCATCTTGCGCAATGGACTCCATATCTTTGGTTATGAACTGTTGAAACCTGAATCTCCCAATATGGTTGTATTTCACCACACCAAAACACCTGGAGGGCCTTGTTCGAAGATTATGACAAGCCTGTGGGCTCAGTGTCCTGCCCTCCTTTCCAAGAAAGTCAATAAAATCCTACCTCTAGCATACAGGAGCACTGGTGAAAACAAAACATGTCTGAACCATATTTGGACCATGGGTCACCAGTTTGTAACCTCCAGTCTAGACTACAATTATTAAAGGATTCAGAGAAAAGGAAGATTAATGGAGGCCTGAGTGGTCATTGCATGCTTTGCGGAGATAGTGTAATTTGAATGGACCTTGGCAGGTAAGTAGGATTTCTCTTCTCTTCAACTAATTCCTTTCATGTAAACATACTTTTAAAAGGTCTACAAACATCACCCCCCACACACCCACCATTCTCTATCAGCAACTATCTATACATAACCCAATCAATTTAGAATCAGGAATCCTTTTCCTACTTACAGGACTTATGAAAAAAAGAAGGAGATTGGTAATCCATTCTTTCACGCTGCAACTCAAATTTCACTTCCTCCAAGAAAACTTTCCTGATTATCCTGGTCCCAAATGGGCTCTCCTCTAAATCACCCCAACTGACTACTCTAGGATTTAATGCTTATACTATTTACTTGGTTCACAGAGAAGGCTTGCAATAAAATAGTAGATATTTTTGTCAGATGGGATGTATCAGGTTACAAGATGGGCAGAAGAACAGGCAATGAGAGATTGTGGGAAGACCAACTGATTGAACTTGTGGCTCTGTAAATAGTTTCTCTATTAGTCAAGTGATAACTTAATAACATTAAGCCTCAGTCCCTTTCATCTATAAAATGGGTATAATAATCCCTACCTATCTCATATAACTGGTAAGTAGTGCAACACAGATAACAAACGTGAATGCCCTAAACACAAGTGTAAAGGTAATATCATTATTGTTATTCATCATTTCAGCCTGTGAGACTGGGTTGTTTAAAGTTCACTATGGAAGAATGTTCAACCTATCAATTTACTAGTTGCAAAATGCAACTCTTACTATGTATTATTCATTGCTCCTGGTAGCCTTGCATGACTAGAATTTATAAGTAACACATTTGGGGCTGCACATTGAAGATAAGATGTATACAAAGGAGATCTGACTATATTGTAAGGCTCTACCTGGCAAACAACAACATTTAGGACCAAAGAGGGTAACCAAATAAGCACAAGCAAAAACAAAGTGGCCGGTAATGCTGAATGAAAGGAAAGTGGTTACCTAGAATTCAGGCCAAAATACCTGCCACAGGACTTGAGCCCACAGATTTGCAGTCTCCATTGTGACTTAAGTAAATGTTTAGCATGGGTATCTTCCTAGCTGCCATTCGTATATCCTTTTCCATTCTTCCTCCCAGCCTCTCTTTACTCCCACTGATAAAGCAGTGAGGAGTAATGGTTTAAAAACAGAAGATTTGGGTTTAGTCAGACAATAAGGAAAATATGTGGGGCCCTTCTATAGAAAGGAGTTTCTAAGAAGATTAAGAGCTTATACAGCTTAATGAATAGCTACATACTAACCAACTGCAAACCTTACCTAAAATTTATTTTATTCTTTTAGCTTTTATCCATATAAGTATAAAATCTAACAAGCCATTTCAACAGTCATTTATTAAGTGCCTATGGTATGCCTGATATCATGTCTAGTGCAGAAAGACACAATAAATGAGGATTCGTTTCTGTCTCCCTATTAAGTGGGAAAAAAAGATGACTACACTTTCAACAATTAAAGAGTCAAGATTCAATATAACATAGCAGAATGTGATGCGAAGAAGACTTGAACCTTGATCAATTAAGAAATATCTGAACCTCCATTTTCTCATCTAAAATTAGTATAATACTGTATTTTCCTTTCTTACTTCATAGTGTTCCTACCAGGATCAAAAGAGATGGCACATATAAAAGAGATATTGTTAACTGCATACAAATATTAGATGCTGATGAAGTATTAGTACTGTGATATGGTAATGAGTGGTATGGTAGTAGCAACCCACTGCAAGATGGGAAAGGAGAAACTGCCCATATGAAACACAAGCAGATGAGCTCCAGGAGCTTCTGCCAAAACACAGTCTGATATCAGCAGCACCTCAAGCAAACAGGAAGGAAAAACCTACCACTCTACTGTCATTGGGTTGTTGTGAGGATGAAATGAAAAAATGCAAATAAGGTTCTTAGTACAATGACTGGTATACAGTATTATTATCATCATTTTGCTATGGTTATTGTAGTGGTCGTAGTTATTAATCTACACAGAGTAGCTTAAACTATGTTCTTGTTCTTTCACAATTCTGGAGTGAGAAATGAAAGCACTAGTAAGTTTCTATCCTGAAGCCTGCTTAGAAGCCTTTGACTGACACTGAATAACTGGTGAGTCAGTAGATTGGAGCCATCTTCCTACCAAATTATTGTACTATGTAACATAGGTATAAATTTTTTTAAATGCTCAGCTCTGCATGACAAAAAAGGATTAAAACCTTCATTGTTGTCAATTTCAATGCTTATTAATGAAGACAAATATAGAGAGAATATTATTTTATTTATACAGTATTAAAATCCAGTACAACATCATATCTAGATTTGGGAACAGGCCTCTACACTCACTGTACATGTGGAGTAGTAAATGACTTGTTCTCCTACTGGACCTACCAAATTTACGGAACCCATTTTTTCAGAAGACAACACTCCCAACCTCACATAAAGCAATTTCACAATGATGGAAAATATAAAAGTTCAGAGTCCTTGACAGTATGATGTTTTGTTTTGGTTTAAATAATCCAGTTCCAATATACCATCTAATCTTGTTTTCCACTACTAACTTTTTAACCCCATATTTTTTGGAAAGCTTTTTTTCCCCCACCAGAATGTCCACATTCTGTTCACTGAGAACACAACTAGAGTAGCCTGCAGAGCTCGTGTATTTCTTTTGATGCCACTTGTTTTACAAAATTCTCAAATTTTCTATGTTCTTCCCTTAGAGTGGTATTTCCCATCCATCAGAACTCTAAGGAACTCCAGAATGGATTCATGGACCTATCTGAGAAACACTGGCTTAAGAAAGTTAAATCATTTTATGAAAATGTCTTTTAATAATGCATTGCCACTTTAAAAGACAAGTACTGGTAAAAGAATTCAACATGAGTATATGAGTGAACACACAAAAGGATTATGACCAGTTTGATATTAGAACAATGTTTCTTAAACATAAGAACTGGTGGATTCCCAGTAACACATTTGCTGACACCCAAATGTTACCAGACTATAGTATGAGAAGCAATGGTACTTTTCTAGCTTTTAAGTGATTTAATATAACAAATAGGTATTAATAGAAGGATGCTGACTCACTGCCTCTAAGAATATCTTAGGAAATTGGTTGGTAACATTTGTGGTTGAGCTATCCTAGTGGCATGAATATTTTGGATACTATTTTCAAGTGGTTTAAGTAAATTCTCTTTCCTTAGGTAAATTCCTAACATTTATACCTATAGTTGCTATAAAAAGTGAAAAGGCATTAAAAAGTTCACAGCCACGAAATGCAAATGATTATAATAATGTTCATAAAGGTCTCATAGCAGATTGGCCACAAGTTGATAATTGCTGAGCAAAAGCAGCCTGAGTATAATGCAACTGGTTTGTTATTGAAAATTGTCCATGAGGAAAAAAACGGCTGTGCTAAATACACGCAAGTGTCCTCAGAAAATTAGAGTTTCTCTACAATGATGATACCCATAGCAAAGTGTTTGATTTAATATAAGGCCACTTCAGACATCGACTGTGACTGACAATGATGAAATCATTCATTCATGATTTCTGATGTGACCTTCCTGAAAAGCCACTACTGACAATTCAATATGATCTATGATTCAATGAGCTTCTTTGTACACAGCTTCTCCTTGTTCCAATGGTATTAATTACTGGACACTCATGCACCATTTGGTTATCCTCTACGCATCCTCTGTTGCCTGTATTGAAATATCTGATATTAGGTCCTTCTTTTATCTGAAGATTGCCTGTGTATTCATTGCTTGCTTTTAATCTCTTACCATTGATCTATAGAAATGTTCATATGGCTGGCTCTAAGCTTCATCATAGAAAGTTTAAAACAAGCATACTGGAAAGCTCAAATATACAAAAAGTAACTCAATTGAGCACAGCTTGTCACACAAATGAGTAATAGTACGTCACAGGCATATGCGTATATTATAGGTTGATTTGTATCCTGAACGTTGTCACTTCAATTATGAATAAACTCAAGTAAAAATAACCATCAAATTGTACACTGATCAACATTTGGCTACATAACATTATGTCACTTGAAGTACGTTGGGGTGTGGGGGGGGAGGGGGGAGGGTGTGATGTTGGGGAGGTGCACTTGGAGCGGCACTTGCTATGATCAAGCAGTAACTCAACTTTGTAACCAACGTTATTACCGAAATTTAATATTAAATTAAAATTTTTAAAAACAAAAAAGAAAAAAAATAAAATGATAAATGCTATATTAGCTTATGCTACAAGGGTGGTGCAAAGTTGTAAGTTCTTATTTGCTAGTCACGATAGTCAGGTATGATCATCCTGGGCCAGTTGTTTGTTTGCTTCAAGCAAGAAAACAAGCTTGTTGGCACAGGAATCCCAGGAATCTGATTTTATGACATGGAATTCATCAAAATACTCAAAAGGAGACATTTAAATGGAAAATTCCTTCTGTTCAAGATTAAAGACCAGATTTTGTTGTTACCAGTTGTCTCTGGGAGTAAATTACACTGCCGTCAGTTATACAACTTTCTTTATAATAGGACCTGGCGTAATAAAAAGAAAACAGACTATGAGTCAGAAAACCTGAGTTCTAGTTCAGGCTCCTTAAATACCTACTAGTTACATACCCTTGGGCAAGTCATTTAATCCCATCTTTATGGTCAGAGGATCACAGAATTTTAGCTATTCTGTTACCATAGCAGTAAACAGCAGGAGGGCAGGAAGAGTCAAAAAGAGAGCATTTTATTGAAACAAAACAATTCTAAGCTTATATCTTTGTATGTCAATGCAGCATACAACTGCAAAAACACCAAAGGTGTAGAAAGAATTCAAATTGAGAAAAAAAAAAACCACCTTGCTTTAAACAACCCCAGATTGCAGTGCGCACAAAAATTACCAAACTGACAAGAAGGTGCTTGGTTTCTGAAGGAGCAAAGAAACAAAAATGGTGAAACTGAAGGGAAGTGACGTAGCAAGATGTTCTGGGGAAAGGGACAGGGCTAGGGAGACCAGAGATGTCTTTCTACCCCGTGCATTAAATAACCCCATGCATTAAGTAAGAGTGTGAGGGGGTCACTGAATATTTCCAACTCTCTGCCTTCAGGGCACATGGTAGAATTGCACTTGCTGTCCCTCAACTGACCCCTGACTAAGGCTGACCAATGGTATATGAGAAAAAGTGACATGTGTCCCATTCGGAAACAAGATTTAATTGATGGTGCAGTAAGAGACATCTAGAGCTCTCTTTCCCTCTGCCCTGACAAAAAGCAGTATTCCAGATGGAGGCTGCTCCATCTGGGTCCTAGATTGAGGACCATGTAATGTCCCCCAGGTGACCCATGATGGACATGTAGTGTATAACAAGAAATAAGCTTTGGTTATTTTGAGCCACTGTGGTTTGGGAAGCTGTTTGCTATAACAGCATAACCTACTCTATCCTGAGAGAATGGATGGCATTTATGAGGTCAAGCACTCTACCTAACAGATGGCAAAGATAGCTTGGCTGTTTCTCTTCAGGCAGATGAGCCTCAATAAGGGTCTTGGTGCTTCTTAGAGGCTTGTGCCTTAAAATATTATAAGGTTATATTATGAATATGAACAAAAGTATGTCACTGTTACTGGCAGCTAATAGTGGACATAAAAAATAAAGAGGACAGCTCAGGACAGGGCAGGCTCAGGGGACTGGTAACTTGATATAAATCCTTCCTCTCATTCTGTTCCAAGTAAATAGTGACTGAAAGTCATATGGCTCTTCAATGGCTCATTCAGAATAACTGGCCTCAGCCCAGCCTGAAGCAAGTGTCTTTCATGATAGAGTTGGCACTTTCATTGTGAGTCTATTTAGTAGCAGAGTGAGCAAAAAGCTGAATAAACAAGGAAGGGAGAACTACGTTTTTACCTTCTGAGGCCCTTAAAGGTGACCAGGCTGAGAATAGTGTTATAAACTTTACATGATGAAATTAAGTGTATATCCCTATGTAATTTAAGGCTAACTAGCCTTTACCTAAACTGTTTTCTCCTGAAGACTCTACAGATTACTGATACTTGCTCTAGCAAGAACTACTAGTAAGTGGAGGGCTCTAGCAAGAACTACTAGTAAGTGTAGGGCTACTAATAGGCTAATGAACAGCACTGCAGGAAGTTGAGACTGTCCTGCTGGCATGACCTTTGTCCATTAGCAACATCTTAAATAGGGGACTGGAAGATGATGAGATGCACCACAGTGATATGAGAATTAACTGCTAATAACAGCTACAATTTATTGAGCAAATATGACAACCAGGTGCTTTAGGAACATTATAGCTAATCCTTACAACCATATGAGTTAGGTATTATATTTTCCAAATGAGGAGACTGAGGAATATCAAGAAAGTGCAGAAGCCAAAGGAAAGAAGAACATCTAGAAGGACAAGTGAGCCAAGAGTAAGATTCTGCAGGTAGTTCAGTGAGGATAAGGACTGAGAAGAAGCAATTGGATTTAGTGATTAGGAAGTGACCTTTAAGAAATTTATCTCAGTGAATAGGTTGGGGAGAAAGCCAGAATATAAAGAGTCAAACAATAAATGAGTGGCAGAAAAGTATATGCACAAACTATAGACAGTTTTTTTCATGAAGTCCGATACTTCACATAGCTTACCTTTATCCATGTAAATGTCTTCAAAGCTATGGATCTTTTCCCCAGAAAAATGCACAGACACATCAAATTTTACATACAATTTCAGGGTGTTCATAGATCTACCTGAAAGCCACTTAGGAATCCAAGCTTAGGAATGAATGATACACATCAAATTCAAGAGGGTGGAGGTAGGGCTGTGGGAGTGGTACATAGGCAGTTTCAATTGCATTGGTAGTATTTTATTTCCCAAGCTAGGTGATGGTCCTGTAGGTGTTCATTATATTATTTTATATAATATTTTTATACATATGATATTATAACTTTTTGTTGCCTAAAATATTTCATAATGACTTTTTAACATAAAAAGTGGCTATGTAGCAGAATTGTGGCATCATGCTGGCAACTTACTCTCCAATGGCTAAAGAAAAAAAAATTTGTACTAGAAACTTTCCTGTAATTTTGAGATTGTTTCAAAATTTTAAAAAGACAGTAAAAGACACTTAACATTAAAAAGAAAACAAATTGACAAAGAAAAAAACCTTAAATGAACACATACTCTGACAGGGGTATACAGGAGGGCATAACCAAACGTACACATAGAAGTGCATAGAGAGATCCTTCAAAATACAGAAAGGAGCTGCCATCAATTTGACTCTAAAGTACAATGTTTTATGTCAAAACTCTTTTCCCCACTGACTTATACTCTGAAAACTAGGAGTCAGTGGACAAAGAAGCAGCAATCTCCCTCAGCACCTTTGGCTATCATAGCCATTAGGGAGAGTGGGAGCCTCAAGCTACTCTCATGGCTTCAAGGACTCAAGAGCTCAGGCCGAGGGCTTGAAACAGGTGCTGGGCATAAAAACAGGGAGAGCTACAGATCTCTTCTAACATGACCACTGTGCCTTCAATTTTTCCAGTAGTCTTAGGTTGCAGTGCAGTAGGGGAGGATTTGGCAGGGGGGTAGAAATAGAAGAATTTGGAAATTGAAGGGTTGCGGCTGCAAGCTTCTTGACACAGAATACACTGTTGCAAGATTTTTAATTACTCCACTAAGACTGTGGTTCCCAACCCCCAGGCCATGGCTTGGTACCATTCGGTGGCCTGTTAGGAACCTCCCCCTTGCCCTCCGCCCTATCCCTCCCCTGCCCCTGTCCGTTGAAAAATTGTCTTCCATGATACTTAGGAACCGGGTGGTACAGCAGGAGGTGAGCAAGCAAAGCTTCATCTGTATTTACAGCTGTTCCACATCTCTTGCATCACTGCCTGAGCTTCACCTCCCACCTCCTCCCCCACCCACCCCCACGTCTGTGGAAAAATTGTCTTCCATGAAACCAGTCCCTGGTGCCAAAAAGTGCAGTTGTGGACTGCTGCACTAAGACATAAAACTCAGAAAATGATTTTTTTTGCCTTTAGTTTGAGATTTCTTTAAGTCTTCAAACAACAACAAAAGCTGAAAATCCTACTATATTTGATATCTATTTTATCAGTTTCAAATTTTGTCTTCTAAGTTTCCTTTGATGGAAGAATACTTGCACAAATGGCAACAAACACATAGGTACTTTACAAGGGCAAAAGGTTATGTAACTTGGCAGACCGTGAGAACTAGATTTAGCAATTGACCAGTAAAATGGGAGAAATATGCCTCCAATGGAAGGAAATCAAATGGTTGGTGTCAGGTTCTTAACAATAACCACAACATCAATAATAATAATAGCAAGTAAGATTTAATTAATACTTAGAGTGCTAGGAACAGTGCTAAGAGTGTTATGTGTATTATTTCATTTAAACATTTCAATAACTCTATGAAGTAGATACTATCATTTCACAAATGGAACATGGAAACACAGAAAAGTTAAAATGACTTCCACAAGCAGAATCAGCTAGGAAATTGCAAAGAAGAGTTCTGAACCTTGATCTAATGGTCTGATTCCAGCACCTCACCCACAGTAACATCTCTCCAAATGGAAGCTCTTATTATTAATATTAATAACATGATTATTGAATGTATACAACCCTGACTTCTGCCACCAACAAAGCACTGTATTGACTGCTATTTGGGGAAGTACTGACATGATCAATGGTTCTTTTGCTCACTCTTCTTATGCCAGATAATTGCTTGGACATATAACTCCCTGTGTTGTATATACGTAAATACACTTACCAAGAATATACTATCTATTTATCTATCTTTTTATTATAAAGAGTTTATCTTTAACCGCAGTCTTTGCCTTTATTTTCTTCCCTCTATATACCTTTCTCCTAAATCACCATTTTATCCTTCCTCTGTTCAATAAGCTGTAACAGTACCCACACGCCCAATCAAAGCCAAATTCTTCTCTCTGCCTAGATATTAAAGCTTCCATAGTCTTGCCCTGCTCCAGTGGTCCATAGTCATTTCCCTCTACTCCATAATAATCATCCTGTGCTTTAGCCAGGTAGCTCTTCTCACTATCCTCCACTCAACCATGTTCATTCTCTCTAGAGCTGCAGTGCATGGTTGTTCATAGGATTTGCTGCAAAAGAAAACCTGACTGAGGGGGCAAGTGAAGTGGGGGCTAAAGTCCAGCCTTCTCACTGCTCACCAAGGAGTGTTGCATGGCATAGAAACTACGACTGCCTAGAGGAAAGGGTGCCTTTTTCTAATTTCCTCAAAGACGCTACATGGGCTGGTGCCACCCTGCTTCCTCCTCCATGTTTTCACTCACACTCTCTGATAAGTTTGTCTCCCTAACACTCAATAGGAGTAGGTTTTTAAAGCAAAGACGAGTCATCAATCCAAATAAATACAACTACATTTATATACTTGTTTTCCAGATAAGTTTTCTAGAGGAGAAAACTTGGAATCCAGGGATGTCCTGGAAAATCTAGAATGTATAGTATAAACATTTACCACTCATTTTCTACTATTTCTTTAAGGCCCAGCACAAATCTTACTTCTGTGAAGCCTTTCCTAACTACAATCCATACTCACCTCTTCCTTCTTTCACCATCTAGAGCACTTCATTCTGTCTTAAGAAGTTTAATGACTGCTTATCATATAATTCAGTGTTTTGAAATTGTGGAGGTATGTTGATCGTTCTACAACATTAGATTTTAATTTAATTTAAAAATATTTTAAACTATCTTTAAACTGTATAGCATACATGACTCATATGGGTTACATACCAAACATTAACACATGGGAAACCACCACTGATTATGTTACTATGTGCTGCCACGGTAACAATATGTGAGAGAGAGAGAGAGAGAGAGAGAGAGGGAGGGAGAGAGGGAGAGAGAGGAAGAGAGTTGTGTGTGTATCTGGAAATACAGGTTTTCTTGCTATGTCTGTTTAACTGCAGAGTATTCTGTGTGGTAAGACAGAGTGTTAAACAAAAAAGCCCTCACCCCGTGATGCTCACTATTTATTTAGGTACATTAGGATTTTCTCAACACTATAAAAAAAATGAAATAGAAATAAACTGGAGACTAAGATTTCTATGGCTCTGAATTTCATATTTTTATGTTCTTTTCAGTCTCTTCCTTCTTGTTGACTTTACAAATAAATGTTTAAAACTTTGAATTATTAACAAATACTTACTTTGATCTGTTTTTTATTTTGGGGGCCATATGAGATTTTTTTTGGGAGGGTAAAAGGGACTACTGCTGTAAATTTTGAAAAGTGTTCCAATAAATCCTTTTCTGCTTCACTATCAACATCAACATTAGTTATCTATGAGCATGCTCTGGATATCTAGTTGCATGCAAGGTGCTGAAAGGTATTTGTGCAACTTAATCATATCTCAAAGGCAATATAAATCTTATAAATCGAAGGTTTATCCCCATTTTTAAGGGATCTGCTTCACTCACAAACAGAATTTAGAGATCCTATGCATTTTAGATTTTCTTTGCCAATCCTCTTCCCTTGGGTAAGGAAAAATGGTCACGCAAAGCTTTACAGAGTAAGGAAAAATATCACTTAACTTTCATTTCCTCCCCAGGAGAAAATCTGTCTCCCAAAAGACCAATTCAGCCTCATTGCCAGAGGTCCCAGACAATTCTGGGAAAGCCTGGTCTCTCCGGAGGTAAATGTAGAGCTTTATGACCAGGGGATTTTCCACTGAATAACACCAACTCCTTCTCAATATAAGCAAACCAGATTGAAAGATAATGTCAAACTAACCCTATTGTTGTTAGACAAAGGGGAACTGGGACTTCAAAGATGCCTGAGGTGCCTTCAGGAATGATCTTTAGTTGGGACACAGGTCTAGATAGGAGGTCACAAAGGGAGGGCAGCAGAGGAAGAAGTGGCTTTTGGGATACTGGAACAAGTATAATAACAATTCTAACTCTTTTTATCTCCTAGGAAGATTGAAAACAAATTCAACAAATAATTAAGGAATTTTCTCTAAACTGCCCCCCAAATGGGCTCACCACTCATTTCTAGTAGAGAAGCAATCACAGTGAGTGAGGAGAGAAGAATAACAACAATAGTAATAATTTTGCAACTAATAATATATTTAGTGATTTGTCCTAAGGCCATAGTTAATGATGGAGTCTGTATTTGAACCTGGGAATATTTGGCTCCAAATTTGGAGCTCTTTATTTTTTAACTACTTCATAAAGAATTAAAGGGGGAAAAATCAGGAGAGGATCTCCAGACTTAAATATGGAACCCCAAACGAGCTTGAGAATAGACACATACCTCGTGGCTTGCCTAAATATTATAAACCTGGAAGGGGCAGATGTGCCACTGGAGTGAGTCCTCCAGGCATAAAGTCTTTGTCATAGTACTGGACACAGAATAAGTGGCCAGCAATAACTATAATGCCAATCACACCCAACACAGAGAAATATGCCATAGTATAGGCATTAGGAAAATGCTCTGAGGAGTCAGGGGGCAAATAAGGGTACAGAACAGGTCTGACTCTTTCCTATTCCTCCAACCTCATCTCACAAAGTGTTCTACCTCCTTCTCTCCACTTCCCTCTCCCTGTGCTCTGGCCACAGTGGCTTAGTATTTGACACGATCCTTCCCACAACAGGGTCAACCACGATGCCTGGCATATGGTAGTCACTAAATAAATATTCATAGAAGGAAGGAAAAAAGGAAAAACAGTGAGAGAAGAAGGACACAAGAAGGGGAGACTTCAGAAAAATACTTACTAAGTATTTTTCTGGACCTTAAGAAAAAAAAAACAGAAGAAAAAGCAGGAGGAGCAAATATGCATGGCATGTTAAGCCAACGTCACAAGTATAACTGTGACCTTAACATCAGCTACATGAGGACAGGATAGGACAGAATAAGATGGGGTTGAATGGGTAGGCAGGGCCAGATAATGACGGGTATAGGGCGCTTCCACAAATGTTGGAGTGACATGATCATATTTGTGTTTTAGAGTAAGGCCTTTGCTGGCAGGGTGGATGGAGAGCAGGAAAGGGGGTGGGGAGGCAGAGGAAGACTGAAACCAGAAGAACAGTCAGGTCTATTGTAGGGAGTCCAGATAAGAGATGATAAAAAGCCTAAATTAGAGACACAGCACAGTATAGTGGGTTTTAACTAAATTCTGCCATTTGTTGGATTTGTGACCTTGGATAAATTAGTTAATATCTCTCTAGGATGAGAATATTTGTCCTATATATTTCATGGGGTAGACTTGAACAGCTAACAAAATAATATATGAGAAAGAGCTTTGTCAACTTAAAACACTAGCAAATATATGTTATTATTATAGTGGTGGAAGTGGGAAAAAGAGATGAGGGGGACAATTGAGAAGCATGACCATTGTTCTAGACATACAATCTACAAAAGAGAGTCTTCTCTGACATCTTCCTTTCTCTCGTCATATATCACTTCTCAAAATTGGGAAATGATTTTTAATTTTCCTTTCACATTAAAAGAAAAAGAGGATAATTGGAGGGGTAGGATAGGAGTTTAGCACCTATCTTGTGCAAGATATATGCACATACATTATCTGATCTAATCCACACAACACTCACAACAATACTTCAGGAGTAGATGTTATTATCCCTTAGAAAAGGGAAAAATAACTGTTAAGAAAATTAAGTTTCAGAAAGGTAAAATGAGTTGCCCTAAGTCACACAGCTAGGAAGTGTCAGAGGGCAGAGACAGCATTCAGACAAAAGTCTGATTCTAGAATTTTTTCTCTTAAATATTATACCATTGAATGCGGTTGTTATTTTTCCATCAATTCAATTGTTATTGGAGTTAACAATAATTCTTAAGATAGACAAGGAAAAGGCAGTTACTGCAAGCCATTAGGAGATCTGTTTACTCATTTGAAAGTCATCTACTGATCACCTATGATATGCCTAGCAGTGTCCTAGACATTGTAAATACCAGGTTGAAGAGGACAACATAGTCATACAAGCATAGAAATTTTGCCACCATATGGGAAGTGCTACCAAAGAGACCCAAAGAACCTTGGAAGCACAGGGGAAGGAAGAATAAATTCATTCTGAAGAGGTCTGGGACTGCTTCATAGAGGAAATGACATTTGATCTGGGTACTAAGGATTGAGTAGGAGTTCACTAGGTAGAAAAGAAGGTAAAAATGATGGAGAAGAATATTCCAGACAGAGAGGACAGCATATCCAAGAACAAAGAGATGCGAAAGAACATAAAGTGGTTTGGGAATGGTGAGAAGTTAGTATGAATGAAGTGTAATATATACTATAAGTTTGGGAAGGAGAGGTGACAGGAAGAAATACACAGACTTGAAGCCGGAAAGGTAGTTGGGGCCAGATAATGAAAACCCTTAAATGTGCTAAGCTAAGGAGTGTTTATTTTATCCTGGAAGAAACAAGAAATCAATAAAGGCTTTAAATCAGGAGATAACATAATTGGATTTGTTGTTAGAAATAACTCTGGTGGCAGTGTAAAGATTAGAATGGAGTCAGGGGTAGAAAAACCAGTTAGGAGGCTATTGATATATGATGATGAGGTTTGAAAACAACAGAAAATGAATAGAAAAGTCAGATTCTACAGATTTTTGGTATAATTATTGAAACTTTGTGAGAAGGATGGAGATGAGAGTTGATGGCTGATTCTGTAGCGTTTTGCTGAAATTGGGTGGATGGTGATAACTTTTAACAAATGTAAAAAAGATTGCAGCAAGTTGGAGTACCATGGAAAGGACTAAAAAATAGTTTCATCTTTAGATATACTGTGTTTGGGGCAATAAAAAGTAATAATAGCTGGCTTTGGTTGAGTGCTTATACTAAACTCCAGGCACTGTTTTAAGTGCTTTGTATATATCAATTCATTGAGAGACAGGTACAAGGGCTTAGTAGGCAATTGGAAATATAGATTTGGAGTTCAAAAGAGATGTCTGGGCTGGAGATATAAATTTCATAGTCATCAATGTATAGGAGGCATAGTTAAAACCATTGAGGCAAGAAGAAGGCAAAGGATTAAATGCTGGGAAAAAACACCATTTTAGGACCAGGGAGTGATAAAGATTATAAACACCATAACAGCAAAAATCATGCCTAACTTGTTCACCACTGTGTCACTAGGGCCTGGCATACTACTTAGAATATAGTGGTTGCTCATTAAATATTTGTTGAATAAATTTTTTTAAAAGATCAGAGATGTATAAGGAGAGCCAATGAGGCGGGTTTGGATCATAATCCCAAAAGACACAATCCTGAACACCTTTATCTCGAATGTCGAAATCCCCAAAGATCAAATGTTGAAATACCTAAAGATCAAAATCCCTAAAGTCTAAATCCCTAAAACCTAAAATCCTTAATGTCTAAAATCCCCCAGATTACAATTCTGAAAGATTAAAATCCCAAATGTTGAAATCCTGAAAGCCAAATTCTGGGGAAGAAATTACTGTGTTTTTGGTTGTAGGCAGGATTGTTGCGTCATGTTAGTTGCATCACGTTAGGCACAACTATTACCTTGTTATTGTCTTTATTTGGAAATTAAGTATGGTTTAAGGAGATGCATGTAAGTCCCAAGTTGACAAGAGGTGAACTTGTGGGCCAAATTTTAGGTGTCAACTTGACTGAATTAAGGAACACCTGGAAAACTGGTGGAATATTATTTTGGGTATGTCTGTGAGGGTGTTTCCAGAGGAGGTTAGTGTATGAGTCTGAGTGGACTCTTTGGGGAAAATCTGTCCTTAATGTTGGTGGGCACCATCTAACTGGCCAGAGGCCCAGAGAGAATAAATATAGAAGGCGAATGGGTCTGAGAGGTAGAACAGACTTTTCTCTTGCTGCCTCGGACATCAGAAATCTGTCTCCATGAAAATGCATGATCACAATGTTGACTTTACATGTAAGCATTGTGTGTGTACATAAAAACATTGAAATTTCCTCAATAAATGAAGAGATGTCCTTTTTGTGTATCAGCATTTGTGAAAGATAAAATTTCTCAAGATCTCAGCTCTCTGGGCTACTGCATATGTGGTGGTGACCCATTGTGGGTTTTGACCGATCTTATCAAAAGATTCAGGTTGTTTGTCATGGTATTTCAGATGACTGCATTTATAAAGCTGGGTGCACACAATTACCAACCCTAGTGATATGCATTTATACATTTTCCTTTTTGACCTATTTCTTTATAAATACAGTTCATCTGCTCATAACTCTTACACCTGTGCAACTGTTGTTAGTATACACTGAGTGTTTATGCTTGTAAAAATATGTATGTTATTATTGCCTGTTTTATTGTGTAAAGTGGCCTATGAAATGTTCTGTTGTGTTTTTATGTTTCTCAAATAAATCTCTTTTTAAAGATGTAAATAAATATTTTAAAAATAATTTTTATTTTTTTTCCAGAATTATGTTTTCAGGATATTGATCTTTTGGGATTTCAACATTTGGAATTATGGCACTTGGGATTATGTCTTGCAGGATTATGATCAGCTCCCCAATGTGGCATAATGTCCTGAAAAATCAAAGGGGGAAAAGAGATTTCCGAATGACTGGAAAATGCCAAATAACACAGTAGAGAAATCAGATAGAATGGGGACTGCAAAGAAGCCTTTGGGCTTCATAGTTAGACAGCCATTAGTAGCTTGAAAGAGAGCCATTTTGGTGGAGTAGACTCAGTCTAGAAGGGTAAATAGTTGTTGAAGAAGAGTAGACAATGACCAGGGATTTGGTGGTAATGCAATTGAGGGGGTTAGAGTTACTGAGGAAAATGAAGCTGTGCTGTGTTTTTTTTTGGTTTTGTTTTTTAAATTTGTTTTTATAATGGAGGAGACTTCAATATCATTCATAGAAGAAAAAAAAGAAACCCTAGGGAAGGGATAGATCAAAGAAGGTAAGAGAGTGGATAATTGCTCTTCCTAATTTTCCCATGACCATTTTCTCTTGAGCATGCTTCTCAGGTCTTCTTTTTACATCTTGTTAGACTTTAAAACAAGCGAAAACCCTATGATCTGCCTCACTGGAACATTCAGGCAGCCAAAAAGGACTTGATAGTTTAATACAGGCTGGTGCTTTCTTAATATGTTCTTTTTATATGTGAATGTCTTGTCACCTATATAGTATAGAGCAAGTCTATACTCCAAGTGTGGTGGTAAAATTATGGGATTATCCATAATTCATATGGATGCTTTATTCAGGTAAGCAAAAACCAATATGTATTGATAATCGAGGCCAATCAGTTTCATTTCAGTTTCATTCTTATATTAATGAAGTAATAAGAGCAATAGCACACTTTGCTCCAGTGATCTGGCTTGACTAAGAGCTTGTAGAATATGTGCACATATTTACTGGAGACTCCAAACTATGCCTAAAAACTAAAAGATTGTTGGCACTCATACTCAATACAAATCCCCTCATGCCTGAACAAATCTTAGAAAGTGACTATTTGTTTATTGTAATTTCATAAACTAGGGGTTCTTTTTAAATGTCATGTATTATTTTGGCAGTCTAGTGAAGCCTATGAATTCCTTTTTAGAAAAATATTCTTTTTTTTTTCCAAGATGGGGTTCTCACTATGTTGCCCAGGCTGGAGTGCAGTGGCTACTCACAGGCACAATCATAGTGTGCTACAGCCTCAAACTCCTGGTCTCAAGTGATCCTCCTGCCTTAGCCTCCTGAGTAACTGGGGCTACAGGCACCTGCCACTGTGCCTGGCTAGAATAATATTCTTAAAAGTTACAATAAAATACATGGGATTACAATGAAAACTAATTATTAATATATTGAAATACAATCATCAAAATATATAACAAAGGCCGGGCTTGGTGGCTCACACCTGTAATCCCAGCACTTTGGGAAACCGAGGCAAGAGGATTACTTGAGGCCAGGGGTTCAAGACCAGCCTGGGAAACACAGCCAGACCCTGTCTCTACAAAAAAAAAGAAAAATTAGCCAGATGTGGCGGTGCATGCCTGTAGTCCTAGCTACTCAGGAGGCTGAAGCAGGAGGATTGCTTGAGCCCAAGAGTTCGAGGTTACAGTGAGCTATGATCGTGCCACTGCACTCCAGCTTGGGCACCAGGGCAAGACCCTGTCTCAAAAAGAAGAAAAAATATATATAAAATAAAACAAATTTTTGATATGGTAATATATCTGTTTCTTTGTTAACACATTAAATAATGAATGATATTTATTATCCTCTGCTCTTTTGTCTTAAAACGTATTTGTATTTGACCTGCCAATACTGCAAATATATTATCATTGATGTATTATCAATTCACATAGTCATTTGATGATTCACTTAATGGTGTACTCATACATTTGTATCAGTATCCTTAGTCATCCCAAGATATATACCAAGATATACATTCTTTTATTATTTTTTTAAAGACACGAGGTCTCACTATATCGCCCAGGCTGGTTTCCAACTCCTAGCCTGAAGCAATCCTTCCACCTCAGCCTCCCGACTAGCTGGGACTACAGATGAGAACCATCACAGACAACTCCAAGATACATATTCTACATATGTGTGTGTATGTATACATATATATACATACACACATATATTATATATTGTAATTATTCATAGCTAGCTGATATAGGATACTTGCTAACAGGCAAAGCAGAAGACTACTTTAAGAATTCATAGAGACAAAGCCCCAAACTAGGCAAATACTTTTTTTGATCTTTAGAGTAGGAAGGGATTTTCTCCATCTCTGAATTCCTTTAACATGATATTCATGCTTTGATGACTGCTATAAGACTGTGAAAATCACAGTGGAAAGGACCAACCTGGGCAAATTACAACTTTAAAGAAAGAAGTTGATATTTCAATCAGACCTTGATTTGAATGTGGCAAATGGCATTTTACCTATGCTTTCTGCAGAAAGGACAATAGACATGATTTCTTCCCTTACCCTCCTCCCAACCCAAATAAGTCTCCCACTAGGCTTTTGACTTTAAATATGCTTGGTTGTATTAGAGCCTTCCATGAAAGCACATTTGGATAGGGGCAAAGTGGGAAGAAAATGTAAGAACCCTGACTACTTTGGGATATATTTTTTCTCCTAGAAAAAATAGTTTTTTGTCTTTCCAGTCTTTTCTCTAACATGAAGCAAGTACATGCAGATAATAATTTATCATTAAGCATCCTATCTTTTAAAGAACATGATGACCACCATGGTCTGAGGAAGAAAATTCCTAGAGAGGTAAGAACTATGTTTAAATAAATCTTTGCATGCCTTGCCTAGCCTAGCACAGCCCCTTGGATAGTTAGGCACTTAGTAACCGAAGATGATGATGGATAAACTGAAATCCTAGGCGCAATCTTATTTGGATAAATTGTGCAACTATTTCACCTGAATGAAGATCATCACTCCTTTAAAATCAATTTAATGGAAACTCATTTTAAACCCTGGATTTTAAAATTTAGCTTTCTATTCCTTTATATAAAAATGCTTTATGAACTCTAAAAAAGAAAGAGTTCAAAAGCACCTAAATGACCCTATCTTTAAATGATTACCAATATTCCATTATTGGCAACTTAATTCTCACAGTAAAAAGACTTTCTCATAGTGAAACACAACATAGTTTCTGTTAATCTATTTATAATAGCTATTTTCATTAATATTAGTCAAAAGAGGTACAGAGAATTCAAATGTTTAAAACCATCTGAAAGGTGAAAAACATTACAAACCTAGAAGATGATGTGGGGTTGAGAGTAGAAGATGAGAACCAGCCAACACAGATGAAAATCCAGTGCCAAGAGTGTAAAAGAAAAAGGAAAAACTTCCCTTTGGAAAAGTCATCTTTTGAGAACTTATCCTGTGACTTTCCTCTTTCTTTTTGCCAGTTTTCCAAAACTAAAAAAAAAAAAAATGCTTTATAACCTCAAAGATGTTGTGCATAAGTAAACAACAAGTGAAGGAAGTGGCTCTGGAATTAAATAAGGCAAAAAAAAAAGTATTGTCAGTGGATCTCAAGGTTTATTTTAGTCTTACCAGGGTCAATCACACTGACATATCAGGTGACATTGTAAAACAATGAAACAGAGTATAAAACTCATACACCAAAGTAGTGCTTGATTTTGGGGACTCACTTCAATACCTGTAAGAATTGAAAGCATCATCCTTCAGTGGCTTTTAAGGATATTAAGTGATAGAATGCAATGTTTGGGAAGTCATCAGCTATCCAGAATAATCTGTAGTGCTTTTCCCAAAAGTACACTGAATAAGATCACAGAGTCTGAACATAAATATTTTGCTGGAGGGTATTCTGCCCAAGCATGATATTTTTACAAGTGGCAAGATTCCTGGACAAACTGTTAACTAATCAAAACCTGGCATTTTCAATAAATGTACTATTGAGCCTCAAGGTAACACATAACTAAACTTGTATACTGAAGGAATCAGATGGAGAAGTGCACAGAGCCCTAGATCAATATTTCTGTTTACAAAGTCTAGAATTTACTTATATAAGAGCTGATGTCCTGAGTTAGGGGTCACAAAATTTTGGAGTAAATGTTTTCTGACATTGTTCTCTCCTCATAAAAGAAATCATGGCACTTCATTCTTGTATTTTCTTAAAAACATCATATGCCAGGATAAAGTAATCCATTTTTTCATAAACATATTAGGTGATTTTACTAGGTTGAATTAAGTATGGCTCTATAAACAGTATTTAAAATATTTAAAATAGTAAAAAATAGAGCCAGTTAAAATTATCAAAACCCATAAGATTAATATTTGGAATATGTATTTCATCTGTTGTCTGTACAGTGAATGACTTTGGCTATTATTAAGAGTTTTAAAAAAACAGCATTGAAATAGTACTCGATACTTTAACAACTTCATATTCAAACTCGACAGTTTTTCTTTCTGCCAGCATAAGTAGCTAGTGCGACTGGAAAACTGCAGCATCTCTGATTATTGGGGTTACTCCGCCTTTGTGGAAGTATCCTAGTAACTCCACTGGAGATTTCTCTACTTTCTGGGATCCATTAAACTTTTCTTGACCAGATATCTATAGAAATTTCTTTGCCTGCAGCCCCTAGCTAATTTGATAGATGATATCTAAACAGCCTATGAAATGTTAATTTTTAGAATTTTTTTTCTGTCCTAACCACTTTAACTTTTAACTACTTGATGACTCAGAAAACCAGTAAAAGAAAACATCAGACATAAATTGAACATCATCTAGCGGTATCAGTTCAATTCAGATAGTTAAAGAATCCAGATGTTGTCACCTGGTACTGTCAAAGGACTCACAAGCAAATACTTAAATTTAATTCCCATAACATTCGCGGCACTTTCAAGTCCCACTCCTTGTGCTCTCCTCCCACTCTCAAACTTGTGTGCCAATTCATGTTCTTGAAGACCAGGGAAAATTATGTTTCTTCTGCCTTGGAGATCGATGCAGAGGAAGGTATCAGATGCCAGTCATCCTAAGTTGTCTGGGGAAGAGGCTGAGAAATGTGTGCATCTGGTGTCTACTACTTTTATTTTCCCAACCCGTTACGAAGTGTTGGAAGATACTTGGGTCCCCAAAGCATTAACCTGACATTGTTCTATTCCTCTTCAAGCCATTAACTCCCATTAGAAAGGAGAGTGGTGTGAACTCTGTCTCGCAGTGCAACCCTCTGCAACACCCTAACACGAACACAAGAGGTGGGAATGGGGAGAGGGTCGAAGGAGTAGGAGGAAAAGGGGTCGGGAGAAGAGACTCACCGCTCCTGCCAGTTCCTCGGTCAGGCACAACGTAACCAGGAGCAGCCACAACCTGAAACGGGAGGGAGGGTGAGTAATATGGGCTCTGTAGGCTCCGGGGTCTTGAGTCTGCCGGGAGCCCCCCAACCTCTTTTTGATGCCTGCTCCCACTTTCTCTGCACTGACAGAAGCACAAGTATAGTCCCGGCCTGGCAAAGTAGCCCGAAGTAGGAAAGAGGAGGGGAGCTCGGGGCAGCAACAGCTCACCCAGGGTGCATGCTTTCGGCTCCTCCGGAGCTGGGTCCCGGGAGACTGCTAAGCGGCTCCTCCGCCCCGGCTCATCGGGGCTCCGCTGATGCTTGGCGGCTACTTCCTTAATTCAGGACAGGGTAGGGGAGCGAAGTGGCCCAGTTTGGAAGAAACTAAACTCAGCTTCTAGATAAGAAGTGCCCTAAAGGGAAACAAGCTCAGCGGTGCCCGTTACAACTTGCCGCACTCAGAAGATAGTTCCATGCACCAGGAGAGGAAGGAATGGAGGGGAAAGGGGCGGGGCGGTCTGCTGTCAATCATCCCCCCTACCTTGGGCAGCCGGTAGTCTTCTCACTTTCAGGCACCTCTACACACAACAGTCCCAAGTTATTTCCACAGCTTCACACATAGGTCCCTAGAGACCTGTACACTAAGACTTAAGCAACTATGCATCACACACTTCCATAAACCACTAAGTTACACGTAAATAGATTTAGGCATACTACTTCTACATAGACAGATGGGCCCAAAAATGCTCTTGCACACACGCCCAAATGCATACAACACTCATTCTAATTGATTGTACACTAAGCTCTTGGGAAGAGGAGGGAGTTTCTGGAGTTGTAAATCTACTCTAAGCTCAATAGAACCTAAGGATGAGTGGGCCCCCGTGAAATAGATCCAAAACCTTCAAAGACCCTGAAGTGGTTAATCCCAGACTCTGAAGACTGAGACAACAGAAATGTTGTGAAGAATTCTTCAGCAAACTCCTGAAAGACCCTTCAAGGAGTCCACATGAAATATTTTCTGGGCCTTTTGGTACTTTTAAAAATTTATATATCAGAATTATCAAGGTAATGTTCAAGTCTGCTTTATTTGAGAGACGTCAGTTCAACTATTAACTCCACTTAAATATTTTAGGTGTTTGTGTTAATTCTAAGGAAAATTGCACTGAAGTTATTTAATTCCTTGCCCTAAATCCCAAGTACAATGAGAGTCAACAACCTTTTATGTTAGCTCAGTATAGGAGGTAAATATTAATTATGGCATTCAGTGTAGTTAAATAAAAAGATATAACTGTATTACAATTACATTCAACCATATAATAATTACTAATACTTACTGAATGCTCCCCAATCTTATATGTACATAACATGCACAAACTATTCACACACATATACGTTTATTTTCTTCTTCGTTTATAAGCATATATTTAATTATATATATTTCTAATATTTTCACATCTCCTCCTTGTATGTAGAAACTCTCTGTTCTGTGAGCAGTCGGAAGGCAAAGACAACCTGCAGCCCAAGGAGCAGCGACCAAAATTTGTTTCTAATGATTAACAATAAAAAGCACGCCCCTCCGAGATCCATCCGCTAAAAAAAATAGTCCCAGCTCAGGTCTATTTGTAATTGGCTTTTGGTGCTCACACCAGTGAGAGTGGGACTGGGCCGGGAAGAGTAGTATCTACGGAAGGTGCAAATGAACGAATAGCAAAGCTTCCCTGTTGGACTCACGGTGCTCAGTCAAGTGGTCTGGAAGTTTCCCTCCTCCAAATAACTGAGCGTCACTCCCTCGCAGGTTGCTGGTGCAGCCTAAAGCTGTGGCGGAGTGATACTCAAATTCCCCTGTGCTGGTGGGGAGGGGGCGGTGCGGGGGGAAGAGAGGGAGGAAAGTAGATCTGCAGGACTTGAGTGAGGAAAAAGTTTGCAAGTCTGGACAGAAGGGAAAAGTGCTCCTGAGAGATCGGCTCTGGGGAGGGGAGGGGGTAGAGAAGAATAGCTTTTTTTCCCCCCCTTCCACTCTTCAAAAGCTTCTTTCTCTTCACCCAAAGCCGACTGGCACAATTGGGACACCCTCACTGTTTCTCTCCGGCTCTAGCTTTCTCCCTATAAACCCTCAAGATATGTCAATTGGTCAGAGCCAGCCGGGGATTTCGTGCGGGTGCTGAAGGAGCTGCGGGAGCGGGAGAAGAATGAAACTGCGTGGAGTCAGCCTGGCTGCCGGCTTGTTCTTACTGGCCCTGAGTCTTTGGGGGCAGCCTGCAGAGGCTGCGGTAAGTCCTCCTTCCCCAGCCCCCCGCCCATCACCGCACTCTTTACTCTGAAATCACTTTTTTTTGGTCCCTTTACCTTTCTTTCTCGTTGGCCTTGGCTAGGGAATTCAAATTTGCTTTCACTTATTTAGAAAGAAACATTATTTACAACACTGGTAACTCAAGCCTTCTGAAGTCGAAGGGAAAGGTTTAAGTGTTTAAAAATAGGGCTGCTTGCTTCCCTGCAACTAGCTGCTCTGGGTGCAAGAGCAAAGCCTGAGGTGGTGGACGCTTATTAATGGCTCACTAGGCTCTGGTGGGTATTTAAAACTCTTCCTCCCAACTCTCCGCCCTCGGGTGTTTCCCTGCCTGCCGGCTAACCTGTTCACTACTTGTACCCAGGCCACGCACTCTTTAAACTTTCTCTATAGTTTAATATTTTGGCTCTTCTAAAATTCAGCTTATATCAAAGTGTAAGTCCCCCCCCATGAAGTTCTTCCCCTTTGCTCTTTCCTTAAGCAACATGAACCTACCCCCACCTCAGGTCAGTAAAGCCACTGACCTGCTGTCTCTTTTTGACATCCTTGTTACAAATGCTAAGGTAACATACCAGGAGGAGTGAGGTAAAGATTGATGGCCTCAGGCTTCACATCTTTTGCGTCTTTTTTTAAGTTATGGGTTTTTGTTTGTTTACGTTTTAAAAAAAACTCATCAAGACACCTAAACAAATTGAGAATTTGCCCATCATCCATTTAAAGGAAAATAATTCTCTTTTTTCAAAGGAAAATCAGTGTTTCAATGTAAAGGCGAGTGAGGGAGGATGTACAAATGAAATGACAGAGCAGAAAGTTTCATTCAGTTTTAGGAATGTGGAATTAAACCCCAATGTATCTCCTAGAAGGGTATCTGGGTAGTCCCACCCACTGTCCTACTGGGGATGAGAGGTAAATGTAAAGGAATGAATGGCTTTGTCAGAGAAAATGTTCTCCAGCCTGAAGCCCATCATCTTTAACTTCAAATAACCTCTAAAAAATAAGTGAGTGACAAATTATTTAAATGTTGTATTTGAGTGATTATAATGGATGGTTTTTAAAACATTTTAATATGAGATCATGGCTTAGGCCTTCACATGGTTGAGTGACTATCAATTCTTTATAAGCAGCTGCTGTGCTATAGCTTATCTGGGTCCACTTTTAAGTTAGCTGTCTAGCTTCCCCATAGCACTCAGGGTGCCTTGCCCTCTTTCTAAAATCCTGCGGAAAGTCTATACTCAAGGTATGAAAACTTGCTTTCGTGTTACTCTAAGAATAACATAATTATGATAGCAAATCTGAAAAACCATGCATAGCAAATATTTTTAATTATGAATGCCATAATTTTCCTCCATCACAGTAGATAAATGATTTAAAATTGCTTTTTTGATGCAGGGCATCTTAATGGGGTAAAGTTTAGCCAGTCAATAGGGCTACAGATAAAGCTATAGTTGTGCTGTTGAAAACAGTTCATTTTAAAAACATCCTTTTGGTGCCTACTGCTTATGGCATTTGGCCCAGGGACAAAGATTTTGTGGATGTTTGATTAACTGTTTTTTTTCTTTTGACACTGCTATTAATAAATGTGCACCAGATAACAGTTATGCAGGAATGTATAGCAACACTACACATCAATTTATATTAAAATGAGATCTCTTTATTATTGACAAAACTTGAGAGCGAGCTTGCTTGGATTCTTTAACGATTGTTTATGAAGTAATTACAGATTTTTCCTTTTACCTCATATGTAATTTTTTAAAGAACATTTTACATCCCATTTTCCTATCATTAGGATATTGTGCCTCTGTTTAAACCAAGGGTTTGTTTTTCCTGCTTCACACATCAGTATTCTAGTTAGATGAATATTTTAATCATCTCAAAAATATGAATGGTATCTCCTCTTCATACTAGTGCTGGGGATATTGGTTAACCTTTTCCAGAGTAACACTGAATGGTAGTGGGGCTGGTTATTGACTGAAGTAGTCTAATATTGGGGCTTTTATATCAGGAAGAGCGTTGATACTTAAATTGCCTTACTTTTTCATAAATAAATAATTCCGTTATCTCTGAAGTCATGCCAAATTGGGATATCCCAAATATGTGGAAGATTTTTTTAGGTACAGTGTTCATTAGGTGGAATAAAGTAACCTCTATGCCAAAAGGTTAGCAATAAAAGAAAAAGACAGCTTTAGGTTGGAAAAGTCATTTCTGGTGATAAAAATAATGTATTTTTATGTAAAGGTCATTATACCTTTACTGACTCACTGTCAGTATGATATGCACTTAGATTTATGGATATGGATGTTATGTAAAATTCTACTACTGTACAAATATTATCAAGTTGTTTTTTGTGTAGTAGAGTGGATAGGTTTCTCCAATTTAAACGTACTATCTTCCTTGTGACCAGTGGCAAGAATTCATCAAGGGTAGCAGTGTGGTTTATAGCATGAAACATTCTTCCTCTATGAAGTATCTTGGTCCATAGGAAGAATTTACCATCATTGTTATCATTTATCATTATAGTTTACATTTTCTGAGTGTTTACTATGTGCTGGGCACTGTGCTAATATGGTAATACACATTAACATATTTAATCTTCACAACAGACCTATGAAGTATATACCATTATCATCCCCATTTTGCAAATGAGAACCACAAATCATAGAGTTTAGGTAACTTACCAGAAATCACATAGGTAGTAAGCTGTGGAGTTAGAAAATTTGAATCCAGACACTTTGACTCCAGATTCTTTGTCCTTAACAACTGCCTCCTTTGTATGTGATCTATAGAGATTTATTTGGTATTCAGAGTATTTGTATCTCTGCCATTTTTTTTTTTTTGGACACAGGAGGTGAAATGGAAATGATAATACATCTCTTTCTGCTGATGTTAGGAGAAGCAGCATGGTATAATGGAAAGAACTTTGGCCTTAGAATAAAAAGATCAGAGTTTGGTCTTTATATCTATTATCTGTATAGAGTGAGATAATATAAAAGCAATCTAAAAACAATTGCTGTTGTGTGTTGTGTGATTTTATGCAATCACAATATGTAAAAAGTTAGATTTAAAAAACAACTATAATTTATGGTAGATGACTTGTTTTAAAGAAAGATTTGCCTTATGATTCTTTAATTACTCAGTTTCCACATTAATTTTGAATACACCAAAGTTTTCAGGAATATATCTATCATGAAAAAGTGGGATATGTGTGTATGGTGGCACATTTTGCTTAAGATGCTCAATTCAGTTTTATTGTTTTTACCAATTTACCTAGCCATCATATCCAATTTTATTCACTCAACTATCTATGTATCTTTAGTCTTGTGCATATATGTATATATGTATCTGTCCTGTGACTGTGTAAGAGTTTGTATGTTTTTTCCTGGGTTTTAATTTGGCTTTTGAAGTTTGTAAGACATGAGACTCTTTACCTTCAGCTAACCTTGATAACTTGGTTAAGATGCTGTCTGCTAGGTTTGTCCACTGGAAAGTCACTATTTTTGTCCTTTGTAATTTACAAAGTGAGCAGATCTTGTGAGACTATGTAGGGCATTATTGTGAGACAGTGTAAATATCCTGTTTTTTTTTCTTTTTTTCCCCCCTGGCCTCTTCCCAGAAGAAATAAATATCCTGTTTCTCATCATACTTTTGTCCCCTAACTTTAGCATCTATTGGTGATTCTGGCCTGAAAAATTATTACTGTGGCATTTGCCAAATGGTGATTTAAATTTTCAACATTTTTCTACATTTATTAATTGATTGAATTCTACTGTAATAATGAACTTTTCTTTCTCCACTATTTGTTTATGTATTTCTATAGTCAGCTGTTTATAAATAATAGTATGGACTTAATGAATATTTGTTTTATTCTATGGGTTATAAAGATTTATAACTATTCCTACTATTTACTTTGCTGAAATTGCCCCAGATTTGGCCAACAGGAGCCCCTTCAAACTGGCTCCTGTCTCTTTTCAACATGTCTCTATCACTTTTTGAGCACCCTTTTACTTTTTGGTACCATGAAATATTCCAGATTCATTTTCTACTTTCTCTGCCTCAACCCTGGAATCAGTCATTTATCTAAGGAGCTCTGATTCTTTGTATGGGAGAATGGTATTTAGAAACCAACATCTGAGTGTTTGGCATGCTTATTGCTAGTGGGGGTGTCATTGCTTTTAGGCCCTCTCAGCAGACAAAACTAGGAAATATATGTATATATACACAGACATACCCACTTCTATATCAGTTTCGTACAATCTCTCTTGATATATATGTTAAAAACCGTGAATTCATAATGATACCTCTGATTCCAGTCCAAGACCACAGAATAAACATACATCTTTGATGTAGTGAGATCTCACTGTTTTCTGCTTATCTCTCAGATGTGTTTTGTGTGCTTTGTAGAGGTCTTATGTAGAGCCTTTAAAAAGTTGGCCTTGGAGTCAGACCTGGAACCTGACTGGTAGATGTGAGACTTTCAGCAAAATAGTAACCTAAGCCTTTATTTCTTCATTGGCAAAAGAGAGGCAATAGTACCTATCTCACAGATTGCTTTGGGGATAAAATGAGAAAACTTATTTAAAACATTTAGAATAGTATTTCACACATAGTAAATGCTCAATAAATTTCAGATTTCATTATTGTCATTATAAATGATTTATTAACTTGCCATTTCTTATTGTGTTCACTCTCATATTCTCTGCCTGATTTTGAAGTCCTGTCATGATCTTTCCCCTTATCCAGATTTATTTTTCAGTGCATTTTATGATATACTCTGTCCATTCTAGCTTAGGTGAGCTTTCCTACAATCCCTTGAGCACTGCATACATATTTTGGCCCTCTGTTTTGGTTAGAATTCTGTGGATCCAAGTCTTTGCACAATTCTAGCATAATATTTACATTCATTCAGCAGATATTTATGCAGCAACCCCTGAGTACTCAAGAATTTTATTTATATTGTTATGTTTCTACCCTCATGGAGGTGTACGACATACAAAATAATTTTGTGCTAGAAACTATGACTAAAACTGAGTAAGACAAAGTTCCTGCCCTCATAGAGCTTACATGATAGTGAGAATAGATAAATACTCCTGTGGAACTTTCATTTACTGTCATATCAAGTGCTGATTGTACCCTTCTTTGATCATTTGTAATATTTAGCCTCTCCCAGTTTAGTATCTACATGTATTTGGTCTTACAAGCATTTTGTTTCATGGGATATTTATCTGTTCTCCCTATTTGATTGTAGACTTTTTGGAGTCAATAACTGTATATTTGTTTATTCATTCAACCAATTTACTTGTTGATTTTGTCTGGTAACAAAAGTAATATATGCTCAATGTTGGAAACTTGAATAATATAGAAAATTATTAAGAAGAAAATAAATTGAGGTGGGTTTAACCCACCTCAATTTATTTTCTTCTTAATAGTTTTATATACACATATATATGTGTGTGTGTGTGTGTGTATATATATATATACACACACACACACACACACATATACTGAAGATTAATCAGATCATTGTAACTATGCATTAAGACTTGTATAGAAAGATGTTGAAATTCTGTTAAGCTTCCCTAAATTTTGTCTATTCAAAGGATCCCAAACTTCTACACTTTGGAACACTGACTTCTCTTCTTTCAAATCTGTGCTTCCCAGGTGGCTGTCCTTATACTTTGTGCTTGAATAAACTCTTTAAACTAGAAAAAAAAGAAGAAAATAAAAATCTGTCCATTGTTCTACAAGCAGTCCAGAAATAACCTCTATTATTGTTTTGATGGTTTTCCTTCCTGTGTATCTAATCTGTTTTTAAAAATAAATTGGTTAGGCCAGTCATGGTGGTTCACACCTGTAATCCCAACACTTTGTGAAGCTGGGAGGATCGCTTGAGGCCAGGAGTTTGAAACCAGCCTAGGCAACATAGCAAGACCTCGTCTCTACAAAAAATAAAAAAATTAGCTGAGCGTAGTGGCCCACACCTATAGTCGTAGCTACTCAGGAGGCTAAGGCATGAGGATCGCTTGAGCCCAGGAGTTCGAGGTTGCAGTGAGCTGTGATCACGCCACTGCACTCTAGCCTGGACGACAGAGAGACACCCTGTCTCTAGAAAATAAACAAGTAAATAAATAGGCTAAAATAAAAAAATAAGTTGGTATCATTTTATATACACTTTTTTTTTTAAAAAAAAAAGAGATAGGATCTCACTTTGTTTACCAGGCTGGAGTACAGTGGCATGATCATAGCTTACTGTAACCTCAAATTCATTGGCTCAAACGATCCTCCTGCCACTGCCTCCTGAGTAGCTTGGACTACAGGTGTGTACCACCACACCTGGCCAATTTTTTAAGAATTATTTTTTGTAGAGACACGGTCTCACTATGTTGCCCAGGCTGGTCTCATGATCCTCCCACCTTGGCCACCTTAAGTGCTGGGATTACAGGCATGAACTGCTGTGCCTAACCTCTATATGCAGTTGTATATCTTAACATTTGTTCACTTATCAAGCATTTTCCTATGTTATTAAAATTCTTAGTTTTAAAAGATTATTTTAAAGTGATTACATACAATTTATACTTATATATACCAAAATTTATTTACCTGTTCACTTTTGTAGAAATATTTTAAAATTTCAAGACATTTTTAGCTATTGTAAGAAGTGCTACCATAGACATTTCTTATTCCATATTTTTATTATTTTATAGCTATTGCCTCTTTCATAGGGAATTAGTGGATTAAAGGCTATCAATATTTTTTAAGTCTTTGATACAAACAGTAGACTCTGATATTTAGAAGGGCTATATCAACATTATGATAACTTTTTTTAGTGGTTACTATGTTATACCCTGGTAGGTAGATAATACTATTTCCATTTTTATATACAAGAAATTTGAGGCCTACAGGGGTTAAATAACTTGCCCAAGGTCATGCAGTTGATACATGATTGGGCCAAGATTTGAACCAAGGCTCTAGAACCTTCTCATGAGATTTTTCTCAGTCCCTATTTCATACATGATAAATAATAGAGAAAAATAAAACCATGGTGAAAAGTTGAATAATTCCCACTGCCCGTTATTTAACCCCTTCCTGTGACTGGTCACTTCACTTGTTTCTAAAGATACACTCACCATTGGCTCATCCTTTAGTAACTCTTTACCATAAATGCCTGGGCCATTAATCCTCAAGGGCCTAAATTTTAATTTTGTGAACCATGCATTCCCCTACTTTTCTCCCCTAGACAGAAGGTGGAGCCTGCCTTCCATGAGTGCCTCTCCTGCAGACCTCTTCCTTGCTATAACAAGGGTATAACATACTCCAAATCCACTGACATTCCCTCCCCCCCAGGAGTTTTGTGAATGCATCTGAAATGGGAGTCCCTTCTGCCCTCCTTCCCCAGCCCCCCCACTAGCCCCTGCACTGTAGCAGGTTTACACTTAAATGGCTGTGTCTTTACCTAGTACTGTCCCTAGCTTTCATCTCTCTTTTACTGATACTCCAGGAACTTCCCCTAATTAATTGCTAATTTGTTTTTCCCACTTTGGGGTGATAAATCCACAACCTCTATCTCCTCTTTTTAGAAAATTAAACTTGTAAGTACATATGGAATGAGAAGTCCCCCATCCGTTTTGTACTACTCCCAATTTGAACCACTCCCACTTTACCATCTCCCAACATTTGTCAATAGCTAAATGACTTTATTGCCTGTTTTCCAGCCTTGTAACTTGTGCAATTCAAATATATTTCTCTGAATAATCATAAACTGTTATGTATTATGGCTTTTCCAGGTGGTGTTTGAATAACTGAACTTTAAGCTTCTGAATGATAGGGATCTGTTCTTGCCAAATTACTTTCCAAAATGCTTTTACCAATTACATTCCTATCAGTAGTGTATAAGAGTGCCAGTGAGACAGTCTTAATTTTTTTTTTCCTGTCTTCTACAGAGACTATGGAATTGATGCTCAATTGATTGCCAGTTGGTTGGCTGATTTAGTTCTATCCTCTAATGATTTTCTTTTTAAAATGCAGTCATTCCATCATCTCATCCCCTTCTGACAATAGCAACCATGGAACAGAAGTAATTTTGTGAAAATATATTCTTTCTAATTAACGATATAAATGAACCACCCGGCCACTTAGCTAAATCTTTATTATAAAGATTTGTGTTTAATAGCAGTAATTCTTGAGGATTTTTGGAGAGATATCTTTAGTGTGATATCTGACACATAGGCTCCTTTCATTTTTACAAACCAGATTCTCATTTTATGCATCAATGCTTGAATTTATTTGCCTTGATAATTTGTCCAGGTCCAACTGCCCTTTGTTCCTTTAGTAGCTTCTGCTGGCCTTCCCTGCTGAAATGGGAACTTTAAATCCCTTGTTATTTGCTAATTAAAGATAGCCAAAGGCAGATGTTATAAAAGAATAGGCTTTTGCTAAATTAAAATTTTAGCTTTTTAAAAATTTTACTGAATCTGATGTAAATGTCAGGTTTACTTATTAACTTGTAGAGAAACTTAAGTACCATTTACAAGCAAGTGCTAGGCTGGTTAATGGAATTGTGTTTTTGACAGTGAGTAATAAAATAGGACTCCAAGAAATTCTGTTAAAGAATGTTTATCATCTTATAATTCAATCAAATAATACTCTTCCTATATGTAGGAGAACTGGCTGATTTCCTTCCAAAACTTCTTATAGTATGTGTGACATTAATTAAGTATCAAAGGATATCTGGAACTTTGGTTGGGGGGAAAGTGGTATTAAGAGTGGGACACTTCTGAAAAATTGTTTAGTGTATTCTATATTCACAAGCCCTCCAGGACCTTGCTAAAGCAGGAGAGGTCCTTCTCTGTGCATAATCTCACAATCTAATAATGTAGTAAAATGTTTCTGTATGTGGAAGATAGGCATGATAGTGCCTGTTTGTATCACATAGGTTATTTTCTCTTGCAAGTGCTAGAAAACACTAATTCAACCGTCTTAAACAATAAAGAAAATTTTTGGCTCACACAACAAAATGTTTGGAGTTAGATTGTCTCCAAAGTTAATTAATTCAGCCAAATAATGACACCATCAAGGACCCAAGTTCTTTCTATATATCTGTTCTGCCATACACTGCCTACCAATCTGCTCTCTCAGATTAGTCCTCCTCATACGCTCAAGATGGCTGCTGCAGTTCCAGGAATTGCATGCAGACACCACAATATCCAGTAGAAAAAGAGTATGGCCTTTCCATGTGTATCCCTTTTTATCAGCAATGAAAACTTTTTCGGGAGTCCCACACCTCCACCCTGAAAACATCTCTAAGGTATCATTGATTAGAATTGTGTTATATGTACATGCCTACACCAGTACATTGGCAAGTGGGATAGGGCCATACAGGTAGAAGAATTAGACCAGTCACAGTCACTTGCACAACCCCTCCCTGCCAAAACACGTTGTTGCCTGGAAAAGTTGAAGGGTGGAAAAAATCTGAATAAAATCAAGATTTTTTTTTTTTTTTTAGAAAGAAAGAAACAGTTCCTACTTCACAATCTCATGAGTTTTTCCTCAGGTTCGGTTGATATAAAAGATTTCCAATAAATTGGTGTATTTGTTAAATGTAAGATATATTACTTATATAGGGAAACTAATGTTTTGTAGAGTTGTACAAATGAAAATGTTGACTATATAATTATAGACATTTTAGAGCTGGAGAGACTTTAGGTTAGTTATTCTCAAAGTATGATCTGTGGACCCTTGGGGTTCCTGAGATCCTATCAGAGAGAACATGAGGATTATTTTAACAATAATATTGTCTTATTCTATTCGGGCTGCTGTAACAAAATAGCTTAGACTGTGCAGCATATAAACAATAGAAATTTATGCCTCCTAGTTCTGGAAGCTGGGAAGCCTAAGATCAACATGGATTCAGTGTCTGGCAAGGGCCTGCCATCTGGTTCATAGATGGCACCACTGGAACACAGTGGAAGAGGCAAAGGGTCTCTCTTGGGCCTCTTTTGCAAGGGCGCTAATCCCATTCACTGGGGCTCCACCACTATGACATAATCATCTCCCAAAGGTCCCACCTCTTAATGCTATCACCTTGGGGATTAGGATTTTAAGACATATGAATTTGCTGGGGGGGGCATAAACATTCAGATCATAGCAAATATGAAGAATATTTTGCCTTTTTTTCACTGTGTTGATATTTGCACTGATCGTGGGTAAAACTACTAGTGCAGTGTACCAAATTGTCCTAGTAGTTGTGTTCTTTATACTCTGCGGGGGGAAGCCAATTTAACTTAATAATGTTCTCAATATAGCATTAAGTTTATTAAATCTTAACCCTTGATTGCACACCTTTTTAACATTATGTATGACAAAATAGGAAGTATAAACAAAGCACTTCCATATGCTGAAATGAGATAGTTGTTTCTAGGAAAAGCACTTGTGCAATTGTTTGAGTTGTGGGCTGAACTGGCTGATTTTTGCATGGAACACATTTGTCCTTGAAGAAAAACTGAGACAAATTGTGGTTATTTAGACTTGGGTATTTGGCAGGCATTTTCTTGAAAATGAGTAAGCCCATCACTTCAAGGAAAACTACTGGCACTATTTGTGGCCAATGAAAAATTTTAGCTTTTCAAATGAGAAATAGAATTTTGGAAAACTTGAGTGTGCCACTGTGAGTATAACAGCTTCCCAAATCTTAGACTTTTCTAATGCAGTTAGTAATTATATTGATATGCATTTTTATGTTGTATAATAAAATGCTAACATTTGGAAGCTCTGCATATCTCAGTGAACTAATATTTTCCAAATGACTAATGTATGATGTTACAAAATCATGCATAGGGAAAAGATCCATTCAAAGGGCGAAGTAAATCAATGAGTTTTAATGTAATTGAATACAAAAATTTAGTTGGCAAAGTTTTAGATTCTACATGGCAACTAACTTTAAAGAGTCTACCACTTTTAGAGCTTTGGCATAGTATCAAAGAAGAATATACACAATTGTCTAACAAGGCTATTAGAATACCCACATTTCCAACTATATAACTGCACAAAGCCAGATTTTCTTCATGTATTTTAACCAAAGCAGTGTATTGCAACAGAATGAATGCAGAAGCAGATATGAGGATCCAGCTGTCTTCTATCAAAACAGACAAAGAAATCTGCCAAAAAAATGTAAAACAATCTCTTTTCTCACTAATTGTTTTGTTTCCAAACAAAAATTAATAATTAATTTTCATAAAAATGGTTGTTAGCATAATAGGTTTATTATCACTTGAAAATGAATAAATAAGTATTTTGAATGTAACGCAGTTTTAAGTTTTATATGATACATGTTGATATATATAACCCACATATTGGGGTCCTCAGTAATTTTTAGGAGAGTGAAACGGTCCTAAGACCAAAAAGTTTGAAAACCACTGCTCTACAGAGACCAGGAAGGTGGAGTGATTAATGAGAGATGTAGCTAGTTAGTTGTAGAGGCAGAGATGGAAGCTGTCTTCTCTGAATCTTATTCTAGTTCTCTCTCTAGTATATCACATTGGTTTAGGGATTGGTAAACTGGTGATATGATTAGGTAACTTTATTCATCCTGGTAGATAACAGTTAAAATACCAAACAGAAGAGAGAAATACTACATTTTACTCATCTTTCCTGCCATCTTCAATCCAATTGCCAAGTCAGAAACATTCTCACTATACAAAGCATGGCAGAGGAAAAACTGATAAAGATAGTGAACTAAAGTTACAGTTATTTTTAGGTACTAAACTGGAAAATCCATGAAATCAGAATCCTTATCTTACTTATCTTTGTATTCACCAAAATATGTAGGATAGTTTTTTTTGTATATAGTTAGTTCTCAGTAGTTAGTTGTTGAATGGATGTTGAATTTGGGGGAAGAATAGATAAATTCGAATAGCACCAAGTAGTAAGACCTAGAATTGATGGGTTAAGTTACAGGAACTCTGGATGACAAGAATATTCTAACAATTAATTGTATTAATTGCTCCTTAGTAATGGAAGTGTCTCATTAGTAATAGTAATGTTCCTTTACTAAAAGTGTTCAAATAGAGGATGGATGCTCCTTTGTCTACTAACATACCAATGAGGCCTCTTTGAATTCTAGGATTCTATTGTTCTGGTTGTTAGAATGCAAATCGTTTCTTATTGAGCTCAAATCTGCTTGTGTGATTTAAAAGCAACTTTGAGACATAATTGACATACAATAAAGTGCATATATTTCAAGTGTACATTTTGAGTTGTGACATATGTATATACCTGTGAAACCATCACAACATTCAAGATAATGAACATATAAATTACTCCAAAAGATTTTCATGCCTCTTGGTAATCCTTCCCTTCCTACCTCCATACTTCATCCCCAAGTAACCACTGGATCTGCTTTCTGTACAGTAGTTTAATATTCTAGAGTTTATATAAATGAAATCATATGATGTGTACACTTTCTTTGTTCTGGCTTCTTTCACTCAGCATAATTATTTTGAGATTCATCCATGTTGTGGCATTTTACATAGTTCATTATTTTCTTGCTCAGTAGAATTCCATTGTAGGGATATACTACACTTTGTTGATGGGCATTTAGGTTGTTTCCAGTTTGTGGCTATTAAAGTAAAGCTGCTATGGACATATTTTTTTTTTTTGCATTTTAGAAGTATTTTTTTGAGGTATAATTTACATAAAGTGATATGCACTGATCTTTGGTAAACAGCTCAATTCTTTTTTAACAGTTGTATACACTTTAGTAACCACCAACCAAGTAAAGATATAGAACATTTCCATTACCCTAGAAAGCTCCCTCATGCCCCTTCCCTTTCATTGCCTTTTGTGTCTTGTCTAGAAAATCATAAATCCTGAGCTTGTGAAGATATTATTGTATGTTTTCTTCTAGAATTTTTATAGTTTTAGTTTTTTTATTTCAATAGATTAGAGGGCACAAGTGTTTTTTTGTTACATGGATGAATTGTATAGTGGTGAAGTCAGGGCTTTTAGTGTATTTAGGTCCATTTGTTCTTATATAAATACCCAATTGTTCCAGTACTGTATACTGAAGAGAAAAATCCCTTTTTTTCATTGGATTGCCTTGATGACTTTATTGAAAATCAGTTGAATGTATATGTACAGGTCTAGGTGGGAACTCACTAGTCTGTTCTATGGAGCTGTTTGTCTATCCCTTATGCCAGTATCATACTGTCTTAATTACTTTCAGATTACTTTGGTAGCATGAGTCATTCAAACTTATTCTTCTTCAAGATTGTCTTAGCTATTGTATTGGCTATTTATTCCATATAAATTTTAGATTCATCTTGTCAATTTCTACTAAAAAGCCTTTTGAGATTTTGACAGGGATTTTAATGATTCTGTAGATCAATTTAGGATCTATTGAAATCTTAAAATTATTGTTTTTTTCAGTCTATGAACACTGTACTTCTCTCCATTAATTTAGGTATTCTTTAATTACCTTCATCATAGAGGTCATATACATCAGTTGTTAAATTTCTTCCTGTGCTATATGATTATTTCTATCCTAAATGGTATCATTTTTAAAACTTTGTTTTTAGTTACTTGTTGCTAAAACATGTAATTCATTTTTATATTTATCTTTTTATCCTAAAATGCTACTAATTTTTTTCTTTTCTCGTGATATGACTTATTGCTCTAAAATTCATGCATTTTATGCATAGTTCTGTGATTTTTGACAGATACATACAGTAGTGTAAGTGTAATCTCTAGTCAAGATATAGAACAGCATTGCCAGATTTATTCCTTAGTTCTAATAGTTATGTCAGTTTCTTTGTATTTTCTGTGTACACAATCATATCATCTGCAAATAAAGAGTGTTATACTTCTTCGTTTCCAATCCCTATGACTTTTTGTACTGGCTGCCTTATTGCACTGGCTAGGACCTCCAGTATAAATTTAACAGAAGTGGTTAGGGATGCCATCCATTTTTTGCTCTCTATTTTTTGAGGAGATATGCAATATTTTGCTGTTATGGCAGCTGTATGTTTTCCATAGTTATACTTTACAGATTGAGGTGGTTCTTTTTCATTCCTATTTGTTGAAAATTTTTTTAAGTAATGAATGTTAAATTTCATCAAAAATAATTTGCATCTGTTTAAACAATCATATTGTCAGGAGCTCAGCTGAGCTGCTAGGTGTCTGAGTAGCTGATTAAGACAACAAGCCAAAATCACAATAACAGTGAAGCCTTTAATCACTTACTGTGATTGTATAAACAAGAAGCTAAACCAGAGAAAGCGATGAGGACTCTCCCCACTTCCAGTTACATTTTTTCCCCATGGTAGGGTGAATCAGCACAGTCCTGGGGGTCTGGGTCTTCTCACTGACAAGGGAGCCCCAAACAAAAGGCTCCAGCAGTTTTATGAACCCAGAGGCTTGGGAGAGGAAGAAGGAGAAGACTAGGAATGGAAAAGTACCCAGTACTGAGTCAGAGTGGGAAAAAAGTGTCTTCAAGGTTTTCTCCCACTTCCTCTGCTATGAACATTTGTGAACGAGTCTTTGTATAGACATATGCTTTCATTTTCCTTGGGTAAATATCAAGGAATGGAATTGCTGGGTTGTGTCCTAAGTCTATTTTTAACTTTACAAGAAACTGCCAAATTGTTTTTCAAAGTAGTTGTACCATTGTACATTCCATCAATGTATGAAAGTTGGGGTTATTTCTCATCCTCACCTGTATTTGATATTGTCACTCTTAAATTTTATACATTTTGATGTCTTGATATTGGTACGTCATTGTAGTTTTCCCATAGTCACCTTTGTATTTATATTCAGTAAAATTCACTATCTTTGGTGTACCGTTTTATGAGTTTTGATAAAAGCTTAAGCTTACAATCTTGTAACCACTGCCATAATCAAGATTTAGAACAATTCCATCTCCTCAAAATGTTTCCTCATGTTGCTCCTTTGTAATTAACCCCTCCACCCACCCACAGTTCCTGGCAATCACTCATCTATTTTCTGTTCCTATAATTTTACCTTTTTCATAGATGTCATATGGATTGAATCATCCAGTATGTAACCTTTTGAATCTAGTTTTTTTCTCTTAGCATAATACATTTGAGGTCCATCCATGTTGTGTGCGTCAGTAGGCCATTTCTTCTTTGTTTTTTTATGATTGAGTGGTAAGAGCTCTTTACGCATTCTGAATACAGTATCTTCATTATGATACATACATATTATGTGAGTATGTTCTCCCATTTAGTGACTTGCCTTTTTGTTTCCTTAAGTATAATTTTCAGAGAATAAAAGTTTAATTCTGACATAGTTCAGTTTATCTATTTTTTATTGTTATGGCTTTCTGTGTTCTTTATAAGAAACCTTTGACTACCCCAAGGTCACCAAGATTTTCTTCCATATTTGCTTCTAAAAGTTTTTTATAGTTTTAGCTTTTGATCCATTTAGTTATTTTGTGTATGGCGTTTGGTAAGGATACTGGTTCAAGTTTTTCCCTGTATGTTTAGCTCCAGCACCATTTATTGATAGAACTACCCCCTCCCCTTGGAATAGTCTTCCCCAAGGGATGAATTACCTTCTTACCTTTATTGTGCAGGTCTATTTTGGATTCTTATCTGTTTCTTTGATCTATATGTCTATCCTTATACCAGTACCACAATGTCTTCATTACTGTAGTTTTATGATAAGGCTTGAAATCAGGTAGTACAAGTTCTCCAAATTTTTTCTTCTTTTTCAGATTTTTGGGTCTCTTCTTCCTCCTCTTCCCTTTGAATTTCTATACAAATTTTAAAGTCAGTCAGCTTGTCAATTTGTACAAATAAAACTCCTGGGATTTTGAATGAGATTGTGTTTAATCTATAGGTCATTTTTGGAAATATTGATGTCTTACCAGTATTCAGTGTTCTGATAAATGAACATGGCATATCTTTCCATTTAATAAGATCTTTAATTTCTATCAGCAATAATTTGTACTTGTGGTGTGTAGATCTTATATGTATGTTATTAAATTTATCCCTAAGTATTCATGTATTTGAATAGTGTTATAAATGGTATTGTATTTTATTTTCTATTTTCAATTGTTTGTTAGTGTATAGAAATACAATTGATTTTTTCTATTGACCTGTACACTGTGGTCTGGCTAAATTAATTATTTCTAGTAGCTCTTCTATGGATTCTTTAGAATCAACTACCGACATGATTATGTTTTCTGTGAATTAAGAAAGATTTACTTCTTCCTTTCTAGTTTGCATACTCCTTTTTTTCCTTATCTTATTGTACTAATTAGGGCTTTTAGGACAATATTTAATGTAAGTGTTGAGACCACAGTCCTCTGCTACCTTTTCCCAATGTTCAAAAAAATTTGCTTCACATATTTTGTACAGTTTGCTAGTTGTTTATAGCAAAAGGGCAAGTCCAGTAGCAATTATTCCAATCTAGTCTGCATTCAGTTTTTTGATATTTATAAATAACAATGCTGTGAACATTTTTGAATATGTCTTTGCATTTCAGATTATTTCCTTTAAACAGACTTCTAAAACTAGATATTATCATCTGTATACATATATTTATATCTATCTGCTTGTGTAGTTAAACCTATAGTATGAGAATTTTCTCAAGAGCAGTGATCATATTTCATACTTCATATTTCATACTTCTTCTATGCCTTGCATCATCTAGTAGACAGCCTTTCATTAGATTAATGGAAAGTAAAGTTTTTATGATTAACTTTCTCATACCCAGAATATCCCTTTAATTATAGGATAGAGATATTTCTGATCTTACCCATGAAGTTTGAAGGAGGAGAAAACTGGGATTGTTGACATAGTTTTTATTTCTTATTACCTTATTTTACTTTATTCAACTGTTTTCTTTCTCTTTGATAAAGTTGTAGGAAATAAGAAATGAAACTATATGTAGGTCTCAGCTTTGGCCACTGATAAAAAATATTTTAGAAAAAAATAGTTCGATTTATTTTGATATGAGGATGACTCTTCTCCTAACTTAGCTTCATTTTGACTTAACTGTGTAGGCTAATGCTTGAACCTGACCCTATAGGAAATGGCCTTATACATTTTGAGTTCATTTGAGTTAATTTACTTGCAGGAAGACTTCTGAAACGTGAAGCATTTATTTAAGCTTTAGTATCCCTTCTGAGTAGTTTTCCTAGCTGGCTATAAAGAAGCCAACTTGCCCGACCTCTAAGTTCATGTTAATTTTCATTACTTTGTTTCAAAATAAAAGGGTCAATTCCTTTTACCTTGTGATTTTTAAAATTAAGCTATACATTTTTCTCAGATGCGGGTATGTTAAAGGTTTTTACCGTCTGACAAAATTAATCCCCTTAAGTTATGGATGTCCTCATTCCCCACTCTCTCCACCCCCTAAAAATACTTGATACATGTTGGAAGAAGAGAAACAATAGCTTTTATTGTCCAGTTCTTATGGTCACGTGAGTTCCTGGGTCTTTAATATTTAAAAATATTTTTTATTCAGAGTGAATGTACTCACGTTATAGGAATTTGGTTAATAGTGAATAAATTCATTCTTGGCACTAACCTTTCTCAACTCTATTTGCCTTCTTATATTTTACAGCCTATTTAGGCATTTCATTTTTCTCCACAGTTGCAGTAAAGACTTCTTTTTGTTATAGCACAAGCTTATTAGACCTTATCACAGCCTTGATGCCGTCATTTGTGTATACTGTATAATGGAAAAAAACCCACAGACAAATGTTATAAAATAACAAGTGAGATCAAACTGGAAAAGGTCACCTTTCTTAGAGGCTGAAAAAGATGTTCATCTTCAGGGGCTTGGATTTGTTTTCTTGACTAATTTGACTGCCGCTTTTGAATTTGCAGATTGACAACCTTTATATTAAAAACATGGGCATACAAACTGTCTGTATCCTAGAAGATTTTCATACCCATATTCTCATTTTTTTCCTCCACTCAGTGATGCCCAGATAAGGAAAGGGAGGCATCTTTTTTTCTGAGATGGTTAAATTGTTATAATTTGAAATTGGTAATATACTAAAAATAAAGGTGGGTTCAAAATCAGGTCTTTCTGATTTCCACGAGGCATTGTAAACATTATATTACTTAGTATTTGTTTTAAAATCAGGTTCCATTTTAATTTGGAACAACTGAAAATAGAGGTAAGAAGAATTACATTATTTCAGATTATAACTCTTAGTTTTGCTTACATGTCTACTTTTTCATTTGTATTCTTACTTTATGGTTCTTAAAAATTCTGTAAAGATTTTTAGTGGGTTTAAACATTGATAGAATGGGAAAGTATTATAAAAGACAAGAGTACAGACATAAGTTCTCATTAAATCACAATTAATGGAAATATGTACTCATATGAAGATTAACTTTGTTTTTTTAGGATAGAATACTCTGGAGCGTAAAGTTTCATCTCTTTTCCTTACCATTGTCCTTAAAAATGCAACATCAGCCTAAACGTGAGTTTTTTTATATTAACATAAAACTTCTCTATGATAAATATTCATTCAAAATTAAAGGGGAAAAAAGATTTAGAGTATAATATATACTAATATAAAATACTGCTGGTGAGATTATGGGTCATTTTTTCTTGTGTGAATTTTCTCAGTTTTCCACGGTAAATGTCTATTACTTTTACAATAAAAATGTTTTATAAATATTGAATATTAGTTCAAAGTTGTATATTTCAACATTTTTTGGATTTAAACAATTTAACAATGTATTTTACAATGACATCATTGTTATTAAAGGAGAAGAAGGCCAGATGAATTAATAAAGCACTAAAACAGGGTTTTATTATTTTAATAAATATTTCAGGTAAATTTTAAACTTTTTCTTTACTTACCTTTCTGAAAGTAGAACTTCAGTGGCTTTTTTTCCAAGTAAAAATTCCAGAGACTGCCAGAATAAACCTAATTCCAGTAATAATTCTGTCATTGAACACAATGGAGTCATTTTTAATTTTTATATACTCTTTTTCATATAAAGTGTAACATATATTCTCCTTCTCTTTCCCCCCACTGAGTGACAAACAGCTTTCCACTTTCACTTTACCAACACTAAAAAAGAGGGATTTTAAGAATGCTTTGCTACTCATATTTGGGGTGAAATGTGTAATATATTTATGAAACCTATGATTTTATTTTAAGCTCTCATGAATGTATCAGAAGTCTTTAGATAAATTGACACAGAGTTGCTATAAAATACAAATTAATTCCTGGTAAAAAAGGAAGAGCTTTAAACCTTTAAATTTTAATCTAGTGTTTCTAGTTGAATTAGGAATATTAAAGATTTTGAAAATATATAGTAACTCTAACAAATACTTCAAGAAAGTGTCTTAGTATTTAATTACTTATAAGTACTATAATTTATTCCAAAGCCTTAATAAAGTCAAATTTTTACTAGTTTATGCTGTTTCTCAATATTAATTGAAAATATTGGGTTATATTACCTGTTACTGTCCCAATCTCCTGCCCAGTGTGTAACTTTCCTGAGGAAGAAAATAGTGTCGATCTCAATGAGTATTTGAGAATTGACTCCATAGTCAAGCTGGAAAAGAGGGTGTTGTGGGAGGGAGATATGCTTATAGGGTTTGTATTGCTGAGAGGATGTAGGTTGTCTGATTCTGTTTGGAAGATGGTATAGATGAATGCAGCTGGGAGAAACGAGAGTGGCACCCTATTAGGCATGTTGTGCCTTTCCTCTTTTAGGATTCTGCACATCTTACTCGTTTCTTTGTTAGGTAGTCAAAAGTGTAATGGGGGGGGGACATTTGGCTTCACATTATTACCTTAGCGTAATACAAATTACGCAAATTATTGGAAAGAGCAGATTTTGGAAGTTAGACTAGACTTTATTACTGGGGTAGAGAGAATGCCAGAGAGTTTATCTTGGACACCAAAGGATAAGTAATTGGAAAGATGGAATGCTGTAGGATTTTTGGTGTTATTTGGCAATAGGTAGGACAGATCCTTTCTTTTTATGGCAGTACAAAGCCCCTGTAATAGCTAGCTCTAAAGTTACTATGGTACCATACTCTAATGGTTTAGTTTACAGCATGGGCATTGATTTATATTGAGACTCTTCCACCTACTAATTAGGCTAATATTATTATCCTAAAGTGTCTTAATTCTTGGTGTAGAGTGTTTAATAAATGATAACTATAATTTTCCACAGGATCTTTAGTGCTCTCTTCCAGTATAATTTAGTTCAATCTTAGGCCTAGTAATTTGTTTTCCTTTCTGATCAGCTTTCTTCATCTCTGGAGTTTTACCATAGAAAGGAAAGATGTCTTGGAAACAATTTTTTTAGTTTATTTCCAGAGGTATTGGCTAAACATTGTGTCAGTTATATGCATATACCAATGTTTGACATATTAAAAACAGATATAATCCCTAAAATAGCATTGTCTGATTAGAGATGAAATTGTCCTAAGAGAGACAGGAAAATGGGGAAGTGGGAGTAGTTGTAAAGAGAAAATTAAAACTAATGTGTAAACAAGAAAGCAGGGTTATCTGCAGCTGTAGGGAAGAACTGTTAAAACTATTTTGCCCATTTTGATTTCCTAGGAAAGTGTTTTAAGATTTTTTTAATAATTAAAAAATTAAATTATTAAACTATTTATTGGTTTGAATTAAATATTTAAATAATTGCAGTATAGATATGTATGCCTGTATACATGTATATTAACTACATGTTTGTTATACCTTAACTAATTTCAGGGTTCCTTCTCACCCAAAGGAAATTTAAATAAATACTTTGAATATTTCAGTAAATACAGCATGCCATTTAGCAAATTTAAGGGAACAAGTGAATAACTTAGCTATTCCAACAATGTTTTGCCTCCGCATTCCTTGGCGCAAACAGGGACCTCAGTGAAGCGTCCCTCATGGGAGTTGCCTGGGGAAATCTTACTGAAGAAGTCCAGGTCCCAATTCAGGCTCCCCTCACTTCTATTCTTTTAAAAATCAACTTTATTGAGGTATAGTTTACATACAATAAAATGTGCGTTTTAAGTGTACAATTTAATAAGTTTTGACAAATGTATATACCCATGATATTAAAAAGTTTTTATGACCCCAAAAAGTTTTCTGGTTTTCCTTCCTGGTAAATCTCACCCTATCCCTGTACCCTTGAAGCCACTGATCTGTTATCTGTCACTATGAATATTTGCATGAGTCATCTTGTACACATAATTTTCATTTGTCTTGGGTGAATGCAAAAGCATAGAATTGCTGGGCCACGTAAGTGTGTAATGTATTTAACCTTCCAAGAAACTGCTGAAATATTTGACAAAGTATTTGTACTATTTTACCTTCCCACCAGCAATGTATAGGATCTTTTTAATTATAGCCATCCTAATGGTATGAAATGGTATCTCATTGCTGTTTTAATTTGCATTTGCCTGATGCTGAGCGTATTTTCATGTGATTATTGGCCATTCAGATATCTTCTTTTGAGACTTATCTTCTCAAGTCTTTGCCTATTTTTTAAAAGTTGGATTGCTTATCTTCTTATAATTGTAAGAATTCTTACATTCTGAATGCAAATTCTTACACCTATATGTTATACGTACACATACACAAAGTATTTATTTTTCCCATTCTGTGGGTTGTATTTTCTTTTTATTAACAGTATTAAATAGTAATTGAACAGTAATTAAAATAATTTGCAGAATTTTAAAATTTTAATGAAGTCCAGTTTGTCAGTTTTTTTCTTTTATCTTTATTGCTTTTAGCATCATATATAAGAATCCTTTAACTACACTAAAGTTTTAAATTTTGCCTGTTTTCTTCTAGATGTTTGATACTTTTAGCTTTTGATACATTTATAGTTATTTTTGTATGCAGTGTGAAGTATGGGTCCTGGTTTAATTTTTTTTTAATTTATTGAGATGAAATTCACATAACATGAAATTAGCCATTTAAAAGTAAACAATTCAGTGACACTTAGTGCATTCACCATATTGTGCAATTACCCCTTCTATTTAATTCCAAACATTTTTATTGCTCCAAAATAAAATCTAGTACTCAAGTAGTTTCTCCCCATTCTACCCTCCCTTATCCCCTGGAAACCACCAATCTGCATTCTGTCTGTGTGGATTTACCTATTCTAGATATTTCCTATAAATGGAATCATACATTATGTGACCTTTTGTGTCTGACTTCTTTCACTTAACCTAATATTTTCAAGGTCCATCTTCGTTGTATCATGTATCAGTACTTCATTCCTTTTTATGGCTCAGTTTTGCATTTTATGGATATACATTTTATTTATTCATTCATTCATCCATTGTTGGATATCTGGGCTGTTTCCACCTTTTATCTATTGTGAATAGTGCTGCTGTGAACATGTGTGTACATGTATTTGTTTGACTACCTGTTTTTAATATTTAGGAGTATATACCTTGGTAGTGCCATATGTTAATTCTATCTTTAAGCTTTTAAGGAACTGCCAACCTGTTTTCCATGGTGGCTGAAACATTTTACATTCCCATCAGCAGCGTATAAGTGTTTCAGATTCTCCACATTCTCACCAGCACTGGATATTTTCTGTTTTGTTTTGTTTTTTTAATTAAAAAAATTTTTTTTTATTAGGGCCATCCTAGTTTTTAGTGGTGTGCTTCTTCATTGTGGTTTTGATTTCAATTTTCTTAATGACTGATGATGTTAAACATCTTTTCGTGTGCTTGCTGGCCATTTGTATATCTTTGGAGAAATATCTATTCAAGGCCTTTGCCCATTTTTAAATTGGGCTGTTTGTCTTTTTGTTGTTGAGTTGTAAGAGTTATTTGTATATCCTGAATATTAGATAAATACATAATTTGCAAATATTTTCTTTCATTCTGTAGATTGTCTTTTCACTTTTGTGATAATGTCCTTCTATGCACATTTTAAATTTTCACGAAGTCCAATTTATCTATTTTCTTTCCTTTGTTGTTTATGCTTTTTGTGTCATACCTAAGAGACCATTGCCAAATCCAAAACCATGAAGATTTGCCACTATGTTTTCTTATGTGAGTTTTATGGCTTTAGCACTTATATTTAGGTTGTTGATCCATTTTGAAATAGTTTTTGTAAATGGAGTGAAGTAGAGGTCCAACTTTATTCCTTTGCATTTGGATATCCATTTGTCCCAGCACTATTTGTTAAAGAGACTGTTACTTCCCCACTGAATGGCATAGGCACCCTTGTCAAATATCAATTCACCATAGCTGTATGGGTTTATTTCTGGACTCTCAATTCTGCATCAATGACTAGGTTTATCCTTATGCCAGTACCGCACTGTTTTGATTAATGTAGCTTTGTAGTAAGTTTGGAATCAGGAGGTATGAATCCTCCAATTTTCTTTTTCTTTTTCCAGATTATTTTGGCAATTTGGGTGCCTTATAATTCCATATGAATTTGAGGATTGACTTTACCATTTTTGCATAAAAGGCTGTTGGGATTTTGATAGGGATTTCATTGAATCTGTAGATTGCTTTGGTAGTATTGCCATCTTAACAATATTTTGTTAAGTCTTTCGGTTTAGGAACAGAGGCTGTCTTTTCATTTATTTAGGTCTTCTTTAATTTTTTTCATCAACGTTTTCTAGTTTTCTGTGTGCCTGTTTTTCACCTCCTTAGTTAAATTTATTACTAGATATTTTATTCTTTTGGATGGTGTTGTAAATGGAATTGTTTTCTTAATTTCCTTTTCAGGTTGTTCATTGTGGTTGTATAGAAACAAAACTGATTTTTGTGTTTTGATATTGTACTGTGGAACTCTGCTGAATTTGTTTATTAGCTTTAGTAGTTTGTGGATTCTTTAAGACTTTCTATATATAGGTTGAGTATCTCTTATCTGAAATGCTTGTGACCAGAAGTGTTTCAGATTTTGGATTTTTTCAAATTTTGGAATATTTGCATATATATAATGAGATATCTTGGGGATGAGACCCAAGTTTAAACATGAAATTCATTTATGTTTCATATATACCTTCACACAGTCTGAAGGTAATTTTATACAATATTTTAAATAATTTTGGGCATGAAACAAAGTTTTGACTGCAACTTGCCCCATGAGGTCAGGTGTGGAATTTTCCACTTGTGGCGTCATGTCTGCACTAAAAAAGTTTTGGAATTTGGAGTATTTTGGATTTCAGATTTTCAGATTAGGGATGCTCAACCTGTATGAAATCATATCTACAAAGACAGATAGTTTTCCTTTTTCCTTTCCAATTTGGATTCCTTTTACATCTTTTTCTTGCCTAATTATTCTGGCTAAAACTTCCAGTACAATGTTGAATAGAACTGGCAATCATGAGCATTCTGTCTTGTTCCTGATCTTACAGGAAAAGAGTTTTTCACCTTTGAGCATTGAGTTAGCTGTGAGTTTTTCATAAATCCTTTTTATCATGTTGAGAAAGTTCCTTTCATTCCTGGATCTGAATGTATTTATCATGAAAGGGTGTTGGATTTTGTGAAATGCTTTCTTTTTTATCAATTGAGATGATCATATGTTTTTCCCCTTTATTCTATTAATGTGGCATATTGCATCAATTGGTTTTCTTATGTTGAACTATATTGCATTCCCAGGATAAATCTCATTTGGTCTTGGTGTGTAATTCCTTTACCATGTTGTGGGATTTGGTTTGTTAGCACTTTTTTGAGTTTTTTTGCATCAATTTTTATAGGGGATATTGGTCTGTAATTCTCTTTTCATTAGTATCTTTGTCTTTCATAACAAAATAATACTATTTTTATAGAATGAGTTAGCTAGTGTTCTTTCCTCTTCGATTTTTTGGAAGAGGATAAGAGTAATTGGTATTAAATTTTCAAAATTTTTGATGGAATTCACTAGTGAAGCTATCTGGTTATGGATTTTACTTTCTTATTAGGTGTTTGCTCACTGAATCAATGTCTTTACTTGTTATAAATTTGTTCAGATTTTCTATTTCTTGAGTTACTTTTGGTAATTTGTATGCTTCTAAAAATTTGTCAAATTCATCTATTTGTTGGTTCATAGTATTCTCTTATAAACTTTTGTATTTCTGTAAGGTTAGTAGTAATGTCACCATTTTCATTTCATTTTCTGTTTCAGTTATTTGTATCTTCTCCATTTATTTTTTTGTCTAGCTAAAGATTTGTCAGTTTTGTTGATCTTTTCAAAAAAAACAACTTTTGGTTTCATTGATTGTCTCTATTATTTTTCTATTTTCTGTATCATTTATCTCCACTCTAATCTTTATAAGTTTCTCCCTTTTGCTAGCTTTGGGTTTAATTTGCACTTCTTTTTCTAGTTTCTTAAGGTGTAACATTAGTTTATTGATATGAGATCTTCCCCCCTTTTTACGTAAGCGTTGACTTCTATAAATTTCCTTGTGACTACGCCCTTCACTACATCCCATAATTTTGGTATGTCATGTTTTTATTTTCATTCTTCTCTAAGTATTTTGTAATTTGTTTTGTAATTTCTGCTTTACCTATTTATTGTTTAAGAGTTGTTCTTACTTAATTTCTACATAAATGTGAATTTTTCACCTTTCCTCTTTTTACTGATTTGTAGCTTCATTCCATTGTGGTTGGAGATGATACTTTGTATAACTTCAATTTTTAAATATTTATTGAGACTTGTTTTGTGGCCTAACAAAGAATTACACACCAAGACCAAATGAGATTTATCCCGGGAATGTCTTAGAGAATGTTCCACATGCACTTGAGAAGAATGTGTATTCTGCTGTTGTGTGGAGTAGTTTATATATGTCTACATTTAGGCTTATGGTGTTGCCCAAGACCTCTAGAGCATAAGTCTTCTGTCTAGATACTTTATCTATTATTGAAAGTTGGTTATTGAAGTCCCCAACTATTATTATAGAACTGTCTATTTCTCTCTTTAATTCTGTCAACATTTGCTTCATATATTTGGGGGCTCAGTTGTTTGGTGTGTTTATAATTGTTATATGTTATTGATGATTTACCCTTTTTCAATATATAATATTGTTTTTTGTTTCTTGTAACGGGTGACTTAAAGTCCAGTTTGTCTGGTATTATTATAATAACCTGGGGTGCCAGCTCTCTTTTTGTCATTGTTTACATGGGATATCTTTTTCCTTTCTTTAAATTTCAACCTATTTGTATTTTGGATCTAAAGTGAATTTCTTTTAGAAAGCATATAATTGAATCATGTTTTCTTATCCATGCTGTCAGTCTGTGCCTTTGATTGGAGAATTTAATCCATTTACATTTAAAGGAATTACTTATGAGGATGGCCTTAGTTCTGCCATTTTGGTATGTATTTTCTGTATGTCTTATACCTTTTTTGCTCCTCATTCCCTCCATTAATCTCTTTTATGTTTTATTTTTTGTATTGTACCATTCTGAGTCCCTTCTCATTTTCTTTTATGTATACAGTCATATGCCATTTAATGATGTTTTGGTCAATGGCAGACTGCATATATAACAGTGGTCTCATAAGATTATAATACTGTATCTTTTCTATGTTTAGATATGTTTAGATACACAAATACTTACTATTGTGTTCCAATTGCATACAGTACTCAGTACATTAACATGCTGTACAGGTTTATAGCCTAGGAGCAATATAGCCTAAGTGTGTAGTAGGCTATACCATCTTGGTTTGTGTAAGTATACTTTGTGATGTTTGCACAATGATGACATCACCTAACACCACATTTTTCAGAATGTATCCACATTGTTAAGCAATGCACAACTGTATATTTTACATATTTTCTTAGTAGTTATCATGAATATTAAAATTAACATCCTAAATTTATAACAATCTAATTTGAATTGATACCACATTAGTGTATCAATAGCATGCAAAAACTCTGCTTCTATCTATTTCCATCTCTCTTCCCTTTATGTTGTTATTGTTACAAGTTATATCTTTATATATTGTTTTCCACTAACATATATTTATAATTATTTCATGCATTTGTCTTTTAAGTTATAGAGGAAATAAAAAGAGGAGTTATAAATAAAAAATATGATATAGTGGCTTTTATGTTTACATATGTTACCTTTACCAGGGATCTTTATTTCTTCACATGGCACTGAGTTACTTTCCAGTGTCTTTCAGCCTGAAGAAATTGCTTTAGCATTTCTTATAGGGTGGGTTTTCTGGCAACAAACTCCTCAATATTTGTTTATGTCTTAATCTCTCCTTCCTTTTTGAAGGACAGTTTTGCCAGGTATAGAAGTCTTGATTGATAGTTTTTTTTCTTATAGCACTTTAAATGTGTCATCCCAGTGCCTTCTGGACTCCATGGTTTCTGATGAGAAATTAGCAGTTAATTTATTGAGGAAATCTTACCTGTGATGAGTTACTTCTCTCTTGTGGCTTTGAAAATTCTCATTGTCTTTGTTGACAGTTTGATTATAGTGGGTCTCGATGTGGGTCTCTTTGAGGTTATCTTACCTGGAGTTCATTGAGCTTCTTAAATGTGTAGATTCTTGTTTTTCATCGTATTTGGGAAGTTTTCTGGTATTATTTCTTTAAATATTCCTTCTAAGCCTTCTGTCTTTCTCTTCTCCTCTGAGCCTCACTTAATGCATATTTGGTCTGCTTCATGGTATCCTACAGTTTCCCTATATTCTGCTCAGTTTTCTTTGTCTTTTTTATTTTTTTTACGTGGCTTGGACAATAGTTCATGCTCAATTTTCTTTTTTCTTTTTCTTTTTGCCTCTCCGACTAGATAATTTTAATTGTCCTATTCTCAGATTTACTGATTTGTTTCTTTTGCCTGCTGAAATCTGCTGTTTAATCCCTCTAGTAAACTTTCCATTTCAAATATTGCAATTTTTAGGTCTAAAATTTCTATTTGGTTCTTTTTTATAACTTCTATATTTTTTTTGATATTTTCATTTTCTCCATATATTGTTTTTCCTTTAGTTTCCTGTGGTTTCCTTTAGTTCTTTCCCCATGCTTTTCTTTAGCTCTTTCAGCATATTTAAGACAGTTGTTTTAAAGTCTTTAACTAGTAAGGCCAATGTTTGGACTTTCTCAACGATGATTTCTGTCAATTTATTTTTTTACTTGTTTCTTTGTAAGCTTTTTAATTTTTTGTTAACAACTGGGCGTTTGAATATTTTAATGTGGTAAATCTGAAAATCAAATTCTTGCTCTGCACCATAGTTTGCTGTTGTTTATTGTTGAGCGGTACAGTTGTCCATTTGTTTGATGAATTTATCAACCTATTTTTGCAAGCAGCATAGTCTTGTTATGTTTTGTACTGAAGTCTGTGCTCATTTAACTTGCATTTAGACATTGTTTTGGTAAAGATTTCCTTGAATGCCAAGAACCAATAAAAAAGAGAGAAAAAAGGATAATGGAAGAAAGAAGAAATAAAATCTCATCTCTCTTTTTTGGTACATTGACTCTGTATTGGGGTACTTCTTTAACACCTAGCCAGGTGATTTATAGTGAGCCTGGAGATCAGCTAGCGGTGAAAGCTTAGGGTTTTCTCAGGTCTTTCCTGAGCATGGGTCCTCCCCTATGCATGTGTCTGGCTTTTTACATTCCTCAGTATACAGGGTACTTTTCATTGCTTTATTTTCTCAAAGAAGCTCTCTTCCTAGCTTTTCTTCCCAGGCTTTTTGGGGCTCTATTGTATGCTTCACCTGTAATCTTTTGCTCCAGGCAGTTAACTGCATGTTGTTCTTTTACCTTACAGTGTTTTCCAATAATGATCACTGCTCTTCTTTTCCTGAGTTAGGCAAAACAAAGACAAGTGCTTTGTATCAGTCCTTCAGGTAGTCCCCAGACAGGCTAGAATAGACAGACAATTATTTGGGAACAAAGTCTCCTCTGCTTTCTCTGCAACCAGAGACAAGGCTCCCACACTGTGGACATGGCTGCCCTCTTTAAGACTGCCACTGAGCTGGAGAAACAGTTGGGGAAGGGCAAGGAAAAACACAACAGATCTTTCCTACCATTTTTAAGTCTTTTTTTATTGATTCAATCTTTGCTTGGTTGTTATAAACCTTGAATTGTTTTCCAGAGTTCTGTCAAAGTTGGTTCTGATGGGTCCTGTTTGATTTTTAATTTTTCTGTAGAGGCACAGGTACTTAGAGTTGCTTACTCCACCATTTTCACTTATGTTCAAATTTTTAAAATATGGATATACAGTTGTTATTGCACTGTTTTTTTAAAAGACAGTCCTTTCTCTTTTGAGTTACATTTTCACCTTTGTTGCAAGTCAGTCGACCATGTATGTGTGAATCTGTTTCTGGATCCTCCACTCTGTTTTGTTGATTTACATGTCTGTCTTTATGCCAGTACTACATAGTCTTAATTACTGTAGCTCTACAGTAAGACTTTAAATCAGGCAGTGCAAGTTTGTTTTAACTATTAAAACTTTATTGTGTTTTCATGTAAATTTTGGAAATAGCTTGTCAATTTCTGAAAAGTCTGCTGAGATCTTGACTGTGTTTACATTTAGTCTTTCAATCAATTCACATTAACAATATTGAGTCTTCTTTTTTAGTTTTATTTTCTTTTTAATTGGCAATTCATAATCGCATATATTTATGGGGTGCAAAGTGATATTCCGATACATGTATATGACATGGAATGATCAAATCAGAGTAATCAGCATATCTATCTTAAGTATTTACCATTTCTTTGTGTTGAAAATATTTAAAATCCTTTCCTTCAGCTATTTTGAAATATGCAATATATTATTATTAACTATAGTCATCTTGCTTTGCAGTCGAACACCAGAGCTTATTTATCTATCTAATTTAACTGTAACTTTGTACCCATTGACCAACATCTCTCCTTCCCCTGTCCACACCCCCCACCATGCACACACAGCTTCTGGTAACCACCACTCTACTCTCTACTCATATGACTTTGATATTTTTAGATTACTATGTAAGTGAGATCATACCATATTTGTCTCTCTGTCCCTGGCTTATTTCACTTAATGTAATGTCCTTTAGGTTCTTCCATGTTGTCACAAATGACAGAATTTCTTGTTTCTTTATGTCAGAATAGTATTCCATTCTGTATATATACCAAATTTTTTAATCCATTCATCCCCTGATGAACACTTAGGTTGTTTCCGTATCTTGGCTATTGTGAATAATGCTGCCATGAACATGGGAGTGTAAACATCCCTTCAGCATGCTGATTTCATTTCCTTTGGGTATACTCAGTAGTGGGATTGCTGGATCATATGGTAATTCTATTTTTAGTTTTGAGGAACATCCTTATTGTTTTCCAAAGGGGCTGTACTAATTTATAATACCACCAACGGTATATAAAGGTTCTCTTTTCTCCACATCCGTATATTCATCAGCATTTGTTTTCTTTTATCTTTTTGATAATAGCCAGTCTAACAGATGTGAGGTGATATCTCATTGTGGCTTTGATTTGTATTTCTCTGATGATTACAGATGTTGAGAATTTTTCATATTTCAGTTAGCCATTTGTATGTATTCTTTTGAGAAATGTCTATTCAGCTCCTTTGAATACACATTCCTTATGTTGTTTGTGGTGATTCTTGGGTAAAAAAACCTACTGTGCCGCCAGTCATATAAAAGTATAGCACATACAATTATGAACAGCTGAGGTCCCCAACCCTCACGCCATGGGCTGGTACTGGTCCGTGGCCTGTTATGAATCAGGCCACACAGCAGGAGGTGAGTGACAGGCTAGTGAGTGAAGCTTCATCTGTATTTACAGCCACTCCCCATCGCTTGCATCACCACCTGAGCTCTGCCTCCTGGCAGATCAGTCACTGTCTCCCATTACCCCCAGATGGGACCATCTAATTGCAGGAAAACAAGCTCAGGGCTCCCACTGATTCTGCATTATGGTGAGTTGTATAATTATTTCATGATATATTACAATGTAATAATAATAGCAATAAAGTGCACAATAAATGTAATGCGCTTGAATCATCCCAAAACCATCCCCCACAACCCCAGTCCGCGGAAAAATTGTCTTCCATGAAACCGGTCCCTGGTGCCAAAAAGGTTGGGGACTGCTGATGTACAGTACATAATGCTTGATAATACACAACTGTGTTATTGGTTTATGTATTTACCGTACTATACTTTTTATCATTATTTTAGAATGGACTCCTTCTACTTAAAAAACAAAAAAAAAGTTAACTGTTAAGCAGCCTCAGGCAGGTCCTTCAGGAAGTATTCCAGAAGAAGGCATTGTTATCCTAGGAGATGACAGCTCCGTGCAAGTTATTACCCCTGAAGAACTTCCAGTGGGAGAAGATGTGGAGGTGGAAGACAGTGATACAGATGATCCTGACCCTGTGTAGGCTTAGGCTAATGTGTGTGTTTGGGTCTTTGTTTTAACGAAAAAGTTTAAAAAGTAAAATAATTAAAAAACGGTGGCTCATGCCTGTAATCGTAGAACTTTGGGAGGCCGAGGCAAGGGGATCATTTGAGGCCAGGAGTTGAAGACCACCTTGCGCAACATAGACAACATAGCAAGACCCTGTCTCTACAAAAAATTAAAAAATTAGCTGGGTGTGGTAGTGCATGCCTGTAGTCCCAGCTAGTCGGGAGGCTGAGGCAGGAGAATTGCTTGAGCCCAGAAGTGCTTGAGGTTGCAGTGAGCTATGATGATTCCAGCGCACTCTAGCCCAGGCAACAGAGTGAGACCTTGTCTCAAAAAAAAAAAAAATTTTTAAGTTAAAAAACCGAAAAGAGGTGAGAATAAGGATATAAAGAAAGAAAATATTTTTGAACTGTACAGTGTTTTTGTCTCTTAAGCTAAATGTTATTACAAAAGAGTCAAAAATTAAAGTAATTAAAAAGTTTATAAAGTAAAAATAGTTACAGTAAGCTAAGGTTAATTTGTTATTGAAGAAAGAAAAGTTTTTAATAAATTTAGTATATCCTAAGCATACAGTGTTTATAAAGTCTTCAGTGTACCGTAATGTCCTAGGCCTTCACATTCACTCACCACTCACTCACGGACTCACCCAGAGCAACTTCCAGTCCTGCAAGCTCCATTCACGTAAGTGCCCTATACAGATATACCATTTTTAGGTTTAGATACATTTAGATGTACAAATACTGACCATTGTGTTACAGTTGCCTACAGTATTCAGTATAGTAACATGCCATACAGGTTTGTAGCCTAGGAGCAATAGGCTATACCATATAGCCTACGTGTGTAGTAGGCTATGCCATCTAGGTTCGTGTAAGTACACTCTATGATGTTTGCGCAATGAAGAAATCAGCTAATGATGCATTTCTCATAATGTATCCCCATTGTTAAGTAGTGAATGACTGTAATTGTCACCTTTGCTATGTAGAAACTTTTTGTTTGATGCAGTCCCATTTGTCTATTTTTGCTTTTGTTGATTGTGCTTTGGGGGTCATATCCAAGAAATTTCTGCCCAGGCTAATGTCATGGAGCTGTCTTTTGTGTTTTCATCTAGTAGTTTTATAGTTTCAGATCTTACATTTAGTCCATTTTGAGCTGATTCTTCTATAGGGGTCCATTTTCTTTCTTCTGTATGTGGATGTCTAGTTTTCTCAGCACCATTTATTGAAAAAACTGTCCTTTCTCTATTTGTGTTCTTGGCAGCATTGTCAAAAATCAATTGACTCTATATGTGTGGGTTTATTTTGGGGCTTTCTATCATATTCCGTTGGTCAATGTGTCTGTTTTTATGCCAGTACCATGCTGTTTTGATTACTATAGCTTTGTAATGTATTTTGACCTTTGGTAGTGTGGTGCCTCTAGCTTTGTTCTTTTTGGTTTATTGATTTGACTACTTGGGGTCTTTTGTGGTTTCATATCAGTTTTAGGGTTGTTTTTCTATTTCTGCGAAGAATGGCATTGTAATTTTAATAGGGATAGCACTAAATCTGTAGATTGCTTTGAGTTTTCTTATACACGTTCATGGTATATTTATTTTTCTAAGTCTTTTGAAATTTCTCTTAACAATGTTTTGCACATTTCAGTGTACCAATTTTATCATTTCTAGTAGTAGTAGCAGCAGCTTTTTGTAGATTCTTCAGGATTTTCTGCATGCACAATTATGGTATCTTTGAGTTTTACTTTTCCCTTTCCTATATATATACTTGTTATTTGTTTTCCTTGCCTTGTTGCCCTGGCTAGGATCTCCAGTACAATATTCAATAGAAGCAGTGGGAGCAAAGTAGTGAGATCAGACATTTTTGCCTTGTTTCTGTCATTAGTGGGAAAGCATTCAGTGTGTTACCATTAAATGGGATGTTAGCTCATTTGTTCTCAATGGGTTGGGGAACTTCACATGCCAGAGGACAGTTGGCAGTGTCTGGAGACATTCTTTGTTGTCACAATTGGGGCAGTTATTGGCGTCTAGTGAGAAGAAGCCAGAGATTCTGTTAAACATCCTACTATGCATGGGACACCCACTCATCCAGTCTGTGCAACGAGAAATCATCTAGCTCAAAATGTCAATAGTGCTGCTGTGGAGAAACTCTGTATTAGCTGTAGGTTTTAAGAAATATCCTTTATCAGATTAAAGAAGCCACCTCTTATTCCTGGTTTGGTAAGAGTTTTCATCAGAAATGGCTATAGAATTTATGTCAAATATTTTTTCTGCATCTGCAGAGATGATTATATAGTATTTACTCCTTTATTCTGTGAGTATAATAAATTATCTTGATTGATTTTAAAATGTTCAACTAATCTTGCATTCTAGTATAAACCTTACTTGGTTGTGATATATTATATTTTACATGTATTTTTGATTCATTTTTCTAGCATTCTTGAATTATTATTGTATACATTCTGATGAAGCATTGGTCTGCAGTTTTCTCTCTCTTTCCCTCTCTATCTCTCTGTCTCTCCCTCTCTCTGTTTCTCTCTTTCTCTTTTATGATGTATTTATCTGGTTTTGGTAATAGGGCTGTGTTTGCCTTATATGAGTCCTTTGCCTTCTCACAGGACACTTTTTCCCCCTGCACCTAAAATTTAATCCTGGAGATCCTATTTATGTAACTAGTATGTAGTTAACATGCCAGAGAAACAAGGACTATCTATAGTCCCTTAACTGAAATCCTTATGACATATATGTTTTGAAAACCAGAATTTAGAAAGTTTTGTATACTATATATAACCTGACATTTTATAATTGAACATACTAATATTTGTGCAGTAAAACTTATGAATAGTCACACTAAGGAGGATAAAGACTATAAGTAGCCTCACATGGGTTCCTGTCAGTTTTTGCCACCAATTGAGTTTGGGTGCCAGACTTAGTAAAACATGAAGGGGCTCTGGGCCTGGAAAAACTTGTGGTTTCATATTGAAACTTGATTGGGATCTATACCATTTCCTATAGATGCAATGGACTTTAATAGCAAATTACTAAATTTATAAGTAGGCAATTTTTAGAATCAATTTTTTGTTAAGTTTGAAAATGTCTATAGTGGCATTTCAACACATGGTCCTAAGACATTTTATCTCTGTATCATCTATCACTAGATGAAATAATCAACTCCAATTCCATGTTATTTTGGTGAATGTCAAATCCATGTGACCAGCTGAGACTAACATATCTGATAAAGAACTTGATAGCCCTTCTTAGTCTATTCTAGGCACTGTCTCTAACCTGGACTACTGCCACAGCATCCTAACAGATCTCCTTGCTTTCAAACCTCTCTCCTCCCCCCAGTTACTCAAAAATCTTGGGGCATTTTCTGGCATTTTTTTTTGGTAATTTTTACCAAGATTAAAAAGACTGAAAAAGATTTTTTCTAAAATTTCCATTGCTCTGGTTTGTTTATTTGCATTATCATACCATTATTAGTATTGAGACTGTGCAACAGAAGCTTTTATATCTGAGGTAAAGTGGAAAATAAAGTACAACGCACTTCTTTTTTAGTGTCATCCCTGTTTTTATCAGTTTATTGATGGCCACAAGTGCAGAAAGAGCGATCTCCTGACCATATCTTAATGAAAATTGGCTAATATCACATAAAGCATGTTCACTTGTTTTGGGCTAAAAGTGGAGAGGTGTATTTTAACAAAATATTTTTAAAATAATTTTTCTGGAAATTATCTTCATAACTGAGTCAAATCTGAGTTCTGAAAGCTCTATGTGTATCTTCTGGAAAAATTTGAATATTAGTGAGAAAAGAATTTCTCACATGTTTCTGAATGAGATTTTCAGCATTAAGGCCTAGAAGTCATCTTCTGAATTCCCTTTGCAGATATACTTAATGAAATCTGATTTTGGGGGGATATGATTTTCAGTTACTTTGTCCTTTAGAAAAACATCACAAAGGCAATAAAATGAAGATACATTATTTTGGCACTGATTTGCTTTATTCATACCTAAATTTTGTCTAAAATATGTGAAATATAATGAGTGGTGATGTTGTTTGGCCCTTAATATTTCAGGGTAATTTTATCAAAGATTTAAATATATTTGCCAGTATACCAATCTGTAGTGAAAGTCATGTTTTGAAAATCTAAACCATGTATCTTTTCTCTGATTTTCCCAAATACAGACTGTATTCTTGAAATGATAAACCTGGAACTAGCAAATACTTTCCTTTGACAATTGTCCATCTCTGTGAGAAACAGAACTTTGTGCTTATTATTTAAATCTTCTTGAAACGTGGGAAATATTCTACCAAAGAACTATTCTCAAGTTTTAGGTTTTTTTTTTTTTTCTTTTTGAGACAGAGTCTCTCTGTGTCACCCTGGCTAGAGTGCAGTGGCGTCATCATAGCTCACTGCAACCTCGAACTCTTGGGCTCAGGCGATCCTCCTGCCTCAGCCTCCCGAGTAGCTGGGACTACAGGCATGCACCACCATGCCTGGCTAATGTTTTTTTCTATTTTTAGTAGAGATGGGGTCTTTCTCTTGCTTAGGCTGGTCTCGAACTCCTGACCTCAAGCGATCCTCCCACCTCGGCCTCCCAGAGTATAGGATTACAGGTGTGAGCCACCGTGCCCAGCCTCAAGTTTTTGACTAATTTAATAATAATGTTGAAATAGTATAGATTGGTGGATAAAATTTTGTAAGTACCAAGTTCCTTGGAAGACACTGGGGATGCTTGGTCTCTGTTTATGGAACTTACAGTTTAGAGCAGGGGATAGAAATAAAGTGGTAATATTTAAGCTGGAATTTAATTGATTCATTTGTTTATTGATTTAAAAATATTGGTATTGTGCTTGGCATTGGGGATAAGGTGGTGAACAGTAATAGTAAGGGTCCTGTTCTCATTAAACTTTCAATTTAGCAGCAGGAACAAATGACTTTTTAAGCCATCTGTGAAGCAGAAGTATAGGTGGAAGGCAAGTTTGGACATCATCAGCTTATGGATGGTATATTTGTCACTTGGAAATGAATGAAAATATGGATCTTAAGGACATGTAAGTTTTTTCCTTTTTTTATTTACACTAAAATTTTGGATTGAGGTCCCAATTAAGATCATTCAACAGAGCTTCAAAGATACTATCCAATTTAATGGTGTTATCTGAGACTTAAGTGAGAAAGCAGCATTTCCTGTTCCATTGTATCTTTTCAAAAATAATTTTTCATTTTTAATTGTAAAAAACACATAACAAAATTTACCATCATTAACCATTTTTAAGCGTACTTTTCCATAGTGTTTGGTATATTCACATTGTTGTGTAACATATATCTTTGGCTTAAAATTGCACATAGTCAAATAGGTCAGCACAGTATTATTCATCAACAGATTCACCACAACTTATAGTATCAAAAGAAGATAATTTTATGTTTTGTAAAACTGATTTTTATATCTTCATGTAAGTTTTTGAGGTTTGACTTTAGAATTGGACAAAAAACTGAGAATTCCTTCTCAAGAAATTCTTTGGGTAGTCATTGAAAGGAGAAATTACTATGGCCCCTTGGAAGTTGAGGAAGGCTTTCATGGGGTAGGCAGAACCAGAGCTCACCCTTGAAGGATGACTAGGACATAGAGTGGCCAAGTGGAGGGGTGAGGTATTTGGGGAAATTTGGGAGAAAAGCTGAATAGCTGAAACAAAATCTGGATCTAGGAATGTGCTTGATTTACCTAGGATTTCTAAGACTAAACTTGCTAACAGTGCTTCATGTTGGGTAATGTGGAAAATAATTTTTACCTTTCTGTCCAATTGTCTCATTACAGTTGGGCTGGGAAATATTAGGATGTTTTTTAGAAAGTAGGTAATGCTATTAACATTATTTAACTATTTCATTTTGGAGTTGAACATTTAATTTTCCATCTGTATTCGTTTCTTAGGGCTACCCGAACAAAGTGCCATAAACTAGGTGGCTTAAAAGAACAGAAATTTATTGTCTCAAATAGTTCTGGAGGTTAAAAGCCTGAAATCAAGGTGTCAGCAGGGCTATTCTCTTTCTGAAGGGTCTAGGAGAGGACCCTTTCCTCTTCCTAGCTTCTGGTGGATGCCAACAATCCTTGCATTCTTTAGTTTACAGATTCCAGTTTCTGCCCCTGTCATCACATGGTGTTCTTCCTCTGTGTGTGTCTCTGTGTCCAAATTTCCCTCTTTTTTTTTTTCATTTCAAAGTATTACAGGGGTACAAATATTTTTGGTTACATGGATCACTTTTATAATGCTTGAGTCATGGTTATAAATGTGCTCATCACACAGATAGTGTTCATTGTACCTGTTAAGTCAGTTATTGCCCATCCCCTTCCCCCCTGCTTGATTTCTATTGAATTTTACTTCCCTCTATGCACATGTGTGCTTATTGGTTAGTTCCAGTTTTATAGTGAGTACATATGGTGTTTGTTTTTCCATTCTTTAAATATTTCACTTAGGATAATGGTCTCCCGTTCCTGCGGTCCCCAACCCCCAGGCCATGGGCTGGTACTGGTCCATGGCTGTTAGGGACCAGGCTGCAGAGTTCTGTCGTCTCGCCCTTAGACACCCCCACCCCTACACCCCAATCCATGGAAAAATTGTCTTCCATGAAACTTAGGAAAGTGGGGGGCACACAGCAAGAGGTGAATGGTGGGCCAGCAAGCAAAGCTTCATCTGTATTTACAGCCACTCCCCATTCCTCACATCACTGCCTGAGCTCTGTCTCCACATACATGTCTGTGGAAAAATTGTTTTCCATGAAACTTAGGAAGGGGGGGTGCACACAGCAGGATGTGAGCAGCTAGTGAGCCAGTGAAGCTTTATTTACGGCCTCTCCCCATTGCTTGCATCACTGCCTGAGCTCCACCTCACCCCCCACCCCCATGGAAAAATTGTCTTCCATGAAACCAGTCCCTGGTGCCAAAAAGGTTGGCGACTGCTGTCCAGTTCCATCCAAATTGTTGCAAAAGGCATTAAGTCATCCTTCTTCATGGCTGAGTAGTATTCCATGGTATACATATACCACATTTTTGTTAATCCACTCGTTAATTGATGGGCTCTTGGGTTGATTCTGCATCTTTGCAATTGTGAACTGTGCTGCAATAAGCATTTGAGTATAGGTGTCTTTTTGATAAAATGATTTCTTTTCCTTTGGGTGAATACCCAGTAGTGGGATTGCTGGATCAAATGGTAGGTCTACTTTTAGTTCTTGGAGGTGTCTCTATACTGTTGTCCATAGAGGTTGCACTAATTTGCAGTCCCCCAACAGTGTATAAGCATTCCTTTCTCTCTGCATCCATGCCAGCATCTACTGTTTTCAGACTTTTTAATAGAAGCCATTCTAACTGGGGTAAGGTGATATCTCATTGTGGTTTTAATTTGCATTTCCCTGGTGATTAGTAACATTGAGCATTTTTTCATATGTTTATTGGCCATTCATCTATCTTCTTTTGAAAAGCTTCTGTTCATGTCTTTTGCCCGTTTTTTGATGGAGTTGTTTGATTTTTTTTCTTGCTGATTTGCTTGAGTTCTTTGTAGATTCTGGTTATTAGCCCTTTATTGAATGTGTAGTTTGTGAATATTTTCTCCCATTCTGTAAGTTGTCTATTTGCTCTGTTGATTATTTCCTTGGTTGTGCAGAAGCCTTTTAATTTAATCAAGTCCCATTTATTTATTTTTATGTTTGCTGTGATTGCCATTGGGGTCTTCTTCATAAATTCTTTGCCTAGGCCGATAGCTAGAAGAGTTTTTCCAACATTTTCTTCTAGAAGTCTTATGGTTTCATGCCTTTGATTTAGGTCTTTTATCCATCTTGAATTAATTTTTGTGAGTGGTGAGAGATAGGGATCCTGTTTCATTGTTCTGCATGTGGCTATCCAATTTTCCCAGAAGCATTTATTGAATAGGGATTCTTTTCCCCAGTGTATATTGTTGTCTTCTTTGTCAAAGATCAGTTGGCTATATGTGGATGGTTTTATATCTGAGTTTTCTGTTCTTTTCCATTGGTCTGTGTCTCTATTTTTGTGCCAATACCATGCTGTTTTGGTTAGTATATTCTTGTAGTATAGTTTGAAGTCTGGTAATGTGATGCCCCCAGATTTGTTTGTTTTGTTTAAGATTGCTTTGGCTATTTGGGTTCTTTTTTGGTTCCAAACAAAGCATAGAATTATTTTTTCTAGGTCTGTGAAGTATGACGTTGGTACTTTGATGGGGATTACATTGAATCTGTAAATCACTTTGGATAGTATGGACATTTTTACAATGTTGATTTGGATTAGGGCCTACCCTAATCCAGTATGATCTCATCTTAACTTGATCACATCTATGAAGACCCTACTTTTATTTAAGGTCACATTCTGAGATTCCAGGGGGACATGAATTTTTAGGGAACATTATTTAACCCAGTACACCATGAGTAAGAAAATTTCTTACTTGCCCTTTCAAAGAACACCTTGTAAATTATTTTCATTTTCATGTATTTGGTCTATATGTCAGATATAAATAGCCTTATTTGGAAATGTTCAGATAGATTGTTGAAGGTTAAAATAGATTTTTTCAAAACAATGAAAATGAAGAACATGATATCAATATTTTTCTGATATAAATTTATCAGAATAAAGCAAATAATAATTACACTAGGAAGTGTTTGAGAGAGGAAGTTTGTAAGATGTTCCTCACACTTTTGCATTGCAATATATATGCCAGGCTAAGTAGTGTATATTCTCCTCACCCTCAAAGGGCTCACAGTTCTATTGAGAGACAAATTACAACATAGCATGATGAGTGCAACAGAATTGTATGTAACATAGAAAGAAATAATTATCTGAATTGAGTTTTAAAAGACAAAGTTTCTAACCAAGGAAATAAACTCTGTGTGTGTGTGTGAGAGAGAGAGAGAGAGTGAATGAGTTCACTGATTTATTTTGAAAGGAAAATAAGTAAATCCAATGGGATTATTTTTTCCACTTAAGCCAATTCAACGTTATGACCCTCACAATGTGGTAATGTAGTTCCACCACCCATATGTCCAAAATGTTGACTTATTTATTCCAAAATGTTGTTTCTGTGACCAAATATTGTCTTTTGGAGCTGAAGGATTTGCTAAAGACAAAGCTTTCTTACAGCAAATCAGGAGGTTTCAGTGGGGAAAACGTACCATAATACCATGAAACAAGCATCAGCCTTATTACTGATTTTGTCACTGAAATAACATGGTACCTTTTGTTCTTACCCTGCCTCAAGGTGTATTTTCGACAGGGGAAATTAGCTGTAATAATTTCCTCTGGAAGATGAGCTGTATTACTTTGGATTGTTTTCTTTCTCTCTTTCTTTCTTTTCCTCTTACATTTCTTTTGATGAGGTAACACATTCATGTGGTTCAAAATTTGAAAATTATAAAAGACTATACAATCAAATAAGTCTCCTACCCTTTGTGCCCATCCATACAGTTCTCTTTTCCAGAGACATAGTCTTAACATTTCGTTTTTACTTCTAGAGATATTTCATGCATACACAAACATGAGCACTCACAAACATGTGTGCACATTTTCCCTCCTATTTTATACATTTTCCTGTACTTTGCTTTAGAGCATTTCATTTTAGTGTATAAACAACTATAGCTACATAATATTATTTGATTGTATAGATATGCCGTAATTTATTTAACCAATCCCTTTTGAGGGATGTTTAGTTTGTTTCCTGTCTTTTGCTGTTGCATTTCTGCAATGAATAATCTTGTAATAGGTCGTTTCAGATGTGTCCTATCTGTAGAGTGAATTTCCGGAAATGGAACTAACCAAGGAAATAAACTCTGTGTGTGTGTGTGAGAGAGAGAGAGAGAGTGAATGAGTTCACTGATTTATTTTGAAAGGAAAATAAGTAAATCCAATGGGATTATTTTTTCCACTTAAGCCAATTCAACGTTATGACCCTCACAATGTGGTAATGTAGTTCCACCACCCATATGTCCAAAATGTTGACTTATTTATTCCAAAATGTTGTTTCTGTGACCAAATATTGTCTTTTGGAGCTGAAGAATTTGCTAAAGACAAAGCTTTCTTACAGCAAATCAGGAGGTTTCAGTGGGGAAAACGTACCATAATACCATGAAACAAGCATCAGCCTTATTACTGATTTTGTCACTGAAATAACATGGTACCTTTTGTTCTTACCCTGCCTCAAGGTGTATTTTCGACAGGGGAAATTAGCTGTAATAATTTCCTCTGGAAGATGAGCTGTATTACTTTGGATTGTTTTCTTTCTCTCTTTCTTTCTTTTCCTCTTACATTTCTTTTTGATGAGGTAACACATTCATGTGGTTCAAAATTTGAAAATTATAAAAGACTATACAATCAAATAAGTCTCCTACCCTTTGTGCCCATCCATACAGTTCTCTTTTCCAGAGACATAGTCTTAACATTTCGTTTTTACTTCTAGAGATATTTCATGCATACACAAACATGAGCACTCACAAACATGTGTGCACATTTTCCCTCCTATTTTATACATTTTCCTGTACTTTGCTTTAGAGCATTTCATTTTAGTGTATAAACAACTATAGCTACATAATATTATTTGATTGTATAGATATGCCGTAATTTATTTAACCAATCCCTTTTGAGGGATGTTTAGTTTGTTTCCTGTCTTTTGCTGTTGCATTTCTGCAATGAATAATCTTGTAATAGGTCGTTTCAGATGTGTCCTATCTGTAGAGTGAATTTCCGGAAATGGAACTATTGGGTTGGATGGTATGTACCTTTGTCATTTTGATAGATATTGCCAGAATGTCCTCTGTAGAGGTTGTACCAATTTACACTTATATCAGCAATGTATAAAAGTGTTTGTTTCCCCAACACTCACCAACACATTGTGCTACCAAACATTATATCTTTTTGCTAATAAGGTAGGTGAAAATGCTATCTTGTGTTTTTAATGAGCATCATTCCATATATTTAAGACCCTGTGATATTTATAAAAATATTCCCTTTTTATGATGGCTGGGATACTATTGGATTGGTAGGCACAATGTATTTTCTCCTTAACTTACAGCTGTGGGCATGGCATACTTTTACAAAAGAGAATAAGGGTGAGTCCAAGGAGAGCACATTTAGGTCAAATAAACTCTAAGCCAGGAACACTTCTCGTGTTTTAAAAATTCTTTAGCTTTTTATAATTCACTCATTATGCAACTAACATATCATAGTTGGCAAACAAATGAACCTACATCCCCTAGTAATTTTAAATGGTTTAAATTACTCAAGAAATTTAACTCAGTATTTTTTTACTTCTTGGTATACACTGTACTTTATAAAAATATTTTTTCTTCCAAGAGAAATAGAATCATCTTTTACTTAGAAACTTACCAATATGTTAGAATTTGCACAGAATTATTTAAAATTATGCTATGTTTACATTTGAAATGTGTGTTTGCAATTTCCTTTCTCAATATCTAAGCCACATTACAGGAAGGTTAGAAGTTCAGTATATATTTAAATGTGTTGACTGATTCATAAATGGCTCTGAGCTATTTTGCATCACACAACAAATTGTTCTTAGAGCTTTGTTTATGGCATCGTAGATCACCTCTATTATAGCACTTATCAAAGTCTACCACGTATCATCATTAGATATTTATGTGTCTGCCTTTCTCACTAGGTTGTGAACTTCTAGAGGGTACAATCTGTATTCTCCTCTAGCACAGGCTTAGAGCTTTGCATACACCTCATACTTATAAAATGCTTGTCGTATTGAATTGAACTACTTTATGTTGAGGTTCTGAGGTTGCATTTTAAAAAAACATTTTCCACATATTGTTTGATTTTATTTTTTATGTAAAGTCTTATTCTAATACTGCCCAAGTTTGCTTTCTGCTAATATTGTTGAATTTGTATTGAGAAGAATTATTTGAAATACTCCCCTAATAATATCAATGAAGAAGTAAATTTTCTATTGTACATATTTCCTTGCTGTTCATCATCTTTTCCAATAAAGTTGTACTTCAATTTTAGCCACAGGCAGTCCTAAATATTTAGTGAGCAAAGATGGATCAATTGGACACTTTGGTAACAGATGTTATTTGTTTCAATCTCATTAAGATTCATAATTTATATAGGCAATTCAAAATGTACAGTTAAGTTCTGGTCATTGGTAACATTAAGGAATTTAGAAGATTTTTGAGCAGAGTGAACAGCTTTTCAAATGACAGTGGTGTATTTTTCATTAAAATTTTATTGAGATATTTGTGGATTCACATGCAGTTCTAGGAAATAATATAGAGAGATCCCTTGTACATTTTGCCCATTTCTTCCCAATGGTAATATCTTGCAGAATGGTAGCATACTGTCACAACCAGGATATTAATACGAATACAATACACCATTCATTCACTTTTCACCAGTTTTACTTTTGTTCATTTGTGTGTGTGTGTGTGTTTGTGTGTGTTTTAGTTCTATACAATTTTATTACATATGTGTGTTCATGTGTCCACCACCACAGGATCCCTGTATTGCCCTTTCATAAGCACCCCCACACCCCTACCATCCTAACCCATGGCAACCACTAATTTGTTCTCCATTTCTAAAATTTTGTCATTTCAAAAATGTTATATAAATATAATAAATACAGTGTGTAACCTTTTGTGATTAGTTTTGTTCAATCAGCATAATTCCTTGTTGATTCATCCAAGTTCTTATGTCAATACTTTGTTCTTTTTTATTGCTGAGTCATATTCCATGCTATGTAGGTAACACAGTTTGTTAAATTATTCACATGTTGAAGGAAATCTTGGCAGATTCCAATTTGGGGCTATTTTAAATCAACGTGCTTGAGTATTACTGTACAGTTTTTTTTGTGTGAACAAAATTTTTCGTTTCTTTAGGGTAAATGACCAGGGGTGCAATTGCTGGGTCATGTGGTAGTTACATATATAGTTTTACAAGAAATTGCCAAACTGTTTAACAGAGTGACATTCCCATTCCAAACGAATGTTATAATCCTGCAAACATATGAGTGATACAGTTTCTTCTCACTCTCATCAGCATTTGTTGTTGTCACTATTGTTTATTTTAGTCATTCTTATTGGTGTGTAGTGATATCTCAGTGTGCTTTTAATTTGTAGTTGCCTAATGGCTAATGATGTTGAACATCCTTTGATGTGCTTGTTTGCCATCTGTGTATCCTCTTCAATGAAATGGCTCTTCATAGCTTTTGCTGATATTCTAATTGAATTTTTTGTTCTTTTTACTGTTGAGTTTTGAGAGTTCTTTATATATTCTAGATACTAGTACTTTTTCAGATATGTGGTTTGCAGACATTGTCTCCCAGTCTGATGCCTGTCTTTTCATCTTCCTACCAGGGTATTTTGCAGAGTAAAAGATTTTAAATCTGATGAAGTCCAATTTATCAATATTTCCTTTAATGGATTTTGTTTTGGTATCAAATCTAAGAACTCTTCACTTAGCCTTAGATATGGAAGATTTTCTTTTATGTTTATTTTTTCTAAAATTTTACAATTTTATTTTATACATTTATGTCTGCAATCCATTTTGGATTAATTTTTATATAAGGTATAAGGTTTAAATCAAAGTTCATTTTTTTGCTTGTGGATATTCAGTTGTTCCAGCACCATTTGTTGAAAAGGCTATCCTTTCTCCATTGAAGTGCTTTTGTACCTTTGTAAGAAAAATCACTTGAGTTTGTTTGTGTGGATCTATTTCTAGGTTATCTGTTCCATTCCACTGATTTATGTGTCTGTCCTTACACCAATAGCGCACTGTCTTGATTACTGTAGCTATATAGTAAGCCTTAATACCAGGTAAACTGATTCCTCCTACTTTATTCTTCTTTCTCAAAATAGTTTTAGGTATTCTAGGGCCTGTGCCTTTCCATATAATTTCAAAAATCAGCTTGTCTGTGCCTACAAAACCCTTGCTCCCTTGCTGGAATTTTGGTAGGAATTGAATTAAACCTACAGATCAATTTGGAGAGAATTGACATCTTTACTATGTTGAGCCTTCTAGTCATTAAGCATGGTATGCTACTCCATAATTTAGATTTTTCCGCCCAGAATAGTCCTTATGGTGTTTTCCTTGTTTTGATGTTAGATGAGAGTACATACATCAGTCTGGATTAAAAGTGCTGTAGGCTTACAGAGAATGATTGAGCTCATTTATTAATATTCATTAATTCACTAATGTTACATGTATACTTATCTTGCTCCATTGCAATTAATAGATGATATTTTATGTTTGTGATATTAATATTGATTTTGAAGGTTATAATTCTATAAATAGGTGTTGCAGACTAAACGTTTATGTCCCCCCCAAAATTCATATGTTTAAACCTAATCTCCAATGTGATGTGTGGTATTTGGAGTGGGTCCTTTTGGAGGTGATTAGGCCATGAGGATGGAGCCCTCATGAATGGAATTAGTGCCCTCATAAAAGAGACCTTAGAGATCTCCCTCTCTGCTTCCACCATGTGAGTACATAGCAAAAAGGTGGCCTGGATCATGTGACATAAAACATGGTTGCCTGCATGCCAGGACAGTGGGCAGGACTATTTCACTTAGAAAGGACTTTAGGCTAGTTGTCACTGTGATTGATATTAATAAAAGGTAATTTATGAAAATATGCTACCTTCAGGTAGGCTTGAGTCTAAAAACTAGTTTGTAGGAAGAGTATTTCCACAGCATTATAGTTAGCTGGGATGCATTGTTGATCCAGAGTTGTCTTGGTTCTCAGTTTCAGAAAGTTGTTGGTACCCTGAGCTTTATGTCGCACATCTTATTTTTGGGAAAATGGACAAGTTTCAGGTTTTCATTTCATAATATTTATGTATATTATTTAAATATATTAAAATATAAATTACAGGGACACTGTCTACCTATTGTTCTTTATCCAATTAACTAATTGGTTTGGTTTATCTATTCAGGCCTGCTCCAATGTTTGTGTGGACTGGGCCAAGAGTTCAAATGCAGGTTTACATACCATATGTGTAAAAATTTTAAATGTTATCAAACAAACTAACAAACTGTTAAATAAAATAATGTTCTATCCTCTATTTTGACAAATATGAATTTATGATGATCTGGAAGGTCAAGTTCAAATTTAGAATCCTCAAACTCTGCTCATAGTTTAACACTGGGACATGACTGTACTGGGAAAGCTGGTTTTTAGTTCTTGGGGAGGCCCCGGTTCTGTCTTGTACCATGTGGGGCCTCTCTCTAATTTATGATTCACTCCAGACTATGTATCTAAGCTCTGTCCATGGTCCCTACCACCAGCCTCCTTTGACCGCCCCTTGGGCCTAACAGTGGGCATATAGATAGCAAGATCTACCCTCTGGAGCAGCATTTCAAAATGTGTTCCAGGAGAGAATTAAGCCTTAATACCCTAATGTATCCATTGAGTAAAAAAAAAAAATTAAAGTGCTACCAGCCCTGTACCATATTTGGGAGAATGGGGAAAATGGTCACATGAATAATTTTCTTTAGGGCTTGATTCTTTCTAAGGACCTGGGCTGAGAAAAGCTGGTGGAAAGTATACCTGGGAAAGAGGCCCACATGGGCTCATGAAAGTGTCTTGGAGTTATTTTGATAAGGAATTTTGGGATCTTGTGTACTCAAATCATGATCTAGAAGGGGAAACATGGGCTTCCAGTGGTTCTTTCTTTTTGGCCCCACAGACTCTTCCCTTTTGAAACTGGAAGCAGCTGAGGAATTGCTATAATGGGGTCTGCTAAATTGTGGAGCCCCTCTTGCCCATATCAAAGTGTGGCACTTCATCCATTGTTTTTGATGTTTTAACTGTTAAATGCTATGTAATGTTTTTTACTTGAAAATAAGTGTTAAGATGTAGTCAAGCATGATGCCAGCAAAAATAGCAGAGTAGGGAACCCTAAAAGTCCGTCTTTCTACAAATGTACCCAATAAACTGGCAGATACTCTCAGAATCAATTTTATTGGCATTCTGGAAACTAATCATAAGTTTACAGCAACCAGGTGAATGCTTAATAATAAAAACGTTGATTCTCAGTGGGAGAGATTTATGGAATTTTCACTTACCCTGGTCCCATCCCCTGATTTCCAGCTTGGCAGTGGCTTTGAAGATAACAGTCCACATTCCACTGTACTAGTCCCCTTAGTACAGGTTCCTGGTACTGGAGGGAGTAGAAGTGACTTATTCTTAAGAATCACATTTGTTGGTTTTGGTCTGTGTGGTAGCTCCGAGGGACCAGCTTAAAGGGCTTGCTTTTATTTTGCCTAACTGCGAACTCTTCCAAGGTTGAGGCAGCTACCTGAGGGAAGGGTGTGTGGAAAACATTTTATGGGCAAATGTATTAGCTGCTGCTTCCTAGGGCTAGGGAAAACACTTGGACAAACAGTAAACTAACTAAAAAGCTTTGGAAGAGAGGTTGGAAATGAGATGCTTTGGGGAATCAGGGCTTAGAAAAGCCCCCACATATTCCTGGTAATTTAGAAGGCCATGCACATGCCCAAGGCTATGTGGATGCTCAGAAGAGACCTGAGAAGGCCTTAAGCTTTCACCTTCACTTAACTTCAGTATCTAAACTAGCAGGAAGTTAAGGCTAAGGTAGAATAGTAAACTTCCTGGTTGAGTGTTAAAATTGTGCACATCTGACAAGACTGGGAATTTGTTGTTCTTCTAGGAAATTTCTGTCTCAGATCACTAGCTACCCAGTAAGATAATGAAACAGAGACTTCAGTGGCCACACACAACAAAGAATACAGACTTTAGAAAATTACTTTAGGAAAGTCACTAAACAAACAACTACTACAACAAGCATCAATAACAAACCTTGGAGAGGGGGGAGAATCTGATTTTCAGATTTACCACATTATAATATTCAAAATGTCCCATTTTCATAAAAATATGAGCCATGCATATAAAAAAGAATATATGACTCATACATAGGAAAAAGAGAAATTAACAGAATTCCCTGAGGAATTCCTTGGCTTCCCTGAGGAAGCCCAGAAATTAGGCTTACTAGACAAAGACTTTAAATCAGCTTTCTTAAATATGCACAAAGAGAACCATGTCAGAAGAATTAAAGGATACCATTAGAATGATGTCATACCAAATAGAGGTATACAAATGTCTCTTTGAGAGCCTATTTTCAATTCTTTTGGGCATATACCCAGAAGCGAAGTTGCTGGATCATATGGTAATTCTATTTTTAATATTTTGAGGAACTGCCATACTATTTACCTTAGCAGCTGCACCATTTTACATTCCAACCAACAGTGTACAAAGGTTCTAATTTCTCCACATTCTCATGAACACTTACTATTTTCTGGATTTTTTGATAGTAGCCATCCTAATTGGTGTTTGATGGTATCTCATTGTGGTTTTGATTTGCATTTCCCTAATGATTAATGATGTTGAGCATCTTTTCATGTTCTTGTTGGCCATTTATATATCTTCTTTGGAGAAATGTCTATTTAAGTCCTTTACCCATTTTAAAAATCAGGTTGCTTTTTTTTTTGTTACTGCTGAGTTAGTTGTAGGAGTTCGTTATATATTATGGATATTAACCTCTTATCAGATATATGATTTGAATGTATTTTTTCATATCCCATAGGTTGTCTTGTTACTATGTTGATAGTGTCTCCTTATGCAGGAAAGTTTTTAGTTTTGATGTCCAATTTATCTTACTTTTGTTGCCTGGCTTTTGGTGTCATATCTAAGAAATCATTGTCAAATCTAATATTATATTTTCTTTTAAGAGTTTATAGTTTTAGCTCTTACACTAGGTCTTTGATCCATTTGGGAGATTTTTTTTTCATTTTTTAAAATGTACTGTAGCACTCATCTTTAAAGGCAAAAAGAAAGGATATAATTTGGAGGATGGGAAAGATTTAACCTGCTATATAGCTAATTTACCAAGTAAAATGGACAAATAGAATATTTAACACAACTATGGGATCCCCACATAAAATGTTTTTTTTGTAGAGATTGATAGCTATTTCAAAAATGTCTGGTCATTTCTGTTGCATTATAACCTACAATTAATTTTTTGTTTTCTTTCTATCTTGTGATATATAGAAACTAACCCATTTCTTGTGAGCATATGAATTGATGAGTTTTGCTCAACTGCAGAAAATCATTGAGTATTTTGTAGGATTTTTGGTTCTCTGACTTTAGATAAAATAGTATGTATGAACCCTTACCCAAATAGTACCTGGCTCTGCTGTTTCTCTTTCTTCCAAGTAGATAGCCCAATTCTCATAAGCCTGACTAAGTCACTTGTACCTTTTGCTGGGTATTTTTATTTGTTAAATATCATGTTTAAGTACAGTTGACTATCATTCTCATCTTTATAAAGAAAGAGCATTGTATAACTATTTTTAAAATTGAGTATTTAGTTTAGTACTGCTTTAACTATATACCTCTAGTAGCTATACAGATTTAGCAAAGGTCCAAGTTTTAAAAAGAACATATTTATTAACAAGGATACATACCTCACATTGGTGATTCATGTTGTTAGTAGAAATATTAAGGCAATAGATATGCTGTTGTTTAACTTCAATTCTGGTTTTCTAAAAAAATAGAATAAATGAGTGTATAATGTAGCTTTCTTTCTTTCTTTCTTTTTGTGGGGGTGGACAAGGTCTTACTCTATTGCCCAGGCTGGAGTGCAGTGGCATGATTGTAGCTCACTGCAGCCTGGAACTCCTGGGCTCAAGTGATCCTCCTGCCTCAGCCTCCCAAGTAGCTAGGACTACAGGCACACACCACCACGCCTGGCAAACGTAAAAATTTTTTTAGAGATGGGGTCTTGCTGCATTGCCTGGGCTGGTCTTGAATTCCTGGCCTCAAATGATCCTCCTGCCTTGGCCTCTAAAAGTGTTGGGATTACAGGTGTGAGCCACTGCACCTGGCCAGCTTCTTTCTTTTATTTTGTTTATTATATTACTTAAAAAAATTTTTTTTTGAGGCAGAGTCTTGCTCTGTTGTCCAGGCTAGAGTGCAGTGGCGTCATCATAGCTCACTGCAACCTCAAACTCGTAGGCTCAGGTGATCCTACTGCCCCAGCCACCTGAGTAGCTGGGACTACAGGTGCACACCACCACGCCCAGCTAATTTTTTTTTATATACAGGGATTACAGGGACCTAATCCTTAGGTCTACATAGCCATCAAATATATACCATATTTCACTTGAGGGAGCTCCCCAATTAAATGGGGGAATTAACCAGCATTTTTAGGGCTTACCTTGCATCTCAAACCTAAAAAAACTGATTTAGAGAATGGTGTCTTTTAAATGTTCTCTGACACTTTAGTCAATTTTCACTTTTAATGGTTCTGTATATTAGTATTTTGCCAGGAATGGACCAAAGCTGTGCCTGAAACACCCCAAATATAATGTTAAATTGTGACTATGTTTTATTTATTTTGTTTATTTTGATATTGCCTGATGCACAGAAAATGATAAAAATTTCCATAAGAAAATAGATTGCAACAATTTAAGTCTGTAATACTTTTTTCTTGTTTTTATACATTAAAATTTAAGCATAAGGCTGTATTTAAGTACTCTTTTTGACCTAAACAATTGTAATACTGAGCTCTGTGTAGTTTTGTAGAATTTCTCTGCAAGTCTAAACAGATCTAGCATTATGGAGACTGCATAAAAGATGCTGCTTGAAGGTGCAACAGGATCCATAATTGAATTGCTTGAAATGATTATTCTAGAAAAAAAATTCACTCCAACACATGGATTTTCATATACCTCAGCATTTTATAAAAAGGATCCTGATGGCAAATGTTTAATAGGAAGGGCAAAAGAGGAGGAATGATCACCATAAACGTAAAGATGTAATTGCTGTAGGTAGTACAAAGGGCAGGAGGTAACAGGACATCTGGTTTTTCTTTCTATCCTTTCACTTTGAGCTGCTCAAATATGTTATAGGCAAGAAAACATTTCAAGTTTTAACACATTTATACTATTTTTTTAGTTTGTATTATAGAATGCTGTAAGCATTTACTTCTGGGAAGGACTTTGGTCTGTTATAAATTAAAGCTCTAATGTTTTTTCCAGTGTTATTCAGCACATTTATAGGTTAGATGATGTAGAGAGAGGTTTATGTGAATGATTGTTTTTTAAATGAACATTCATCCAATGAGCCACTCACCACAAGTTCTTAAAATACCTTATATGTTTTAAGATATATTAGTGTCAGATTCTATACTGAATAAATAATGCCAATTTTGTGCAATTAACATAAAATTAAGTTTTTTTCATGCTCCCATTCTCTTCACCCCTATGATTTTGTGTCTTTGGGGATGAGTAGATAGATATACATTTGACATGTTCAGGCTCTGCATAAGGGCAAGATGCTTAAATAGTCATGAATATTGAAAAAGAAGAATAAAGTGGGAAGAGTCACTCTACTGGATATTAAGGCCTACTATATAGCTATAGTTAATCAAAATAGTTGTGGTGATGGAGAAGGAATAGACACATACATCAATGGGATGGCAGAGAGAATTAAGAAATATGCCTACACAAATGTGCCCAGCTAAATTTTGACAAAGGAGCAAAAGCAATTTGATGGAAGAATAGCGTTTTCAACAAATGATACTGGAGTAATTGAACATCTATAGGCAAAAAGATTGACCTTGACCTAAACCTCATACCTTACAAAAAAATTAAGTCAGAATGCATTATGGGTTTAAATATAAAAATACAACTGTGAATCTTTTAGGAAAAAAATCATAGGAGAAAAGCATCACCTAAGGCTTGATGAAGATTTCTTAGACTTGATACCAAAAGCCTAATTCATGAAAGGAAATAATGATAAATTAGACTTCATCAAAATGAAAAATGTTTGTTCTGTCAAAGTCCTTGCTAAGAGGATAGCTCCAGACTGGGAGAAAACATTTCAAAACACATCCAACAAAGTATTATTATTTAGAATGTGTTTTTTTAAAATTCTCAAAACTCATCAGTAAAAAAGCAAAGAATCCCGTTAGAAAATGGACAAAAGACATGAACAGACATTTCAAATAAGAGGATATACATGGAAGGAACATTATTGGAAAATTGGACACAAAGAAACTCCAAGAAGAGGTATGTGGAGAGACCTCCCTGAATGGGCAAAAAATATGAAGATATTTGTCTTAGGTGACTGCTCACCAGAGGGTGACTTCAGCAGAGGAGGATTTTAATAACCAAGTGGATAGGATAACCTGTTCTGTGGATACCAGTCAACCTCTTTTCCCAGCCACTCCTGTTATTGCCCAATGTGTTCTTGAACAAAGTGGCCATGATGGCAGGGATGGAGTTTATGCATGAGCTCAGCAACATGACTTCCACTCACCAACTGTTGAGTGGCCAGTCTGCCAGCAGCAGAGACCAACACTGAGCCCCAGATATAGTACCACTTCCCAGAGTGATCAGCCAGCTCTCTGGTGGCAGGTTGATTATAGTGGACCTCTTCGATCACAGAAAAGGTGGCATTTTGTCCTTAATGGAATTGACACTCTGGATATGGAATGCTTCTGCCAAGACTACCATCTGTGGATGGTTTTATTTTGCATTTTTCTCTCTCATTTCATAAGGTATAACTTTAGATTATTGATTTGAGACTTTTCTAATATATGCATTTAATGCTATAAATTTCTCTCTAGTAACATTTTAGCTATATACTACCCATTTTTTCATTTCTTTTCCTTTTTCTTTCCTTTCCTTTCTCTTTCTCTCTTTCTTTCTTTTTTTGACAGACTCTTCCTCTGTCACCCAGGCTAGAGTGCAGTGGCGTCATCGTAGCTCACTGCAACCTCAAACTCCTGGGCTCAAGGGATCCTCTTACCTCAGACTCCTGAGTAGCTGGGACTACAGGCGTGTGCCACCATGCTCGGCTAATTTTTTCTATTTTTAGTAGAGATGGGGTCTCATTCTTGCTCAGGCTGGTCTTGAACTCCTGACCTAAAGCGGTCCTCCTGCCTCAGCCTCCCAGAGTGCTAGGATTACAGACATGAGCCACCGTGCCCGGCCACCACCCATTTTTGACATGTGTTTTTGTTTTCATTTTCATTTATTCAAAAAACTTTTTCCCCAAAACTTCTACTTTGACTCATATGTTATTTAGAAGTGATTTGTTTCATTTCCAAACATTTGGGGATTTTTCCAATATCTTTATCTTTTTTGATTTCTAGTTTAATTCTATTATGGTCAGATAATATACTTTGTACGATTGCTATTCTTTTAAATTTATAATGTTTTTATGGCCTCAAATATGTTCTGTTTTAGCAAACATACTACATACACTTGAGAAGATAGGTCATTTTCCTGTTGTGTGGAATTTCTATAAATATCAAGTTGGTTGAAAGTGTTGTTCATGTCATCATATCCTTACTGATTTCTTCATGTTTGTTCTATCAATTACTGAGAGAGGATTGATGGAGTCACAAAGTACAGTTGTACGTTTGCTTTTTTTTTCTTTCATTTCTAACAGGTTTTGCCTCATGTCTTGATGCTTTGTTAGTTACACACACATTCAAATAGTATGTCTTCTTGGATAATTGATCCCTTTATAGTTATGTATTGTTTCTCTTTATCTCTCATAGTGTTTCTTATTATGGAGACTATGGTGTCAAAAATTAATATCACTACTACAACTTTTTTGATACTGTCATTCTTTTTTATTTTACAAAAAGCTTTATTGAGCTGTAATTCACCCATTTGAAACGAACAACTCAATTTTTTTTAGCATATTCACAGAGTTGTACAATTGAATCCACATTCTAATCTTTGAACATTTTCATTGCCCCTTAAAGAAACCCCATACCCGTTGCTACAATTCCCAAGATCTTGGCAATCACTAATCACTCTGTCTCTAGATATTTGCCTAATCTGGACATTTCATGTAAATGGAATCATTCAATATGTGGTATTTTGTGACTGGCTTCTTTCATTTAGCAGAATGTTTACAAGATTCAGACATGTTATAACATGAATCAGTACTACATTCCTTTTCATCACTGAATCATATTCCATTTTATGAATATACTACATTTTGTTTATCAGTTTATTAATTGATGGATATTTGAGTTGTTTCCTCATTTTGGCTATTATAAATAATGCTGCTATGAAGATTTGTGTAAAAGTTTTTGTATGAATGTGTGTTTTCATTTATCTTGGGCATATACCTAGAAGTAGAATTTCCAAGTCACATGGTAACTCTCTGTTTACTCCTTTGGGGAGCTAACATCCTGTTTTTGAAAGTGACTGCATCATTTTATATTCCACCAGAGAGCCTGGTGAGGTTCCTGGGGAAGCCTGTTAGAGTGTGAGCTCCTCTATGTTTGTAAGTCCCACAAGTTTCACACTCTCATGCTAGCCTATACTTGGCCTTTAGTAATTAATTAAAATTTCTAATTTAATCTTTCTACCTGTTTATTCTATATTACATTCATTATTTTCTTCCCTAGGTAAGCAAATGCTCTGGACCTGTTTCTCTCCGGAGGTTTTGGGCAGGTGGTTTGCCTTGTGATCTCTGTTATCTGTGATAGGTCCAAAAAAAGTTGTTAATCTGAAACTTGCCTGGTCTTTTTCTTGTTGCAGGTTTAGGAGTAAAGTCCTTATAGTTCTCTATATCTCTAAGCTAAAAATACCAGTTAATATTGAGATTCAGCTGTTTTTCATATATTGTGGATGCCAATCCTTTATTATATATACGTTTTGCAAAAGTTTTCTTCCAGTCTGTTGCTTGCTTATTCTTTTTCTTAATGATGTTTTTCGATGAGCGGTAGTTTTTAGTTTTGATGAAATCTAAATTTCTTTTGTGCTTTCTGTTTCCTGTCTAACAAATATTTTCCTATCCTAAGATCACACAGTTATGTCCAGTGGTTTTTTTCTTTTTCCTAGAAGCATTCAAGTATTATCTTTTATATTTAAGGACATTATTGATCTTGAAGTAATTTTTTGAGTAGTATGAGGTAGGGGTTGACATTTCTGTTTTAACATATGGATATCCTGTTGTTTCATCAAAATTTATTGGAGAGTGTTCTTTTCCCAGTGAACTTTTCTGATACCATTTTTGAAAATCATTTCACTTTTATTTGTTTGGATCTAATTTTGGATTCTCCATTTTGTTTCATTGATCTGTTCATTCAGTAATACCACTCTGTCTTGGTTTCTGTAGCTACATAGTGAGTCTTAAAATCAGGTAGAGTAAGTATTACAACTTTCTTTTTCTTTTCAATATTATTTTGGATAGTTTTGTGTCCTTTCCATTGCTATATAAATTTTAGAATCATCTTGTCAATTTCTATGACAAAGTCTCCTAGGATTTTGATGGGGGTTATAGTGAATCTATGGATAAATTTGGGAAGATTGATAACTTAAGAATATTTAGAATCCAATATGTGAACCTAGCATATATTTCCACTTATTTAATATCTATGTATTTCCATGCCACTCATTTAAATTTTTCTCAGCAATGCTTTATTGTTTTCATTGTACAGGACTTGCACATCTTTCAGTAACTTTAGCTCTAAGTAATTTATGACTTTGGATGCCACTGTAAATGGTATTAGTTTAAAAGTTTTCATTTTATAATGATTAATTAATTTATTTATTGGACTTTTGTATAATCACTTTTTATACTGTGATAATATAAAATTTACCTATTTAGATGTTCTGGTTGTTTTATAGATAACTTGGAATTTCCTACATTTAAAAATCACATCATCTTCAAATAGAGACCATTTTACTTTTCGCTTTTCAATCATTTTTCCTTTTTTTCCTTGTCTAATTGCAGTGGCTAAGCCAAGTGGCAAAATGTTGGATAAAAGTGATGAGATAGGGTAGTGTTTATATGTGTTTCCCAATAATAGGGAGAAAAAGCTTCAGTATTTCACTATTAATTATAGTGTTAGATGTGTTAATATGTTTTTTACATGCACATTATCAGGTTGAGGAAGTTCTCTTCTATTTTTAGTTTAGTGACAATTTTTTGTGATGAATGAGTATTGAATTCTGTCCAATGATCATACAATTTTACTCCTTTAATTTGTTAATGAATAAGGTGTATTTATTGATTTTTGATTGTTAAGCCAATCTTGTATTTTGGGGATTAAACCTTATTTGAGCAAGATGTGATATTCTTTTTATATATCGCTGCATTAAACCTCCCTAATACTCTATTAAATATTTTTGGAGCTGTGTTCTTTTTTTAATTCAAAATATTAAGGGGGTACAAATGTCTTAGGTTACACAGATTGCTTTTGTAATGCTTTAGTCCTGGATATAGGTGTGCCCATCACCCAAATAGTGTTCATTTTACCCATTAGGTAGGTTTTTGCTCCTCTCCTCCTTCCCCCTCCCCCAGTTGATTTCCACTGAGTTATACTTCGCTCTGTGCACATGTGTGCTCATTGGTTAGTTCCAATTTAATAGTGAGTACATGTGGTGTTTGTTTTTCCATTCTTGACATACTTCACTTAGGAGAATGGTCTTCAGTTCCATCCAGATTGTTGCAAAAGGTATTAATTCATCTTTTTTGTGGCTGAGTAGTACTCCATGGTATACATATACCACATTTTATTAATCCACTCATGAATTGATGGGCACTTGGGTTGATTCCACATCTTTGCAATTGTGAATTGTGCTGCAATAAACATTCGAGTTACAGGTGTCTTTTTGATGAAAAGTCTTCTTTTCCTTTGGGTAGATACCCAATAGTGGGATTGTGGGATGGAATGGTAGGTCTACTTTTAGTTCTTTGAGGTATCTCCATACTGTTTTCCATAGAGGTTGTACTAATTTGCAACCCCCCAACAGTGTATAAGCATTCCTTTCTCTCTGCATCCATGCCAAATCTATTGTTTTTGGACTTTTTGATAAAAGCCATTCTCACTGAGGTTAGGTGATATCTCATTGTGGTTTTAATTTGCATTTCCCTGATGATTAGTAACACTGAGCATTTTTTTATATGTTGATTGGCCATTTGTGTTTCCTCTTTTGAGAAGTTTCTGTTCATGTTTTTTGCCCACTTTTTACTAGAGTTGTTTGTTTTTTTCTTTTCTTCTTTTTACATCAGTTCTTTGTAAATTCTGGATGTTAGCCCTTTATCAGGTGTGTAGCTTGTGAATATTTTCTACCATTCTGTAGGTTGTCTATTTGCTCTGTTGTTTGTTTCCTTAGCTATGCAGAAGCTTTTTAGTTTAATCAAATCCCATTTATTAATTTTTGTTGTTGCCATGATTGCCATTGGAGTCTTACTCATAAATTCTTTGCCTAGGCTGATATCTAGAAGAGTATTTCCTACATTTTCCTCTAGAATTCTTATGGTTTCATGCCTTAGATTTAAGTCTTTTATCTATCTTGAATTAATTTTTGTGAGTGGTGAGAGGTAGGGGTTCTGTTTCATTGTTCTGCATGTGGCTATCCAATTTTCCCAGCACCGTTTTTTGAATAGGGCTTCTTTTCCCCAGTGCACATTGTTGTCTGCTTTGTTGAAGATCGGTTGGTTGTAGGTAGATGGTTTTATATCTGGGTGCTCTGTTCTGTTCCATTGGTCTATGTCTCTATTTTTGTACCAGTACCATGCTGTTTTGGTTACTGTAGCCTTATAGTATAGTTTGAAGTCTGGTAATGTAATGCCTCCAGATTTGTTCCTTTTGCTTAAGATTGCTTTGGCTATTCAGGCTCTTTTCTGGTTCCAAATGAAGCTTAGAATTATTTTTTCTAGATCTGTGAAGTATGACGTTGGCAATTTGATGGGGATTGCATTGAATTTGTAAATCACTTCAGGTAGTATAGGCATTTTAACAGTGTTGATTCTGCCTATCCATGAGCATAATATGTTTTTCCATTTGTTTTTATCCTCTGCAGTTTCTTTCCTCAGAGTTTCGTAGTTCTCCTTGTAGAGATCTTTCACCTCCTTGGTTAAGTATATTCCTAGGTATTTTATTTTCTTTGTGGCTGTTGTTAATGGTATTGAGTCTTAGATTTGACTCTTGGCTTGACCATTATTTTTATATAGAAATGCTACTGATTTATGTACATTCATTTTGTATCCTGAGACTTTGCTGAATTTATTTATCAGTTCCAGGAGACTCAGTGGAATCTTTGTGGTTTTCTAGATACGAGATCATATCATCAGTGAAGAGCAATAGTTTGACCACCTCTTTCCCAATTTGGATACCCTTTATTTCTTTCTCTTGCCTGATTGCTCTGGGTAGGACGTCCAGTACTATATTGAATAGAAATGGTGACAGTGGGCATCCTTGTCTTGTTCCAGTTCTTAGGGGGAATGCTTTCAACTTTTTCCCATTCAGTATGATGTTGGCTGTGGCTTTCTCTGCATCTACTGAGATGGTCATATGGTTTTTGGTTTTTATTTTGTTTATGTAGTGAATTACATTTATTGCTTTACATATGTTGAACCATCCTTGCATCCCTGGGATGAAGCCCCCTTGGTCCTGGTGGATTATTTTTTTGATGTGCTGTTGAATTCGGTTTGCTAGTATTTTATTGAGGATTTTTGCATCTATATTCATAAGGGATATTAGTCTGTAGTTTTCTTTTTTTGTTGTGTCCTTTCCTGGCTTTGTTATCAAGGTGATACTAGCTTTGTAGAATGAATTGGGGAGGATTCCCTCCTTCTCAATATTATGGAATAACTTCTGTATGATGGGTACTGGATCTTCTTTGTAGGTCTGCTAGAATTCAGCTGTGAATCCATCTGGTCCAGGGCTTTTTTTGGTTGGGTTTTTTTTATTACTGTTTCGATCTCACTGTTCGCTATTGGTCTGTTCAGGAGTTCTGTTTCTTCCTGGTTGAGTCTTGGTGTATGTTTTCTGGAGCTTGTCCATTTCCTCTATGTTCTCTAGTTTATGTGCATAGAGATTTACATAGCATTCATGGGTGATATGTTGTACTTCTGGAGTATCGTCATAATGTCACCTTTTTCATTTCTGATTGAGCTTAGTTGGGTCCTTTCTCTTCTGTTGTTGGTTAATCTAGCAAGAGGTCTGTCAATTTTGTTTATCTTTTCAAAGAACCAACTTTTTGTTTTGTTAATCCTTTGTATTGTTTTTTTGTCTTCCAATTCATTTAGTTCTGCTCTGACCTTCATTATTTCTTTTCTTCTGCTGGCTTTCGTTTGGGTTTGTTCTTCCTTTTCTAGTTCCTTGAGGTGTGACATTAGGTTGTTAATTTGTGATCTTTCTGTCTTTTTGACGTAGGCATTTAAGTCTATGAATTTTCCCCTGAAGAATGCTTTTGCATATATATCCCATATATTTTGACAAGTTTTGTCCCCTTTGTCTTTCAGTTCAAAGAATTTTTTGATTTCCATCTTAAGTCCATTCTTGACCCAGTAATCATTCATCAGAAGGTTGTTTAATTTCCATTACTTTGTGTAGGTTTGAGTGTTTGTCTTGTGATTGATTTCTGTTTTTATTCCACACTGGTCTGAGAAGGTACATGGTATGATTTTGATTTTTCTGAATTTGTTGAGACCTGTTATGTGGCCTAAGATATGATCAATCTTGGAGAATGTCCCCTGTGCTGCTGAGACAAATGTGTGTTCTGTATTTTTTGGGTGGAATATTCTGTAAATGTCTCTTAGGTCCATTTGATTTAGACTTTGGTTTGAGTCCATTGTTTCTTTATTTTCTGCTTGGATGATGTGTCCAGTTTTGTCAATGGGTTGTTGAAGTTCCTGACAATTATGATGCTGCTGTTTATCTCTTTGCTTACATCTAGTAGAGTTTGTTTTATGAATCTGGGTGCTCCTGTGTTAGGTGCATAAATATTTAGGATTGTCATGCCTTCTTGTTGAGTTGCTCCCTTTACCATTATATAATGACCCTCTTTGTCTTTCTTTACATTTGTTGGCTTAAAGTCAATTTTATCTGATATGAGAATAGCTATACCTGCTCTCTTTCGATTTCTATTTGCATGGAATATTTGTTTCCATCCTTTCCCGCTGAGTCTGTATGCGTCCTTGTGGTTTAGACGTGTTTCCTGGAGACAGCAGATACTTAGTTTGTGTTTTTTCATCCACTCAGCCAGCCTATGTCTTTTGAGAGGCACATTCAATCCATTAATGTTAATTGATAACATTGATGTGTGGGATATTGGTCTGTTCATCTTGTTGGGTAGTCCCTTATTGCTTTGTTTTACCTCTTTTCTATTGTTTTATAAGAATTGTGAGTTTGGGGATTTTTTAGGTGATTTTACACTGGTGGGTATCTGTTGTGCTGACTTGTGTATAATGCTGTTTGGCTTATTTCGTGCAGGGCAGGTCTGGTCAGGGCAAATTCCCTCAGTGTTTGCTTGTCTGGAAAAGACTTAATTTCTCCATCTATTGTGAAACTTAGTTTTGCAGTATACAAAATTCTAGGCTGGAAGTTGTTCTGTTTAAGTTGATTGAAGATGGGGCCCCAATCCCTTCTGGCTTGTAAGGTTTCTGCTGTGACGTCTGCAGTTAGCCTGATGGGTTTTCCTTTTTAGGTTATTTGATGCTTTTGTCTTGCTGCTTGCAGAATTTTCTCCTTCATTTTGACTTTGGCCAGGTTGATTACTATGTGTCTTGGAGATGACTTATTTGTTATGAATCTTCCCAGTGTTCGATGTCCATTTTGTATCTGTATGTCTGAATTTCTGGCAATACCAGAGAAGTTTACCTCAATAATTTCCTCAAATAGATTTTCCATGCTTTTAGCTCTTTCTTCTTCTCCCTCATGGATACCTATAATTTGAATGTTAGTTCACTTCACATAGTCCCATGTCTCTTAGTGACTGCTCGGACTTTTTTATACTCTTCTCTGCCTCTTTGAATGACTGGGTTATCTCGAAAGCCTTGTCTTCAAGTGGAGCTGTGTTCTTGAGGAATATTTATCTTTAATTATATTTTCTTGTAATTCACTTACTGGTTTTCATACCAAGGTAATAAATGCCTCCTAAGTGAATTTGGTTGTGTTTCTTCTTCCTGCTTTTTCTGAAAGTGTGTTTGTAGTATTTGTATTTTTTCCCCTAAATGTTTGATTAAATTCGCTAATGAGGCTGTCATGGCCTAGATTTTTCTTTGTATAATAATACAGTTTTATATTGTGCTTATTTAGTTAACTTTATGTCATGAGTACTTTCCTATTTCATTAAGTATTTTTCAAAAACAAGATTTTTTTATAGTTGCATAATGTTCATTTGAATAAATATGCTGTAATATATGTAACTAGTCCCCTATTTTTGGATATAATGGTTGTCTAATATATTTCCTCATTGATTTCTTATTGACCAAGAAAACATAATTAAACTATGATGCTCTTTTTTCTAAAGCATACATTTATATGTATATATGTACGTATAAATATATATATTTATATATAATGTAAAATATGTATAGTTCAGTATATTGTATACATAGTACACATATATAATAAGTATATGCATCTGGAAAAATATATATACACACACACATGCATGTACACACACACACACACACACACACACACATACTCTGAGAGAGGCAGACAGACTGACAGTCTGGAATTAGATATATCAGTACATTAAGAGAGTTTAACTTTGGGTGTTGAGAGTTCAGGTATTTTTTTACTTTCTTTCACAGTTTTCAGTATTTCTAATTTTTTTCCAGACTGAGAGTGTTACTTTATAATTAGAAAGGAAAAACCTGAACTGTTTTCATTCTTGGGAATTAAAAAGTAGAGGATTTCTTAAGCTGTCACAGGCAGGTTGGGATATTACCAAAATACTATATGGTAATTAAAATTCTAGCAGTGTTAACTTTGTCATCCCCCCACCACCCAAGAGCAAAACATTAAATGATGTCTGAGGAGGTGCAGTCTTTCAGGCTCCCATGAGAATTGCCAAATAATTAAGGGGGCATTTATGCTTTTTGGGAATAGGTCCAGGTTTTATTTTTTCTTCTTTCGAGGTCTTAGACAAATGAAAATCTTCACAGCAAAATGCATTTTTTGTTCCCTTTCATTTAGAGCATGGAAGGCTACCCATTATCAGGTGACTCTGCAAGAATTTGGCTTGAAGTTTTAAAGTTGTTTGAGAGGGGGAAGGGAGATGAGAATTACTTTGAAGAAATATCCAGCCAAATCTGGTTAATGTAGCCAATGATAGGATAAAGTAAAAGTTTTGGAACATGTAATCCATGTGATTGTTCTAGTTTTTCAGGACAATTAAGAAATAACCTCTATTGCTCAGAGTCTCAAGAAATACTGGAAAAAAATGCATGCTTACTTTATCAGGTGCCTGTTAAACTATTAAATATGTGACAGCTTAGGGATGTTGCCTAAACTCTTTAAGTTCTTATTTGGCCTTGCACAAAGGTATGTGACAACTTATAAATTTTAGAATTAACATTGAGAGGATAAAAAATATAGAGGACATTTTTTATAGGTGCATGCATATAGGCAGAGATCTAATATTAACCCTCCTTTCCAATAAAATTGTGGTGAGAAAGATATAATCACTAGAAGTCTAAATTAATTTGGGGCATTTCAGACCAACCACTGAGGGATGAGTATAGCAGGAGGAATGGGACCAGAGGACTAATGAAGCATGAGAGGATGTTGGGAGGTAGAAAGAGAGACTAGAAGCAAAATAATTAGAGAAAAATCCAGAGGGGTATTTATTTGGTATAGGGTAAGTTTTCCTAATTCCAAAATTTGGATGATTTCAGAGTGTTTCTATCAGTATCTGTACCTAAAATATGTTATTCTTAGATAAGTCTAGGATTGAATGACACTAGAGACAAGTAATGAGGCCATACGAAGATGAAGAAGTAATGAAGGAGAAGAGTAATATCTTCTCATTTGTCCTATTTCCCTAGCTCAGATTTTATAATGCATAGTTGGAAGACTACCTACAGTTGTGTCACTGGGATGCTTGTTAAGTAGAATACAGCTTCCTGAACTCCACGCCAGACTTAATGAATCTGTGAGAGTTTGATCCTGGGATCACTATTTTTAATAAGCCTCACAGATGATTCATAGCACAGGAATGTTTGAGAACCACTATTATCTAGTGTATAAGGCTGACTTGTTTCCATTGTTTCCTAATGCATAATGCTCCTCCTTTTTTAGCCCATCACCCTTCCCTTAAACCACATGTGGATCATTTCTTTCATCTGGAATGGATGTCACTTGTTTGAAAAGTGTTTTACCTTATCACTCTTGTTTTCAATTCTGAACTAAAGGCACATTGCTTGTACAAACCCCTTTTTGCTGTTTTGCTGAGGTACCAAATTGAATAATGTACCTTTAGGCCAAAAAGCAGTACATGGAAGTCACTTAGTTTGTGACTGAGCCTAGGCAACTGCCTACTGAACAGCTATATCTCCTTGTGACTTTATTTCTTCTGCTCAATTTTAGGTACACTATAATTATTGTGAAGTTATAAATAGTATTTTCTTTGGAAAAAATTGATCTTAACCAGAAAGCCATCTGCTTTCTGATAGAAGTAAAGTAGCATAAGAAAGTTACCTTTAGCCATAGCTGTGTAAAAGACCTTTCAATTACATATTACTATAATTTGTGGGGGACATTCATATCTTAGTGCTTTTTGTGACTTGGGAATTTGGTAACTTGAAGATTTATAGAAAGCATTATAGTTATCATTGCTTTTTTCTGATCATCAACATCTTTGGGTTCTTCACGTTTTCTTATTTCCCTGTGATTATTTGAAAGGTAGGAAACTAAGGGAGAAGGAAATGTGGTCCTATGGTGGGGCAAAATGAAATATTACCTCTGTATTTTTTTTGTAGCTAGATGTGTGGTGAATGTGGATGGGACGTGGAGAGTATAGACTAGAGCCAGGATATGGAACAGGCCTCAGGCAGTAGTAGGCAGTTTGTTAGCCATCTGGATAGTTGGCATGGTTGAGAGTATGGTAGACGTCATTCATTGGTGAGTTTAGTACATGAGCCAGGGTAGCTAGCTGGTAGTAGGCAATATGTAGAAACCCAAGTCAACATTATAGTTTTGATGGTGAGATTGGAGTTCGTGTTACTATTTTTCCACATCAAGTGTTCTGAAGGTAATAATTTTTAATGTCCTTTGCCTGAAATTTAAAAAAATAATTGAAAAATAAAAATAGGTTCAGAAAATCACACACACAAAATATATGGTTTAATGAATTATTATAAGGTGAATACCATTGTAACTAGCACTGAGGCCAAGGAATAAGAACTATGCTACCCACCCCAAAATCTCCTTTCATGGATCACACCCTAATCACAATCCCATCACTTCCCTGTAAGTAAACACTATTTCTTTGGACTTACATCACTCACATTTGCATTCTTAGGTACTATTATCTTACTCTTGTACATTTAAACACTTTGATAAGTCTTAAATATCTCTCAGTGGATAGGTTTCCCCTCCATCCCTTGCTTTTCTTTACAATTTATCTTTCCAAGAACCCAGGCCTTCTTACTTGCAGAGCTTCCCACCATTTGGATTTTTCTGACTGCACACTCATTATGCAGTTTAACTTTTTCCCTCTGCCATTTGTATTTCCTACAAACTGGCAGCTGGCTCTAGAGGCTTGATCAGACTCAGTTTTGATCTCTTTGGCAAGATTATAGAGGGAAGATAATGTGTGGTTGTCTCTCCTTTTGTGATAGTAGTAGCCATTGGTGCTTAATGACTATATTAGTTAATTTAGTTTGAAAGGTGGTGATATTCTAATGTTACACTTTTTAAATTTATTAGTTGGTGTTATGGACTGAATTGTATCCCCCAATATTCATATGTTGAATCCCTAACCTACAAGTTAACTGTCAATGGAGTAAGGAAGTAATTAAGGTTGAATGAAGTCATAATGGTGAGGCCCTAAACTGATAGGATTAGTGTCCTTATAAAAAGAGACACCAGAGAGTTCACTCTCTCCCTGCCATGGGAGTACACAACACGAAGGCAGCTATCTGCAAGCCAGGAAGAGAGCCCTCATCAGAAACCAAACCCTGCCGGTACTTTGATCTTACAGCCTTCAGAACTGTGAGAAAATAAAATTTCTGTTTTTTAAGCCACCCAATCTGATACTTTGTTATGGTAGGCTGAGTTGACTAATACAGTTGGAATACTATTAAAAGGAGATATTTCCCTCATCTATTATTGGGTTACCAAGTGATACAGTTTATATTGAAAAGATAGGATAAATGTTTGTGGCTTTCTCTTTACATATTTACCAGTTTTCAAGATAATGAATTGGTTCCCCGTCATCTTCTGAAGGTGTGTAATTCTTTTCTTTTTAAAATATCATTATGAATTCTTGCACTTAAGCATATTTCATGGGTTTCAATCCGTTGCAAATATTCTTGTCACTGAAGCACAAATTGTTTCATATTTGGTTAACGGGAGTGTCAACAAGTTGGCTCCTGAGTAGTCTTTAAAAGCTTTCTTGCCACCTGGTATGACATAATGCTTCAGGTTCATGTTATACATTCCCTGCCTTAGACTTGGAATCAGGCATTCTCCATATAACCTTTGTTTCTTTTATTATGAAATGGTATCTCAAGACCATAATCTGAGTGCAAAAGACACTTTTGCTACTTCTTTGGTCATTGTTTATAGGCCTTTTCAGTGGACAGAGCTAGGAAATACAAGTGTAAAAATTAATTAATGTAAAACCTATGGGTTCATATTGATACTTCCAGTTCAAACACAAGTCTATCAATAGACTTTTGGTTAACTTCCTTTCTGTTCCATCTGTTTGCTTTCTTCCATACCAGGAATTGTGGTTCTCAAGGACAGAAGGGATGATAGAATTATAATACTTTATAAGTAATCATTTGTCTTAGCCCACAGTAGAAACACAGCAGCCTCAGAATAGCAACACAAATACTATTAATACCACCATAAGTAGAAGAAAATTAAATAAAGGCAGGAAAGAGATTAGGAGAACAGAGAGAAGAAGGAGATAATAATAGATGCCATTTTGTTGAAGGTTTGGTGGCTGTTGGTGGTTTTCCTCACTCTTATATTTTGCCTTTTGCGATACCTTGTCTCACCTAGTTTTGTGCAAACGTTGTCCATGAGTTTTTGGTTTTGCTTTAGTTCTTCTATTTTTATCTTCTGTGTATTTTTCACATGAATTTTTTTTTTTAATTTCAAAACTACTGAGAAGTTCAAAGAATAGTACAATGAACCCTTGTATACCTTTCACCCAGATTTACTAATTTTTAATATTTTGCCACTTTATAAATATATAATTCTTCCTTTCTGTTCAATATTTTAATATGAGAAATTTTTAACATAGAGCAAAGTTGAAAGAGTTTCACAGTGACCACTCATGTAGCTGCTGCCTAGATTTTACTGTTAAATTTTGCCATAGTTTTATCTGTGTGTCAGTTTATCCATTCCGTTATCTATCCATTAATACATATTGATGCATTCAAAAGTAAATTGTGGAAAGACATCTATGATCATACATCAGAAGAATTAATATTGTCAATATGGCAATACTCCCCCAAATTGATCTAAGGATTCAATGCAGTCTCCTTCAAATTCTCAGCTGGATTCTGTACAGAAATTGAGAATCTGACCTAAAGTTCATATGGAAATACAAGAGACCCAGAATAGCCAAAACAGTCTTGAAAAAGAACAAAGTTGGAGGACTCACACCACTTCCCAAATTTCAAGACTTACTACTAAGTTACAGTAATCAAGACTGTGTGATACTGACATAAGGAAAGACAGATAGGTCAGTGGGCTAGAATTAAGCATCCAGAAATAAACCCTCACATTTACAGTCAATTGTTTTTCAACAAAGATGCCAAGACAATTAGATGGAGGAAAGAAAATAGTCTTCAACAAATGGTGCTAGGACAACTGGATATCTTCATGCAGAAGAATAAAGTTGGACCTCTACTTCCTACCGTATACAAAATTTAATTTAAAATGGATCTTTTATATAAAATGTACAAAATAGACAAATGTATGGAGATAGAAAGTAGATTAGTGGATGCTTTGGGGCGGGGAGGGTTGGAAGAAAATGGGGAGTGGCTAACAGGTACAGAGTTTCTTTTGGGGATGATGAAAATTTTCTAAAATTGATTGTGGTGATGGTTGCATGACTCTGAATATACTGAAAACCACTGACCTGTACAGAAATCAAAGCTTAATAAGCTGTTAGGGAAAAACAAGTAAATTACAGTGATCAATACAATTTCCCCTAAATACTTCAACATTTATATTATTAATTGGGGCTCAATATTTGTTTATGCATTTTCCTTTTGATATAAAACTTACCGAAAATGAAATGCAGAAATCTCAAGTACACATTCACTGAGTTTTGACAAGTGCATACACCTGTGTAACCCATCCCCCATCATGTTATAGAGCATTAATATCACACCCAGAAAGTTCTCTCCTGTCACCTTTCTAGCCAGTTTTCCCCTACCTTCCATGTGAGGCATCCTTTGGTCTGATTTTTTTTTCACCACAGAATCATTTTGCTTGATTTAGTATTTTATATAAAAGGCATCATTTGATAGGTACTCTTTTGTGTAAGACTTTCACTCAGTATGCTATTTCTGAGATTAATTCATATTGTTGCATTCCTTTAATGGCTGAGTTGTATTCTGTTGTATGAATATACCAATGATTGTTTGTCCATCATCATAGTGATACTCATCTAGGCGCTTTCCAGTTTCTGTATATTATGAATAAATCTGCGATGAACATTTTTTAAGAAGGCTTTTTGTGAACCTATGTTTTCATTTCTTTTGGATTAATACCTGGGAGTGGAATTGTTGGGTCATAGGGAAAGTGTATGTGTAGTTTTATAAAAAAACTGCCACAGTTTTCCCAAAATGGTTGTATCATTTTACATTCCCATCCACTATTTATGAGAGTTCCAGTTGTGTCACAAACTCTCCAATATTTGATGTTGTCAGTTTTTTAAATTTTAGCCATTCTGGTGGGTGTATAGTGGTATCTCATTGTACTTTTAATTTGCATTTCCCTGATGATTAATGATATTGAGCACTTTTTCATGTGTTTACTGGCCATTTGTATATCTTGTTTCGTGAAGTGTCTGTTCAAATCTTGTGCCTATGTGTCCATTGGGTTGTTTGTATTTTTCTTGTTAAGTTGTGGGGGTTTCTTTTATATCCTGGGTATCAGTTCTTTGTCAGATAATTACTGTGAATACCTTCTTCCAGTCTCTGGCTTGCTTGTTCATATTAATGATGATATTTTTGATGACTTAGACATTTTGAATTTTGATAAAATCTTATTTATCTTTTCTTATGGTTATTCCTTTCTTTGTCCTGTCTAAAAAATGTCTTTGCCTAATCTCAAATCATAAAATTTTTTAATAAATTTGTTTATAAAGGTGTGTTCCTGTATGTTCCTCTAAAAACTTTGTGTGTTTTAGCTTTTATGTTTTAGCCCATCTCAAATAATTTTTGCATTTGGTATGAGGTAGGGATTAAGGCTCATTTTTTTCCAATAGGGATATCCAGTTATTCCAGCACTGTTTTTGGAATATTTTTCCCCTTTAGGATTGCTTTGACATCTTTATTGAAAATCAAATCAAATATACTATCTCTATTCTGTTTCATTGATATATTTACTGATCCTTATGATACCACACCATCTTAATTACTGTACCTTTATAGTAAATCTGTAAATCAAGTTTGTAACCAACCTCTCCTCCTCCAGATTAAGCAGAATATCTAAGAAAGAAAAGCAAACTTTTAACTAAGTTATAATTAATGTTTTCATCTTCCTAGTATGAGTAATGATTCACTTAGAGTATTTTCAGCTTGTTATCTGAGCCATTATATTTTTTCAGAAAGTCATTACCACTTACTGGGGGAAATTGCTCTATAAATTTTGTATAATTTGGGGCATAATCCTTAGGAATATTTGAACCTAGTGTTAGGTAACCTTTCCTGAAGCTCTTAGTCAGACTCAGGCATTCAGAACCACTGCGCTAGTTTGGCACTGATCAACTCCAGAGGACCATTTCACACTGGCATAGTAAGTAGAAAAGTAAATAAAAGCAAGAAAGAGATTAGAAGAACAGAGAGGAGAGATGAGGAAAGACATAAGAGAAATATGTGTGGTGTGAAGTGGTATGTCATCACATGTCTAGTATCTTTATAGTCTAGGAGAGTTAGTTTCAAACATTTATTTTAAATGTATCAAAAAAGTAAAGCAGATAAAAGCAGAGCATCTCTGACTAAAGGGTACGTTTATAAGATCACTGGAGGTCATCCCCTTCACACTTCCGCTTCTACTACCCACAGTCTCTAAGGCTGAAATCCAGCACGGATTTGATATTATGTTGCATATTGCAGTTTGGACATTTAGAAGTCATGGGGGTAAAAAAGTATTGTGCATTTTGCCAAAATGGAAACTATATGTTTACAATTCGTTGAGCTTTTTTGACACTAAAGTGGTTGTCTCATGGGTACTACATCTCCAATTGATTTTGACCATTGGGAATCCTGTGTACAAGGTAGATTTATTTAAGAATGTTATATACATCGAAATTGCCAACATGTATCTAGTTAAACTTAATGTAATGAATAAAGTACAGTTTTGCACATACAGGTACATATATTTTCTTTATTTCTCCGTTTCTTCCAATTTCTTTCTGTGTTCTGATAACTAAAAGATGCTCAAAAAGTTAATGTCAGTATGATTGCCTCAATCAGAAACTATGACTTTTCTCCTAACTGGTTAGAAATTAAAAGTTGTTATTTCTTCCTATTATGTAAATAGAAGGAGGTAGAGAAATTTGGTAATTTTTATTATTGTTGTTACCCATTTTAAAAATTTGTCTATTTGTAGGTGTTTGGGCACATCACCTTGTACCCATGGAAGTACTGCAACTATTATCTTCAGTGATAGCATTGCAGATGATATCATCATGTTGGTGTTAGGTACAAAGTAATAGTTTAGCTGCTTAAATTGAATACCAAAGAAAATGCAGACTTTATAATCCCTAATAGTAATTATCTACATAATATGTTATAAGTAACAGGTCTGGTATTGAAGTAAATATAAACATAATTTAAAGGAACTAGCCATCTCATTAAGTAAGGGTATGTTCAAAAAACTAGACAGGATTAAGTGGATCAATAGCACTTTCCTGAAAAAATAGTTAACTCACATACACTTGGGCTTATGTTTTTCCTTTAAATCATGAAAGCTTATTTGAAATGGTGATTCACATTTTGTATGGTCTTCTTTACAGATTTTATCTGGTAGTCTTTTATCAATTTTTTTTTTGTAGAATTATCCTTCTTGTCTGAGACTGTTTAAGCTTTCAGTAGGCAACTCAATTTTAATAACTTTGCTAGTTCAAAGAGGTATCATAAACTGCAAAGAAGTGGTAATAAGCAGGGAGACCGTCAGGTCACATTGCAGATCCGACACCTGTGGAAAGGGAAGGGAAAGGAAGGATTGAGTAGGAATTGCGTCAGACTGCAGTGCAGTTCTAACACAGTTTTGACCAGGCCAATGGAGAGTCCTCGAGACAAAGTCACGTGTTAGTGGAGTCCCTTGTTCTACAGGAATGCATCTGTGCGAGTATTCCCACTATGCTCAGCCATTGCCTGGGAGCATCCTGGATAAAGCATAGCCTTGGTGCGAGCATGAGGGTTAATCTGGAAGGGTGGCAGCTTAGACTGTCAATTAACCATGACCCCTGCACAGATTTGAGTGGCAAATTTCCATGGCCTCTACATTTCCATGTGCTGCACACATCTACTTCTCCGCCCAAGTTTGTGGAGCACTTTGTCCATGCATGTTTCCTGTGGTCCTGTCTTCCTGAGGGGAAACTTAGAAGAGAGAGAGAGAGTAGTTGCTTGAACTGGAGTTTACCATTGTAGTGGTTAGTCCCGGGCCCTCCGTCTTGGCAGTACTAATTGATACTAATAAAAAGGAGGAGGACTGCTTTTAAACATGTGGAACATGATCCTCATGATCTACTTGATGTTTTCTGGTACTTGTGCCTCATTTAAACTGTGAATGGACACCTGGAGCAACTCTGACATAATAGGAATGAAGATTAGAGTCACAACTCTAGGTAACACACCAAGACCTGTAGAGGTGAGAGCTGAAAGTAAAGGGAATTTAGAATGGCTAGTAGATGAGGGAAAAGATGAGCACCATAATTTTAGATGCTGGGATTCACCGGTCAACAAAACCAAACCACTATCCTCATGAAGATCACATTCTAGTGGGGATATATATATATATATGTTTTCTGTAGTATGTTTTATATAGTTCTTGTTGGTTTGAAGACCACGTTCCTTGTTGCAGATGAATTAAACAAAATGTTCCCTGAATACCAGACTAACCACTTCTCTTTTCTTGTTTGCTTCTTTTGATTTTCTAAGCATTCTTCCCCAACAAGCTTTGGTTCCTTTTAGGTTTTTAGCTTTCTCATAATTGTTCTTATGGGTTTACATTACTCATTTGTGCCTGTCTTCATTTCTTTTCTCCTTTATTCCATCTTTTCACATGTTTTAAAAATCTAATTTAGTCAGAGTGTTCCTTGTGTTATACCTCTGATTTAGTCACATACCTGTTTTCTTTCTCATTGAATTCTTATGCTTGTATGATAGAATTTTGCTTTTTTAGAATTGCCAATAATCACTATCCTTTTAGTCTTTTGCCATGAAATCACAGTTATAAGTGTGACCTTTCAAAAATCTGCTTAATTTACATAGTATGCAGTTGGCTGTGCTTAGCTTTCTCTTCCCTTGCTTAATATTAACAATCCCAATCTGACATTACAGTTTTTCATCCTTAGGTGTCTTTTACTGCCAAATGCCAATCAATTCAACTGTATTCCTCAGGCTTAAAGTCCAGAATGCTTTTGTTGGAAATAATCTGATTTCAACCATCTTCTCAAGACTATGAGTCTTCCTAATTTTTTTTTACCACATTGGTTCTCAACCCTAGGTGCACATTAAATATAATTGGTCTGGGTTGGGCTAAGGCAGTCGGATTTAGGACCACCATTATAATGGAAAGGGAAGCTATACAGAACTTTTTCTATTACCCAATTGATGAGAAGGTTTTTATGTTTATTCTTTATCATGTTCTTAACATTTCCTCTTATAAGATGGTTTTTCCATCCACTCTTCATTGTTCTATGTCTTTTTTTTTGGTTCTTTATCTTGTCTAAGAATGCTTTATTCTCTGAAAGAACTCTTTGCAGTTATGGCCCAGATACATGGTTCAGATGGTAACCATCACAGTTGCCATTATTTTTGTTTTCTAGGTCAGTCCTGTTCAATAGCAATATAATGCATGTCACATACATAATTGTAAATTCTATAGTAGTGATATTAAATAAGCATAAATAAACAGATAAAATAAACTTAGTAATATGTATTATTTAACCCAGTATACCCCAAATATTATCATTTCAACATGTAATCAATATACAACTTATTAGTGAGACATTTTACACTCTTTGAAAGTTGATTTGTATTTTACATTTATAGCACATCTCAACTTAGACTAGTCACATTTCAAGTGTTCAGTAGGCACATATGGCTATTGTCTACTGTATTGGACAGAGCAGGTCCAAATTAATAATTGTCCATATTATTTTCCTTTGAAATCTGCTATAGAAAATTCCCATTGACTTTATGACTTTGTCATAATTCCTTACCAATTAGAATTTTCTGCCATAGCAATTTGTTTATGCTTCTTTCCGTCATAGAATTGCATTTCCCATTACTTTTGTTACATTATAGTAACTGATTCACATGTGTGTTTCTCTAGCTAAATCACGAGGTCTCTGAAGGCAGGTTCTGTGTACCAATTCATCTTTGTGCCATCTTTTCCCATCCACAGCACTACTCATTGCTTTTGAGATAGTAAAGCATGCAGTAAATGTTTATGGAATTGAATAATATACAACCCATCTCTTGATGTGCCTACATATTACAGAGGGTTGGTAACTAGAAATGTGGTCAGTATATACTCCCTCAAGAATAGAGACACATTTCATTTTCAAAAATCAAGCCACAAGTCAGGATACTATACATTGTGCCCCAATTTTGTCTACTCACATATGTGTAGCTCTTGTTCTACAAGAGGGACCATTTGAATTTCCTTTTATGATTTTCTTTTTTTAAAATTTTTTTTGTTTATTTTTTTAAATTCCAGAATATTATGGGGTACAAACGTTGAGGTTACATACATTGCCTGTGTGCCGACCGAGTCATAGCTACAAATGTGCTCATCCCCCACCGGTGTGTACTGCACCCATTAGGTGTGAATTTACCTTCCCTTCTTCCCTCTCCCTCCTGCCCAACACCCAATGATTGCTACTTGCATATGTGCACATAAGTGTTGGTCAGTCAGTACCAATGATTGATCAATGCGTGTTGATCAATGAGTACATGTGGTGCTTGTTTTTCCATTCTCGAGATACTTCACTTGAAAGAATGGGCTCCAACACCATCCAAGATAATATAGGAGGTGTTAGTTCACCATCGTTTTTTGTGGTTGAGTAGTACTCCATGGTATACATATACCACATTTTATTAATCCACTCATGTATTGATGGGCACTTGGGTAGTTTCCACATCTTTGCAATTGTGAATTGTGCTGCTATAAACATTTGAGAGCAGATGTCTTTATTATAGGATAACTTTTTTTCCTTTGGGTAGATACCCAGAAGTGGGATTGCTAGATCAAAAGGCAGTTCTACTTTTAGTTCTTTGAGGTATCTCCATATTACTTTCCATAGAGGTTGTACTAGTTTGCAATCCCACCAGCAGTGTATGAGTGTTCCTATCTCTCCACATCCATGCCAGCATTTGTTGTTTTGGGACTTTTTGATAAAAGCCGTTCTCACTGGAGTTAAATGATATCTCATTGTGATTTTAATTTGCATTTCCCTGATGATTAGAGATGTTGAGCATTTTTTCATGTGTTTCTTGTCCATTTTTCTATCTTCTTTTGAAAAGTTTCTGTTCATTTCCTTTGCCCATTTCTTAATGGGGTTGTTTGATTTTTTCTTACTGATTTTCCTGAGTTCTATATAGATTCTAGTTATCAGCCCTTTATCAGATGTATAGCTTGCCAAATCAAAGACTCAATACCTTTCACAATAGCAACAAAGAAAATAAAATACCTAGGAATAAATTTAACTAAGGAGGTGAAGGATCTCTACAGGGAGAACTATGAAACACTGAAGAAGGAAATAGCAGAGGATGCAAACAGATGGAAAACTATACCATGCTCATGGATTGGCAGAATCAACATTGTTAAAATGTCTATACTACCCAAAGTGATCTACAGATCCAATGCAATCCCTATCAAAATATCAACAGCATTTTTCTTAAATGTAGAAAAAATAATTCTATGCTTTGTATGGAACCAGAGAAGACTCCATATAGCCAAAGCAACCTTAAGTAAAAAGAACAAATTGGGAGGCATCAATCTACCAAACTTCAAGCTATACTACAAGGCTATAGTAACCAAAACAGCATGGTACTGGCACAAGAACAGAGACATAGACCAATGGAACAAGACAGAGAACCCAGATATAAAACCGTCCTCATATAGCCATCTGATTTTTGACCTAGCAGACAAAAACATACACTGGGGAAAAGAATCCCTATTCAGTAAATGGTGCTGGGAAAATTGGAGAGCCACATGTAAAAGACTGAAACAGGATCCGCACCTCTCACCTCTTGCAAAAATCAACTCACGATGGATAACAGACTTAAACCTAAGACATGAAACCAGAAGAATTCTAGAAGGAAATGTTGGAAAAACCCTTATAGATATCGGCCTATGCAAAGAATTTATGAAGAAGACCCCAAAAGCAATCACAGCAACAACAAAAATAAACAAATGGGACCTGATCAAATTAAGAAGCTTCTGCACAGCCAAAGAAACTATTGCTAGAGCAAATAGACAATCCTTTTATGATTTTCTACTATGCAGTATTTGTTTTATTTTTTTTTGTTTCAAATTCAGTGTTTCCTTGAATTATGTTTGTGACTAGCCAATTAGACTTGGATTTCTAAAATTATTTTGCTAGTTTATGTATGGTTCTTAAAGCTTTTCTCACCCAGCACTCTAATATTTGTTCACTAGAAATGGGCTGGTGATAGAAATCAAATATAATCTCATGGTAACATGAGATCAAATAGCAAATTGCCAGGTTGTTGCTATTTTTATTAAAATAAAAGCTCATTGATTGACTATATGTATATAAGGCATATCCAGGACTCTTTCTGCCTATAAGGAATTCTCTACCTCCATCTTCCAGATTTGTTTATCAAAATCATCTCTTTCTCACCTATGCTTCCACTGATCTCTCTAAGATGGGGCTAACTAAAGGACAGATTTTTGTCATGACAAGAGTATAAAGTGACAATAGATTTTGAATAGTGTATAAATTGAAGCTGCTTTGGAAATAGTTGCTCTATTTGAGTAACAAGTATTGAGAAAGCACTGCCAGCTTTAATATTCAAGGATGTTATTAAAGCTGTAGGCATAGTTTCCGCACCCCAAATGTAAAGTTGTGGGTGCTAATCTGAGGAACTTGTCTGTGGATTTTTAAGGTTAACCTACTGGTAATGAAGCAATCAGAAATATGTCCAGACTAGATACCAGAATAGCTCCATTGTCTGATAACTGATATCTTTAAATCTTTGGGCTCACTTTGATTAATATGAGTTTATGAGAATCCTTAAAGTAAGTTTTCTAAATAGTGACTTGACAATTACTAGTCCATTGTATGGAGCTAGAGCTTTTGTGATTTGGGAGGGGCTTTGGTGGTAGTTCTGTGTCCCATAACCAAGAACATTATTAAGAATGTATTGTTTTTTTCCTGCTGGTTACAAATGAAACAGCCAGAACTGAAGCATACCTGCTTTTTATGATTATGCTAAACGAAGGTTTTTCTGATTTCTGCCTGTTGTTGGAAAATATCATAGGGGTTTTCATGCAGAACACTTGCTGAAAGTGGTAGCAGAGTTTCTTGCTTTGCTGCCTGTGAAATAAAGATCATATTAGCACCTCCTATCGTGAATACCAACTTCTTGAGATAATCAGCCAGTAATTCTGTTAGAAGTGCACAGGAAATGTTGGTCCACTTAGTGTAAGGGCAGAAAGCAATTTCTTCTTCTTACCTTCCTGTCAGCAGGCAACAGGGAGGCCTAGGGCATGTTAGTGCATTTTTTACACTGGCATAGAGCCCTGGAGTTGGACTCACTGAGTCTTAAATGCACTTAGAACACAGGTTTTGACTGCTTCATAGGAGACATTCCAGACATATTTATGCTCAGCACAACTCTGAAGTTTTATACTTATTATCATGGTACTGTGGTCTTTTTGTTTGCTTCTTCTATCTGCGATATTAGTACTTTTCCAAGGCCAGGTTAAAACAAATAACTACAGATAAGTTCAACTTGTGTTAATCTGTTTACATTTATGGAACCGCTTTACTGCAAGCCTGAGAAAGATATTGAAACTCAGGATATGTCTGTACATGCCTGGTAGAATGGAAAGCTTCAGTGCTGTCAATAGCCAGTCCATAAAGATCTTCTTACCATACAATCAGGATTCATCTTACTTCTCAATTTTCTTTTTTTCTGTGAGGCCATAGCTGTTGGTTAACTCATTTATCTGAAAGTAAATTATTTTTAATGGTGTTGGAAGTTTTTGTAACATCTAGAAATAAATTGTAACTTAAAATCTGATGGTTTTGTCATGTTACTCTTGTTGATCACCCCATCATTCTGGACCATTAATTTTTAGTTGGAAGTTTTGGATACTTTCTTCCAGAGAAATTAGTTAATAGTGAAAGGAATGTGGCATTTGAAGGCAAAAGGCAAAAATCTGAGTTCCAGTGTTAGCTTACTGTGTGGTCCTAAATAAAGTCATTTAAGCCCGCTAAACCTCAATTTGTACATCTGAAAACATAGTTAAGTGTACTCACATATATCACGGCATTATTACTGAGAGGACCAGATTAGATATATGTCATATTATTTGTAAATTGCAAAGAACTGTACAAATGTTGGTTATCATTTTTGTTGTTTTCCAACTCTTTCACTCCAAACTTCTTAATGCGTCAACCCCATTTATATAATTCCTATGTGTCAGATTAGATATGACAGTATCACTTGAGAATGTATGTATGCTTCACTTTATTGCTGAAAATGTACATATCACCAAATTTTCTTACCAAGGTTTCATATTAGCAATAAATGAATAGCAATAATTACAACAGAAGAAATTTATCTATAAGCACTGCCCATCTCTCCTCATCTTCAAAGTAAAATAACTGCTTTTAGCTCGAGTAGGGAAATTAAATGCTCTCTCTGCTGCTTCTATTATAGCTTTTAAAAAACAATATTAAGTGATTTTTTGAGTTGATCTCATTTTAAAATTACTTTAATATTTTACTTGCTTGAGTTCCCATTGTTGAATTTTCTTTATCAGGGACTCAAGCAGGTTAAATAACTACTGCAGAAATGTCTTAAATCTCAGTACTATCGTTTGGCTGCCTTATGAGTTTCTCATCACTGGAGGTGTTAACAAGGTGAGACTGGATGGCTAGAAATGTTTTAGGTGGATATCATAGATCATATAGAGCTGCGAACTGGAAAGCTGCTGATTGTATGTTGTGATCCTTACTTGTGTTTTTTCCAATTTAGATCATGAACGTGCTTATATATAATTATTTCCTTCAAATATTGCTTATTCTACACTTTGGGAATGCTTGCTAGGGAATACTTGAGTAGCACATGAAAAATATACAATTTGTGTGCGTTACCAGTTTTCGACGTATTTTTTTCTCTTTTGGATACTCATAATACTTTATGTTCATCTTATGTCATTTATCTCATTCTGTCTAATAAAAACAGATTTGTTTATTTCTCTAATTGCCCTTACTTAGGTTATGAAGTTCTTCTGTGGAGGTAAGATATTTAATAATCTCTTATACCCCACATTAATTTGTATAGATCCAGTACTCAATAAAAAGTTGTCAAATTTAATTTATTTTCATTGGTACCTAAAACTTGGAGGGAAAGTTGCTCTTGATTAAAGTAGCTTATACTCCATTTCTTTCCTGTCTGCCAATCATAGAATATACTCTTTACAAATATCATTCTGACTTAGGATAATTTTCTAATATAGCAATCTTATTTACCCAATGCCCTTAAAAACATCTAATAACCTAATTATTTTTAAAAGGTTCCATTTCATATATTTCCAAATGGTATCCAAAAGTACTTACAAATAAAAAATTTACCCTAAATGAGCTGTAGGTATAGTGTTCCCACGCGAAATGTAAAGTTATGGGGGCTAATCTGAGGTACTTTCTGTGGATTTTTGAGGTTAAATTACTGGTAATGAAGCAATTAGTAATCATTCCAAACTGGATACTAGAATAACTTCATTGTTTCATAACTGGTGTCTTTGAATCTTTGGTCTCACTTTGATCAATGTGAGTTTATGAGAATCCTTAAAGTCTGGCATACTTCTTCTGCCCGGTAACTTTTCTTAGGGATCTCACCTCTTTTCTTGCAACCTTTCTCCACTGCCCCCCATTGAAAAAAAAAACACATAGGATCTCAAAAACTAAATAAGTATATTTTATTCCTGGAATATCTTTTAAAAATTGCAATGTTTTTAATCAAGGAAAATCATTAGCTACATTAATATTGGTGAATTACATGCTGTAGTCATCATATTTTAATGAATCTTCTCTAATATTTTTAGTTCTGAGTTTGTAGAAAATAGCGGCTGCTGCTCTGGTTAAAAGACTTTTCAACTGGTGTGTTCATCTATAATTTTTTAAGAACAACTTTTATAATAGTGAGAAGAAAATGTTTCCTCCTCATAGAAACTCTGGCAAAATATCTTGGCATTTGCACAGAATTTAAAAACAAATGGGAATCACTTTGAAATATTAGAAAAGTCAAGAAACTGATTCTAGCTCTGGCTCTGTCATTGACTGCTTCTTCCTTTCTTCATGTTTTAAATGAGGGAAATAGATTAGTTAATTTCTAAGACCTCTTTCAACTCCACTAACATTCTTTAATTGATAGCATTTATTAGGAAGAAATAGCAAGATCTGTTTATGGACTGTGATAGGATATCAGTAAAGGGATGTGAAAAAGATATCTAAAATTTTTAGCCTTGGACCGTTAAAGAATGATCAATCCATGTCCCCCAAAATGGAGGTTTTGTGTTAAGGGTAGCCAGGTTGAAGATGACTTCTGTTTTGAAAAGTTAAATTTAAATTAATATCTTCTAAGAGTTTATGAGACTCATGGGAGTGGCCACTGCATGGTAATATGGCATAATATTATATTGTATGGATATGGTTTAAAAAGTATAGGTAGTACTGAAAAACATCAGTTCCTTTCCTCATCCCTTTTAACTTCCTAGATCAGTTTCTCAAAGACGAAGACTTGGAAATAATTTTTACTTTAGCAAAACTTTCTATTTACTTTGTGCTGGGATAGATGAGGTACTCTTTCTGCTACCTCCCCATCTCCCTTCTTCCGTCTCCTCTCAGTATGTTACTCTGTTTTCAGTTAAATCAATAAGCAAATGTTTACATTATTTTGAATATGTGCATATTATAAATATGTTGCTTATTGTATTTCCAGCTAATACTCTATGATTATATTTCTTTTTTGTGTAGATCTTTCCCCCACAGTTTCTAATTATATTTCTTTTATTCCTGTAATGCATTTCTTATACTATTTATTTTTTTTTGAAAAGCTCCATTACATCTAGTTCCCTTACTTTTTCCCTACACTGGGAAAAATTGTAAGTAGTCTCTTTTTTTCTTTTCTGATTTTGTTTATGGTGTATAAAAATATATTTCACTTTAATATATTGGTTTTATATCCATCAACTTTGCTAAACTTTATTAATTCTGATTTCTCTGTTGATTCTTTTGAGTTGTCTCTCTACGCAGTCTTATCATCTGTGAATAATATTTTTGTTTCTTTTCTTTCAACTATGGCTAGGACCTATATTAAATTCAAGTTTATCGTATTTTATTTAGGATTTTTGCATTTATATTCATTGGTAAGATTGGCTTGCAATTTTCCTTTCACACTCAGTCCTATTTAGGTTTGATGTCAAGGTTATGCTAGCTTTATCTTTCTCCTGTTCTTTGGAAGAGTTTGGTTAGATTTAAAATTTTTGTTCTAGCTTAATTGCGTTATGGTTAGAGATCACATTTTGTATGAATTCCTTCCTTTGAAATTTGTTTAGACTGGGTTAAGGCTTAGTGTATGGTCAGTTTTTATAAATATCCAGGATGTGCCTGATATAAATGTGTTCTTCATTTGATGGGTACACTGTATTATATATGTTGATTAGAACAAATTTGTTATTCATGTTCAAATCTTTCTACATTTTTACAAATTATTTTGTTTACATGTTCAATCAACTGTCAGAGGTCTGTTTAAAATCTCCAGCTATGATTGTGGATTTGTGTATTTCAATTTAAGGGCTTTTTCTTAGTATCTTTCTTGTGAACCAAACCTTTTATCATTCTCAAGTGGCCCTGTTTTATCTTTCATAATGCTTTTGCCTTAAAGTCTACTTTGTCTGAAATTAATATGACTATACCAGCTTTCTTTGGTTATTATTTGTGTATAAGTTTTTAAATCTTTTATTTCAACCTTTCTGTGTAACTGTATCTTTTTAATGACTCTGATAAATAGAATACATGTTAGAATTTGCCTCTTTTTTTGTACTCTAAGGGTATTTGTCTCCAGAATTTTTCTCAATGTACTTACTTTCCTAACTTATTAGTAGAAAGATTTTCAAAAAATTGAAAGAAGATATGAGCACCATTGTACCTTTGTTTCGATTCAACACTTGTTAGCATTTTGCCATATTCACTTTATAGCTTTATGTCTCTTGCTCTTCAGAATGTCTATGTATGTGCATATGTTTAATGATTATACGTGTATACATTTTTGTTTTGCTAAGCCATTTAAAAGTAAGTTGCAGATATCATGACGCTTTATATGCCTAAATACCTCAGTGTACATCATGCCTTACCTAAGGAAAAGGTCATTATCCTACATAAACATGAAATCATTAACACACTTAAGAAAATCAACAGCAATTTTAAAGTATCATCTAATATTCAAGTCACATTCAAATTTCCCTAATGGTCCTAAAAAGTCTTTTATAGCTGTTCATGTACTGCATATGTATATTCTCTTAAATTTTTAAAAGTCTGGAATGTGTTGGAAGAAAATTTTCCATGGATCTCTTGTATCTCTGTACATCTTGAGAAAAGAGGCGCTGTCTTTGTTCTGAACTCTTTTTCAAGGATGTTTTGTAGTGAATGACTTGGAAAATGGAGATAGAATTTCCCTTTGGAGGAGAGGGCAGGTTTGTTTACCTTCTAGTATAATAAAGATAGTATCTCGGGCCAAAGGTCAAACAAGCTTACTGTCTATTGTAAAATATGTGGGCTCCCTAAATACCCAGTTTCTCCCCTGTAACAATAATGCACTGCATGTGAAGGCATTACCTTGTCTGCTTTGCACCACCCTATGGGAATTAGGGCTCAGGGAAGCCAAGGCTATTACTATGAGTAATAAATTGGCTAAATGATTTGTGATCAAGAAGTCTTTTGCCAGCATCCATGAAACTGTGGCAGGCTAACTTGTTAGCTTCCAAGTAGGGAAAAGTCTCAGACCCTTCCCAGATCTTGACCGAATGGTCTTCCCACACTTTATTTCATGACACTGATTTTCTAACAGCTTCATTGAGATATAATTTACATACCATACAATTCACCATTTAAAGTGTATAATTCAGTTGTTTTTAGAATATTTACGGAGCTGTGCAAACATCACCAAAATCAACTTTAGAACATTTGTATCAACTCAAAAAGAAATTCCACGTCCCTTAGCTGTCACTTCCCAAAGTGGGTTGCACCCATTTTGCATTCCTACTAGCAATGTATGTGAGTTCCAATTTCTCCACATCCTCAATAACACTTGCTATTATCTGTCTTTTTGATTATAGTTATCTAGTGTGTGTGTGAAGTGGTATCTCATTGTAGTTTTGATTTGCATTTCCCTGATTGCTAATGATGTTGAGCATCTTCTCATGGGCTTATTGGACATTTATATATCTTTTTTGGAGAAATGTCTATTCAGATCCTTTGCCTAAATTTTTAAAATTTTTTAAAATTTTTAATTATTATGGGTACATTACAGTTGTATGTCTTTATTGGGTACATGTGATGTTTTGATACAGGCATACAATGTGAATTAATTAAATCAGGGTAATTGGGGTATCCATCACCTCACGCATTTAACATTTCTTTGTGTTAGGAACATTCCAATTCCATTCTTTTAGTTATTTTAAAGTATCCCCTACCTTACTGTTGATTATAGTCACTTTGTTGTGATATCAAATATTGTTCATTCTATCTAACTATCTAACAATATTTTTGTACCCATTAACCATCCCCACTTTACCCCCTCCCCAGGCCCCCCGCTACCCTTAGCAGCCCCTGGTAACCATCATTCTACTCTCTGTCTCCATGAGATCAATTGTTTTTAATGTTTATTTCCCACATATGAGTAAAAACATGCGAGATTTGTCTTTCTCTGCTTGGCTTATTTCACTTAACATAATGTTCTCCAGTTCCATCCATGTTGTTTCAAATCCATTGCCCATTTTTTAGTTGGATTATTTGCCTTCCTAATGAGTTATAAGGATTCTTTATATATTCTGGATATAAGTCCCTTATCAAATATATGACTTACAAATACACTTTCCCATTCTGTGAATTGTCTTTTCACTTTCATGATAGTGTCCTTTGAAACACAAAATTTTTAAATTTTGATGAAGTTTTAAAAAAATTAATTTTGATGAAATTATTAAAAACTATTTCTATTTTTCTTTTGTCACTTCTGCTTTTGGTGTCGTATCTAAGAAGGCTTTGACTAAACAAAGGTCAAGAATATTTACTCCCATATTTTCTTCTAAGAGTTTTATCCGTGATCTATTTTAAGTTAATTTTTATGTATGATGTGATGAAGAGGTCCAAGTTTTTTCAATTGCCTGTGAGTATCCATTTGTCCCAGCAGTATTTGTTGAAAAGACTATTCCTTCCCCCAGTGAAAGTCCTTGGCACCTTTGTAAAAAATCAGTGCACCAAAGATGTATGGGTTTATTTCTGGACTCTGGTCTATATGTCTGTCATTATGCCATTACTACACTGGTTTGATTATTTTAGGTTTGTAGCAAGTTTTGAAATTGGGAAGCATAAGTCCTTCAACTTTGTTCTTTTTCAATATTATTAATATTTTGGCTTTTGGGGTTCCTTGCAATGCCATATGAATTGCATATTAATTTTAGGATCAGCTTGTCCATTTCTACAAAAAAAAAGCAGTTGGAATTTTTATAAAGTTTGCCTTGAATCTGCAGAAAAATTTGGGGAGTGTTACCATCTTAGCAATATGAAGTCTTCTGATCCACAAACATGGGATATTTTTCCATTTATTTAGGTCGTCTATAAATTCTCTCAACAATGTGTTTTGGTTGCTACAGTGTAAATTTTGCACTTCTTAAGTTTATTCCCAAGAATTTTATTCTTTTTTTTTCCCCTTAGAGACAGGATCTCACTCTGTTGCCCAGGCTGGAGTGCAATGGCATGATCATAGCTAACTGTAACCTCAAACTCCTGGGCTCAAGCAATCCTCCCACCTCAGCCTTCTGAGCTCCCAAGTGGCTGGGAGTAAAGGCATGCGCCACCATGCCCAGCTAATTTTTAAATTTTTTTTAGAGATGAGGTCTTGCTGTGTTGTCCAAGCTGGCCTCAAACTCCAGGCCTCAAGCCATCCTCTTGCCTTGACCTCCCAAAGCACTGGGATTACAGGAGTGAGCCAATGCAGCTGAGTAGAATTTTATTCTTTTTCATGCAGTTGTAAATGGATTTTTCACTTAATTTCATGTTAGTGTATAGAAATACAATTGATCTTTGTATATTGATCTTGTACCCTGTAACCTTGCTAAACTCGTTTATTTGCTGTAATAGGATTTTCTGTATACAAGGGTATGTCATATGTGAATAGAGATAGCTTTACTTCCTTCTTTTCAATATGGATGTTTCATTTCCTTGCCTAATTGTCCTGGATGGAGCCTCTAGAACTATGTTGAAAAGAAATGACAGAGTAGACATTCTTGTCTTGTTCCTGGTCTTATAGGGAAATGATTCAGTCTTTCACCAGTAAGTATGATGTTAGCTGTGGGTTTTTTGTAGCTGCCCTTTATCAGGTTGAGAAAGTTACATGCTATTCCCATCTTGATAGTAATGTTCCCTCTTTTATTTCTGATTTTAATAATTTGAGTCTTTTTTTTTCTTTTTTTCTTGGTGGTTTGTTACTTTTGTTGACCTTTTCTAAGAACCAACTTTTGGTTTTTTTTGTTTTCTCTATTCTTTTTCTATTCTGCATTTCATTAATTTCAGCTCACATCTTTATTCTTTCTTTCTTTCTCCTTGCTTTAGGTTTAGCTCGCTCTCTTTCTCTAATGTCTCAAAGTGGAAGGGTAGTTTATTGACTTGACATCTTTTTAAATATAGGCATTTACTGCTATAAATTTCCCTCTAATCACTGCTTTAAATGCATCCGATATGTTTTGGTATTTTGTGGTTTTATTTTCATTCACCTCAAGCTATTTCTAATATGCCTTGTAATTTCTCCTTTGACCTAAAGGTTGATTAGAAGTGAATTACTTCTTTTCTACATACTTGTGAATATCCCAAATTTCTTTTTGTTATTGATTTCTAATTTCATTCCATTGTGGTTGGAAAAATAGGTTGTATGATTTCAATCCTTTTAAGTTTAGTGATATTTGTTTTATGGTCTAGTGTATGATCTATCCTGGAAAATGTTTTGTGCATTCTTGAGAAAAAGGTGTATTTTGTTATTGTTGTGTGGAGTGTTGAGTAGATGTCTTTTAGGTCCAGTTGGTTTATAGTGTTGCTCAAGTCCTTTATTTCCTTGTTTATCTTCTGATTCACTGTTCTACCCATTATTTAAAAGTGGGGTATTGAAGTCCTCAGCTTTTGTCAAATTGTCTATTTCTCATTTCAATTCAGCCAGCTTTTGTTTCATGTATTTTGGGGTTCTGTTGTTAGATGCATCTATGTTTAAAATTGTTATGTCTTCCTGTTAAATTGAACTTTTTATCATTATAAAATGTCTATCTTTATCTCTAATAATTTTTTTTGTTTTAGAATATATTTTGCCTGTTATTAGTATATCCACTCCAGCTTCCTTATGGTTGCTGTTTACATGATTATATTTTTTCCATCCCTTTACTTTCAACCTTTTTGTGTATTTTAATCTAATGTGTTCTGTAGACACCATTGGATCTTGCTTTTTTATAAAGTCTGACAATCTCTAGCTTTTTTTTGGCTTGTTTAATCCATTCATATTCAATGTTATTAGTTTAGTTGGATTTTTGTCTGTCATTTAACTTTCTGTTTTCTGTGTCTCATGTGTTTTTTTTTTTGTTCTTCTGTTTCTCCTTTACTTTTTACACAGTTACAAACACCTTAGAATACTAAACTTCTCTCACTCTGTCCTGACTTACATTATATTACCAATGTGTTTTAATTTTATATTTTTAATGCCACAGCTGTTTTTATAATTGTGTTTTATAGTTGGTATTTATTTAAATTCAATCATAACTTTACCACTTTTTTTGTTTTTCATTCTTTTTTGTATTTTAGACCATTTGTGGGGTTCTGCTGGGGGCACACTTTCTCAGTTTTTGCTGGTCTAAAAATATCTGTGTTTTGACCTTGTCCTTGAAAAATATTTTCACTGGGTAAAAAATTATAGATTGGCAGTTTTCTCTTAGCATATTAAAGATGTCATTCCATAGTCTTCTGGCTTCCATTATTGCTTCTGAGAACTAATCTGTAAATTAATCTTCACTCTTTTGAAGGCAGTCTGTCTTGTCTTTCTTGATGCTTTTAAGGTCTTTCCTTTGCTTTTATGTTCTGCAGTTATGCTCTGTTGCACCTAGTTTGGGGTTTTATTTTTCTTCCGTTGGATCTGGTTTACTTCTCAAATCACACATATCTTTTATTTTTTCATGAAAAATCTTAGCCATTGTCTCTTCTACCCCATTCCCTCTCTCACCTCTTCTTCTAGAACCCCAATTACCTGTATATTATATTTCCTCACTCTTTCTTCCATGTCTCTTAACAATTATTTCACATTTTCCATTTGTTTTATCACTATGCTACATTACATGTAATTTTTTTTAACTTTACCAAATTTTTTAACTTCATCAGGTATTTCTTCAGATGTATCTAGTCTGTTGTGAAGCCCATCTATTGAGTTTTAAATTTCAATTATTATAGTTTTTACTTCTAGAATTTATATTTTGTTTCAATTTAGGTATGTCATTTTAAAAAACAATTTCCAGGTCCCTTTATTATTTCCAAGTTTTAAAAAAATGTCTTTCGTAATTGTAAAACTAGTTATTATATATTTTGTGTCTAATAATTCCAATATCTGAAATTTTTGCTGAGTAGTTTCTGCTGTCAAATGCTTCTTTTGGTTTTTGCTTACAGTATTTTGCTTCCTTTTATGCTTAATGATTTTTGAGTGAGACAACTCATTTTCCTTTCAAAAATGATGTACTAGAAATCTTTGAAGTTTACTATGAAGATATGTTCTTCTACATAGAATTTGCATGTATTTCTGCCCAGCCTCTAGGAGGTCAAAGCAATCAGAGTTCACTCTAAACAAATTCTCAGTTTGAGGTCAGTGGGCCTGGTAATGCTAATCTGGATTGCAAATTTGTGTGAGGACCAGTTTGTGATTATAATTTTTCAAGGATCTTTTTTCCTATGTTTCTCTGTTGAGAACCAAGATTTCTTTTCTTCCCATTTCCTGGGAGTGGGATTCTAGGGTACACCCTTACTCTAAAGAAGTTATTTATAAAACAAAAATGCAAATTCTCCATGTTTGGCAAATACCCTCAGGGCAAAAGTTTTTCATCGGTCAATTCACTGTTTTTTTCCCTAGATTTCAATTTGATAAACCCTATTGTGCTTCTCTCTGATGGTTTTAGAAAGATGTTTTTACATTTTTTCCACACATTTTTAGTTTTTTTTTTTAGGCATATCCATCTGCATACCTGACTAGTTACATTATTGGAATATTTCTTATTTCTTTATGCCATTATTTTGTAGCATATGTCTTCTTGGAACACCTGAATCAAAATCACTTAGAGATGTTAATTAAAATTTCAAATTCTGCTATTCAACTTCTGGCTTACTGAAATAGAATCTCTAGAATGGGTTGCTGGTATCTGAATTTGTGTGAGGTTCTTTAGATGACCCTAATACATACAGAATTTGTTTTGATTTGTACTTTTAAGTCTGATATCTTGTATTTTTATTGTAGCAGCCTGAGTTCTAAATTTATTATTTTCTATACTTATCCTAGAACCATATCTTGAACAATCCATTATTTTCACATCTGTTTGATATGCCAATTACAATAGTAATTGTGTGTGTGTGTGTGTATGTAGGTCTGTTTTTTGGCCTTTCTATTTTGGTTCATTGAGTTGCCTAGTCTTTGAGCAGTACCATACTATTTTAATTATTATAGTTTTAAGATGTGTTTTACTGTGTGATAATATAAAACCTTCCTTACTTTATATTTTATTATTTTCTTCCATAATAAAAAATTTAAAATATTAATATAGTTGCACCATTTTATTGCTTTAACAATCTTCAGTGATTTTGAAGCATTAAATAGTTTTTTTTTTCCATAGTTTTGAAAAGATGCTTTTTGGTCTTATCTCCTTCTATGCTTTTTTCATATGGACTTAGCCTTTTAGCCTGAGGTTCTTAATATTCATTTTACCTGATTCTTTGCCCCCAAACAATTTTGTATTTTAATCTTAGTGCTTAGCATGGTCATTTTTCCTCCAGATATCTTTCTGCCCATCCTTCCAAATTGAAGTCCAGGTATTCACTTTCTTTACAGAACCTTCACTAATACTCCAAGGCTCAAGGGAACTGCCTTTCTTAATTTTGATAGCAGTTGTTGACTATATCACTCATTTTTCTTGGCAAATCCTACAGAATCACAGACTGTCAAAGATGGAAGCTACCTAAGAAGATCATATTGTCTACATTTGTCCTTTTACAAATGAGAAAACAGCTCTAGAGTATGGGAATGACTTGTCCATGGTCTCCTAATTATTCAACTGCTGAAGTAAACTCAAGATAAATTTCTTGTATTTTAGAGATCTTTCCATTAACATTGTCTGCTATATCATTATTCCATTGTATTTTAATTTTATTTTCATTTGTTTGTGCCTAGTTTCTTTTTCTTTTTTTAACTAACAAGTTCCTTAAAGGCACTACCCATATCTACACATTTTTTTGTACAACTCATAGACCTAATCTTGTGCTTGTGCTTAATAGACACCTAATCAATATCAATAGATGTTGGTAAAAAACAAGTTGTTCCATTAACCAGACGTCAAATTGAGGCTATTTCCTTGTGGGTCCCACTGTTATAACTGTATAGAAAGTGGCATCTAGTGGTTGGTGTGTGTATTACAATCGCCTATTTTTTGTTTTATTTTGTTTTAACCCATGAGTACCAGTCATTTTCATAACCTAAGTAGAATAAATAGAATATAACTTAAATTTTTAAATTGAATTTAAACAAACTTATCTATAATTCCCAAATGTTTCAAGCAGTAATCTCTCTAAAGTATAACTATGTTAATTAAGAAGTGTAAAAAAATGAAATTACTAATTTTTGTGATTAGTAATCTCATTAATTTGTGAAAAATATGTAAATATTAGTTGTGTAAAACATTGTGTAAAATTACTTGTAAAATTACACACAAGAGTATTTAAGGTTTTGTTTATAAATTATATTACAAGTTGGGGGCTATTGTTGGATACAGAGAAATCAAAAATACAATTGTAAAGAAAGGTCACATAGTATCTGGTCCATATTATTGAAATCCCAGTAGGCAATTAGGCCTTGCATTATTCTCAGGAGCTTATTTGTATTTAAAAGAGGAAGGTCTCTCAATAAAAGTTAAAGATGGAAAGTTACACTATATTCTACTTACAACAAAAACTCATGCACATATTCACATATAAAGTGCAGACATACATTTCAAAGTCAAATGATAATGATTATTCTTACATTAACAACCATTTGGAGTATCACTGTCCTTTACCCCTCCATTAATGCATGAATGTGGACAATATACACAATCTAATTCAGTGACAATGACCATTGACAGTTCTTATCTTGTGAACTTGTATATCTTCTTGTGAATTAGTATCTTTTAGATTTTGTAAATTCCATATTTGTGTTTGTACAAAAAATATTATATATTAATTAACTTCTGTTCCTGGCACATTGTAATATACTTTTTTATATGTGGGTTCATCCTTCCCATTAGAGAGCAATGATATACTGTCTTTATCTACCTGCACGTAACGTAACATAGTGGCTGGCACATAACAGGTGATCAGTAAGTATCTGTTGAATTAGTTATATGTTAATATATTGGAGGGAGCTGTGTCTTATTCATCTTTATATGTCTAGCACCTAACTAGTTTTCTGGCCTCTAATAATACTCAATTCATATTTGATGAATGAGTAAGTCTGAATAAGCCTATTTAATCTGTAATGTAGTTAGCATATAATAGTAAAATCAGAGTGTATAACCTAATCACCTATGGATAATAAATAATGGCTGTGTAACACTTTCAGTTTGAAGTGTCAGGAGCACATCTTTTATTGGAACAGCCTCTTGCAGTGAGTGAGAGATTCATCCAACATTAAGCCATTGATGTTTGCTCTTATAACCAGGAAAAGAGGTTTCAGCATGAGGGTGGCTCCTAGTTGCAGCTGAGTTGGTTGGGAGTGCTGACTAAAAGGATGAGGTCAGTACTTTGATAAAGGCTGGGGAAGGTACTCTGGTAGTTTGCTAGAGTAAAGGAAATGTTGAACAGGAGGCTAAGGTATTTTTTAAGTTATAGGCTCTCAGGGTTGAGCATTGATGAGCATTATTTGGTATTTATATCACATAAAGGTTTTAGTAAGTCATTCTGATATCTGTTTGATGAAAAGCATACCACCTTCTTGTATATAAATACTGAGCTATCTGTATATGTTAAACTAACTTGTTTTTCTAAGCAGTTAGTTTTCTAAGAGTAAAGGATAGTTCTGGATGGCAGAAGTCATCTATTATCTCCTTGTTTTCCACAGGTTTTTATTTTAGAGGATGATATTTTTCTGGCTTCAGGACCTCAGTTCCTAAAGTGAGTGAATAAACTTGTTAGTAGTGGCTACTTAGAACATCTAGGCTGTGGGAGCAGCATTTGTGGTAAAGCTTGGAGCTGTTAGAGACTGATCTACTATTAGTGATGAAGGAGTGGAAATAAAGAAAAGAAAGGTGGTAAAAGATAGTGTTGTGTATTTTATGCTCCATGATTGCTCATGAATACGGAGAAGCTAGTGACTTGAAGTGGTAGGCATCCTTGGCTAGTTGCCAAGGTCATTGCTAATATAGATTCAGAGGTAATTTCTTACAAGCGATGTTAGAAAAAAAAAGAGTTCCTAAGAGCTTGGACAAGTAGCAAATCATATTACAGGGAAGTTGTAAGAATTTCTTTTCCATTTTAACATCTTCATAAAAAGATATTTTTCACTTTAAAATTATAAAAATTACACTGGCCCATTTTGAAAAGTTCAAACAGAAATGTATACAATAAAAGGTGAAAGCTTCCCCAGAAGTAACCATTGTTAGCAATTTGGTATATATCATTTCAAATATTTTTCTGGTATTTACAAGTCTGGATTGTTGACTGCTGTTGAGCTGTAAGTCAGAGTCTGGCTTTCAGTTTCATATTTAATGATTTTCCCCTTTCTCTTTCTTGTAGGCTTGCTATGGGTGTTCTCCAGGATCAAAGTGTGAATGTAGTGGTATAAAAGGGGAAAAGGTAAGATCTGAGATTGGCTTTTGAAAATTTAGTAAAACCAGTAAAATAGTGGTTTTTTATATATATATATATATATATATATATATATATGTATATATATATATTTAACAAAACATGGCTTCTATCTCAACAGTTAATTAAATAAAATGAATTCTACCAGACTGCTGATTTAGAGCACTTATTAGACTCTATCTTAGGGATCAGCAAACATTTTCTTAAAGGCCATATAGTAAACATTTTGGGCTTTGTGGGACACATAAGGTCTCTGTTACATATCCTTCTCTCCTTTTTTTAACAGCCCTTTTAAAGTGACTAAAGAAAACATTCTTAGCTCTTGGACCATAGAAAATAAGCCTCTGACTACATGTGGCCTGAGAGCTATACTCTGCCAAACTCTGATCAATCTTGTTGAAGTCATTGACTTAATAAGCAAAATGAGGGGGAAAATGCTTAAGGAGGAAACTAAACATTTATCAGGCTACTAATCTGTGCTAGGTACCATTCCAGGCAATTTCATGTATTTTTATCTAGTCTATGCAGGTTAATAATAGGTAAATGTCTATTTTTTATCTTACTTTTCTCACAGCGGCACCTCCTATTGTATAGCTATTGTGATTATAAGGTAAGTATTGGTGAGGATTAAATAGCATAAACCTAACCACTATGAGTCAATGACTGACATCAAAATTAGAAAATTAAAAAGGGACAGTGAATTATAGCTTAAAGAGAATTGCTCTGGAAGACAGAGGATTGTACTCTAGTCTCCACTTTTTGGGGCTCAATAAATATTTTTTAATGAATGAGTGTTACTAATTATATATGAAGAAATTTGGGACAATATCTCTGTGGTGTATTCCACTTAGAGATATAGAAGGGACATTAGCATATTAGAGATGCTTAAAAGTCTTGGAGCAGAGAAACCTATTTGTTTTGTAATGCTCTATTTCCAAGCACCATTTGATCATGTAATCCACTTTCCACCTAACAGAACACCTATTAATATTAACTGACTAGTGTTCTACAGAATACTTATTTGAGTAACATTAGTTTGAGGGGAGCAGTTTTGCAGTAAGGGTGCTTTCTGTAGTGGTAAAAAGACCAAGCAAGATTAATTTCAGATAATAGTGGAGTGATGTTTATCAAATTAGCTCTTCTTGAGATAAGAATTAAACACTTCTTGGACAAAATATAATAGCTATTTGATAGCACAGGAAAGTAACTAAAGGAAGAAAGTAGAGAGGATTCTACCCTTGAAAGAAAGGAAGTACACCAGGTGAATTTGCGTTTATATGGCTTTCTCCTGGGTATACCTCTCAATCTGCATGGCAGAGGATGGCTGGAACCCAGACAAAAAGTCAATCTGGCTGGCTTGAGAAGTCACTGGACAGAGTTGAGGATGCCAGAATAGCTGGAAAGTGAGGGGGATATGCTGGAATGGAGGGAAGAGCCCAAAAATTTGCTTGAAGACTCTATACAAATTTTTGGTTAAATTCTGAACCTTATATGTATAGAGGTGGATTCATACAACCCAGAAAAAAGGAATAGCTAGAAGGCTGCAATAACTAAGCATAGATTTAACTGCTGTCCATTGAAGGAAAACAATTTTAAGTTTGAGTTCGGCTGGGTTAACTGTATTTCTTAAAACAAAAGTTCAATCAGTACTCTTCAGAGGAAGATAAGAGAATCCAGAATCTCTACATATTACCTACTGTGTCCAGTATGCAATTAAAACTTACCAGGTAAAAGTGATCCATAGTCAAGAAAAAGACCAATCAATGAAAACCAACTCTGAAATAACACAGATGTTAGAATCTGTAGACAAAGATTTAAAACAGAAAAGATAAATATATTTGTTGATTTAAAGGAAAATCTGCTCATAATAAGTGAACAGATAAGGAATCACAAGAGAACAGTGGAAATTATGTTTAAAAAGGAAAATCTAGATTTAAAAATAAAATATAAGAAAAAACAATTCACTATATGGGGCTTAACAGCAGAATGGAGATTACAGAAGAAAGTCTGTGATCTTAAAGATAAATCAGAAGAAATGATCCAATCTGAAGAGCACAGAGAAAAAAATGAAAAAAATGAATAGGGCCTCAGTGACCTGTGTGACAATATCAGATAATCTAATACAAATGTAAATGGAGTCCCACAAGGATGGGAGAGAAAGAATAGGGAAGTAAAAAGAAAAAAATAAATAATAGTGCAGTAATAATGGAAAGAATTGTCCATACTTGGTGAAAAACATAAATTTACAGATATAAGAAGTTCAGCAAATCTCAAGCAAGATAAAAACAAAGGAAACTACACCTAGACCCATCATAATGAAACTACTGAGAAAACAGAGGTTAAAAGAAAATCTTGAAAGAAGCTAGAGAAAAAATTCACATTATATATAGTGGAACAATGGTATGAATGATGAATGATAGTGGACTTCTTACCAGAAAGACTGGATAATGTATAACAATGTAAAAACATCATTAGGGAGATGAAAAATATCTGCAGATACAGCTATTATGTACAGTGAAAATATACTTCAAAAATAAAGGCAAATTTAAGAATTTTCTGATACTTAAAAAATAGAGAATTCTTCACCAGCATTCCTGCACCAAAATAAATATAAAGAAATTTTCTCAGGCTAAAGGGAAATGTCACTAGATGGAAGTGTGAATTTATAGGAAGGAATAAGAAGCACAAGAAGTGGTGTATATGCGTGTAAATATAAAAGACTATATCTTCTTTTTGTGTTAAATAACACAAAAGTCTGTTTAAAGCATAACAACAGAGCTTCAAAATACACGAAGCCAAAACTGACAGAATTAAAGGGAGAGACAGACAAATCCACAATTATAGTTACAGATTGTAACATTCCTATATCAGTCACTGGTAGAACTAGGAAAAAAGTCAGTAAAGGCATAGATGATTTGAATTCCACTATTAACAACCTTATGGCCGTATAAAGAACTCTACATCCAACAACTACAGAATATGATTTTTTTCAAGGGCACATGGAATTTTCACCAAGATAGACTATATGATGGGCCACAAAACGAGACCCTCTAAATAACAAAAGATTGAAAACATCAGTATGTATTCTCTGACCACAATGGAATGAGTAAGTAATCCATAATAAAAAGATTTGTAGAAAATCTCCAACTATTTGGAACTTAGAAAGCACCTTTCTAAATAACTGATAAACCAAAGAAGAAATCACAAGGAAAATTAGAAAATATTTTTAGTTATGTTCCAAAGCACTGTACTGAAAATTGTGGGATGGACTTAAAGTAAAGCAGGGCCACGGTGGGAAATAGCTTTAAATGTCTATGTTAGAAAGCAAAACAGGTTTAAAACTGTTGGACCAAGTTTCCCACTTAAGAAGCTGGAAAAGGATGAGCAAATTAAATTTAAGTTAAGAGAAAGAAGGAAATAATAAAGATAGAAGTAGAAATATATGAACTAGAAAACAAACAATAGAAAAAACTTACACAGCCCAAAGTGGGTAACTGATAAACAATTAGCATGACTGATAAGAAAATAGAGAGAAAACATGTGACCAGTACCAGGGATGATTCTACACACATGAAAAGATCAATAAGGAAATATTTATAAGTAACTACAACAATAAATTTAAGTGAAATGGACAAATTCCTTGAGAAACATACATCACCAGAAGCTAAATAAATAAATGAGCAAATGAATTAAACAAGCAAAATATGAATAGTCCTATATCTACAAGGAAGTTGAATTATCAACCCTTCCCATAAAAAATTCCAGCTCTAGAAGGGTTCACTGACGAATGCTGTGAAACATATATGTAAGAGATGATGTCAATCTTGCATAAACTCATTCAGAAAATAGAGGGATAGAGAATGCCTTCTAACTAATTTTATGAAGTGAGCATAGCTCTAATACCAAAACCAGACAAAAACAAAATTACAAATACAGAAAACTGCAGATCAGTATCCCTTCTGAGCATATGCAGAAATTTAAAAAATTTTAGCGAATCAGATCTAACAACATGTAAAGTGGACAATACGTATGACCAAGTGGGATTTATGCCAGGTCATGTTTGCTTTAACATTTGAAAATCAAAAATTATGATTCACTATAATTAAAAGACTAAGAAAATTTTTAAAAGCACAAATAAATAAACCCACCATATAATTATCTCAGTAGATGCAGGGAATGCATTAACAAACAAAACAAAACGAACAAAACAAAACAAAACAAAAAAACCACATCCATTCCTGTGAAAAAATCTCAGCAAACTAGAAGAGATTACCTCAACCTGAAGAAGACTCTACCAAACCCCTACAGTTAAAATTATACTCATTGGAGGAAGACTGAATTCCTTTCTTCTAATTTCGGGCACATGTCTGCTCTCACCACTTCTGTTCAACATTGCCAGTATGGTGAGACAAGAAAAAGAAAAGAAGAGGCGTCCAGACTACAAAGGAAGAAATAAAACATTTTTCTTTTTCTTTTTTGCTAATGACATGATTTGTCAATGTAGAAAATTCTGGGGATAATACTAAAATGCTCCTAAAACTTACAGGTGAGTTTAGAAAGATCACAGAATAAAAAAAAACCAATAAATAAAAATCACTTGTATGTCTATAGTCTAACAATGAAAAATAGGAAATTGGGATTATAGTAATTCCTTTACAATAACATGAAAAATTTGAAATACTTACGAATAAATCAGACAAAAACGTGCAAGTCCTATACACTGAAAACTACAAAAGTATTGCTGAGGGAAATAAAAGAAGACCTGAATAAATGGAGATATATATCATGTTCATGGATCAGAAAACTTGCTATCATTAAGATGCCAAAAAAATCCCAATTTATCTATAGATTCAGTGCAACTCCAATCAAAAGACTTGTTTTTTTGGTAGAAATTAACAAGCTGATTCTAAAATTCAGATGGAAATGTGAATACAGCTTTCATAAAGGAGAACAAAGTTGGAGGATTTATAGTACACAATTCTAAGACTTAGTATAAAACTACAGTAAACAAGATAGCCTGTTATCAGACAAAGGAGAGATATATAGATGAATGGAACAGAATAGAGACCCACAGGTGTATAGTGAATTGGCTTTTTGACAAAAATGCAAAGGCAATTCACTGAACAAAGGATAGTCTTTTTAACAAATAGTCCTGGAAGAATTGGATGTGCATATGCACAAAAATGGGCTTTGACTCATAGCTTGCACTCTATATAAAAGTTAACTCAAAATGGATCATAAACCTAAATATATTAATAAAATCTAAATTTATAGATCGTTAAGAAGGAAGCAGAGCAGAAAATTCTTGTGACCTTGGGTTACACAGATATTTCATAGATATGACATAATCCATCAAAGAAAAGGCTGCTAAATTGTATTTCCTCAAAATTAATAACTTGTTCTTCTCTAAAGACATCATTAAGAGAATGAAAAGATAACCCACAGTCTAGGGAAAAAAAGTTTGCAAATCACATATCTGATAAAATACTTGTATCCAGAATATATAAAGAACTAAAAAATTAATAATAAAACAAACAATTCCAAATAATGTTTAATTAGAAACAAATTGGCAAAAAATTTTAAGACATCTCTTAAAAGCAGATATATGGATGTCAAATAAACACATGAAAAGATGCCCAACATTATTAATTAGGGAAATGCAAAGTAAAACCACAATGAGATACCACCATAAAACTATTAGTATATCTAAAATATCAAACTTTTAGCCATAGCATGTATAGGTGAGGATGTGGAGCAACTGGAATAATTATAGATTGCTGGTGCAAATGCAAAATGATGCAAACATTTTGGAAAACAGTTTGGCAGTGTCTTAAAAAGTTAAACATACACCTATTATAAGACTCTGTCCATTCCTAGGCATTTACCCATGAGAAATGACAGTGTGTCTATGCAAAACTTGCACATGAATGTTCATAGTAACTTTATTTGTAATAGCCAGAAACTAGAAACGACCTACCTGCCCATCAACAGGTAAATGTATCAAAACATTGCAGTACATCTATACATGGAATACTACTCAGCAACAAAAATAATGAACTATGGATACACACCACAACATGTTTGAATGTCCAGATAATTATGCTGAATGAAAAGTTAGACAAAAAGAGTACATTCTGTATGATCCCACTTATATAAAATTCTAGAAAATGTCAATTAATCAATAGTGACAGAAAGCAGATCTGTCAATGCCTTCAGTGTGTGGGGGGAGGGAGATAGGTGGAGGCATAAGGAAGATATGGGCACAAGGAAGCATTTGTGAGCAATGGATGTGTTCATTATTTTTATTGTGATGTTTTCACTGGTGTATATATGTGTCAGAACTTTTCAAATTGTATACTTTACATATGTGTAATTTATTGTATGTTAATTTTACCTCAATAAAACTGCTTTAAAAAATAAGCTTAACATAGAAATAATAAAACATCTAGATTCCCCTGAAGGAATGTGTCCAAGTGCACACTGCTGAAAACAAACAAAACTTGCCGGACTCCTGATGAGAACAAATTAACCAGTTGACAATCTAAAATCCATGCCACAGTCAAACATTACCTAAACAAAGTGTGCCCCTCTACCAGTGGCATCAGCATTTACTAGGAGCTGGTTAGAAATGCAAATTCTTAAGCTCCATAGCTGACCTACTCAGTCTAAGTCTGGTGGTGGGGCCAGGTCATCTGTGTTTTAATAAGCTCTCCATGTGGTTCTGATGCAAGCTGAAGTTTTAGATTTTCTGATCTGGAGTATTTCCATTTTGACAATTGCCAAAGATCCATCTTCTTCTCCTATTTACAGTACATCAAATATTTCTTTGTGCTATATAATTACAAAAACAAAACAGAAATTACACAAAACAGAAGACAAAATAGCCTATAATTGCATTACCAAATTAGGTCATTGTTTTAAATTGTTCATTAAGGGTCTTGCCTTGGCCATATGTTCATATAATTTTCACAATATTATAATCCAAAATAATTTTAATGTCAGTTATTGTTATAGCAGTTTGTTCTAATTTATATTTTTCCTATCCTCAGAAATTTAATTTTTTACCTGTTCATTTTATATCTTCCTTGAGAAACTATACTTAAAATATTTTTTTCATTCCCATGATCATGTAACTTTCTTATTGTGATTATAAAGTGCCTTTCCTGTAAAATGGTAACATTTTTATGGGCGCCTTTAACTCACAAACTAGGGACTGCTTCTCAGTAAATCAGATTGTTATCCTTCTTAATACTAGCTTACGGTATATAAACCAGCTGTATCACAAAAAGTTATCCTTTGTATAATTTCTCCTAACGCTCTTATTTTTTTAAAATTTTGGGCAAAAGCATGTGCCATAAACTTTATGTAATCCATTAAGGAAGTTCATTCATTGAATGAATATTTACTGAGTATTCTGTTGGGCACTAAGAATACAAGATTGAAGAAGACATGATTGATTAGATGAAGGAGTAATGGAGAGGGTAGAGTCAAGGTTATTACAAATTTCTGGCTGGGGTAGCTGGATTATGCTATTTCCTGGAATAGAGAAGCTGGTAGAAAATGAATTCAATGTTGTTTACATCAAGTTTACTCTTAGGAAAATTACAAAACTTCTCTTTGTCCTGATTCTTCATATATAAAATGGAAATAATAATAGTATCCACCTCATGTTATCATTGAGAGTATTAAATAAGATAAAACATGGAGAGAGTTTAGAATAATCTTTGGTACACAGAAAACAGTCAATGCATGTTAGCTATTATTATTGTTGAGTTTTAGGTGCCTGTGTGATATGCAAGTGTAGATGTTTAAGATAGTTGACTATGGAAGCCTAGCCTTTAGGAAAAAGAGTTGATATTCGAGATTTCCCAGGGAAAGAAAGAAGGTCAAAAAAGGAATCCAGTGTAATACCAGTATTTCAAGGACACGCAGAGAGAGAGAGAGAGACATACTGTTCCACAAAGGAAATATGAATGATTTTTTTATCCAAACATGGGCAGGCAGCATAAGCCAGATTTTTTTTTAAAGTTTGACCCCCAGAAATAGACACACTAAGCCATTTTCTGTTTGTGAGTGTTAGCAAAGTACAGGAAAATCTAGAGTAGTTGTAAGGGTTAAATGAGTGCCTGATAACAGGTAGCAAAGGGTAGGCACCAACACATACCCTCCTCACACAAGCCTTCTATAGTTTCTACTTTAGTAAACTTTCTACCTTTCAAAGGCTCAGGACTGCTCTTTCATTCTTTTTGCTACTGTCCAGTAGCTGATCTTCTGTCTTTCTTACTATAACATTGCTCGTTTGCTAGATAGGACCACAACATTATTTGACTATAATGCAAGGAGATTTCAGGATATACCATTTATAGTGTATAGTTTTATTAATACCAACACAATTAAGTTTTTTGGCACCCTTCACTTTCAATTTCTAGCTTATTCCTCTCTTATCTGTAGCCCAAATAGTAGTTTTGCTTCTGAGAAAATACAGCTTTCTTCAAGTTTTGGCAGAGGTATGCTCTAAATACCAGCTGAGATCCCAAAATTTAGCTGTTTTCCCCTTATGGAAATCTACTCTTACTAGATTTTTTTCCTTCTTGCTTTCTTTCTGACTGGAACTTGTGATCATATTTCTACTACTAGCTCTGTCAGTAATGGGCTATGTGATGATTTGAGGCAATCCAGCTGTAAAAATTTTTAAACTTTTAATTTCTCCCTTCTTGTCCTATTTCCTTTAAAATAATTGGGTAGAAGTTGATGAATACTTAAATTATCATAATTTTATGACTAATTAAAACAACAAAAGGTTATATTTCTAGAAAATAAAAAATGTAGTAGTATGTCAGTAATAATTATTGTCAAAGCTACAGGAATGTTTCAATCTATCATTAATTGGCTAACATTTGCTTCATTAGCTTTAAAGTGGTAAGTGGAAAGTGACCAGAAGTAGTCTTTTCAAAGTACTTATATTTATTATAGGATGATAGTTGAATTATTCAATACAAAATTATCTAAGCTCTTTAGACTAAACTTAGTACTTGCAACACACACACACACACACACACACACTCTTTGGGTGTCAGAATAAAAGTCTACTGTACCTTAATCTCTAGGGGTATGTGTCTTCAGTGGCCCATTAGTCAGTTGCCTTGTGGATATGGATACTTTCTCTTTCTCAGGTGCTGCCCAGGCTGTCACTGTAGGATCTGGTAAGAGGGTTCCCAGAACAAGGTCTGGACAGAGACAGCCTTCAAGCCTTAGGAAAGTAGAGGAACTGCTTGTAGCCCTGCAGTTGGAAGCATGTGCCATGGAGCTATGAGCTCTTGGGGTTCCTAAACTTCACAGTGGTGAATTCACTTTCTGTGATTGGATCCTCTAGGGGTGTTGGAGTTCACACCCTTACTATGATTGGCTATATGCAAATTAACCAACCCTAATATGTTAATCTGAATACCATTAGTACACATGCTGGCTCTGCTACCCCTACCTTTCTGGTTATAGGGATATTCACATCAGGCAACCCTACTGTATAGACGCTGATAAAATATGGTGGGCCCTCACTGGTAGGTAGGCAGCCCTCTTGTGCTGGTGTTGATAAGGGCTGCGGTCCAAACTGAGACTTGAGTCACAATTCAAATAATTATTCTGAGTAGAGGAATTGCTGGTGGTATTTTCTTTATTTTTTTCTAGCAGTGAGCATGTATTCCTTTTTTGTATTAATTTTATAATCAGAAAAAAATTATGAAATTTTTGATACTCTAAAGGCTTTTCTGGCTAATTTATCTCCCATCAGCTAATGAATTTCCATTCTGGTAATCCTGCAACTTTTCTACTTTGCAACAAATCTGGGAGCTTCTCTGATGGTTTCCTTTTACCTTTCTTTATCCCTGCCCCATAAGTCCTTATTTCATGTAACCCTTACAGACTTGGTTTCCTGGACTTATTATCATCTTCCCTGTTAAACTCTTGATGTCAATATGTTTAAATCTCACTTCATCTCTGATTTTTTTTATTTTTACAAGAAAGAGATTACATTACCATATATGATATAATTTTGGGATGGTTTATGTTTTTCCCCTCACGTCTTACAGGTTTCCCCATGTTAGTATATACTATGAATTTAGTATCATTATATTAAGTTAGTTTTGTCTAGATAGTCATTTGATCTCTTTGAATCTCAACCATACCTGTGTTTGGAAATTCATAAATGACCTTACCTTTCATTCTTGTTCAATTGCAGGGAGAGAGAGGGTTTCCAGGTTTGGAAGGCCATCCAGGTTTGCCTGGATTTCCAGGTCCAGAAGGGCCCCCAGGGCCTCAGGGACAAAAGGTATGTGTCAAGTTGCCAACCAGTGATACCAGATGAATTAACCCATCTTAAATGTGGGACTAGGTGTCAAATCAACTAAAAAGTTACAGAATTATAGCCATAAACTAATATTTAAATGAAACAATGGAAGTCTATACTTTTATTGTTTTTTAAAAACTGAATATTACTGCTATATTCAGATGCTTTTGGGAGATGCTGTTAATTCTATGTGCTTATTGGGATCCTTAACAAAAATTATGTTCATCAGGAGCTCAGCTAAACTGGAGAGAGCTGAGCTTCCAGGTGTTAGAGTATTTGATTAAGACAAGAAGCCAAAATGAAAGTAACAGTCAAGCCTTTACTCATTGACTGCTATATTGTAAGCAAGAAGTTAAGCTGGAGAAATTGCCGACTCCCCCACTGTTCCATTCTTCCCCATGGCACAGCACCAGCAAGGGTCAGATGTATTAGCACAGATTTGGGGAATCATTTCATTACTGAAGAAGCTCAGAACAAAAAGCTCCTGTGGTTGTATGGACCCAGGGGCATGGTGGGAGAAGGAGAAGGGCTAAGAGTGGAAAAGTACTGAGTCAGAGTGCAGAAAAAGTGTCTTCAAGGTTTACCCCTCCTCCCATAAGGAGGTCTCCACTGAAGGCCCCAGATAAAGAGTGCAGATATGCACAGGAGCATCCATGGCCAGCCAGGGGGAGCTTGAGTCTTTGACTGAAACTTCCTTCAGTGAATTCAGTGTATTGTATGTACACCAAGTCTGGTATGGGGAGGGCAGCAGTCCCCCATGAGGCCTACCATGAAGCCTTTGGTTGGGGCTGAAAAATCACATATAGGTGTTTAGACAGGAGCTAGATTCCTCAATTCTACCCCTTGATTTTTTAGGACCTGAGTGAGAAACATAAGCTGCCCCATTGTGGACCTGAATGGTTTTGACTTGAAGGGGCTATGTCAAAAACTGGATAGTTAGTCTGAGACCATAGTGGACCATGGTCGTGATCAATCATATTCCGAGCTGGATGATCAGGCTTGCCTGGAGGACTGAATGTAACCATGAGCCCTAGCTATTGCCAAGCCTGGAATAGATGTTCTATAGCTCACCTGATCTACTTTAGAGAACCATGAGGCTTTTTTCTTAAGTCTTATGATAGACTGTTTTACTTTGCCAGTTTCAATGATCTGGGTGCATGAGGTTGGTGCTGGCAGTCACACAGACCTCTCCTTAGTTTGCCAGCAGGAAGTTGAGGGCTATATGGTTATCCAGTACTACTCAGGTGAAGGAATAAGGGCTGCTCTGTTGTGCTTCCAAAGCCAAAGTAGTGTCATTAATGACCTCAGCAAAGGTCAAGGACAGGTTGTGCACAACCTTTTCTAATTGAATGACCCTGACAAAGGGAAAAGTTGTCTGGAGCATACACATGAGTAGAGAGTAGGTAATGCCACCTGACAATTCTCCTGAGTAACCAGATTCTATCTGGTTTTGGGTAGAGTTTCCATCTAACTCTGTGTAGTGTGATATGCTTAATGAGAGGGGCTGTTTTGAATATTTGGGAGTCTCCTATCAATGCCCTATATGTGCATGTTACACCTGTAGAAATGTTGAAAGCCTGGTTTTTCCAAAAGAAATAATACCCCAAGGGGAATGTACAGAGTCCTGGGAATGTAAGATTCATTCATTACTATAGTGGTCAACCAGCCAAAAGTCCCTCCTGGTGGGCAGGGTACTTGAGTGGAATTGGAAAATTTGTGTAAGGTGGGGGCAGGTATAGAGCAGGAAAAGGCACCACTATCAAACCCAAAATAGCTCCAATGGCAGATCCTATGTCCCTTTTCCCATATGTTTCAGTTGTTCCCATGTCAGACAGGAGCCATTTAACATCTGAGGAGGCAGTTTGTTCCTGTGGTATCATAGTCCAATTGTGGCAATGTATCAGGTCCAGAGTAATAAGGTTGGGGAACCTGAGGTACTAAAATGGTGCATGTTTAGGGAAACATCCACTTGTAGTATTCAGCAGCACAGCAATCAGATGTTTATCTGCAGGGTTAGATGGTGGGTGGCATCCAGCAGGTTGTCAAATTCAGAGTGGTGGCAACTCTCTGGGACAGGTATATCAATGAATTTGAACAAGGTTACTCTGTGGGACGGAGAGAAGAGAGGTTAGATCCATACCCCCCATCCTCTATACCCAGGCTCATAGATCTGAAGGTGTTCTCATCCTATCGGTTGGGAGGACTGTGTCCATTGTCTGCAATGTGGGCAGTCTTTTCTGTACCCAAAAGCAAGGATAGCATCTTTATGTGCATGTTAAGATAGGGAATAGGAAGAGATAATAGTGAATTTTAAGATTGGGAGAAGTTTGTGTTTTTTTCTTTTAATGGCTCTTTTGGCTCAGTGCCCTTTTCCATCTGTTTTAGGTGTACTGGTGAAATGATATATGAAAGGGCCAGTTCTGTTCGTTTGCCTGGAAAGGAAAACTGGCTCAAAAACCTTTTTTCCTAATTTTATTATTTTAAATAACGATGGTACATCATGTCATTACAGTATTAAGGAAATCAAATGGATACTTACCAGGTAGTCCTCCCAGTAAAGGGAGAAAATTAATTTAAGTGCGTGAATACTTTTTAACACTTAACTATACAAGAGCTTAGATTTTGGGAGAATGTTGGCTACGATCTCTGGGAAGGTAACAGTACATCAGGTAGTTTTGTTAGATTCAACAGCAGAAGGGACCTGTGCTAAATTTCCTGAGTAGAACTTTAGCACTGAGGAAAGAGCAAGACCCTAAATTACTGCGTAGAATTTCCATAGATTGGCCATTCAACTGAATTTCCTGTGTGTAATGACACAGAAAGAGCAAGAGCAGCAGAATGATTCTTGGGCACCTAGTGTAGTGCACAAGAAGTAGCAGAGAGATCTGAAAGAGTCAAGTGGGTGGAATTGAGCACTAACTCAGCAGCAATCCATGCAGACTATTGGCATGGGTCATCTCAATGAATTCCAGTTTGGACTAGACTGTCCCATTCCTCAACACATTGGAACTACTTAAGCTCTCCAAAATTTGGGCACAATCTGGTGAAAATGAGGTGGGGATGCCAATGGACTGAGATTAAATTTCAGCCATGTTATGGAAATCATAGTATCCATTTGATTTCCTTTATACTGTAATGACATGATGTACCACCATTATTTCTTTGGAATAGAAATTAAGTTGAACCAGAGAAAAGTTACATTTCTTGCTTCTGAGTTTATGTGGGATTAGGGGCTGGGTTTTTTGCACACCATACGTGCTGAGAGGTGGCAGTTTTAATAAAGATTTGTGTCAGATTAAAAGAAGTTACTTACATCAGAATTCATTTGAAATAATTTAGTATTAACTGGGACTATTCTACAATAGTGTGATAGTTCATAAAAGTGTGCTTATATGCAATTTACATTTAGAAAGCAGTCCAGTCTTTTGTTCCATTTCAATGTCTGTAAAATGAGAAGGTAAATTGCTTTCTAAACTTTCAGAATTTTGAATTTGAAGCACTTTGTACTTCATGTTTCCCAACGTAGCCGAATTTATACTTTTTATGTGATTGGGTATTGTGGTACATGTGTATGTTAACATAAATACAAAATAAAAAATCTTACAGGATTATTCTTTAATCTGTACACTCATATATGAATGTAAAGATATGTAAAACACGTATATGTATATTTACTTATATATGTAATTTTCCAAAGAGTTTTTTATTCTTAAAATAAAATTTTGTTCTTTCTTGATAAACAATATATTCACATCATTCAAAATTAATTAACATAAGAAAGTATACAATGAAGAAAAATCTCCTTCCCACCTGTACCCATTAGTCACTGAGTTACACACACACTCTTTAACCCCCTTTGTTTATAAAATAATAACATATTCAACACATTTATTTTTCACTTAATATACATCATAGAGATCCCATGTCAGTATATACAGAACCTCCTCATTTTTTATAACTGCATTGTATTTCATTGTGTATATATACCATAATCTATTAAATCAGTCCCCTATTGATGATCATTTAGGTAGTTGTCAATATTTTGCTACTACAAACAGTGCTGCTAAGATGTATAACTTTGAATAATATCCTTTTACCCATAAGGGATTAACTGTATAAGATAAATTACTACAAGTGGTGTTGCTAGATCAGAAGGTACTTGTGTTTACATATTTTTATAGATATTGTCAAATTGCCCCCCAAAGTTGTATGATTATCCTTAATTCAGCAGTATACAAGATCTATTTCCCTATAACTTCACCAACACAATTATGAAACTTTTGGATTTTTGCCAATCTGATAGATAAAAAATGGTCTCTCAATGTACTTTTAATTTGCATTTCTTTTTTATGAGCAAGAATAAGCTTTTCATAGGTTTAAGAATCATTTGTTTACTTTTCTGTGACCTGTCTATTAATATCATTTGTCTATCTTCCTACTGGATTTTTGGTGTTTTCATATTTCAATGAGCTATTTGTATATTAGGGAGATTAGCTGTTTGTACTGTGAGTTGCAGTTACTTTCCCCCAGTTTGTCGTTTGTCTTTGCTGTGTGTGTGCATGTATGTGTTTTTTTCCAAAGATATTCTCCTTTATGGCTTGTGGATTTTGAGTAGGAAATGCCTTTCCCAGTATAAGATTATATAGTAATTCTCATGTTTTCTTCCAGTATTTTAATGACCATTTTTATATGTAAACATTTTAATCATGTGGATTTTACATTGGTGTATGGTTTGTAATATAAGATCCACCTTTTTTTTCCCAATGGTCTCACAAGTGTGTCCCAACATCATTTTCCCCCACTGATTTGCAGTGCCACTTTCATTATATATCAAATTCACAAAAATATATGGATTTGTTTATGAACCTTACCTACTGTTCCAATGGTCTGATTATTCAAATATGAGAACCACACCATTTTCATTATTGAGGCCTTATGCTATATTTTTATATCTGGAAGAGCTAATGTCCCTTCATTGCTCTTTTTTTTAGAATTTTTCTCAATATTCTTGCTTGTTTATTTTTACATATGAACTTTAGAGTCACCTTGTCTAGTTAAAAAAATACTCATGTTATTTCTGTTTTTATTGTATCAAAGTTTAATTAAATTTGTTGAGAATCAACTTTTTAAATGTTGATTTCTACTATCCAAGAACATGGAATGCCTTTCCATTTGTTCAAGTCTTCTTTTGTGAAGTTCGAAAGTGTTTTAAACTTTTCTTCTTGTGAATATTGTATATTTCTCGTTAAATTCATTACTAAATATTTTATCTTCTTTGTTATTGTAAATTGGATTTAAATTTTCTTCCATTATGTCTTCTAACTGCTAGTTGTTGGTATAAGAAAGCTATAAATTTCTCAATATTAATTTTATACATAGTTATTTTACTGAATTGTCTTATCAATTATAGTAGTTTTTCATTTAATTACCTTGGGTTTTCCAGGCATACAATCTTATTGCTCGCAAATTGTGGTAGTTTTACCCATCCTTTCGAATTTTTGTACCTCTAAATTTCTTTTTCTTAATTAACCATGTTGATTAGTACAACCAGTACAATATTAAGGCATTCTTGTCCTATTTCTGCCTTTAGTGGTAAGGCATAAGATTCTTTGAATAAAAAGTTCTTTTAATTGTCTTAAAGTTGAATTTGATAACTTTATTCTCCTTAGAAATGCATCTGTTATGGAAAGAGTAGATGATTAAACTTTTGTAAAAACAAACTATGGTAGGCAGAGTAATGGCCACCCCCTGAGGATGTCCATGTCCTTATCCCCAGAATCTGTGAATATGTTAGTTTACATGGAAAAGTAAAATTAAGGTTGCAGATGGAATTCAAGTTGCTTAATCAGCTGACCTTAAACTAGGGAGATCATTCTGGATTATATGGGTGAGCCCAGTGTAGTCACAAGGTTCCTTCAAATGTGAAAGAGGGAGGAAGAAGAGTCAGTATCAGAGTGATGTGATAGGAGAAAGACTCATAAAGCCACTGCTGGCTTTGAAGATGGATGAGGGCCATGAGCCAAGGAATGCTGGTGGCTCTAGAAGCTGGAAAAGGAAAGGAAATGGATTCTCCCCTAGAACCTCCAGAAAGTAACACAGTTCTGCCACTGAGACCCCTGTCATATTTGTGACTTCCGGAACTGTAAGATAATACATTTATGTTGTTTTAAACCACCAAATTTGTGGTAATTTGTTACAGCAGCAATAGAAAACTAATGCACTGCGTAACCCTTTCTCCAAATGAAAGTTTACATAGGAGCACCACATAAAACAGATGAAAATAGAGCTGCTGTCATTGAAGAAGAGCTATAACATAAACATGGAAGAACCTCCAGTGGAAACTTTTGTGTTGTAAGTTGAGTGGCTTGGAAACCACTTGTGTAAGTCAAGGTGTTCTAGTTTATTAAAAGCTATCTAAAGCCTCATGCAGTGGGCTACTATGTGTTCCACTGAAATGCCTTTCCCTTGAAGCAGAATTAGGTTTTTAAAATTCAGTTTTTTAAAGAAAACAGTTAATAAAAACTTAGTGAGGCAAGACTTCAAATTCTTAGCAATGCATTTGTGAGTAGAAATGGGTAAATAGATTAGCCCACATGTGAGTAGCTTCTTTGGCATGGAGTTGACAGCAGAAGTTAGAAAGGAAAGTTCATGGTTTTTTCTCATTCCTTTTTAAGCTCTGCCAGTAGAAAGTGCCTTATAAAACAAAGTAAAGATTTAAAACAGCAAATTCAAGAACAGCACCTATTTGGGCTCAGAGATGATGCTATTTATTACCAGCATGGGAAGCAGATTGACATAATATGGGAATTGCCCAGATTTTCAGCCCTTATTTTGTTTATGAATAAATGATTTGGGGAATATCTATACTGCTATTTCATCTTTGTTTTCTTGTATGATTCATAATTAACTTTACAGGTATAAAGTTTAACTACAAGTCAGCAGTTTCCTTTTCAGTGCCTTCAGTCTCAATAATAAATGCTTCTTCCTTGGGTGTGTAAGTTTCTCACTAACTTTCACAAAGGTTCACAAAGTTTCACAAAAATTTAAATCTCTAATTTTATAATTGAAAATTAGTTATTTGAAGGCTCTTTTTGAAGAAAAAAAACTAATACATTGTATTTTTCAGGGTGATGATGGAATTCCAGGGCCACCAGGACCAAAAGGAATCAGAGTAAGCAACATTTGCTATAAATAAAATACTTTGTTGGTGGAAACAGATAAAAAGCAAATAAAGTATTATGAGACAACTGGAAAAGACACATATTAAAATACAGGGAGAAAAAGACAGTATTTAAAAAGATATATTTATATGTTTATTGGCTATTTGTCTATCTTCTTTTGAAAAGCTTCTGTTCATGTCTTTTGCCCAGTTTTGATGGGGTTGTTTGATTTTTTTCTTGCTGATTTGCTTGAATTCTTTGTAGATTCTGGTTATTAGCCCTTTATTGGATGTACAGTTTGTGAATATTTTCTCCCATTCTGTTTGTTCTGTTGATTATTTCCTTGCCTGTGCAGAAGCTTTTTAGTTTAATCGAGTCCCATTTATTTATTTTTGCTGTTGCTGTGATTGCCATTGGGGTCTTCTTCATAAATTCTTTGCCTAGGCCAATATCTAGAAGAGTTTTTCCAACATTTTCTTCTAGTATCGTTATGGTTTCATGCCTTACATTTAAGTCTTTTATGCATCTTGAATTAATTTTTGTGAGTGGTGAAGGATAGGGATCCTGTTTCATCCTTCTGCATCTGGCTATCCAATTTTCCCAACACCATTTATTGAATAGGGATTCTTTTCTCCAGTGTATATTGTTGTCTTCTTTGTCAAAGATCAGTTGACTGTATGTGGATGGTTTTATATCTGAGTTTTCTCTTCTTTTCCATTGGTCTATATCTCTATTGTTGTGCCAATACCATGCTGTTTTGGTTACTATAGCCTTGTAGTATAGTTTGAAGTCTGGTAATGTGATACCTCCGGATTTGTTCCTTTTGCTTAAGATTGCTTTGGCTATTTGGGCTCTTTTTTGGTTCGAAACAAAGCGTAGAATTATTTTTTCTAGATGTGTGAAATATGACATTAGTATTTTGATGGGGATTGCATTGAATCTGTACAATGAACACTATCTGGGTGATGGGCACACTTATAACCATGACTCAAGCATTATAAAAGTGATCCATGTTACCAAAAATATTTGTACCCCCATAATACTTTGAAATAAAAAAGTTATATTTAGAATTGGTATATGTCTACAATTAGCCTTTCTTTAGTATTTTGATAGTTATTTTTATATAGCTAGATGTCTATTTAAACTAATATAAGAGGATTTTAAAGTAGCTTTTCGTTAAGAAATATGAAAGTGCTAAATTCTAAAAATTTGTCATTTCATTAAAAATCTATATTATATAGTTAGTTAAAACAAGAACTTTCCAGCCAGTGTGGCTATCTCAGCCTTCTAGGGTTCAGCAAACTACCCCCCTCAGGCTGCATAACCTCCCAGTGTACCATGTATAAACAATTTTTTTGTGTATCTTGAAGAAAATAACTTTAGTTTAAGCTACTATGTTAAAGAATAACTACTTTGGGTAGAATACATTTCCTCAGTTCTAACATGCATGATTTTTCAAGTTTTAAAGTTCTGAATGTCAGAGTGCATCTCAAAATTGAAGTGCACATTTAGTATAATTTTTTCCTCAAAAGCTTTTAGGTTGACATACATCTTACAGAGTGTTTTAGAACTGAGAGGAAACTGTAGTTTAAAAATAGTACTGGCTTTTCAAAAATCATATTTAACTTTTTTGAGCCTCAGTTTCTTCATTTATTAAGTTATAAAGTTAAATAGCACATTCTCCGAGGTCCCTTTTAGTTCTGAAATTCTGTGTTCATAGATTAATGAGGCCCCTTAATTTGAATATAAAATATATGGGTGGTGACATAGCACGTTTATGTGTGTGACAAAGACAACCAAACATTCTGATCCTTTGATCTTCAGAAATTTAGTAGATATACAAATTTTACAAATGTTAAAAACATTGTTTGCTTTATTTACTTCTTAACAACATGTAGCTTGCCTTATGTACTTCTTATGACTTGGTGTGGGTAGGGTACTAGAAAAGCAGGGAAGCAACTCAAAACTCTCAGTTTATTTTAGTAGATAAAATTCTTTGATTTTCTTTAAGAAATGGATATCAGTATACTATTAAAGCTCTTCATAATAATCATAACATAAGCTATAGCTCTCATTAACTATATCTTAAGCACCATTGAGACTAAAAAGAGCTGGCCATTTTATCAATTCCCATTTCTAAGTATCTGGGATTGCATGGATAATCCATATAACTCAAATAGAAGTTTAGAAGTGCTTGGGAACAGGTGGCCTAATAGTTCTTGTGTCCTCAGTTGTCAACCCACAGGCAACTCTTGACATGCAAATTTTTAAAGACTTATTGCAGAAAATTTTAAGCATATACAGATGTACAGAGCATATAGTACAATAAACCCTTACGTACCCATCACCTAGCTTAAAATATTATCAACATTTTAACAATTTTGTTTAATCTATACTGCTCCACTTTATTTTTGGAATGTTCTGTAGTAAATCCCTCACATCATTCATTCCACCAGTGAATACTTCAGTATGCCTCTTTAACTGATAACCACATAGCTACTAGACTATTATCACACCTTCAAAAGTTAGGAATAATATTTTAATATAGTTTAACACTCAGTCTGTATTCACATTTTCTCAATTGTCTCAAAGATGTCCTTTTATTATTGTTAATAGTTTGTTCAAATCACGATCCAAGCAGTTCCATGTATTGAATTTGGTTGCTGTGTTTCTTAAGCCTCTTTTATTATTCCATTGGAGAAACTGGGTCATTTGTGTTGTACTGCATTCCGCATTCTGGATTTGGCTGATTGCTTCCTCGTGATGTCATTTAAATTGTTCCTCTGCCCCCCATATTTCCTGCAAATTGGAGGTCGCCTTAGAAGGGGCACTAGGGTACTTTCTGCGGGTATAGGAAGCTGCTGTACACTTAACATTTGTGTGTTTTATTGTATGTAAATCATACTGCAATAAAATTAAAGCAAATAGAAAAAATAATACTTTATAGGGTGTGTTGTGTACTTACTATTGAATTACATCATGAGGCATGAATATCTGGCTGTCCCACTTTTTGGATAGTAGCTTTGATCAGTGATCTCAGGTAATGTCAGCCTCATTCTGCCATCACAAATTTCCCCATTAACTTTCACCCAGTGGTTTGGCATCCATTCATGGTCATTATTTTATTCACAGTTGCAAGGTGGTGATTTTTAAAATTCTATCAGTCTTATATTTATTAATTGGAATTCAAATTTATCAGCTGGAATTCTAATGGGGCAATGAGTTGCTACACCACCAACTTTGAGTGGTGATCAAGGAAGGTGTTTTGAATTTTTTTCATTAAAAACATGTGGAATTTGTGTGTTTCAATCAATTGTAGTCATTTGTTCTTGAAACCCAGATTGGCCCATCTTTGGTCTCTGAGAGCCCCTTCACATTGGCTCCTGTCCTGTGTCCTTTTGACAAAACTCGTGATCTTTGATGACTTCCTTGTTTTCTGGCATGACAAAGCCCTTCCAGGCTCATCTTCTGCATTTCCCCTCTAGATCTGAAATGAGCCATGTCTCTGAATCCAGGTTCTTTTTGGTGAAAAATGTGACTTCGATACCACAGTCTGTATGTTAGGTGTTTTTATTGCTATTGAGTTTGTCATTGTTGCAGTGTCTTTTCAGTGGACAGAGTTGGGAAATACGTATTTTTTAAGAGAAGAGATACCATGAGTTGATATTATTATTTCCAATTGAAATTTAAAATAAAAAGGATTTTATATACTTATTATCTCTCCCCTTCATCTCTCTCTCTATTAAGGTGAAAATCTTGATTCCTAATGACATTAATATAATTTCTTATTTGCTTTCTCCTACAATATGGCTATAATAGCTTCAAAATAACACTTTCTAAATTAACAAAATAATAATTTTGATTTTAATAGTAATAGGATTCTTGAATGCCATTATTTCTTTGCTGTTTTTTTCTCTTTGAACTGACTAATTTCACTAAGGAATTACAGTCCAAATACCATGTTTGAAAGGCACTTGAAGTAATTATTTTGTCTGCACAGTTATGTCGACAAATTGCAACACAGTTAAGTTCACTGGTTCCAGTTTGTTTTCAATTTTTAATGATTTCCTTTTGAACCCCTTTTTAATTTTAATTTTTATTTATTTAAAACATTTATATGGTTCTATAAGACAAGTTGTAGTCAGAGATGCTTTCCTTCCACCCTTGCCATTTGCCTACTCTGTTTTCTTCTTTTAGAGGTAATCATTTTTATTACTTTTTCATTTATCTTTTCATTGTCTAGTATCACCACCCTTCTTATAAAAAGGTAGCATATTAGACACTTCTTCCACCTTGCTTCTTTTAATATTATGTTAGCGATCACTACATACATATTTCAATGTGCAGAGGTCTTCCTTTTTTTTAACAGCTGCATAGTTTTACATTACGTGGATGTACCATAATTTATTTAATCATGTCCCTATTAGTGGACATTTGGGTTGTTCTAATCTTTAGGCATAACTATGGTTATGTGGTTGTTTCTAAACTTTAGCTATAATAATGCTGTAATCAATAACTTTGAATGTCATATTTTGTTTCATAATTTCTAGTGTATCTTTGGGATAGATTGTTAGAAGTGAGTTGCTAGGTCAAAGGGCAAATCCATGTGTAATTTTGCTAGATATTTCCAAATTTTCCTCCACAGTGTTTGAATCTCCATTAGCAGTGTATGAGAGTACTTTTTCTCCATAGCCTCACTTACAGAAAATGTTGTCAAACTTGTATTTTTGCCAATCCTGACAGGGAAATTTAATTGAAGAATATTTTGGGTGATAACATTAGTGTCCTCAGGGGCAATGTATTTGCCACTTCCCCATCCTCTGCTGAATTCATTATTTATCACAAACCTGGAAGAACTTTACCTGTTAGAAGAGACATTTCATCCACTAATTTGCCTGCCCCTACTAAGTGCAATGAAGACAATACTCCCTCAAATAGGAGTTTCTTTTATAATTTTCTATGAAAGAGACTTAAAAACATATAAGAGATTTTTCCCTAAAGTTTAAAACATAATGAATAGTAATAATCAATGGGACACATTTTGTCCATTTCTATTCTAAAAATAATTTTCATAATACTCTTAGGTAGGATATTATTTCATTGTTATTGGTTGACATTTGGTTCAAGGAATTTATGTCTTCTTATAGGGTCCTCCTGGACTTCCTGGATTTCCAGGGACACCAGGTCTTCCTGTAAGTAGGATTCACTTTTTATTTTAAAATCCCTTAAAAAGTAATCTAAGAAATATTATACATGTGTTGTGTCCCTTTTCAAAGGGAATGCCAGGCCATGATGGGGCTCCAGGACCTCAAGGTATCCCCGGATGCAATGGAACCAAGGTGAGATTTCTTCACCTCAATCTTAGGCAGTATGCTTGATAATAATAAACTTTAAAATCTAAAGAAATCACTATGAAGAATGGTGGAGAAGAGAATAGTGGCTTTGTGTCTAGGACATACATAGGGTGTGTTCTGACTTAACATTTTCAATATATTGAAGCATTAGTAATTTCATTAAGTATGTGTAATAAGCTGGGATATTGCATAGTGTTGAATATTACTTACCAAGTCCTTTTGGGCTTTAGTGTAAAGTAGGATAAGAATTACAAAGGAATTAGGATATATATGTCTCAAGTATTGTATCAGTTGTTGAGAGTAATACTTGTGAATGTCATTCATTAGCTTGCCTTTTTAAAAATCTAGGTACAATTTAAGTTTTCAAATATTTCACATTTTTAAATTTTTTAACTTGTCTAATAGCTTCCTTAAGAAAAATCCTAAAAATCTATACATAACAAATATAGATATATATATTGATATATACAGCACATCAATTTTTACTATAAACTGTTAGTATGAAATCTGAAACTCTTCCCCATCAGCAAAAATGACACATTTAACAATTTTTTAAAAACCAAAACTTTATAAATGTCAAATATTTTTTTCCTGACCCAATGTCTTGTCTTTAGTTAACTCTTTGGGTTTAATATAAAGTAATAGATAGGAAGAAAAAAAATAAGGGAAATTTGCTCTTCTTGCAAGCTTACGTTTTGTAGCTTCTGTTCTTATCCCCTCACTTTTCTCTTTTGCTTTTAGGTTAATGCAATATATTATTATTCTCTGTGTATCCTTTTGGCATTTTCCATTTTGCACATAATATTCTATAAAAAGGTTCAAAAATACCCTAAATCTTTCTAACTAATGGCATGTGTCAGATTTCATGTTAGGGCATATATTTAAAATAACTTCAATAAATGATTTTGCATTACAATGGCTGTATTTTGTGATAATTATGGTACGATATACTTAAGGACAATACAATTCTTTTTATCTCCAATATTTCTCCAGATCAGTGTGACCCTTATGAATAATAATAATAATAATTTAAAAAATTTTTGGATTTGTGAGGTTTGATTGTGTTCTTCATTCAGCTGGGGCAACCTTACAGCGTTAGGACCTATGTGGAGTTAGTTTGCATGACACCTTTCATGTTAAAGTGGACTATATTTTTGTGCCTGTTCTGGTTATTTGTTTATTTGTCTTTTGCCAGCATGCTTTAAGCAACAAACAGACCACTAGCTAAAAGTTTTAAATTTAAAGGCCAAATGTATCTATAATGAGTATAGTATGCTATATGATTAAAGGGATCTTTTCTTTTCCTTTTTGTAAAACAGCACCTTAGCAAATCTAATAATTGATTTGTGTTTCAGGCCCCCAGTTATGTGAGCAACAAATTCTAAACAAATTAAATGGATTTATTATGCATACTTTGAGACTGAATAGTTTTCTTATATTTCTTACTATGTAAGTAAAAGAATGAACCCTTGAGTTGGAACCATAATGTATTGGTTATTTTTTTTTTCTCCTAAACTTGGTGTATAGGCCACTTCCTTTCTCTCTGGGCCTACTTTTTCCATGTGTGGAAGGTGGTGGAGAGAGGGATATTGGACAATAACTCAAAGACACACAACTGTAGTAATTTTAGTCTTTCAAACCTTCTGATGAGGTTTCTAGGATTACTATGGCATATAGGTATTTGAAAGGAGGTTGCTTTGGGGTTCTTCTAAAGCAATTTTAGCTATTGTTTTCTAAACCAAATGTCCATATTAGTACTTTACAATAGTGAGTGAGAAAAATTGGGTGCCTAGAAAACATAATGACCTGCAATTGCTAGAACTATTGCTGTTATTGTCCTCTTGGTGATATTAATGGCCTTCTTTCTTACCATCTTTTCCTCTTTACAAAAATAATTTGAAATAGTTTACAATAAAAGAAAAATGCAATAGGGCAGTTAAATAGGAATCTATGTAACACATAGGTAGGAAATTGGGGCAAATCATTAACTATTAAATGTGGTGATGGTCAGGAATCTGTAGTGTGATTGTCTCAAAATGGATTTGTCAGAAGAAAGTGACTGGAGTAGAAGATTTTTTTTTCTTTATTTCTGATTGGGATGGATGAGTAGGGATAAAAGTATCTTAGAAGGTGGAATTGATATGGATAGTTGATATCAAAGTAATTGGAAAGTGAAGGCTAATGAATTTTTGGTAATCTGGCATGTTTCAAAATTGCTTTCACAGAAATCTTTTCAATAAGTCGTTGTTTGTTGGTATAGTTATTCTTTGTTTCTTGTTCCTCCATGCTATTTATTTTTAACTCCTTCTAGGGAGAACGTGGATTTCCAGGCAGTCCCGGTTTTCCCGGTTTACAGGGTCCTCCAGTAAGTCATAAAATTTGGGGTTATAATGAACATAGGAATTAACAGAAGAAGCAGAAGTGCAGAGAGTGAGCTCAATGCATTCATGTGAAACAATGTAGTAAACTTTAAAGTAGTAAAGTAGAGCGAAATTTTAAAAAAGAAGTTGGTAATACAGCTCTCTGTTGGGCAAAAACAAGGATTCTTTGATATTTAATATAAATGTCATCTTTAAGTATCCTAAGATATATCATACTCAGAAATGGCCCTATAGCAGTCTATTTGCTTTATACTCTTTATTATAGAAAGTATTGTGTTCTTTGCTTGTTCTCCTCTCATATGTATAAAACAATCCCTTTTCTTTTTAATAATAGGGACCTCCTGGGATCCCAGGTATGAAGGTAAGCCTCTCATGCTGGAAAGATAAACACCTTGAATAAAATATTTGGAAAGCCTGCAAGTTAAAAAGGACAGTGACTCGGGCGTCTGTCTTAAAATGGATGCTTCTAGGAGTTATGCAGGTGTACACTTACAAGCTCTCCTTAAGTAGCCTCCTCTGTTCCCATGGCTTTAAGTACCTTCCCTGTGCTGATACACTTGAAAATATGTATATCAAATACGAGTTTCTTTTCTGACACCTTCAGTCTGCATCTTATTATCTTTGATACAGTTGACCACTTGCTCTCTCTAGAAGTAGTGTCACCCCTGGCTTCTGTGACACTACCCTTTCCTGATTTTTCTTCTGCATCTCTGGTTATTCTGTAGTCTTCTATGCAAGCTCATTCTATTCTGTCCAGCAAGCATCAGGACACAGTCCTGACCCCTTCTTCTCTTCTACGCCCAGCAATGTTACTAATGCCCATAGTATAGATTACTATCTAATTACTGAATGCCAATTCAGACTTTTCTTCTGAATTAGATGCATGTATTCAACAGCCTCCCTGACATCTCCACTCAGATATCTCCCAGACATTCAAATTAACATGTTCCAAGTTAACTTGCCCCCTTCAAAATAAAACTACTCCTTTCTTTGGCTCCCCATGTCTAAAATTTGCATCACTATGGATTATGTACACTTTTACATGAACTCAAAACCTGAGAGTTAATATTTACATTTTCCACTCTTTCACACACCTCCTTATTCGATTCTATCACTAAATACCATTAAATTTGCCTGTAAAACGTATCTTAAATTCATCCACTTTTTTCCATCTGCATTGTCACTACACTAACCATAATGTCTCATCTGGATTACTGCAATAGCCTCTTAACTAGTCTCTTTTTTCATTACTATCCCACCACCACCTTCCAGTCTGATTTATTCTCTACAAAGCAATCAAAAATGATTTTTTAAAACTGTTAATCAGTAATTTAATCTCCCAGTTTATAAACCTTCAAGGGATTCCCACTGTGTATCTAAGGTAAAGTCCATGACTTGTAATACCTGCACATTCTGGTCCCTGCATACATTTACAGCTTTATCTTAAACTTGTCTCAGTGACCCCACCAGTCTGCACTTAGTTACTAAAATGTGCTAAACTCTTTGCTTTTGTTTTCCTTTGTACATACTATTTACGCTGCCTAATATTTTTCCCCCGGATGGCTCCTTATCACCCTTTAGGTCTCAACCTGAATGTTACCTTCACATATTGCCTTCCTCTGACTACCAAAACTAAAGTAATTTTCTGCACTATTTTTTTAAGAGACAGGACCTATGCTATGCTTAATTTTCTCCACTATTTCTTTATCAGTTATTGTACCATGCAGCTTTCCTTCATAGCCCATGACAGAACATATTGTCATATTATTTTTTTTTTACATGTTATGGTCTGTATTTTCACATTTTATTGTTAGCTCCATGAGAACAGAGGCCTTGTTTATCTTCTTCATTACTGAGTATCCAAACCTAACATAATTCCTGGAAAATACTTAATATTTAATAAATATTTTTTAATGAATAACTGAAGGTACCATAATCTCTTAATAAACCTACCATACTTCAGTATATTCTGGGCACTGCCTCATTTTCCTTTAAAAGGTAAATTTATTCATTTTAATTACTGAGATGGCCTAATCTTTCAGTATATTTATGTGACAAATTGAATCCTCAGATCATTTTTTGTGCTCTTTCTGGTTTTCACGTATAATAACTGAGTGAATTACAACTTCCACTGGTGATTTCTTTTAGGGGGAGCCAGGTAGTATAATTATGTCATCACTGCCAGGACCAAAGGGTAATCCAGGATATCCAGGTCCTCCTGGAATACAAGTAGGTATCCAGTGATTTTCTTCTTTACTATATTGATTAAATCAGAAGATCACAACAACTCTTCAACCTTTAGTACCCACTGTTTTAGTCACAGAAATTATCATCTGAAGTTTGCTAGACATTGCATATACCTTCTACCTGAAAATAAAAGCAATCTGGCCTGTGAGAATTTTAATAGGCTCTGCTTTGTTCTTTTACCTTTCTATCAAGTTTCCATGGAAATTTTTGTTTGGGGGATTGGCAGCAGAAATAGGCTTCTATATTCTATGCTTGTGCTATGGGGAGCAGTGAGGTCCTTTGTAAATGGTCTGATTAAAAATAAAAAATTATTGGTGTCCCATTTAAGATATTAAAATGTATCATTTGTAACACTGTCAATTATGCATAATATATGAACATATTTTGAGGCTGAAAGAATACAATTTATGCATGGTGAACATCAAATATAATCTTAAGAAACAAATTATATTAACCTACAGATAACATGCATAGAGATAGCAGTGACTTTTGTGTATTCGTAGATTAGGACGTCAATTTTTGGGGGCTTATATTTCACAAGAGTTGATTCCTTTGCCAAAAATAAAAATCAGTATTTTCAGGCATTTGATCACTAAGGTACAATGTTTGGGGCTTTTCATTATTTCATTAGCTACCTTCTCAGTCCTTACTTGACATCAGCTGTCCATATTCTCTCTTAAATTCACTCAATCTTGCCCTTTATATTTTATAAATTGTTATGATATAATATTTGAAAATACAACAGAATATATGCAAAATATATGTACATTATGAAGCATAACTATAAAATGAACAACTGTGACCCAAACATAGCATTTAAGAACTAAAACATTAAGGTCGGGTGGGGTGGCTCATGCCTGTAATCCCAGCACTTTGGGAGGCCAAGGTGGGAGAATCACTTGAGTCCAGGAAATGGAGGTTACAGTGAGCTATTACTGGGCCACTCCAGCCTGGGCAACATAGTGAGACCCTGTCTCTAGAAAAAAAAAAAAGAGAAGTCTAGATAAATAGTTTTAAATCAACCTGTGTGTTCTTCGTCAGTCACATCCTTCTGCATTTCCTCCCTGTAACTACCATCCTGAGTTTTCCATTGTTTCTTAAAAATGGCTTTTTTACATAGGCATATATTTCTAAACAATAGAATATTTGGTTTTGCTCTATAAAAATTAATGAAATATTTATGTTGTTTTCTGCAACTTACTTTTTCTACTTGATATGCTAAGATTCATCCAAATTTTGCATGTGGCTATAGTTCATTCAGTTTCACTGCCATATAACTATCCATTTGTGAACATACTACAATTTTGTTTCATTACAAAAACAATTCAGGATTTATATCTTGGTACAGACTTTCTAGATTGCAGGCCAAGAAAATTTTCAATTTTTAAGACGACAAATCATATTCCATAGCCCTTGTGTCATTCCCTTATCCTTTATCCCAGGTATTCTCATTTCCCTCTGTCTTTAATCTTATCTATTTTAAAATTAGAAAAGCTACCTTGAAAGTAGTAGCCTTTCCCTCCCTTTTCTAGTGTAAAAACCCCACTAAGTGCCCACCTTTATCACTTTATTTTGTAAATTTTTCTAATTATGTGTTTCTCCTACATTTGTTATCTACCACTGTGAAACATAAGCTTTCTGAAAGCTGCCTTTGACTTTCTTTATAGTTACTTAATCCTTTTATCCTTATACAATTTTAAATTTCACTTATTGCAGAATTATGGAATTGTAGAGCAGAATTCCAGCAACAATTTAAGTTTAAATTTATCTGTTTAGTTCTTTGTAAGTTACAGTGAGGTGCTTGTTTTTCTTTTTTTTCCCCATCTTTTTCTTTATTCCCTTTATAACAGGGCCCACCTGGTCCCGCTGGTTTACCAGGGCCAATTGGTCCTCCAGGACCACCAGGTTTGATGGTAAGCTCCTTTCTGTAATTTCATTTCTCCTCCTTTTCTTTCTGACTTATTTCACAAGTATGAATATTATTTATAATGCTTGAAAGTATAATGTATTTTCAATATTCATAATCTATATTTTTCTTATTTAAGGGTGATTTTACAATGCTATGGTGAACAATATGCATTCTAAGTAATAGCTCCATTTTATAGATGGAAAAAATGAGGTACATGAATAGAAAGATTTAAAATAAAGTATTTCGTTTGTTGCCTCTTGATGTTTCAGTGTTGAAGTCAATTCTAGCCATCTCAGGAAATCTTCTAAGGCAGTTTTCTAGTCACTTGATAAAACATGTTTCTTTAAACTGCATTTTTTTTTTGTTTAAGAGGAACAAAAACAGGGCTTTGCCCCCAAAATTGGTTCTCATTTCTTAGGAGTCTAGGGCAAAACAGTAGGACTGGTAACTCTGCAATGGGTCATAGGTTTGTGTACCCCAAGAGAAAGGCAAAAATTTCTAAATATCCTGAATGTGCAACCAGTTCTCTTACTTTACTACCTCTGTGGCCACTCTTAATTTCTACTCTAACAAATTCTAAGTATTTTTATCTCTGACATACTTAGATTTCATTCGAGTCGTGTTTTGGACTTAGAACTTTGCTGTTGTCCTCTTAAAAGGGCAAGAAAATTGTATTTCGGTCAAAGTGATTTCTCATGTGCCACTCTATCTCTCATCTACCATATATTTAAGTGACAGTTTTCATTACACCTTTACAGATTGTACATTTTTGTTTGTGACAATTGGTCCTCTACTCTAGAATGAAGGAAATAAAGTTTGGGAAATACTAGAAGAATTTACCAAAAAAGATTGTGATTTCTGCTTTCCTGTCACTCTATGGGCGAGGATTAGAAAACCCTTTCATTTAGTTTGTTTTGGTTGTAGACCTCCTGCAAAGCGTGGGACTCTGGACTAGGCACTTTTTCTTAACTCTATTGTTACAGCATTGATGTACCTTGGATATGTTGTTACACCTTGAATTTCTTTAACTCTTGTGGGCGCTTAATCGATTCACTCTGTATTTCTGAATGTTCTTTCAATTAACCCTAATTTAACAGGTGAAGCAAAATCTCAGAAATGCCACCAAGGTACAATATTATAAATAAATAGGTCCACTGAGATTAAGAGGCAATATACTTGGGCGGACAAATGCCTATGTAATTTTTCAAACCTTGAAACATTCTCAAATACACAAAGATTGCATAAAAATAAAACTGGATTTAAAAAATAAATACATGCTTCTTAGAGGAGAGTTAATTGTTTTATGGTACCTAAATTTACCCATAATTCTGATTTGAAAAATTTGATACTTTTGATGAGGTTAACTTTTTAATTGATTTTTGGCACTGGTGCTACCCCCCACCTCTACCCATCCTAACTTTCTTCCCCTGCCCACTCCCGTCCTGTCACTAGAAGTCTCCACATTTATCTAGTTTGCTTTAATCAATTCAAATGTGTGTCTCTGACTAAAAAAAATGAGGAAAAGAAACAGAAAAATATTATTTTGAAGGGCTTTATCATTCTTCACTTTATATGAAACCAAATAATTTTTAAAAATAAACTTTAATAAGTACAACATTTTTTCCTTTTCTGTGTCTTCTATTCCTAGGGCCCTCCTGGTCCACCAGGACTTCCAGGACCAAAGGTAATTTCCTCTTTCTTTACATCTTTTATTTGTGGTGGATTTTTTTCCTATTGTCAATGAGATTTTAAATTGAAACTTCTCTCTTCAGGGGAATATGGGCTTAAATTTCCAGGGACCCAAGGGTGAAAAGGTGAGTAAAGAAAGAGAGTTGGTTATTCAACCTTCAGATTTCTCCTTTCATAGCCATTTGAGCTGTCTATTTCCTTCTCTTGCTTCTTGCAATTGACTTAGCTTACGTGTTGTATTATTGTCTGTGGTAGACTATGAAATATCAGTGTCTTATTTTATCTTGCAAACAGGGTGAGCAAGGTCTTCAGGGCCCTCCTGGGCCACCTGGGCAGATCAGTGAACAGAAAAGACCAATTGATGTAGAGTTTCAGAAAGGAGATCAGGTGAGTAGGTAGGGAGGAAATCAGTGAAAATCTTGCTGTAGATATGTTAATTAGCTTGACTGTAGTAGTCACTTCACAATGAATATGTGTATCAAAACATCATGTTGTACACCTTAAATATGTACAATTTTTATTTGACAATTATACCTCAATAAAGCTGGAAAGATAAAATAAAACAAAATAATAAGCTGAAAATAATCTTGCTATGGAAATAGCATTCCATTCAAATGCATTATAAGCTGGAATATGGTTATATATGAAGGTATTTTAAAAATAACAAGGATTTGAGATAATTAAATTTTTAGAAAGAACTTTATTGAGATATAATTTACATACCATACAATTCACCCATTTAAAGTGTACAATTCAATTCTTTTTTAGTATATTCACAGGGCAGTGAAACTATCAGCATCATCTAATTTTAGAAAATTCTTATTAGATCCCCCCCCAAAACTCTATACCTATTAGTTGCCACTCCCTATTTCTCCCCAAATTCTCCAGCCTGAGACAACCACTAATCTACTTATTGGCTCTGTAGATTTATCTATTCTGGATACTTCATATAAATGGAATCACACCAACATGTGGTCTTCTGTGTCTGGCTTCTTTTACTTATCATGTTTTCAAGTTCAACCATTTTGTAACATGTATCAGTACTTCATTCCTTTTTATGGATAGTCCACATTTTGTTTACCCATTCATCCATCAGTTGGTGGACATTTGGGTTGTTTCCATTTTTTGGCTATTTGAATAATACATTCATGTATAAAGTTAGGTCATGGTAAGATAAATTGTCATTGTCTTAGATGACTGTGTTCTCTACTTTTCACTGATATGAAAAGAGAAATATGATGTTACTCTAAAACCTTTGTTGTATTTAGAAATAGTTATCTGATACCTTGCTTTTACAAGAGTAAATGAGAAGATCAAATATATTTTTATAGCATACTTGCCTACCCTTAAACAAATAGGCAGTATGCATTTTTGTTTACCTTAAATGCTATAGTAATAAGAAAGTTTAGAATAAAGAAACAGTTGTATTGAAACTCTATTGTCAATGTGGATTGGGCCATTTAATTCTCTGCCAAAATATATGTGTGCTATGTGGCCCCCAAATCGCCTAGTTTGAGGTACTGTTGCTTTTTATAAAATATTTTATAAGAATAAAAATCATTAACATTTTTATTTTAAGTGCTGTCTTGTTATTTACCCCAAAGCTTGGCTTGTATATACACTAGAAATTAACTGAAGTGAGCAAAGATGGCTCTAGGTTCTTTTGCCTAGCAGATTTCAACTTTGAATTAGAAATATCCTATTATCTTTGGTTATACTACATGAGAGTGCACACTCCAGTATTAACATGGTTTTCCTTTCCTCTACAACCATATAGGGATTTCCTGGTGACCGAGGGCCTCCTGGACCTCCAGGAATACGTGGTCCTCCAGTAAGTAACCTAAAAGGCTTTAGCATCATTTAATGCAAATTGGCGATACACGGTATCTGTGAACCAATGTGAAACTACTTTTGTGTGCACAGGGTCCTCCAGGTGGTGTGAAAGGTGAGAAGGGTGAGCAAGGAGAGCCAGGCAAGAGAGTAAGTGTTGTGACTAATAATACTCTTTGCAAAAAAATCCTAAATTACGTGTGTGTGCGCATGCACGCATGTGTGTGGTTTTATTCCTTCTTCCTAAGTCTTACTTTTATTGCCTCAAAATATCACTATTGACATACTTATTATTTATTATAATACTGAAGTCTAAAAAGTCTACTTAATATAGTCCAAGGCAGGAATAAAGCTTATATTCTTTGACCTCATACTTCCTAACTAACAAATTTATGTTGTTGCACCATCATTTCTTTGTATCCTATAGGGTAAACCAGGAAAAGATGGAGAGAATGGGCAACCAGGAATTCCAGTAAGTAGCTAAGGTCCTTCCCCCCACCCCCCGCAAAGCTGACAACATTTGTAGGTGGTGGTAGAGAAGCAGGATGGCAAAGAGTCTGGTTTGGAAATAGTTTAAATGAATGGAAATCATATTTTTTTCTCTTTTGAAAATGAATTTGAAATTCCTCTATTTTTAAGTCAGATCTATTGAGATATAATTTATACACAGTAAAATGAACGATTTTTATTGTATAATTCTGTGTTTTGACAAACACATACAGTTCTGTCACCACCACCATAATCAAGAACACTTCCGTCACCCTCAAAAGTTCCCTTACGCTCTTCTGTACTTATCTACTCTACTCCCTTACGCCAAGCTCCTGGCAACAACTCATCTGTTCTGAATCCCTATAATTTTGCCTATTCTAATATGTCACCTAAATGGAGTCATATTGTATTAATATATAGCCTTTTGAATCAGGATTCTTTCACATAGCATAATGCATTGTACTGTGTATCAGTGTTCATTGCTTTTTATTGCTGAGTAGTAGTTGATTGTGTGGCTATACCGTGGTTTGTTTATCCATTTAGCCATTGAAGGATATTTTGGTTGTTTCTGGGTTTTGGCCATTATGAATAAAACTGTTATAAACATTCAAATACAGTTTTTTGTGTGAACATAAGTTTTATTCAGTAAAAGTTTTGACAGGTAATTCTTCTAATTCCTACCAAAAAAGGGGGAAATAAAAATATGCAAGTCCAAGAACATTATTTTAAGAAGCTTTGGCATCAAGTGTATCCATAGTAGGCATTAAAAGAGGTTTCAATGACAGAAAATTTGATGAAATTTGTAGGCCATTCCAAAGGAAAGGGATAATTCTTAACAAGACAGGAATTTGGAATTACTAAAATCAGATTAATTGGTTTCAAGATGATTTTATTAAACAGACAATCCTCAACTTACAACTGTAAGTTGTAAGCCAAAAAAGGCTTAAACAAATAAAATAATATAACAAGGGATAAGTTCAGGGCTTCAGTTCCTGGCTTCTTTGGGAACAACTGGTCTTTGTCTCAATTTAGGCGGTGGTGATATTCAACAATTACGTCTGATTGTTTTCATAAAATGAGGGGTGTTTGGCGGGGAGAGTCTTCTCTTATTCTCTGTTTGCACTGGGAAAGCCCAAGTTAGGTCAAACCACCAGACAGCCTTGCAAGTGGGGTCTTCTTGGAAACCACCAGACAGATCAAATAATGACAGTTCTCTGGGAATGAGGCTTTGAAGGAACTCCAATCCTGTTCTTTACCTTCCACTTGCTGCTAGGCTGCAGGTTTTCACCTTGATTGTGAGGTAGGGTAATGGGAATAGAGCAAGTTAAAATGCCACAAAGTTCTGTGTTCTTGCCCAAGATTCAGCCTTTTTTTTTTTTAAGAATATAGTCCTTGGATTGCTGCAGGCTTTGGTTAATTTCCACAGTTCTGAAAAAGTTGATTCTAACTGACCATTTTTGCCAATATACTCATTGCTTCTATGGAAGAGATAATTTTTGGAGGTCTCTAGTCTACCACTTTTGCTGATGTCACCCTGTCATGTATGTTTTAAAGGGTTTGCCTGGTGATCCTGGTTACCCTGGTGAACCTGGAAGGGATGGTGAAAAGGTAAGAATCTTAATACTTTGAAGTGACTTTTTATTCTTGTTAACATAATCCTTTTCTCTCCCAAGACTGAGTTATAAATGAAAAGTTCTATATAACTAACTTCTGTATTTGAAACATACCTTCTTTATCCATCTTTTGCTCCTTTTTCTTTTATACCACACTCTCTAAATTTTCTTTCATTGCCCTAAATCACAGTGCATGTGGTAGAAATACATGAAGGATTGTTTAACTTTAGCATTTCCGCTGTGAAAAGTCATTGCCTTTACTTTGAGCATGTATCGGCAAAAGTTTTGTTTTCTAGAAAGAGGATTCAGCACTATTTTAGTGAGGTCCTCATACTAAAAGGCTTGTAGCTGTGAATTTAGAATATCTCCACTAAACATTTCCATTCTTTATGCAATTATTGTCTGTAAATCTGTGGCTAATTCTTCGTCTTTTTTTTTTTCACTGAGCCAGTTGCAGCCTGATTGAGGTTATTTATTTAGTTACCTATTTTAAAAGTGACTTTCAAAAGAACGTATGAAGCACACAATTACTCTATTTTTAGCAGGTCACAAAATATCCAGTCCTCCAATCCCTCTGTTCTCTAATTGCTTTGTATCAAAACCAAATTGAAAGGCTTTATTTTCCAGGCAAGGAGGGAAAGGTGTTACAAACTTGAATGTACCCAGAGGGCACATATTTTAATGGTGGTATATCTCTGAACTAGGTCCAAGTTCTAGCTTGGCCTAAAAGGCACAGTTAGAATAATGGAGGTAGCAAATACTCAAAGAACAGGGTTTTTTTTTTCAAGTAGTAAGTAAAATTATAGGACAGAGTAACTCCTTAAACTACAAGGAGTTTGTGTATAAATGGAAAGTTTCTATGAACAAGTCTAGAATCAGAATAGAGGTGTGGGAGAGACTATCCTTTAGTCTTGGCCAGTAAGGTAACAGTTGAATATTGTGTTCTTCATGCTGTTGTAGCTACGGATCAAAAATAAAAGCTTGGTCTGAAATTGTCTTTTATTAGCTGCTAAGAGCAAACTCACAAAAGCAATTAGGATTTATTAGCTATTCCTGATTATAGTTAAGTCCATCACCTCTAAAATATCTGTCACTAATAGAAATGACACTACATTTATGCCCTTGACTAGTTTTATGAGAAGGAACATGGCTAAATATAAAAAACTCAACGGCTTTAACTGATTCTAATAGTACGATTTTTTCCATTATCTTCTTTATAGAGTATTTATAGTTTGCTAGAAAATAAAAATCTTGAAATCAAAGAATATTACAGCTAGAGGTACCTTAGAAGTCTGGTCCAAAATCTTTCTTTTTTGTATATAAGCCAGAGAGGTTAATTGATTTGGTCAAGATTACATAGCTAGTAAATGTGAGACAACATCACGGGTCTTCCTAGGCTTAGCCCAGTATTATTTCATTACCTCATGTTGTATTTCTCATTTGAAGTATTCTGTTATTGATTTCTGGGTCTTAATGAAAAATATCTCTTATGTTCTTGAGGAATTTGATGTTTTCATGTGATTTTTTTACTAACCTATTCTACAATTGCATTGAACAGGGCCAAAAAGGTGACATTGGCCCAACTGGGCCTCCTGGACTTGTAAGTTTTTTTTTTAGTGTTCATTTATCAAATTTATTAATATATTATCATTTTGGGGCCTTAATTATACCTACTTTTTCCTCATAAAACACAAAATTATAATTCATTATCAACTTCTACTGGCTTAAAAGTCTTTACATATAAAAACTCCAATAGTCTTGACCTCAAGGTCTTTGTATTGTTCTACCTGTGTATTACTTCTCCATCTTAAAGGTCCAAATTGATGGCATTGGGTTGTTTTGCATCATGATTGCCAGATCATTTCTCAAGCAACCAGCAGGTGGTGCAAGTGTTGCTTACAAAGGTTCAGTAAAAGAAACTTGGGGAGGTGGGGATTGGTCCTTTCCCCTGCAGAGTTCAAGGTAAAGATGGATTTGGTCCTAATAGGTTTTCTCAATTTGTAATTGTCTGATTCACACCTCTTTCTTTCCTGAGTGTTTGCTTTCTAGGGGTTCTTAATAACAAATGTAGGAAACTGCTCTATGAAAGAATAATTGGGGGGTTTACAGATTTTCTGTCATTTATGTGTTCACTATGAAGTTTAAGTCAACTATATTTCCAGTCTTATTAAGAATAAAATATCATTGCTGAGGTTTGACATATTGGTTTTTCTTTGGTTAAAATTTGGTAAGACTCTTGATTTTAAGACTGCATTGAAACCATGACAGTGTGAGTACCGTAAAACCTATTCTACATGTCCAGATATTTTAGTAACGTTAATTTAAATTTTTGTCCATAGTGAGTCTCAGATATTAATACTTAGGACTGCACTAAATCTAATGAGGATATAATTAAAGAAGATAGATAAATTTTATTCACTTTATTATAAAATGAGAGTTACAGTTCTCTAGGAAATAATCTCTTTATAAAATGAGATGATAAGATTTTGATAAGTATCAGAAGATATGGAAATTTTGAGAGTGCAGTACTATCCAGCAGCTCACGTTCCCTTTTGAACTACCATTCCAATTCTAGATTCCACAACTTTCCATCTCCTTTTGTGTGAATATTTCTTATATTCAACAGAGGCAGGATGAAATATCACACTTTGCCAGTAGGTGTTGATTTGTACCTCAGACTGACAGTTTCTTAAATATGACGCTTATTTACTTTTATTGGTATATGAGGTGAAATTTTAAATATTTAGTTTATTTGGTATGACTTTTTTTTTTTTAGAACAGACTTAATTACTGACTTCTAAGAAGACAGCGAAAAAGGGAATGATTGGTTGGTTGGGTTTAATCAATAAAGCCTTCCTTGAAGAGATGAGTTTTCTTTTTTAAAGGAAGAAAGAAATGTGGGTTCATAAAGGGAAAGATTCGGGAAAGGCATTACAGATGTTTGCAATGACATCAATGACATATGCAAAGGCATAGACAAGAATGTGCAAGTTGAAGGAAGTGGTAACAATCAGACAGACTTCACTCTAATAAAAATTTACTGCTAGAAATAATAGGAGATGAAATGGGTGAGAGAAGTACTGGAAATGAGAAGTGACTTGACATGGTTCAGGGCAGTAGCATCAGATATAGTAAGGAGTAGTGAGCAATTTTGAGTCCTTAAGCAGAGTAGTTAACACAGAATAATTGGTTTTTGAGGAAGCATATCCTAGCAATAGATTTGAATTCAAGGGGACAAGCTCAGAGGTGCTTCTGTTAGTCCAAGTGTGAGTTGAGGATAGTAGCTGTGGCAACAGGAATGAAGGGGACAAATTGGAGAGACATTTCAGTAAAGAATTGTCAGGCTTAGGTGATTGGAATGAATTGAATGTGAATTATAAGAGAAGAGACATCAAAGATACTTTTAGCTTTATAAGTCTGGGGCTCAAGAGTATGCTAATATTATTACTAGAATTGAATAATTTCTAATCAGTTGGAGGATGGGCGTGATATTAGAATGTGACTCAACCTATGCAGTAGTCAATGATTTTACATCTGAGCACTTTGTGAAAATGATGGCATTGTAATCATATGTACCTGCCAGATTATTTTCTGGAGAATAGGCCTCTTCCTCTTTGAGTTCCTTTATTTTTTTCTTTTATAATAAAGGTAATTCCTAGACCTGGGACTGGTGTAACTGTAGGAGAAAAAGGAAACATGGGATTACCTGGCTTGCCTGGAGAAAAAGGAGAGCGAGGATTTCCTGGAATCCAGGGTCCACCTGGCCCTCCTGGACCTCCAGGTAAAAGAGACTGCACTTACGTCCTGGTCCTTATAGCATCCTTACTAGCCCATGTGTACACTTTATCATACTGGTTCCAAGGTGAGCATGTCAGTAGAAGACACAAGTCCTTTTTAATTGACAGATACTTCCCAACTCTTACTATACCCTTTCTTACCAGATTCCTCACTTGTGCTTAAAAATAAGCCTGCTTGAATAGTGCCCTTTTATCTTAAGAGTCCCATTTCTACCTTTTCTTATTTTTATTGATACATAAGAATTGTACATATTTATGGGGATACATGTGATATTTTCATACATGCATATAATGTGTAGTGCTCAAATCAGGGTAATTGAGAGATATCTATCATCTCAAACATTTATCATTTCTTTGTATTCGGAAGATTCAAAATCTTGTCTTCTAGCTATTTTGAAATATATAATAAATTATTGTTAGCTATGGTCACACTACTGTGCTGTCAAACACTAGAACTTATTCCTTCTATCCAACTGTATGTTCGTACCCATTAACCAACCTCTCTTAATTCCCCCTCCCCCATGACACACCCTCCCTAGCTTCTGGTAACCACCATTCTGCTGTCTACCTCCATTAGATCCACTTTTTTAGCTCCCACATATGAGTGAGAATATGTGATATTTGTCTTTCTGTGCCTGGCTTATTTCACTTAACATGATGTACTCCAAGCTCATCCATGTTGCTGCAAATGACAGGATTTCATTCTTTTTTATGGCTGAATAACATTCCGTGTATATATATATATACCACATTTTCTTTATCCATTCATCCATTGATGGACACTTAGGTTGATTCCACATCTTGGCTATTGTGAATATTGCTGTAATAAACATGGGAGTACAGATATTTTTTTGACGCAATGATTTCCTTTCTTTTGGATGTATACCCAGTAGTGGGATTGCTGATCATATGGTATTTCTATCTTTAGTTTTTTTTTTAATGAAATTCCACACTGTTTTCCATAATGGCTGTACTAATCTACATTCCCACCCACAGTATATGTTTCTCTGCATCCTTGCTAGCATCTACTGCTTTTTGGGTTTTTGATGTAGCCATTTTAACTGACATTCCTTTTATTATTAATAAATTACACCAAACAATTCTGTGATTCAATCAATGAATCCTCACACTGTTATTGCTGTTAGGGAAGAGGATGCTGCCCTACAATGCTTAGTTTTGCAAGATTTCCTGTATAAAAATGGTAAGCAGCGCTATTCACTTAGAATTCCAGAAACATCTAATTAGAACTCTCTATGGTGATTTTGCTATACAATAAAATCTTAGGGCTCAATACTGAGTTTTATATTATTCCCTTTGAAGACACACAGTATAGTGGGACATTTCGAATTTGGCCATACATTGAGTACTGCCCTTGTCTAGCATGCATATTTGGATATTCTCTGAAATGAGGTGAAAGGAGGGATTTATGTAAAATTTGCAAAAGCATCTGGCATGGTACCTGGCACACATTAATTTATGGTTCCTTTCCCTTCAAAAGTACGTGCCCAATGAAATATTAACATGATGAGATGAGTGACACGCAGTGATCTTTCCAAAGAGAAAGAGAATAAATGTAGCTTCCATTATGCTCTAAGTATGCACTTTGGATTTCTAATCTCAAGATAGTGGACTGAATACGTACTATGTCTGGAAAATTGAAATAAGGAATTTTCCCAGGATGCAGTAAAAGAGTTAAGGAGTTGGGAAGTATGAAAGAAAAGTTAAGAAGTATAAAGGATAAACCTAGAAGTTCCAAAATCCATCATGAGGGCATTTAAGGAGGAGAGAATGGGACAAGAGGCAGTATTTGAAAAAAAATAATGGCTGAGAACTTCCATCTATTAAGAAACACACAAATCCCTGTGAAAAAGCTCATGAAGCACTTAGGAAGAGTAAAATAAAAATAATATAAAGGCCCATGAGTAGACACATTTTAGGGACATTCCAGAATTCAGGGATAAAAAGAAACCCTTAAAACTATCTGAGAAAAAAGGCAGATCACCTACAAAACAATAAGAGTCAGTGGAAGATAATGGTGCACAGTTTTAAAGAGATAAGGACAAATTACTATGAATTTGGGATTCTATATTACACCAAACTATCATCTTAGTGTGAAGATGAGATAGCTAGAAAGTTTACCACTTTCAGACTTTCTCTGAAATAGTTACTTGAGGTTTTACTCCAAGAAGGAAATGAATTTAGGATAAAGTGAGGGTAGGGGTAAAGGTAGGATGCAGGAACCATTGTTTAGGAAAGATATTAATAAGGCATATTAAGTCTAAATAGGCATTGATCATTAAAAAAATAGCAAAAGTGTTTTAAGTAACAACCTGGAAATATAATTGTAAACATTATTAACATGGGATATGTAGGTGCAGAGAGAATGAAGGGAAGTCAATGATAAGGTTTTTTTGGTCTTACTAGAGGGAGAGAATATAAACATTATTAACTCTTTAAGTTTTTAGAAAAATATAGGTTTAAGTACATAGGTTAAAATTTTGATAGTAACCACTAGAGGAGAATAGGAATAAAATGTGTGACTTACACACCAGTTGAGGAAAGAAAATGACTAAAAATCTCCTATACAATCAAAGTTAGGGTTGGGGCAAAACAGACAAACCAGGGTAAATAGAAAATAAGATGACAAGAAGTTAAAAATAAATCAGTAACTCCAACAAATGTGAAAGAACTAAACACTGTTTGAAAGACACTGACTAAAATAAAATTGGAATAAAAATATCTATATATAGTGTACAGTAGACATATATGAAACACAGGACAGAGAAAATTTGAAAATAAAGCAATAGAAAGATATATTAGGCACATGCTATTTAACAAAAGCTGGTTAGCAATTCTAATATAGTACGAGACAGAATTAAATGTAAAAATGCATTAATGAGACACATTTCATATGGATAAGTAGATAAATTATACCACAATAATATAAAAGTCATGAAACTTTATGCATCTAACACTATAGCTTTGAATATATAAAGTGAAAACTGACAAACTACAAGGGATAAATTGGCAAATCCCCAACATATCCAGTGGGTGAAAAATAGGGATATAAATGATTTGAGCAACAAAATCAAGCTGTGTGTATATGGGGGAAAGAGAAAAACCTAGTGTGCATCAGAGAATATACATTCTTTTCAAACATACATGGAATATTTACAGAAATTGATTCTATTAGACCAGAAAAAATCGAAAAAAATTATATGCATGCCATGCTCTGTGACCATAGTGAAATAAATTGATAACTTAAGGCCAGGTGTAGTAGCTCACACCTGTAATCCTAGCAGTCTGGGAGGCTGAGGCATAAGGATTGCTTGAGGCCAGGAGTTTGAGACCAGCCTGAACAAGAATGAGACCCTTTCTCTCCAAAAAATAGAAAAATTAGCTGGGTGTGGTGGCACTTGCCTGTAGTCCCAGCTACTCGGGAGGCTGAGGCAGGAGGATTGCTTGAGCCCAGGAGTTTGAGGTTGCAGTGAGCTATGATCATGCCACAGCACTCTAGCCTGGGTGACAGAGCAAGACTCTGTCTCTAACAAACAAACAAACAAACAAAAAACAGAGAGAGAGAGAGAGAGAACTTTAAAAAAATCACCAAAAATGTTTACATTTGTATATTAAAACCATAATTATAAATAACCCTAGACATAATAAAGAAACAGAAGTGGAAATGATAAACTCCTGAATGCTGAACAACAACGAAAGCACCTCATATTAAAACTCATTGAATATAGCCAAAGCAGTACCCTTAATTTATCACAAAGTTAAAAAGACTAAAAGTAAATTATCTAAGTTTAAAAAACACATACAAGGAAAGAAACAAGCACAAATAAAGTAGTAGGGAAAAGTTGGTAAAGATAAAAATAAAAATCAATAAAACAGAAAACAAACTAAAAAATTATAGTTGATTAAGGAAAACAGAAGATGATACTTTGAGTGAGAAGAGTTTGAAACAAAACTTGGCAAATACAATCAAATACAATCAAGATAATGAGAGAAGGCACAAATAAAATCAGTAAATAAAAAGGGATTATTACCATAATTTAAATTTTAAATTCAAGAGAACTATAAAACTATATTAATATGTTTGAAATTCCACATAAAATATAAATTTATCATCAAACAGAAAACAAATTACTTAAAATTGTTCTGAGAAAGTAGGAAACCTAAATAGATAAATTACTGTACAAGATTTTGCGATGTTAAGGATCTCTATGAAAAAGCACTGGCTTTATGGGTGGTTTTATAGTTTTATGGATGACTATTACCAAGCTGTCAAGAACAGATAATTCCCAAATTGTAAACCATTTCAGAGCATTTTAGAAAAAGGAAATTCAATTTAATAGCATTGATACCAAACCATCAAGGAGATAACACTAGAAATAATTATAATTCAATCTCTTTTATGAATGTAGAAGCAATAATCCTAAATGTAATATAAAATCAATCCAGAAGTATGTTAAATAATATGATATTATAACCAAGTAGATTTTATCTCCAAGATTGCAAGGATAGTTCAACATTACTGTGATGGACTATATTAACTGAGTAAAAGCGAATAGGTACCCATTTATTTTTAAAAAAAAAAAAAATCTTAAGCTAGGATTAAAAGGGAATTACCTTAACTTGATGAAGCTATCTATAGGACTCTGTAGGAAATGTCATGCCTTGTGGTAAAACACCAGGAGCATTCTTATTCAAGTCAGAAATAAGGTAGAGATACTCAGTCACCAATGCTGTTTGTCCTTATAGTAAAGATCCTAGTCAATGCACTAAGTCTGGAAGAAAAAAAAAAGGCGTAAGGATGGGGGGTAAACCCTAAATTTTGGTTATTTACAGAACATATGATTATCTACCAGAAAGCTTAAAAGCATCAAATGACAAATTACTAGAATTTAAACAGAATATGTGCAAGGTGGCCAGATATAAGTAGCATACTTTAATAACTTGCCTTCCTTTACACCAGCAAACATATAAGAGAAAAAACTCAGTTCACAATAGTAATAGTATTAAAATTCTCAGTAGTGATAAAACAAACTCATGAGTAAACCGGACAAAAGATGTGTAAGACCTCTTTGCAGAGTTTTGTAAATTATTATTAAATAATATAAAATTTAAAAAATGGAGAGATATACTTAATTATTGCTTGAGGTGAGAAATCAAATTATAAACAGTTGATTCTATCAAAAATTAATCTTTAAATTCAAATTAATTTCACTCAAAATTCCAACAGGTTTTTAAAAATGAAACTGACAAGCTGATTGTAAAATTCATTTAGAAGAGTAAATTTATAAGTGTAGGGAAGATGGTTTTTATAAAGAACAAAGATGGATATATTTTTTTTCTTACCAGTTTTGAAAACATTATAAACCTGTAGTAACTAAGAAATGTGTTAATGGTGCAGGAATAAACAGTGGAACAGAAGAGAGTCCAGAAACAGAGCCATGTTTATATGGAAACTTTGAAATGCTGCTTTTTCTCTTGCTATTGACTTTCTGGTATTTTTGAAATTAAAAGATCATTGTGTCAATGGGCAGGGTAGAGAGTTATTAGCAATTTCCAAAAGTAGTAAAGCTACCTTAAATATCATTTCCCACCCTCAAGCTTTACTTGTATTATTTGCAACTTTTCATCCTTTTTTTAGATGCTGATTCTCATAGAAAAAATGGGAACATAACCAGAATTATATGTTAAAGGAAGATCATTACCTAATGTCTCATTGGAAACTAAAGAAATATCTCTAGAATAAGATCATTTTGATCACATTAATGGGTGTTTTTTTTTAATCTTAGGGACTGCAGTTATGGGTCCTCCTGGCCCCCCTGGATTTCCTGGAGAAAGGGGTCAAAAAGGTGATGAAGGTCCACCCGGAATTTCCATTCCCGGATCTCCCGGACTTGATGGACAGCCTGGGGCTCCTGGCCTTCCAGGGCCTCCTGGCCCTCCTGGCCCTCACATCCCTCCTAGTAAGCTATATTTTTCTCCTGTTAAGTTCTATCATTGTTTTTCTTTATTTTATTTATAATTGAATCTAGCTGAAGTTTGGCATCATTCTTCATGTTTCTGATATCTAAGAGATTCTACTGCTGCTTATACTTTTGGTTTTGGGTGATTTTTTTATGTTTTAAATTTGCTGTTCATCTAGTGTTTATTATCAACAATATCATATCTTCCTTTTGCTTATACGTACTTGTATTTCTGCAGAGAAGTAACTGAAAATAGGTCTCTTTTCTAGCTTGTCATGCTTTCTTTTTGCTTAGTCTTCTGGATATTCCACAATTAGCATGCTATCCTTTCTTTATCTTACTCAGGTGATGAGATATGTGAAGCAGGCCCTCCAGGCCCTCCAGGATCTCCAGGTGATAAAGGACTCCAAGGAGAACAAGGAGTGAAAGGTTTGATCTCCAAACATACTCATTCCTTCATTCTCTTCGTTCTTTCAAATCTTCAGCAAAATCCCCTGTATCTTCCATCATACCTTAGCCACTCACTCCCATGGTCATACCCCAAGACCATCTCATTACCAATAGCATTACACTTGCATGGTCTTGAGTTCTTAAATCCCATTTTTTGATCACTGTCTTCTATCTTTCCCACTACCTCTAGGAACCTGACTCCAACATTACTTCAACCCCACTGAGACCTACCAATTGACTAGCCCTCAACTTTTTGATGTCCTTTCTTCCCTCAACCTAGCTTAAATTCCATGATCAGTCATTGTAATCAATCCCATGCATAAATTTTTGACTCCTTTGCCCTTCTCTCACTTCATTGTACTCACTTGGAACAAAAGCATAGCCCTGGTAATTCCAAATTTCCATCTCTTGTGAGCCTTCACCTTCTCTTCTCTTTTTAAACTTCTAACAGATTCCTCCCCTATTCTCATTTTAAGATTCTTACCTTGCTTCCTCCTTCACTGACCAATTAAAGTAATAACAAGAGAACTTTGACAGATTGCCGTCACTACATTTACTTACCTACTTGCATCTGTGCCTCCACATTTTGCCTTCTTGCCTGTTACTGGTACTGCTCCTATCTAAAGCCAGTTCTTTTATTTACACAATAGATTTCATTCCCTTGTTTCCCCAAGGATTTTGTTCCAGAAATTTTTGCCTCTTCCACATCATCAATTTTTACCTTTCTGCTGGATCATTCTCAGCAGCATACAAATATGCCTTTTTCACCCATCCAATACCTTATGGTAATCCCACTTTTCCTGCCATTTACTGCTGTATTCTTCTGCTCCCATTTGCAACAAAACTCCTTAAGAATTTTCTACTCACTATCTCTAGATACGCTCCTTCCGTCTTCTCTTAAACATACTCCAGTCAGAATTTCACCCCCCACCCCTGCTGCCTACCACTCCACAGACGCTGGTTAAAGTCACCAATGGACTATATTTTGCTAATCCAAATGTCAAGTCTGCCCTTTTCTTACTTGCTTTTTCCCATCTTTAAACACTTTATTCACTTGGCTTTCAGTACATTACATTTCCTGTTTTTCTTCATATATCCCTGGCATATATACATATCCCACATAACTACCATCTAAACCAAAATATAGAACATTTCCAGGACCCTTGAAGACACTTGTGCCCCCTAGTCAGTATCCCCAAAGGTAACCACTATTTTATCCTCTAGTATACATTAGTTTGCCTAATCTTGAACTTTGTAAAAATGTAATTATACTGTGTGAGCTCTTTTGTATCAGATTTCTCTTGCTAAATATTATATATGTGAGATATATCCATGTTTTTGTTTGTAACAGTAGTTTTCCACCACTCTTTGGTATTGTATTGTACGAATTTACCTTAACATCCATTCTAATGTTGATGGACATTTGGTCTGGAGCTATTATGAATAAAGCTGCCATGAACATTCTTGTATGTGTTTTTTTGTATGACATAAGCACTAATTTCTGTTAGGGATATACCTAGGAATGGAATTGCTGGGTTATAGGGTAGGCATAGGTTTTGTTTCATAGATATTACCAAATCATTTTCCAAAGTTATTTTAGTTTGCATTTCCCTAATGACTTATTGATGATGAGCTTCTTTCTTATGGTTTCTATATTCTCTTTTGTAAAGTGCCTATATTTTCTCCTTTTTTAATTTGGTTGTTGGATATGTGTATTACAACTGTCTTCTCCCATTCTGTGACTTGCTTCCTTTTATGACCCATATAAGCTGGGAATGACTTGCTTTTTTATTCATGCCCTTTGTTAAACAAAACTTATTAATTAAATTAAATCAAATTTATTAATGTCTTGTTTTATGGGTTAGTGCTATTATGCCCTGTTTTAGAAATCTTTGCTTATCCCAAAAGCCTGATGATATTCCTCTATGTTTTGGTCTAGACACTTTATTGCTTTATCTTTCACATTTTGATCTTTGATCTGTCTTCATTTAATTTTTGTGTATAGTTTGAAGCAGGGATCAAAGATCGTTTTTTTTCCCCATATGGATATCCAATTGACTCAGTACCATAGTACAAAAGACCATCAATTCCCCAGTGAATTGTATTAGTACTTTTGTTGTAAATCATATGACCATATATCTGTGAATCTGTTTCTGACCTCTTTGTTCTGCTCTATTGTTCCATTTATCTCTCCTTGCACCAATACCAGACTGTCTTAATTACCATAGCTTTATAGCAAGTCTTGCATATTCTAGGTTCTTTGCATTTCCATATACATCTTAGAATCATCTACCCAACTTCTAATTTTGAAATGCCTGAGGGTTCAGTCCTTGTTCCTCTTCTCTATCTAAACTCATTTATCCAGTCGCATGCCTTTTAATACCATCTACTTGTCAGTGACTTAAAAATTTATGTCTCCTGTCCAGATATAACTCTTTTCCTTTAGATTTGTATATCTAACTGCCTACTCGACATTTTGAACTTGACAGCCTGATCAAGTTGAAGTCCTGATCTCTGCTACCTTTTCCCCCATACTTGCTCCACTCACTTCTTCCCCTTCTTACTTAAAAAGCAGGCCACTGTAGCCTTCTAGTTGCTTGCACTAAAAACCTTGGAGTTATCCTTGATTCCCCTCTTCTTTTGTATTCCATATATGATCCATGAGAACATCTCATCGGCTCTACTTTCAGATATGTCCAGAATCTAATCAGTTCTGATCGTCTTCCTTGCTGTCACTCTGGGATGAGCTACCACCATCTCTTTCCCTGTTCCAGCTTGTTTTAGCTTTTATGGCATCTGTACTAATTTACCTGCTACTGTGGAATATTTACCACAGCCCCTAAGGGATGGCAGTTTCCCAGCTCTGCTTGGGCCTGTCATTGTAATAGGGGCCCAAGATCACTGCAGCAGTAGCCACTTAAGCGATTACCCTGTTTCCATCATTGCCCTTAAAAATCTGTTCTTAACATAGCAGCTACAGTCATCTTTTTAAAACTTAAGTTATATCATGCTGCTTTTCTGTTTAAATTCTTCTACTAGATTCTCATTTCACTCACAGTAAAAGCCACAGTCTTTACTGTGGCCTATATGACGTTTCATGATATGCCACCTGTCATAAACTGTTAAATTTCTGACCTGGTTCCCCTTCCTCACTCTGCTCCAGTAATCTGGTTTTCTTGCTGTTCCTTTTATATGTCAAATGTGGCTATGGTTTCTGCTTGGAATGCTCTATACTCATTATGCACATGTCATGACCTTTAGGTTTTTTTTTTATCATATATTCTCTTTTCAATGAGCTCTATCCTGACCACCCTATTTAAAATTGCAACCTGCCACCCATTCCTGGCATACCCAATCCCACTTACCCAGCTCTATTTTTCCTATAAACATAACATCTTTTAATATTATTTTAAAATGGTTAATATATATAATTTAATAATTTTTTACCTTCATTATTGTTATCTCTTCCCACTGGTAGAATGTGAGCTCCATGAAGGCATGGATTTCTGTCTGTTTTGCTTACCAATGTATCACAAACACCTGGAATAGTTCTTGGCACACAGTAGGCACTCAGTAAATATTTGTCAAATGAATTGATTCACTATATAGGCTTCTCTAACCACACTGTTTGGTAGAAATGCTGTCCCTTAGTGTTAACTTCTTTAGAACCTATCTAAAGAAGGTATACATACCTCTTCCAGTTACTTTTTTTTTTGTTATGATTTCACTAGGTGACAAAGGTGACACCTGCTTCAACTGTATTGGAACTGGTATTTCAGGGCCTCCAGGTCAACCTGGTTTGCCAGGTCTCCCAGGTCCTCCAGGTAAAACATTCTGCCTCAGGGCAAACTTCTAAAATATTTTCTGGCTAGATTTTAGTGAGCTCATAGTTTTAGAATGTTGCCAGTTTCTCATTTTATAACTAGTCACTCATATTTATAAATAATTAAGTATGAAATGCCTCCATTTGCTATGAAATAAATTTTACTCTTGTTTCTAATACCTTAAGGTACCAACATTTTCTATTAAAGCATTTTGACAATATTATTCCAGAAACTATTCTTCCCTGTTTTCCATATGGAGAGGAAAATAACTTATACAGAGTCAGGTTTCTTTCTTCCAGAAAACTGGGGAAAAATTTCATAGTGCCTGGCCCCTGAGTATAGTTTCCAATGGTAGAACTTCTAGTCATTGGGAATGTATCATATGTTGTCATTAAGGAACAGGGTCTCTATTGGAGCTTGCCAACCGATAGCCAATATTCCTCTCTCTATATATAACTCCTCCCTCTCCATTACCAAATCAAAACCATATTTGATATCTATCTGATCACAACTGTTTTACTTACCTGCCTCTTGGGATATTCCAATATTGTATTTTCTTGAAATCACACTTTATGTCTGAGTCAGTGCTGAGAATAGGCAGCAGATCTCTTACTTTTCTGTCTAGTGTGTCTGCCAACGACACCAATTCATCTGGGGCTTGGAAATACTTTCAGCAAGTCTCACAGATGCCACTGGAAGTTAGTAATCTAGCCTTGCACCCCCAGTCTAGTGGCTTTCAAACTTGGGAATGCATCAGAGTCACCTGGAGGGCTTGTTAAAACCCAGATTGCTAAACCCCAACCCCAAAGTTTCTGTTTCAGTAGATATGGAGTGGGGGCTCAAGAATTAGCATTTCTAGGCTGGGTGAGGTGGCTCACACCTGTAATCCCAGCATTTTGAAGGCTGAGGCGGGAGGATCACTCGAGGCCAGAAGTTTGAGACCAGCCTTAGCAATAGTGAGACCCCCATCTCTACAAAAAATAGAAAAATAGCTGGGCATGGTGGCACGTACCTGTAGTCCCAGCTACTTGGGAGGCTGAGGCAGGAGGACTGCTTGAGCCCAGGCATTTGAAGTTACAGTGAGCTATGATGATGCCACTGCACTCAACCCCAGGCAATAGAGTAAGACCCTATCTCAAAAAAAAAAAAAAAATTAACATTTCTAACAAGTAATCAGGTGGTGATGATGCAGCTGGTCCAGAGATCTATTTGGAGAACCACTACCTTAGTAATGTGTCCTCTAGTCTTTGGGCTCCAAATGTTTCTCATAAACCAAATTTTAGGGAATGACAAACCAAAGAAAGGACCTGTAAGGATCTAGGAAAATTGTAAAAGTCAGAAAAGAGATATGCAGATTTTTTCCTTATCTCCTTCTCCCCTTGACAATGGAATGGTTATAGGAGCCCAGGCAACTCTGTGCATAGTATTTGGTAGCTGCTCTGAGAAAGGCTGCTTTGGAGTTGGAAATATCTAAGAATACAATATTGTATGTAACATGAAATGTTAAATTTATTTAAAAGAAAGGATGGTTTCCTCATTTTGAGAACATAAAAGGGGAAAGTTAAAATGTGACTTAAATGGGGTTGAATGGGGTTCTTATTTTAACAACTTGACTTCCTGACTTGCTGATTTCTATACGAGCTTTGTCAGGGGTTCAAGCTCACAGCTCACATTATTTTTTTTGTGTGTGTGTGTGTGTGTGTGTGTGCATGTGTATGTGTGTGTTTGTTAGGATCTCTTGGTTTTCCTGGACAGAAGGGTGAAAAAGGACATGCTGGTGCAACTGGCCCCAAAGGATTACCAGTAAGTTTTGAGTATATTATAGAACAAAAAGAAGTAGAAGGAAGCCATTTACACCTTGATTTTCACTTATGTATATATATATTTATATCTATATCTATCTATCTATACACATATAACTTAGTTTTTCTATTATATTTATCTAATACCTTGACTCTTCCTGACTCACATGCCTCACTTGATCCAGTCCTTTGTATACCAAATGTTATTAGGTGAGTTGATGGAGTAAACTGGAAAGAAGTAAGTGTTAGAAAAAAAGAAACTGATTTTCTTTTTCTCTTTCTTCTTTTTCCACTGTTTCTTTTTTTACCACCCTCAGGGAATACCAGGAGCTCCAGGTGCCCCAGGCTTTCCTGGATCTAAGGGTGAACCTGGTGACATCCTCACTTTTCCAGGAATGAAAGGTGACAAAGGAGAGTTGGGTTCCCCTGGAGCTCCAGGGCTTCCTGGTTTACCCGGCACCCCTGGACAAGATGGATTGCCAGGGCTTCCTGGCCCCAAAGGAGAGCCTGTGAGTTGGTTTGATATTCTTGATTTTGTGAGGTCAAATTGTCACTTAGAAATGTTTCCTAAATTAATACAGAGGATGAGCCTGGTGCTGAGATTGAACACCCAATCAAAGCTTAAAAGACTGTGATTATACAGTAATGGTATATTATTACTTTGTAGGATTTCTTCACTACTCTTTTCTCTCAGATGTTTTATAAACTTCTTCTTAACCCATTACTACATTGAGTGATATTGGCTGTGAATAGAGGAGCAGTAGCTTAAGATGTTTATGAGTCAGGATGCGGTTCCCTCTCTCTTATTCCTCATATCCTTGTCTGGGTTTAGACCTAACAACCAGAAATCTAACTTGATTTTTACATATAGTAAGCTTAGAGATTAGCATGAGTAGATGGCCATGTTAAATGTGCCACAGAGCCAGAAGACTGAACACGAATGAACAGTCTCATTTTGTGTATAACACACAGCCCAGGATATTTAGGTGGGAAGTGGTATTTTATGTTAGCTAGACTGTAACCTTCTTGACTTATGCTAGGATGTAAGTTTCATGAGGTCACAGATTTTTGTCTATTTTTATTTTCTGTTCTATACCAGCACTTTGCACATAGTAGGAACTCAAAAATATTTGTTGAAGGAATAAATAAATGAAGTGATCACACATACCATGCCATAACCCCACTCACTTATACAGCTTTTAAGAACAGTTTATGTCTATACCCTTTCCCTAGTTGTATTCAGTAATATCAACCTACAGAGAGTTGTTATATCTATGTGTTTCTGTATTAAACTTTTCCCTTTTTAGGGTGGAATTGTTTTTAAGGGTGAAAGAGGTCCCCCTGGGAACCCAGGTTTACCAGGTCTCCCAGGGAATATGGGGCCTATGGGCCCTCCTGGTTTTGGCCCTCCAGGCCCAGTAGGTGAAAAAGGCATACAAGGTGTGGCCGGAAGCCCAGGCCAGCCAGGAATACCAGGTAAGTTTACTATGGTTGGTTGTTTTGTTTCAAATTTGGTTCTTAAAAGCAGAAATGTATTTTGGCCACTCTTGGCTTCCTTTCCTGAGAGGTGTGTTTCCCTGGCCGTTTATATCTGGACTCTTAAGAGTTCTTTAGCAAGGGAACACAATAGTGTTTTTGTTTAAGGGGGTCTTCTCTTCATATTTTTTCTATCTTCATTGTTATTATTATTTTTGTTCTTAAGTATTAATATATGATATCTATGCAAAGTTTAACAAATAATTTCAATAGAAATACACACGTAACTACCACACACATCAGGAAATAGAACATTTTTAGCATCCTAGAAACCCTCACCCTCCTTTCCCTGTCCTTTCCTGATCCCAGTCCCCTTCCTCCTCTCCAAAGGTAACCACTGTCCTGGTTTTTGCATACTTTCCTTCCATTTCCTTCCTGGTTTTATCACCTATGTATGCATTCCTAAACAGTATTTTAATTTTGTTTCTTTTTGAAATTAATATTAATGGAATCATAGGGTAGGTGTTCTTTGTGTAAAGCTATATTATATTCATTTTGATTGCTGTATAGTATCCCATTGTATGTATTTATGTTATGTGTGTATATGTGTATATGTGTGTATATCACAGTTGATTCATCCCTTCTGTTGTTAATGGTCAATTGGGTTACTTACAGTTCAGTCTATTATAATAATACTTCTATGTACAGTCATATATATATATATAAAATCTCCTGGTGTTCATGTGCTCACACTTCTCTAGGAAGGGGGTTGGCAAACTATGGCCCATGGACCAAATCTAGCGCACTACCTATTATAATAAAAGCTTTATTTGAACACATCCACACCCATTCACCATCATCTGTGGTTGCTTTTGCAGTATAACAACAGAGTTGAGTAGTTTCTAAAGAGACTGTATGGTCTTCAAAGACTAAAGTGTTTACTGTCTGGTCCTTTACAGAAAATGCTTACCAATTCTTGGGCGAGGGTATATATTTACGATTAGCATTTCAAGGCATAGGATAAGTGCATCTTCAGCTTGACTATGTAATTCCAAACTATATCCAGAGCAATTGCACCAAATTATACTATTACAAACAGTGTCAGAGATTTCTTGTTGCTCTGCATCCTCACAAACATTTTGAATTGTCGGACTTTTATGTGTTTGCTAATTTGTTGAGTGTGATAGTATCTCATAGCAGTTTTATTTTGATATACATGATTACATTAAAGTTGAGCACCTTTTCATGTGTTTATTGGCCACTTGAATTTCCTTTTGTGAAATGCCTATTCAAGTGTTTTGACCATTTTTTCTGTTGGTTTTTTCTTTTTTTTATTGATTTAGAAGAGTTCTTTATATATTCTGTGTATTAGGTTTCAGTTAGCTATGAATTTTTACCCACCATTACTTGCTGTTTTCACACTCTGTATAGTGTCTTTAATGAACAGAAATCAATTTAATATAGTCAAAATTATTAATCTTTTCTCTTATGGTTAGTGATTTTCATGTCATGTTTAGGAAATCCTTCTTTTTTCTGAGCCCATTCCAAGCCCCTGTTTCAATTAATGAGAAGTAGTTGTACTTGAACTTTGCATACATAAAACCTAAAGGTACCATTAATTGACCAAAACGAAGTATTTCCCTTGTTTACTACAATTTGATTTTTTAGGCTCTTCAGTCTACATTTAAAAAATATTTTTATAGATAAAATCTTATATTAGGGTTCACCAAATAAACAGAACTCATAATATAGATAGATAGATAGACAGACCAGTGAGAGATAATTGATTAGGGAATTTGACTTACACAATTATGGAGGCTGAGAAGTCCCACAGTAGGCTGCCTGCAAGCTGGAGAACTAGGGAAGCCAGCAGTGTGGCTCAGTTCAAGTCTGAAAGCCTGGGAACTTGGGTGGCTGCTGGTGAAAGTCCCAGAATCTGAAGGCCAGAGAACCTGGAGTTTTGATGTCCAAGGATAGGAGAAGACGGGTATCCCAGCTCCAAAAGAGAGAGAGAGGGCAAATTTACCTTGTCTCTGCCTTTTTCTTCTGTCTGGGACCTCAGCTAATTGGATGGTGCCCGCCCACACTGGGTGAGGGTGGATCATCCTTATTTAGTCCACTGATTCAAATGCCAGTCTCTTCCGGAAACACCCTCACAGGCACACCCAGAAATAATGTTTTACCAGCTATCTGAGTATCTCTTAATCTAGTCAAGTTGACACCTAAAATTAACCATCACACATCTTCAATCATGGAAACTGTTAAAGCTGTCATCTACTTTTTCCCTTTGAAATTTTATCTTTCTGTTTGATATCTTCCTTGAGTGTATAATGTGGAATTGTTTTTCTTGTGAATTTTTGTTAGCATTTTCAAAAGATCGTTGATGATTTCCTTTTTTGTTTTTAATTAAAAGAGACCTTTAGTTAGGTAAAAATTTATCATTCACCACTGATTCACTCTCGTTTTCAGGTCCTAAAGGCGATCCAGGTCAGACCATAACCCAGCCAGGGAAGCCTGGCTTACCTGGTAACCCAGGCAGAGATGGTGAAGTAGGTCTTCCAGGTATATGAGAATTTTATTTCAAAACATCTTTAATACTGTTGGCTTTTTTTATTTGAACATTTCCCTTTCAAAAAAACTGCTGTTTCTCCATAGGTGACCCTGGACTCCCAGGCCAGCCAGGCTTGCCAGGAATACCTGGTAGCAAAGGAGAGCCAGGTATCCCTGGAATTGGGCTTCCTGGACCACCTGGCCCCAAAGGTATGTTAGAATGGGTAGTGAGCAGAGTAGGTTAGTTGATTAGTATGATGTTTTTCTTTGATCTAATTCACTCAACAAATAAAATATAATGATTGTGTGATTTTTCTGTGTGCTACAAAAAATATAAATGAATAGTCACATGTATATGCACTTTTAGTTCATTATCTTTATCTAAAACAGTCCAGACAAGAAAATATTGAAATTGTATGTATGCTAAAATGATATAAGCTGAAAAAATCATGAGAATTGTTATCTTTTGTGTTCACCATTGTATTTTCAGGGCTTAGAAGAGTTCCTGGCACGTAGTAAGCACTTGATAGATATTTGCTGAATTAATGCATTGTATTAAACAGAAAACAGACTTACTGCATATACATATCCAAGCAATGTTTTATCCTAAATAATATTCTCTTTATTTATTGAAATATTTTAGGGCTGTTACTTTAGTTCTGCTTTATTCTTCACAGAATTTATTCTCACGAATGACAAGAGTGCACATTGGTCTGAGGACAGTTCTTAAACATATCCTTACTCATTTATACCAAATGCTTTCTAAAGTGTCAGATATATGTGTGTGTAATATCTGCAATTGTTTTTAGCTCATGTCCAGAATTATATGGTAGACGTTTATCATACTATATCTGGATAAAAGCAGAAGAAAAGTTCTGTGTTTTTGTGTGGCATTCATTTCTTACATTTAGTTCTATCTTACTATGTAATAGCCCTCATTTTTCATCAGAAGAGCATTTCTCCTACATATTAGCTCTATGTGAAAATAATAGGATCATAAGGTAATAGAGAGGGAATATCAGGTATCTATAAGGCTTATTCCTAACCTAAGTAGTCATATAGCATGTCATTGTGCTTTTAACATCTTACTGCAGTTACTAAGCATGATTGGAAAATGTGGGTTTAGGAATTTGCATATCTTTCTTAAAGTGTCCTTCTCTTTAGGTATTAAAAATAACATCCTTTTGCAGGTTTTCCGGGAATTCCAGGACCTCCAGGAGCACCTGGGACACCTGGAAGAATTGGTCTAGAAGGCCCTCCTGGGCCACCAGGCTTTCCAGGACTGAAGGTCTGGGACATTTTAATTTATTCCTTCTAATTTTCCTATCTCTCCTACCTTCCTTGTTTCTAACTCTCTATTTTGTCTTAGACATCATCCCAAGTCTTCACTATATAGATAAAACTTAACTGACAATATTGTCATTTAAAATATTTAACCCCAAATCATCTTTAACAGTCCAAGAGGCCATATTTGGAGCAAAAAAGAACTGCTGAACCTGTTTTTGAATGGCCAATTCTTTGATTAGATTAGAGAATACAAGCATACCTCAAAGACATTGTAGGTTTGTTTCCAGACCACGGCAATAAAGTGAATATTGCTAAAAAATGCTAACAATTATCTAAACCATTAGCAAGTTGTAATCTTTTTGATGGTGGAGGGTCTTGCCTCAATGTGGATGGCTGCTGACTGATCCAGGTGGTGCTTGCTGAAGGTTGAGGTGGCTGTGGCAATTTCTTAGAATGAGACAACAATGAAGTTTGCCACACTGATTGACTCTTCGTTTCACAAAAGGTTTCTCTGTAGCATGCAATGCTGTTTGACAGCATTTTACCTGCGATAGAACTTCTTTCGAAATTGGAGTCAATCCTCTCCCTGTTGGTTTTATCAACTAAGCTTACATACTATTCTAAATCTTTCATTGTCATTTCAACAGTGTTCACTGCATCTTCACTAGGAGTATATTCCATCTCATGAAACCACTTTCTTTGTTCATCCATAAGAAGCAGCTCCTCATTAGCTCAAGTTTTATTATGAGATTGCAGCAAGTCAGTCACATATTCAGTCTCCACTTCTAATTCCAGTTCTTTTGGTATTTCTACCACATCTGCATTTATTTACTCCCCTGAAGTCTTGAACCCCACAAAGTCATTCATGAGGGTTGGAATCAACTTCTTTCAAACTCCTTAATGTTGATATTTTGACCTCCTCCCATGAATCCTGAATGTTCTTAATGGCATCTGGAATGGTAAATGCTTTCCAGAAGGTTTTCAATTCACTTTGCCCAGATCCATCAGAGGAATCACTATCTATGCCAGCTATACCTTTATAAAATGTATTTCTTAAATAATAAGACTTGTAAATCAAATTTACTCCTTGATCTGTGGGGTGCAGAATGGATGTTGTGTTAGCAGGCATGAAAACAACATTAATTTCCTTGTACATCACCCTCAGAGCTCTTGGGTGACTAGGTACATTGTCAGTGAGCAGTAATATTTTGAAAGGAATCTTTTTTTCTGAGCTGTAGGTCTCAACAGTGGGCTTAAAATATTCAGTAAACCGTGCTGTAAACAGATATGCTGTCATCCAGGCTTTGTTGTTCCATTTATAGAGCACAGGCAGAGTAGATTTAGCATAATTCTTAAGGGCCCTAGGATTTTCAGAATGGTAAATGAGCATTGGCTTCAACTTAAAGTCACCAGCTGCGTTAGCCCCTAACAAGAGAGTCAGCTTGTCCTTTGAAGCTTTGAAGCTAGGCATTGACTTCTCTCTAGATTTAAAAGTCCTGGATGGCATCTTCTTCCAATAGAAGACTGTTTCATTGACATTAAAATTCTGTTGTTTAGTGTAGCCACCTTCATCAATTATTTTAGCTAGATCTTCTAGATGACTTGTTGCAGCTTCTACATCAGCACTTGCTGCTTCACCTTGCACTTTTATGTTATGGAGATAGCTTTGTTTCTTAAACCCTATGAACCAACCTTTGCTAGCTTCCAGGTTTTCTTCTGCAGCTTCCTCACCTCTCCTAGTCTTCACAGAATTGAAGAGAGTTAGGGCCTTGCTATGGATTAGGCTTTGGCTGAAGGGAATGTTGTGGCTAGTTTGACCTTTTATTCAGATCACTAAAACTTTCTCCGTATCACTAAAGAGGCTGTTTTGCTTTCTTATCATTCTTGTGTTCACTGAAGCAGCACTTTTGATTTCCTTCGAGAACTTTTCCTTTTGCGTTCACAACTTGGCTAACTCTTTGGTGCAAGAGGCCTAGCTGTTGGTCTATCTCAGCTTTCGACATGCCTTCCTCACTAAGCTTAATCATTTCTAGCTTTTGATTTAAAGTAAGAAATGCGTGATTCTTCCTTTCACTTCAATGCTTAGAGATCATTGTAGGGTTATTAATTTCAATGTTGTTGTGTCTCAGGGAATAGGGAGGCCTGAAGAGAGGAAGCAAGATGGGGGAGTGGCTGGTTGGTGGAGCAGTCAGAACATATCATATATGGGTGCAGTTCATGGTGCTTCAAAACAAGTACAAGAGTAACATCAAAGATCACTGACCACAGATCACCATAACAGGATATAATAATAATTGAAAAGTTTGAAATATTGCAACAGTTACCAAAATGTGACACAGACACACGAAGTGAGCACATGTTATTGGAAAAATGGCGCCAGTAGACCTGCTTGATGCAGGGTTGCCACAAACCTCCAATTTGTAAAACATGAGATATCTGCAAAAGCACAATAAAAGAAAACACAATGAAACGAGGTATGCCTGTGCAATGACCAGCTCCCCCTGTGCATCTCTGTAGAATCACTATCTCTTTTCATCTCTCCATGCCTGTGTGATGATTGGTTGAAATGGTATTGAATGTCATGTCAGGACCTTCCCATACTGTTGCCCTCTGTCCTAATTCATCACAGATACATAATGCAAATCACTGCTATTGACTTAATAATAATAATAATAAATACTGTGTTTGAGTTACTTTCTATTCTTTTTATAATATCTTATCTAATCTCAAACTTTCCTCAGTCAACCTTCAGCAAACTGTTGTGGTATGTAATTATCCTGACTGTTTCTATACATTTTCTCTGTGCTGAATTGATTTAATCTTCCTGTGTTTCATCATGATTACTTATTTTCCATGGAAAAAGCAGTTAACCATAACCCCAGCTCTCAACCAACCACTTCTCTATTGGTTGATTATTTTTATTATAAACGTTTTCAAATGAACACAAAAGTAAAAGGAATAATACAATGAGCTTTCATATATTCATCACCCAGATTCAAAATTACTAAGATTTTATCACATTTGCTTCATATATTCCTTTTTCCTTTGATTAAATATTTTAACCCAAATCTCAAAATCATGTCATTTCACTTGTAAATGCTTCAGCATTCATCTCTAAGTAAATGGACATTTTATAAAAAAAACAAAATGCCATTATCATACCTAGTCAAATTAAAAATAGTTATTTAGGATTATCTAATACTCTGTCTATAATCACATTTCCTCACTTGGATAGACTGTTCTTTAATCTTATGGTCTTTCAGTTATCTCTTTCTTATCCTGAAACCAGTCCAACTCATTTGTTTTAATAAACCCTCTTTCCCATCCTTCCAGATGTTTTCTCCAACATACCAATTACTTTTTATTGAATTATCTTCCCCTCCCCCCACAAGGGAAAAAAAGTATTACCTTGTATTTTCTGCTTTAAATTCTTTATGGTAAACAGTAAGCACCAGGAAAGTCGTAGGAATTTTTGTTGTGTTTTGTTATGTGTATGCTGAAGGGAGAGCCAGGATTTGGATTACCTGGCCCACCTGGGCCACCCGGACTTCCAGGTTTCAAAGGAACACTTGGTCCAAAAGGTGATCGTGGTTTCCCAGGACCTCCAGGTCCTCCAGGACGCGCTGGCTTGGATGGGCTACCTGGACCAAAAGGTATGGAGGCTGTTGCTATTTCTCAACTTGCTTTTAACTTTTATAGAAATTGAAACCTTTGGGAAAGTCTATGAGTAATAAGTGCAATGAACTGAGAAGGCCTTGCTGCCCTTTTGTCACTGCTGTGCTCTTTTTTCTATCTACCATTGATTATTTTTGTCTTTTTTTCATTGAATATATTATGCAATCATATATGTATAAAAGTAACACTGAGAAGTCTTCCTTCCACCCCATCTTCATCCACTCTGTTCCTCTCCATCCCCCTATGTACCCATTTTTTAGTTTCTTATTTATCCTTCCACTGTTCCTCTATAAAAACACTAGTCAATAAGAGTATATATTTTTGCTTTTCTCTATTTCTTGAAGGAAAAAGGACTACCTTTTGGCTTTTTTGTACTTTACTTATTTCATTTAATTTTATATCCTGGATGTTGCTCCATATCAATACATAGAGATCTTGATTTTTTTTTAAATAGCTGCTTAAGATTGAATTGATGGGTATACCATAGTTTATTCCACTAGTTGCTAGATTGGATTTTTGCCAATCTTCCCTTATTACAAACAATGCCACAGTAAATACTGTGTGAATACTGAATGCATACTATTTCAGATGAGTGTAGGTATAATAGTAGAATAAAGTAATGAAAATGAGTAAGTGCATCTCTAGATATTGTCCATTTGCACCATTTTACACACCCACCTGCAGTGTATGAGTGTGCTTTTTTTCACCACAGCCTTGATAAATGAGTGTTCTGACAACTCTTACATTTTTGCTACCCTGATAGAAGTAACTTTCTTGGTATAGTTTATTTTTAAACAATTTACTGTAAAAATTTTCAAACACACAGAAAAAGAATTGCACATTGAACAGGCATATATCGACTGCCTAGATTCTACAATTAACATTTTATCTCCTTGCCAACAATTTATTTTTAAAAATTTCAATTATACAGCAAAGTAGGAGGAACTTTATAGTGAATACTATATACCCATCACTGATACTCTACTATTAACATTTTACTATACATGCTTTGTCACATACCTATTTATCTGTCCCTCTCTCCATCCATTGATCTATTTTCTGATGCACTTCAAAATAAATTGGAACAACAGTATATTTCTCCCTAAATACTTAAGCATGAATACCATAACTAAAATCCCATAGCTGTTAATTCTTTTCTTTTGATGTAAAATTCACATTAAATGAGATGCACAAATATTAAGGGTACATTTCTGGATTTTGACAAAAGCATACACTTGTGTAACCCAAACCCCTATCAAGATATCATCCCAGAAATTTCTCTTGTGCCCCTTTCCAGTCAGCCCCTAACCCAGCAATCACAGTGGCAGCTATACTGTTGAATTTTTTTACCATGCTTGTTCTAAAACTCTTTATAAATGGAATCATACAGTATGTACTTTCTTTGTAAGGCTTCTTTCACTCAGCATAGTGTTTTTGAGATCCATCCATTATGTTGTGTTTATCAGTAGTTCTTTTCTTTCAGTGAAATATATTGAGTATTTTATTGTATGAATATATCAAGGACACCTGGACTGTGTCAAGTTTTTGGCTGTTTATTATGAATGAAGCTGTTAAGAACAATTTTTTACAAGTCTTTTTTATAGATATGTGGAGAGAGAAGTACAAAGTTGGAGGATTCACAGTACCTGATTTTAAGACTTAATATAAAGCTACAATAATTAAGATAGTGTGGTATATGTGAAATATAGACACATAGATCAATGGAACATAATAGAGAGTCTAAAAATAGACCCACATGTTTGATTTTTGACAAAGTTGCAAAGGAAATTTCAATAGACAAATAAGTCTTTTCAACAAATGATGCTAAAACATAAAACAACTAGACATCCATATGCAAAAAAAAAATGCAAACAAACAAAACAAACAAATCTCAATCAGCTCTTCATGCCTTTGATACAATTTAACTCCGAGTGGATTATAGACCTAAATATAAAACTTAACATGATCAAACTTCTGGAACAGAGGCAGGCAAACTTTTTCTGTAAAGAGCCAGATAGTAAATATTTTAGTCTTTGTGGGCTACGTATGGATTCTGTCACATAATCTTTTTTTTATAACCCTCTAAAAATGTAAAACCCTTCTTAGTATATGGGCAGTACAAAAACAGGCCTATGGCCAAATTTAGCCCGTGGACAATACTTTGTCAATCCTTGTTTTAAATGAAAGCATAGGATAAAATCTTTGTGATCAGAGGTTAGGCAAAGAGTTGTTGGATAGCACACCAAAAGAACAATTCATAAAAGAAAAAAATTTGGTAAAGTGGACTTCATTAAAATTAAATGTACTTTCATATCATATATCTGACAAAGGACTTGTAACCAGAATATATAAAGAATGCTCAAAATTCAATAATGAGAAAGCAAACAACCAAAGTTTTAAAATACAATTGGAAAAATTGGCAAATGATTTGAATAGATACTTCACCAAAGAAGACATCCAGATGGCTAATAAGCACATGTAAAAATGCTCAATATAATTAGTCATCTGAGAAATGTGACTTAAAACCACAATAAGATACCACTACGTAATTATTAGAATTGGCTTTAAAAAAAAAGAAAGAAAGAAAACTGACAATACTAAGTTCTACCAAAGATGCAGAGCAACTGGAACCCTCATGCATTGCTAGTTAGTATGCAAAATGGGGCAGCCACTTTGAAAAACAGTTTGGCAATTTCTTACAGAGTTAAACGTAGCCTTTGTACATGACGCAGCAATTCCACTCCCAAGACAAATGTGACGCTTCACACAAAAACCCGTAGGTTAGTGTTCATAGCAACTTAATTCATAATCACCAAGAATTGGAAACAGCCCAGATGTCCTTCAAATGGTGAAAAGATTAACAAGATATAGCATATTCATATGATGGAATAGTAACCAGCAATAAAAAGTAACTACTGATATACACAACAACGTGGGTGAATCTCATATGCATTATATTAAGTGAATGAAGACATACTGAAAAGACTACATACTGTATGATTGTGTTTATATTTACATTCTGGAAAAGGAAAAACCGTAAGACATAAAATAGATCAGTAGTTGTCAGGGAACTGGGACGTGGGGAGGAGTTGAGTACAGGGCACAGGGATCTTTTTGGGTTGATGGAAATGTTCTATATCTTGATTTTTGTGGTGGTTATATGACTGTATACCTTTGTCAAAACTTATCAAAGTATACACTAAAAACAGTGAGTTTTAGTACATGTAAAAATTTTTAAAAGTAGGAGTGACAGAGGGACAGACAGAAGATGGAGAGAGGGACAGTGAAGTTTCTAACGTCAAAGAGATGTTGTACTGAGGATGGGAGAGGCTTGAGAATGTTTTATAGGCCACAACCCCGAGTTAGTATAAAGGAAGATGTTGAGGGTTATTTACTTTAAAGTACAGGTAATTTGAAAATATATTTTAAACTTATAAATAAACACTTGCCCAAGATGAGCTACAAGTAGAAGGAATGTGTGGTTTGTATTATTTTGTGAGGTTGATTTAAGTACTGAAGTAGTGCTCAGCATGTATTAAATTATAAGGCTATAACTATTGATGGATTCCCTATCTTCTGCTCTGGATACTTATGTGTACTTTTCTTGCTAAACGAATGGCCAGTTTTTCAAGATCCCTGCTTTATATAATGTGCCTTTTCACATGGTATTGTGATTCCTAAGGACTAGTGATTCAGCTATTGTTGTTTTTAATATCTAAACTATATTTATTTCTTAAAGGTGATGTTGGACTAAATGGACAACCTGGACCAGTGGGACCTCCTGGGCTTCCAGGAATAGGTGTTCAGGGACCACCAGGACCACCAGGGCTTCCTGGACCAACAGGCCAACCTGGTAAGATTGAAGTAAATGTGCATTTTCTAGCGCTCATAATATATAGGTTGGTTAGCTCATCAATAAAGCGAAACCTACATAACAGCCTTCCAGAAAACAGATTTAAGAGGTGACACTTCTATGTGTATGGTTTTGTAAAAGTGAAAAAATACAGGGCACAGCATAAGAGCTACTTTAATCCCTGCAGTTTCCCCTCCCTGTTCATCTAAAATTGATCTATTTCCAATAATGCAATTTAACAATGGCAGTATGTTACTATTGACATATAATCGTTGAGCTAGACATAGTTTTGGAAGCATAGACGCTAAAAATTTCTAGTGTTGATCATTTCAGACCTGAGTAACTGTACAGCATTAATAGACCTTTGTCTGTGGAACCTATTAACATTTCTTAGCACATGAGAACTAGAGTTAGGGTTCAGCAAAAACATTCTGTAAAAATATATTTTAGGCATTCTCATTTCCTTTTCTTTTTAAAAAAATAAACGAGTTGATTTTTTTCTTTTTTTGTTCTCAAGCCAGCAATCCCTTTGCAACTCATAAACACTCTAAACTTTTATTTTAAATACTTTATATCAGATACTGAAAAAGGTGTTGTCAACATGTAACCTAATGAATTTGCCTCCATAGATAGAGAATCATATGATTTCTGTAAGTTTGTGTGAGAGCATATTGAGTTTGTGGATTCTGAGCTGTCTGGTGATGTGAATTCTTATTATCTTAATCTAGGCAGGCACAGTAAGGGCCACCCTGGGGCCAGCATTATATTATCGCAAAATACTGTAATAATTCATAAAATTAAAATGAATATGGAACATTTAATTGCTCCTTAATTCACATGAATACATCATAAGGCTTAAACACACAGTTGGGCTGTACATATATTTACTTTGAAGCAATGGAAATATATTTACTGACCTTAAATGGTAATAGATATTTTGTTAGTTATTAGGGTATAAATCTAGTAACACTGGTTAACAATATAAAAAGCCTCTAATGTAAAAGTTCTTTTTATTTATGTCCTATTTATAAAAATTGATTTTATGGCATATTGTACTTTTGTTATGGTCCCTGACATGTCATTGCTGATTTAAAAATAAGAAAACTCAGAGTGTTGCTTTGAACCAGGTTGTTATAAAATAGCTACTTCATCACTTACGGAAAAACCATTCTGTCCAACTAGCATAGCAGAGGGATCTTGAGAAAAACTATTTATTTTTAGGTTCGACCATTAAAGGCTTGACCTGCTATTTCACGAAGATGGATAAAATGAATTTATCACTTCCATTGTGTTTTGTCATTTATTTTAGTTCCAAAAAGTGCATGATGTTTTGAAAGCATTTTGAATTTTATTCTCACAGCTGAGTGAGAATAAAAAAAGAGACCATCATTAATACCAGTCTGAAATAAATACGAATATGTTTATACATACTTCACGTTTTTTCAGATTAGCTAATACTTTGTAATGTTTTATGCATCCAATGTTCTCTCTTTCTGTCTCTCAACTTACAGAGATATACATATATATAGATAGATTGATTGATTTATGAGGTCTAGATAGGATGGGCAGGAAGATAAGTAATAATGCTGAATTCAACTTCATCTATTTCTTCCATGAATATATGCATTGCCATAGAATTCAAGATTTTAACTAATAATAATAATAATAATTTGTTCGACAAACAAATGAAGTTAACAGCAACTAGCATGAAAATGTATTGAATTCACTCTTAATATAGAAGTGTTCTCAAATCCCAATTTTATTTTTACCACAGGATGAATCACATTTTGTATTTGATACTAGCCACATATACTCACTTTTCAAGTAAATTTTACTTAGTTATCTCTAAGGTGGGAGGGGGGTGGAGGGGATGGGTAAATTCATAGGAGTGCGGGGCACACTGTCTGGGGGATAGGCACGCTTGTAGCTCTGACTTGGGCAGTGCATAGGCAATATATGTAACCAAAGTGTTTGTACCCCCATAATATTCTGAAATTTAAAAATAAAAAAATAAAGTAAATTTTACTTATATCACCAAACCAGAATATTATCTTAGCCCATTTTTTAAAATATCATAATTTCTGTCCATACATCTCAATAATAGATTGATCAGCAAGACTTTTACCAATATCATGATAAACCTGACGTATGCTGCGTGACTGGAATTCGAACTATCAGTTTTTCTTATAAGCAGCTTATTTAACGTATTTATGTTTCGTTTTGCAAGAGATAACTTAATGCAAAGTATTCTATATTGTCATCTCCCCAGTGTAAAACATTTGTGTTATGCTTTTCAGGCTTTTCTTTTGACTCTAGTTTTCTACTGTCATTTAATTAAGCTTTTATTATTTGCCTTTCTCTTTAGCTAGGCAAGCTATACAGTTTAATACATGTTTATAAATTAAGGTCCCATTAAATATGAATTCCTCATTTAACAGCAGGGAAATAAAAGAAAAATTGCCGAGGGACTAGAAACAAAATGCTTTTCATCTTATGACCTACTAATCCAGGCAGAAATGGAGGTTGTTGATTCTTGTTATTTGGTTTGGCCATTAGCTAGAAGATTACTGCTTTAGTGAATCTTTTTAAAGATAAATTAAATATACTCTATTCCATGTCCACAGATCATACCTTGACCTGAGCCAAATGTGTTGTAATGCCTGCCCAGTCTCAGGACAAAGCGTGTGGCTGAATCAGCTAAAGAAAAAAAAAAAAATCACAACTAATGTAAATCAAAACAAACAAACATAAAACAACAAAATCCCAGGAATTATTAATCATTTTCACAAATGAAGAAGAATACGTTATAGTTTTAACTTTTGTGGGGGGCTATGAAACCCTTGGTCAGAGTGAGGGGGGGTGTGTGTATGTATGTGAAAAGTTCTCACAGATAATACATGTTTTTGAAATTTTCCTTTCTTTTCCATTAACTGGTTCCATTTGGCTGCCAATAAATTTAGAGAATCTATTTGCTCCTATGTAGCCTCTGTAGACACATCCGTATAATTCCTATTATTGTATAAGGAGATTCAGCAGAACATTTGAATTTATATTGACTTTCTTCATCCTGGATCTTACCAGGATGCCTATTCCTGACAGTATTCATGGAAAAGATCTATGCTGTGAAAAGTACAGCATAATGTCTGTTACTACTAATAATAATAACAATGAAGAAAGAAATCCTTGCCTAGTACGTGTAAGTTGTTTACTCATAGTCATCCACTAATAATTAATGATTTCTATGTACTTAACCTGTTATAGTATAAAATAAAATTAATTTTTAAATTCTAACCTTTAGGAGCTTAAATTCCAAAATGATTATTTAAAGCAATATGAAGGTCAGAAATAAACAAGAGTGTAAAGCTGACCTTCACCGAAAAGTATTACTTTTTGTGAATGTAAATATTTTATTGTGTCTTTATTGGCAAGTACATTTTATTTATAGAATATGCTATATAAACATCTGAACAAATGCCTAAAATAAGTTCCTTTACTTGTTCCTGATATGTGATAGTAGTGAATCAATGTCTAACAGCATCTATTTAGAGTTTTTTGTTCTAATCTTTACATGCTTAGTTTTGTTTCCTAACCCAATGAATCTTTTTGCACCTTACTTCTGCTTGGGTGGCTCAACTTGTTGCTGAACTATAATTCCCTGCTTCTTGAACTTCAGGTCTACCAGGTACTGTTGTTCTTTCTCAAAAGACATATCTTAAAGTAGAACTTTAAACATGGAAAACAAACAAGATTTCTCCAGATTTAAGTTTTTGGTTTCTTTTCATTATTTTATAGAACTGTTCTCTATGAAACATATTTTAAAGGACAAATTATTTGTATTGAAAATACAGCTATTAAAAAACTGTGTGAGCTATAATAGAACAATAGGTAGTGATCCATATAGAGCTATAATAGTGCTCATTGTTAGGTATCATATCATATTTCACAAATATAATAGCATAAAATCTCTCTCCTTTTTATAGTATTTTACTATGAAATGGTAGCATTTGAACCATCACCACTGTGCCAACTGAGTGGAGTTCTCTAATCTTCAAAGTGAATTTTATTGGTTTAACACATTAACTGCCATGTGAGTTGTATTTAACTCACACTAGTTTTGAGCCTGGGGCCTCGTGAAGCAAAGCCTGGGCAAAACCCTGCAGTTGGTTTGTGAAAATCTTATTTGTTGATGTTCTTATTGTTACAATTGATATTGACAAATTAATTCTAAAAACGTGGATTAGATGACTAGAAGTCAATAAGTTTCATTTTTCATTAAATTAGAAAGGATCATTTTGTTTTTGAAGTTTTTATTCTATTTTCATAATAAAACACCGTGGCCCCAAGGAAAAAATTTTTTTTCTAGTGTGGCAGTCAATGTGTTAAGGGCATGCTGGAATATGACATCAAACAGATCTTAAAATCCCAGCATCTTGCTCTCTTAAAAATGATCGCCAATGAATCTTCAACAATAAAGTTAGATCTTATTGTTAAAGGTACACCTGGAATGATCACTTGGCTTAACCCCCAGCTTCCAGTCAGTTATGGCATTATTCCCATTTAGCAGATGAGAACCAATAATGTTAAGTGACTCACATAAGTCTCACAGCTGAGAGGCTTTGGAGTGGAAACTTGCACAGTGTTTTTAGTGTAACTCTTTCCCATAAATGTATTCTTTTTTAACCACCTTGTTTTTTGGAGTGGTTCAGTCTTACAGAAACTTACTGATGTTAAGTATTTTTGCAGTGTCATTTTTTTCCCTGTAAAATCCTGGTTGGAATAATGAGAGACAAAGTTAACAACAAGAACTAACAGTAATGCATTATTAAAACAATATGTAAATTCACACCCAACGTGTACAATGCACACTGTATGGGTGATGGACGCACTTATAACTTTGACTGAAACTGTACAAAAGCAATTCATGTAACTAAAACATTTGTACCCCCATAATATTCTGCAATAAAAAAAATGTAAAACAAAGCCAATGTAAAATAAAAATAAAATAAAATTACTGACATTCAGTAATTAATCACTTTTAGGGATCATAGAAAGGTGTACTAATAATTCATAATACGTTCGAACAATGCAAATCCAAGTGTGGTTGATGGACTAGTGTCGAATCACAAACTGTTATTACTCTGCAATAGGATTAGGACAAGGATTGAGAATAAGCATTTAGAAACTTTTATAGCAATTTAATAGTGTAATTATATTTGTTCAATACAATAACCAAAAAAGCAGTCTTTTATTTTGTATGTCTTTGGTTTTTTAGTTCACTTTTAGTAATTTTACTATATTTTATTTTAAAAAATTAGTCCATGGATGAACTAGGAATTAAGAAAAGATTGGTCCTTGGCCAGAAATAATTTGAGAAGCATTGTCCTACAGAAATATGCTTGAAAATCCTAAAACTTGATTTTTCAGTCATTTTATGTGCATGATGCCAAAAGTAGCTCTAACTCACCCTTAGGTTGGGTATACACAGGGTTCTATCACTTGTTTACTAGAAAAATAACCAGATACATCTTTAAAGCTGTAATACTTATTAATACTGATGTTATATTAACTAGGTTTACATGGAATACCAGGAGAGAAAGGGAATCCGGGACCTCCTGGGTTTGATGTTCCAGGACCCCCTGGTGAGAGAGGTAGTCCAGGGATCCCTGGAGCACCTGGTCCTATGGGACCTCCAGGATCACCAGGGCTCCCAGGAAAAGCCGGTGCCTCTGGATTTCCAGGTAATTTGTTTAAAGTTTTTCCTGATTTGGATTGAGGAAATTAAAACTATAATATGACTGTAGTAGATTGTTCTCATGTTGCACTTTTCTGGCTCGACACTATCCCTTAAGGAAGAGTGTTAGATGTCTCTGATTGTGGGTAACTCGCTTTGCTCTTTGCACTACACTTTTTCTCTGTGTGGATTTCCAGTTATATATTACTGTATAACAAACAACCCCAAAATTTAATGGTTTAAATCAACCTTTTCATTTTGCTTGAGATTCTGTGGATCAGGAATTAAGGGATGGCTTGACTGGGTCATTTATCTCTAACCCGTATGACCCCAACTGGAGTGGTTGGGGCTGAAGGATGTACTTCCAAGATGGTACTTCTCTGATACTTGGGTGTTGCTTGGCTCACATGGCATCTCATCATTCGTGGTGCCTCTTAACATGGCTTGGGCTCCTTACTGATAGTAGTATCAGGGTAGTTGCTCTCTTTCCATGGCAGCTGGCTTCCAATAGAGAGAATTCCAAAAGCCAAAAGTGAGTGTTCCAGGAATCCCAAGTGGAAGCAGCAAGACTTCTTAGGATCTAGTCTTGGGAGTCACACAGTGTCATTTAGTCAGTGGTGAGGCTCAGAGTCAGCCCAAATTCCAGGAAAGGGGGCTATATATGGGTGTGTATACTGGGAAATGTGGTTCATTGGGGGGCCATCCTTGGAGATTAGCTACCAGAGTGAGTCTCTTTCATGGGTATCAGCAATAGTGGGCACTAAGGTTACAGCAGGTGAAAAGGGGTAAAACTTATCAATGCCTTTTCTCCAACCCTCAATAGTTTTCCAGTTAACATCTTAAAACTTACTTTTTATGTTTCCAAAGTCAAAGAAAGGCAAAAGTTACTTATTGGTATTCTTCAAAGGTGCCAAAGGTGAAATGGGTATGATGGGACCTCCAGGCCCACCAGGACCTTTGGGAATTCCTGGAAGGAGTGGTGTTCCTGGTCTTAAAGGTAATATCCAGAGTTTGCTGCCAGATGTATATGAGAGAGAAAATTAAACATTGCTTTATGTCGATACAGAATGTTTTTTTGGTTCAACCACTTTAAAATGAGCAATGCTTAGTTGTATTTTGTTTCTATGTGACATGGCATTTAAATAGGTGTTGTTTTCAATTTGGTAGCGTGTTTACTTTGAATACCATGAAACATAGTAAATGCTTGGCTCAAAATAACAAAATATAAAGATTATGCTTTGATTTTTTTTTACAGTCAGTTTCTATTATTGTTAAAGAATTCCAGGAGAAAGAGGGATTGTTAATTTGAGTGTAAAAATGTGTATGCACTCAAGTAATTGATAGACAATAACTAAGCTGCATAAATGTTTTGGGTGGCCAGTGGCCTACCCAACTGTGAAACATATGAATAATCTTTATATACATTAATCCTGGATGGATAAAACTTATCGGTTGTGTCTTCCATACACACGTTGATTTTAGGTGATGATGGCTTGAAGGGTCAGCCAGGACTTCCTGGCCCTGCAGGGGAGAAAGGTAGTAAAGGAGAACCTGGCCTTCCAGGCCCTCCTGGACCAATGGATCCAAATTTGCTGGGCTCAAAAGGAGAGAAAGGGGAACCTGGCTTACCAGGTGAGTGGATGCATTTATTTATGAATACTTTTTCTGGTATATCTGAAGTTTAATTTTTAAATAACATGAAAAGTGACCTGTAATACTGAATTCACCAACAAAAAACACTCAGATGCATCAAATTTTGTTAATGAATGTTAATTTTCACTTGATTCATACTGTTTCACTGATCAACTTTTTTTATTCGTATAAATTTAAGGGGTACAAGTGCAATTTTGTTACATGAACATATTGCATAGTGGTGAAATCTGGACTTTATTATATCCATCACCTGAATAATGTATGTTGTACCCATTAAGTAATTTCTCATCATCCACCCCCCACCCCCTAAACCGTCTTAGTCTCCAATGTCTACTGATCAACTTTTGAATATTTTCTTTGTAGTTTACTTGTCACAAACTGTGAGGTTTTAAAATAGACTTAGGCAGTCACTTTCAAGCATTCCAGAAAGTAGTACAGGATGTGGTTGAGAGAAAAGAATACATAGCCACAATCACTTGGAAAACAGATTTCAGTGTTTAGGAAATTTGCTGGTCCTTTTCATTTTTTTTCCCCTTGAAATCAGATGGGGATGAATGGTATATTGTTGTACTGCAGTATTTTGATATCCATATCATACTTGGCTTTTAAATACAGTTCATTGTTATTCTACCTTGGCAGAATAAACAAGTACTGGACTATGAACAGCCAAGCTCAGCCCTGGGGGAAGTCACTGAAAGTAGGTCTAGGGAACAACTGTGTTATTATAGTTATTTTATTAGAAGCAAATAAGGTATAAAGTATAACATGTTCATAATAAGATATCACAAAATATGGCTAAGCATAAATCATTATATAAAGCACTTACAACACAATCTATATAAGATAGCCTTTTAAACAATATAAAACTTTAAAACTAGCTGTTTATCTGCAGCTTTTAGTAAAGTTTCTGGCTCTTTTTGTGTCCCAAACATTAATATTGTCAGTCCGTGTGTGCACATCAGTGTGTGTACACAGATGTTATAAGTCTCCCTATGAGCAGGATTTGGTAGGATTTTCCCCTTAAAAAAGAGTTTAAGATATTATTGTGATTTTGTGTATAGTCACGAAAGAGGGAGAGCCACTTAATTTTTTTTATTATTGCTAAAATGAGATGTCTTTCTTGGCTTCTTTTCTCTTCCAATTGTGCTTTCTGTGTAATAGGGGCAGTAAACTATACTTGACCTCTACTATAGGGTTTTTAAATATAGTCAGAATCTAAGAGATAGCCTAGAGATTATTTGTCCTAATTTCTTCATTTTACATTGTGAAATGTAAAATGAGGCTCAAAGAGGAAATTGACTTAATTATTGAGTGCTCTGAATTTCTTGGTGTTAGGTAAATAAAAAGTGGAGGATTTTAGTATGAGTCTGGTGCTAATGGTTCATGCTATATTAGAACATCACTCATTCCTCTGGTTCACTTATAGTTTAAAACTTGAGCTTGCTTTGCCAAATTTATTTAATGGATTAATGATATCAGGCTAAGTTGTCTCTTCTATTCATCCTTGGAAGGTATTCCTGGAGTTTCAGGGCCAAAAGGTCACCAGGGTTTGCCTGGAGACCCAGGGCAACCTGGACTGAGTGGACAGCCTGGCTTACCAGGACCATCAGGTAAGTGTGATAGACCATTTGTAGCAACTGGGTGGCTGACCCTGAACCCTGGAAAAGTAATAATGTATTTATCATGTTTGATGATGCTTTGGATTTGGTCATGGTAATATGCTTGGGTAGCTATTGAAATATGGAGCTCACTTTTGGCAAAAATGTTGCCATTTCAACAGACAAGATTTATAGGGTATTTTGCCTTGTTCATTCAGTTTCTTCTTTTTGTGGCATCAGGGCATACACAGAATCAGAAGTATTATCCAAGTAAAGTGCTATGTTTTATTACATATATTGCAACATATATAAATAAGACAATTATCTGGTAGGAGCCTGAAGAATTCACCTTTTTCAGTTTTTTGCCTTCAGACAAGTCAATCATTAAACCATATGAAACAGATGGCTGTCGATTCTGCTTTTAAAAATTTCTAGCAATGAAAATTTCACAACCTCCCTTGGTACTCTTTTATGGCATTAATCACCCTTACACTCAACATGTTTTTTTTGCTCATTCCTAATAAAATTCTTTTTTGCTTCGTCTTAATTTTCTTTTTGCCATTTTCTTTTAGTTTGACCCCTAGAGGAAATAAAGAGCAGCTGGTCCCCATCCTTATAAGATCCCTTAGTTCACTTATTTGCTCTGGACTCCACACTGCATTGCCTTGATATAGTTGGAAAGAGAAATTCTCCCCCTGACTCTCTCTTACATCTGCATTCTCTTTTCCAAGTTGGAAGTCAGTGTGAAAGAAAAAAAATTTAAAAAATGTTTAAAGCAACATGGTGGTCTTTGGAAAATACCTAGGTAACATCACAGAGCTCAAGCACCTTTATGCTAGGAAAAATGTGCAGACAAGGCAACCATGCCAGTTGGGGTTGACTGCCCAGTACCTCGCCATCAATTCTTATCTGTCCCTGGCCTAATGTACTAGGGCTATTTCATGACAGGTTACCACCTTTTCTCTTCCTAATCTCATACAATCAAACTCTACATTGGAAAGTCATTTCTGAATCTTTTAAAAACAGACTTATTATGTTGGATTTATCTGTGAAAATACAGTAAGAGTAGTTACATAAATACAACAAATAGGGCTTCAGGTGATTGGAATTGTTTTAGGGCAAGAAACAAGATGTCCTGATAACATTTTTTTTATTTCTTTTTAAAAAACCATTGTATTAGGAGACCTCTGTTACCATGGTTATATTGTAATATGTTCCTGAGGAGATTTCTTAGGTACCTCTTGCTTGTTTTTGCTGAATTATATCTGTGGACCTTAATAATATGTTAAGATTTAATCATCCAATCCCATGCTTGCATTTCAATTACTACTCATTCCAAGAAACCGGACAACCCCAATATTGGTGACTTGTCTTAGTTTTAACAATTTGACTTTTCTAGGTCCCAAGGGTAACCCTGGTCTCCCTGGGCAGCCAGGACTTATAGGACCTCCTGGACTTAAAGGAAACATAGGTGATATGGGTTTTCCAGGTGAGTGGTGAAAATCTCTCAAATATTTAGTCCCATTAATAGAACGTGGCTCACTGCCTTTTTTATCAGAAAAGAGACTAGTGTTGATAGAATCAGACTGAGACAATATCTAAGGTAATCGGTGGGCAGAGCGCTCTTGTTATACAAATATTTGGAGTGGGAATTAAGGGACAGAGCTTTATAAACCTTAAAAGTTAGAATTCATTAACATATTTTTCTTCAGCTGTACCCCTTTCATTTAAATTTCCTTAAAAAATAGGCTTTTGTATAATCCTGGTTGTGAGGCTCATTATTGTATAACTCAAGAGTTTGCAGAGTTTTTTATTTTTATCTTTTGGCTTGGTCATATGCCTCTTAGATATGCCATGAGTAAAGAATGTTTTGTAAAATATTATATATTACTTATTTTCAACAGGCCCTCAGGGTGTGGAAGGACCCTCTGGACCTCCTGGAGTTCCTGGACAACCTGGCTCCCCAGGATTACCTGGACAGAAAGGAGACAAAGGTGATCCCGGTGTTTCAGGCATTGGTCTTCCAGGTCTTCCTGGCCCAAAGGTAATCTTACTGTAGGCATATGCCTGAGCAGATATGATTTTTCTTTAACACTATGCTGGTTCCTAATTTTTCATCAAACAAACTACAGAATGGCATGGTATATTCTGGATAAGAGATTTGTTCCTTCTCTTTTCTCTTATTTGGTAAGAAGATATGTTTTAGGGTTTGCAGCCAGTCCAAAAAAGGGGAAAAACCTTTCTGGTTTCTTTATTTTTCCTCTATCTTAATCTCTGAGTATGTTTCAATAAACCAAAGGCATAGTTTTGCCTGGTTTTGGTTTTCCGTTTTAGTGATAGAGTTGTTGGTCTTTGTCCTAATATTATTATTAACTAATTTGAAAAGACTTATAAAGTAACAAACACTTAATGAAAGTATAGTAGTATTCTTAGCTGTATATCCGAATATGGTTTACATTTCCTTCTACTCCCCTAGTCAGTGTGAAAAATTTAGTGGTGTTTCTCAAGTGATCAAATTTAGAACTTGTTTAAGAATTGTTGGACTCAACAGGAATTAATTAACAAATGCCTAGTTCCATGTCAAAGGGTAGTAACTCCCTTTAATCATGCAGTCAAACCACAGGGCTACGGAGTATTAGAAAAGGAATTATGGTACTCAACTCGCATAGCATTAGTGAAAATTAGTGAAATAAGAATTTACTGAATTATATTTACAAATAATTTCCTTTTAATAGTATACAAAAAGACTTCAGTTTGATTGTCTAGTTGATCAACTTATTGTAAGAGATAGTCAAGAGAACTTTCTGCATATTAATTCCGGTTTAACAGTGTAAAGTTTATTGAAGTGAATTTTAATTTTTTCTGTTATATTTACATTTTACCAATAATACATGAACACATACTTTAAAAAATAATAATACACACATATAAAGAGTAAAAGTGAAAATCTCCTTCATGCCTCACCCTCTTTTTTCCATTCCCTTCCCCATAGAGGCCCACTGTCAAGAGTTGGTATATAAATTTGAATCTCTTGTTCTACATATTTATATATATTCGTGTAGAATTTTGTTTTTTCTACACAGCGTATATATGTAGAGTCATAGTATACATGCTATTCTGTACCTTGCTTTATGACGTATGTTTTTTTCTTTCCTTTTTCAATATATCTTAGACACTTTTCTTTTTCATTATACATTATACCTGTGGACACATGTATAATTTTTTATACTGGATAGATTCCTAAAAGTGAAATTGCTGAGTCAAAGGATAAGAGCATTTAAATTTTTGTCTTTTTAAGTTTTTATAATAATAGTAACATATGAACTTGATTTTAAAATACAACCGATATGAAAAGATGTAAAATGAGAAGTCTTCTTTCTATATGTTCACAAACTCCAAATCTCCAGTTATTCTTCCCCAGAGTAACCACTTTTAGCGATTTCTCATGTATTCTTCCAGAAAAGGCTTTTTAATGCATATATATGAATGTGTATATGGTGTCCCACTAATTTTAAGGCTCATTTTTTTTATATTCAAAATATCTGATATTGGAGTGCATCTTGCAATGGAAAGCATATTACAATTAAAATTAGAAGTATTCTTTCTTCAATTATTGGTACAGGAAATAATGCTACATCTTCCAAATGTGGGTGTCTTTTTATATTTTTATTTACACACGTGAAATCATACTATACATTTGCTCTGTACCTAACTATCATCACTTAGTAAATCTTGGCATACTCTTTTTATCAGCCCATAAATATATGCCTCATTATTTTTCATAATTATAGGGTATTTTTGTGTGGGTTGACCATAAATAATTTAATCTATTATGAATACTGAAGTTGTTTCTGTAGTTTCATGATTACAAACATATGTTGCACTAGAGATTCTTTTCCATATCTTACATACATATATTAAAACTCCTTGGTAAATATCACCATAGAATAAATTCTGAGCAGAGTTGCTGAAATCCAGCATATATATGCCTTTTTAATTATTGATAGTTACTGCCAAATGTTCCTATTAAATAATTCTAGTCCTTTATACTCTCGTGATTAGTGTAAGACATTTTTAATTTTCTCCTCATGTTACAAATATTGGATGTTATCAATTTTTCTAATTTTACCAATCTAATGGGTAAAAAGTAGTGTATCATTATTGTTTATCTTTGAATTTTCCTGATTATAAGTGAGGTTTTATACGTTTATATCTGTTCTGTAAATTGTCTATCCATATTTTGCCTCACTTTTTTAGAAGAGGATTTAGTTGTGTATTTCCTACTAATTTGTAAAAGTACATTATAAATAGTGAAGATGCATCCACTGTCTGTTATAAATGTTGCAAATATTTTCTCCCAGTCCATTATTTATCTTATAACATTGTTTACTATGTATTTCATCATGTAGATATTTAAAATTTTTACATAGGTGAATTTTGTATTCATTTATTCATTCAAAAAATATCTACTGAGTATGTATGATATGCCAGGTACTGTTTTAGGTGCTAGAGATACAGCATGAATGAAACAGACAAACTTACTGCATACATGGAGCTTATATGTGGTCAAAGAGACATACAATAAACAAAATAAAATAAGTCAATAATATGTTAGAAGGTGATAAATCTTATGACAAAAATTAAAGTGAGGATTGGGGATAGGAATTTCTGGAAAATGTTACGTTTTGAAATAGTAGGTTAGTAAGGGAAAGTCTCTCTGATAATAATTGAGCAGTGACCTCACTGCAGTAAAGGAAAGAGTCATGCAAAGACCCTGAAGTGGTCATATACCCGAAATGTTTGAGGAACATAAATGTGGCCAGTGTGGATTAAGCAGAATGAATGAGGTGAAACTAAGTAGGAGATGAGATCAGGTCGGTAATGGGGGACAGATTATGTAGGGCAGGTGTGGGGAACATTTTCATGTTGGAAGGCTGTGTTAATTTAGCTGTAGTCAAATAAGGCCTCATTCAAGAAACTTTAATTAGATATACCTAAAAATGTACATTATTTTGTAAAAATCTAACTACTGTGTACTTAATAATTTCAAAAAATGAAAACTATTTGTTAATTTTAAAGTTAACTAACTTTTTAATGACTTTGTTGTGTCTGCTTTTTGTTGGAAAGCATTTGAATATTTGGTTGCAGCATGGAGGTCCACAGTTTCAGTTGATCCTCTAGATGGGTATCAGTCATTTGTGACCTTAAGGGTGTCTTGATTTGGGTTAGGTAGGCACATGTAGATGCACAGCAATAAGTGGTTGAAAAGCAAGAAAGCGTTTTTTGGGCATGTAGCCGAAGGCGTGGGTATTCTACTGCATTTTTCTATATTTCAATTGGATCTGTCTTAGCATCAAACAGTGACTTTAAAATGTCATCTACTGAGAGCTCAATCAATTCCATCTGTAGTTCTTTAGGTGCCTTGGTGATATCAACTAGGTGAGGCTGAAATGCTAATTTGAGTGTGATGTCATGATTCTCAAAGTCAGTGAGCCTTTCCTTGTATTCTCCAATTAATAGGTCTATAACAGCTGCATATTCTTCAAATGATTTGCATATATCATCCTGCTCATCAATGACCTTTGCTAAATGGGGAAAACGTTCATCTGAAATTTCCTTTTGAAGAAGAAGTGTTTTGAAAAAAGATAGCTTTTCTTTCAAAATTCTTGGATTTTTTGCCACATATTATACATAGACTTAGTTTTACCTTGCAAAGGAATATTCAAGTCATTTTGATGTGACATGATATCACACAGAAATGCTGCATTCCTATAGAAATTTTCTTTCCATAATTCACATTGCTGATTCTGTTCTTCATACAATTTAACTATCTGTTCTCACAGAGATAAAATTTTGGCTAACACCTGTCCCTGTGATAGCCAACACACTTTAGAATGATACGGCAAATAAACACTGAATACCTCACCGCTCAACTTTAGCATGTTAGTATAGTTAACAATACTTATAACTTGTGGCAAAGTGTCACTTAAAATAGTAGGTTTGGCACAGAGATTTTGCTGATGCAAGATATAGTAAAAAGAATTGAGAGCATCTGGATCTGTAAATACTTTTTTTATCAGTGCAATAAACCCTTCGTGTTTTCCTGTCAGGGAAGGTGCACCATCTGTACATACACTCACTAAATTTACCAAATTCAGTCCAACTTCTTGACATTTATCTTGAAAGTTGTTAAAGATACCTATTCCTGTTGTTCTGTTCGCAAGAGTGCCTGAAGCGAGGAACTTTGTAGCAAAGAAAATCTTATATTGTGACCTGAATGAAGTATAAAACCTGCACCCAGTCAGTTGTATCAGTTGATTTATCCAAAGTGATTGAATAATATATATTTTCCTTTTGAAGTATTGCATAAAGTTGTTCTATTAAGTTGAAGGCAATTTATGCTGCCAATCAGTTCTGGTTCTCCTTGAAAGAGGCAGTTGTTTTTACCTTGAAACGTTATCCAACAACTTTGACAATGCATTCTTTCACAATTTCTACATCACTGAATGGCTTCCCTTTTTTCCTCGAGTACATAAGCTACTTTATATAATAAGTTGCTTCAGTGGCATTATTTCCATGTCTTATTGCTACTTGAAAGAATTGTCTTTGCTTTTGCTTTTCATCTTTTAACTTCTGCAATACAACCTTTTGTGCCTCTGCCTCTAATTTAAAATATTTGCGGTCCTTATGAGTGTTATAATGCTGATGAGCATTAATTTTCTTTAATGCTGATATTGCAGTATCACAAAGCAAGCAAATCATCTTATCTTTAGCAGAAACAAGATAATATTGCAATTCCCAATCCTCATTAAAAAAATCTGTTTTCTTCCTTCAGTGTTCTCTTGGTCTTCTTTGACATGATGGGCCGTTAAGCAAACAGAATTAAAAAATACTGCCGAACTATGCAACTATTCACAAATTTCACTTCAAACAGAAACACAGTAAATGCACTGTTGTCAAAAGCTGATAACAGACTGGCGTAGTCAACTGTAAACTCTCGCCAACCAGCCTCATGTGGTGGTGGGCACCGGTCAGGCAGGAAAGTTTGAACTCAATCATGAGTGTAGCAGCTGTCAATTTAGCCCTTATGGCTTACTAATGTTTTAATTGTGCTGGTCAATCTGGGAGGATTATTTCATTGAAACTTATTTTATTCTTTGGTATTTGAAATGCCTTCATTTTAAAAATAAAATAAAAATATAAAAGACAAACAAAAATGCATTAATAAAAATAAAAGGATTTGTTCTTTAAAATTTGGATTCAGTCAAAAGACCTCACTTAAGGACCTAGAAGGCCACATGTGGCCATAAGGCCGCAGGTTCCCCACCCCTGATCTAGGGCCTTATAGGTCATAGCAGGGGGTTTTACTTCTGAGTGAAATGGGGAGCAAATGGAAAGAGTAAAATGACTGTACGTTGATTTTAAGAAATATCGTAGCTCTTGTTTTGGAAATAGATCATAAAGAACAAGGGTGAAAGCAGAGACACCAGTTATGAGATATTTAAATAATACAGGTTGGAGGTATTCGTGACTTAGATCGGAGTGGTGGCAGTAGAAGTAAGAAATGGTCAGATTCTGAATATATTTTATAAGTTAAGCCAGGAAGATTTGCCTATGGAACATGAGAGAAAAAGAGATGTCAAGGATGACCCCAACATTTTTATCCTGAGCAACTGGAAGAGTGGAGTTGCTACATACTGAAATAGTAAAGATTTTGGAAGGAGCAGGTTTGGTGAGAAAGATCAGGAGCATGGTTTTCTGATTGTTTATATATTGTTGCTGAAATAGGAAATTCATCAGTTGAGGGGGAAGAAGGAGGAAGAGGTAAGGGAAGTTTGAGGCCTGACTTGTAGGTTTTTGGGTTTTTAAAAAATTTTTTTAAAAAAAGAAGACTTATACATCTGAAGAGTATAAAAATAGATTTATATATTTCTTACAGTATTTTCATGGTTTTATTCTTTATAATAAATTTGCATCTTTAATCCATCTGAATTTTTTTGTATGTTTTGTAAGGTGAGTATCTAACTTTATTTTTTTTTCTAAATAAATATCCAATTGACCCAACCCTATTTGTTACACACTCCATTCTTTACTCACTGATTTAAAATTCCATTTAAAAAGTTTCCAGATTTGTTCATGCATATTTTTTCTGGAATGAGTGAATTTTAACATTTATATAATGGAACCAAAATTACCATAATAAATCAACTCTGAATTTATAATGGATGGTAGCAGAAAAATATGTTTCAATTGGTAAATGTCCAAGGTATATTCAACTCTTCAAGCAAGAGGCTTTTAGTTTTTCTATTTTTTTAAAGAGACAGGGTCTCACTTTGTTGCATAGGCTGGACTTGAACTCCTGGGCTCAAGTGATCCTCCTGCCCTCAGCCTCCCGAGTAGGAGGAACTACAGGTGCACCACCACCACACCTGGCTTAACTTTTAGTTTTTCTATGTGGCCTACAAGTATATTTCAATAAGCAAATTCTAGACTAAATTTGGAAACTTACAGAGCTGATAAAACAAGGAAATAATGTAAAGTAGCCTGTTGTTTCTTTTACATGGTATTATTATATGTTAGAATGGTGACATGTTGAAAAAATAAGGTTTTATAGCTCAGTTCTATGAGGCAACAACAATCCTTGCTTTGCACAGAAATTTCAGTTCCCATGTCTTAGTAAAATAACACTGATCCACAGTAATATGGTTTAAATATTAGTTACTGTGGTATATTAGCTCCTCAGTCCATAAATCACCACATAAATAACATGTGCATCATGATCAATGAACAGTCATTTCACTTCCTTCAGATCCTGTCAGTGATTAGTCACCATGCATCTGTTCAGTTCATGCACTGACAGCAAAGCATATAGTTGTGTTGCTGCCTTGTCTCCCAGTGATAAACCAATGTGACATTTTGCAAAACTGGATAATCAAAAGAGAAAACTGGCCAACAAAGAAGAAAGTGCAGCAAAAACAATGGAAAGTGATAACATTGGAAGTGAGATTTGAATTTAATGTAAATGGAGTTACAGAAAAAATAGCCAACCGTAGGAGTCTAGACACTGCCACCATTTGAGAGACTCTAGATGTGTAGCCAAGGGACTTAGTGAAGGCAAACTTATCAAGATAAATGAGGGAAGTGGCACTGATGGAAAGGATGATGTCACAGACGAAGTGTCACCATCAAAAAAATTTCACATTGAAGGAATTCTTGGAGATATTTCACAAGTTTTAAAGTGTAAAGGTTAAAATGTTGAAAACTGATCCAAATTTAGAAAGCAGTGTGACAGTTTCTGTGCCAAGGCATAGAAAAGAAGTGTGCTCCATATTGTAAGTTATAGGATGACAAGAAGGGAGACATTGTTCCAACTACCCTTGGTGAGTTTTTCACAAAGGAATAAAGCACTCTCCCAATGTTTCTAAAATGAGTGTACTAAATAAATACTACTTTTACTATTTTTTATTCCCTTATACACGTATAACTGACATTAAGAGAGATTTTAATGTTTTGACAAAAAATTTTAAATGTACTGTAATAGTCATAATTTTTGCCATTGATGATTAAGTACATGGTTTTGGCTTACATTTTCATTTTTACAGTCCTATGTTACCATGTAGAATAAGAGTGCCTGTATTATAAAGGCAAAGGGGAAGAAAAGTTTCAGGAAAACATAACAGTATGATTGGGGGATGACAAAACATAAGAGAAAGATCTATAATTACTGAGTTGTTAAGAAGTAGGGATAGTGGTAAAAGATCAGATCAGTTGTTTGTTTTACAAATGACACAGGTGATATATACTGAAAACCCTGGACAGGGAGTCAGTAGGCAGAAATTTGAGGCCATATACATGACCTTGGTAAGTCACTTAATTCTTCTGTATCTTCATTACCTTGTTCATGAAATGGGTAGAAGAAGAGATATCCTACCTTTTGTACAGAGTTATTGTGAGGCTTCAACGAGATTAAAAAACGCTTTGTAAAAAAAGAAAAAGAAAAAGATACTTTGTAAATTATAAAGCAGTTTATGTCTAAAATGAAAGGGCTGAAGTAGATGGTGTCTAAGATTTCTGCAACTCTTAAATTTAACAACTTGGTGGAATTGTATGAATCTGTAATATTCTCTTAATATGGCATAATGGTTCTAACCTTCATTACTCCTTCTTAAAATCTAATCATACTACAGATTCAGTGCAGTCATAATTCGGGATGGCTTTTTTGCTGAAGTTGACAACTGTATCTTAAAATTCATATGAAAATGCAAGGAACCCAGAATAGTCAAAGAAATCTTGAAAAGAACAGATTTGGAGGACTCGCTCTTCCAGATTTCAAAACTTACTACAAAGCTACAGTAATCAAGAGTGTGATACTGGCGTATGATGGACATAGAGATCAATAGAATAGATTAGAGCCCAAAAATAAACTCATACATTTTTGGTCAACTGATTTTCAATAAAGATGCCAAGACAATTTTTTTTTTTGAGACAGAATCTCATTCTGTCACTCAGGCTAGAGCGCAGTGGCACCATCATAGCTCAAACTCCTGGCTACTGGCTCAGCCTCCCAAGTAGCTAGGACTGCAGATGTGCAGCACCATGCCTGGCTAATATTTTTATTTTTTGTAGAGACAGTCATGCTATGTTGCCCTGGCTGGTCTTGAACTCCTGGCCTCAAGTGATCCTCCTGCCTCGGCCACCCAAAGTGGATTACAGTGTGAGCCACTGTGCCCAGTCAACCAAGACAAAAGAATAGTCTTTTCAACAAATGATGCTGGAAGAAGAGGATATCTATATGCGAAAGAATGAATTTGAAGCCAGGCACAGAAAGACAAATATCCCATGTTCTCACTCGTTGTGTGGGAGTTAAAAAAAAAAAAGAACTCATGGTGATAGACCATAGAATGATGGTTACCAGAGGCTGGGAAGGATACTGGGGAGGGGAGGATAAAAGGGTATGGTTAATGGGTACAAAAATACAATTAGACAGAAGGAATAAGATCCAATGTTCGATAGCACAATAGGGCAACTATAGTTAACAATAATATATTGTATATTTCAAAATAACTAAAACAGTGGAATTGGAATGTTCCTAACACAAGGAAATGATAAATGCTTGAGGTGATGGATATCCCAATTTGATTGATTTGACCATTACACATTGTATGCTTGTATCAAAATATCAAATGTATGAATAAAATTGTTATGTATCTGTAATAATTTTAAAAAAATTTTAAAAATTTTAAAACATGAATAACCTTTGATAAGTACATTCAAACCACTATACTGTGGCAGTATAATATTATTTAATATTTCCACACATTCTGGAAATATTAAAATGAATCATTATAGGTTGATTAACTCAACCTATGTGAACCACTGAGTCAGTTTTCCTCAGAGAAGTCATGAGGCAGCAGACTGGAAATGACAGCTATGTAACGAATGATACACCCTATTTTTGAGCACAGACCTGAAACATTAAAACAATGTCATTTAATAAAAGCCATTTATGGGAAAAGAAAAAGAATGAACTTGGACCCCTACCTCATACCATATACAGAAGTTAACTCCAAATAGATTATTAACCTAAATATAAGAGCTAAAGCTATAAAAAACTTAGAATAAAAGATGACTAAATTCTTATGGCCTTGGATTAGGTAATGATTTCTTAGCTATGACACCAAAAGCACAAACAACCAACAAAAAAATAAACCCGACTATATTAAAATTTAATTTTTTTCTGCAGCAAATGATACCATCAAGAAAGTGAAAAGACAACCTGTAGAATGAAAGAAATTATTTGCCAATCATATATCAGATAAGGGATTTATATCCAGAATGTATTAATGTAAAGAACTCTTGTAATTCAGTAAGAAAGCAAGTAACTCAATTTTTAAAAGTGCACAAAGTGAATTGGACCTAACATACACATACAAAAATTCTATCCAACAATAGCAAAATATGCATTTTTTGCAAGTGCACATGGCAGTTCTCCAGAATAGACCATATATTAGGCCACAAAACAAGTCTTAATAAATTTAAAAATGTTAAAATTATATAGCACATCTTTTCCCATCACAATGGAATGAAACTAGAAATCAACAGCAGAAGGTAAACTGGAAAATCTACAAATATGTGTAATTAAACAACATACTCTTAAACAACCAATGAGACAAAGGAGAAATCACAAGAGAAATTAGAAAATATCTTAAGACAAACGTAAATGAAACTACAACATACCAAAACTTACAGGATCCAGTGAAAGCAATGCTAAAAGGGAAATTAATAGCTGTAAACACTTACATTAGAGAAAAATCTCAAATAAAAAACCTAACTTAAAAGCTTAAGGAACCAGAAAAAGAAGAACAAACTAAACTCAAAGCTAGCAGAAGGAAGGAAACAATAAAGATTAGAGCAGGGATAAATAAAATACAGAATAGACAAACAATTGAATAAATCAATAAAACCAAGAGTTGGTTCTTCAGAAAGATCAACAAAATGGAAAAATCTTTAGCTAGATTGACTAAGAAAAAAAGAGAGAAGACTCAACTAAAATCAGAAACAAAAGAGAGGACATTACTACCAATTTTACATAAATAAAAAGGATATAAAATAAACAGAGAACTATGAGCACGTGTATGCCAACAAATTGGATAACCTAGATGAAATGGACAAACTCCTAGAAAGACACAGCCTACCAAGACTAAATCATAGAAATAGATTATCTGAATAGACCTATAGATAGTAAGGAGATTGACTCAGTAGTCAAAATCCTCCCAATAAAGAAACGCCCAGGACCAGATGGCTACACTGGTGAATTTTACCAAACATTGAAAAAAGAATTAACACCATTCCTTTTCAAGCCCTTCCAAAAAGTTGAAGAGAGAACTCTTCCAAACTCATTTTGTAATGACAGGATTACCCTGATACCAAAGCCAGACAAAGACACTACGGTAAAAGAAAACTACAGACCAATATCCCTTATGAATATTGGTGCAAAAATCCTTAACAAAATATTAGCATACTGAATTCAACAGCATATTAAAAAGGTCATACACCATGATCAAGTGGGATTTATCCCTGGGATGCAAAGATGGTTCAACATACAAAAATTATCAATATAATACATCACCTTAACAGAATGAAGGGAAAACCCCCACACAATCATTTCAATTAAAGCGGAAAAAGCACTTGACAAAATCCAATACTCTTTCATGATAAAAACACTCAACAAACTAGGAATAGAAGGAAACTATCTCCTCATAATAAAGGGTATGTATGAAAAACCCATAGCTAATAATGGTAAATGACTGAAAGTTTTTCCTCTAAGATCAGGAACAAAACAAGGATTCTCACTTTACCACTTCTTTTTAACATAGTACTGGAAGCCCTAGAAAGAATAATCAGGCAAGAAAAAGAAATGAAAGGCATAGAAATTTAAATGGAAGAAGTAAAATTATCTCTGTTCACAGACGATGTGATCTTATATGTAGAAAATACTATACAGATTCCATATATTCCATACACTAAAGGTTCCATACATGTTGGAATAAATGAATTCAGCAAAGTTGCAGAATACAAAATCAACACACAAAAATCAGTTTTGCTTTTATACACTAACGATGAACAATCCAAAAAGGAAATTAAGAAAACAATTAAATTCATAATAGCATCAAAAAGAATAAAATACTTAGGAATAAACCTAACCAAGGAGGTGAAAGACTTGCACACTGAAAAGTACAAAATATTGCTAGAAGAAATTAAAGAAGACACAAATAAATCGAAAGACAGCCTATGTTTATGGACTGGAAGATTTAATTTGTTAAATGTCCACACTACCCAAAGTGATCTACAAATTCAATGCAATCCCTATCAAAATCCCAATGGCATATTTTGCAGAAATAGAAAATTCATCCCCCAAAATGGATATGGAATCTCAAGGGACCCTGAATAGACAAAACAATTTTGAAAAAGAACAAAGTTGGAAGACTCACACTTCCTGATTTCAAAACATATTACAAAGCTACAGTAATGAAAACAGTGTGTATTGACAGAAAGACAGACAAATAAACCAATGGAATAGAATAGAGAGCTCAGAGATGAACCATAGTTTATATGGTAAAATGATTTTCGACAAGAATGCTCAGTGGGGAAAGGACAGTCTTTTCAAAAAATGGTGCTGGGAGAACTGGGTGTCCATATGCAAAAAGAATGGACTTGGACCCTTTCCTTACATCATGTGCAAAAATGAACTCAAAAAAGATCAAAGACCTAAATGTAAGACCTAAAACTATAAAACTCTTTGAAAAAAACATAGGGCAAAAGCCCCATGACATTGGATTTGGCAATGATTTCTTGAATATGACACCAAAAGCACAGGCAACAAAGGGAAAAAGTAGATAAATTGTACTACATAAAAATTAAAAACTTCTGGGCTGGGTGTGGTGGCTCATGCCTGTAATCCTAGCACTCTGGGAAGCTGAGGCAGGAGGATCACTTGAGCTCAGGAGTTTGAGACCACCCTGAACAAGAGTGAGTCCCCATCTCTACTAAAAATAGAAAAAATTAGCCAGGCATGGTGGCAAGTGCCTGTAGTCCCAGCTACTAGGGAGGCTGAGGCAGGAGGATCGCTTGAACCCAGGAGTTTGAGGTTGCAGTGAGCTGTGATGACACCACTGCACTGTAGCCTAGGCGACAGAACCAGACTCTGTCTCAAAAAAAAATAAAATAAATTAAAAACTTCTGTGCATCCAAGAATGCTATCAACAGAATGAAAAGGCAACTCACAGAATGGGAAAAAATATTTGCAAATCATGTATCTGATAAGTGATTAATTTCCAGAATATATGAGGAACAAGTCAACAACAACAAAAAAATTCAAAAAAACCAATTCAAAAATAGGCAAAGGGGGGAAATGAAAATTTTCTAGAATTAGATTGTGAATGACGGTTATACAACCCCGTAAATATACTAAAATCATTAAATCGTACACTTTAAATGGATGAATTGTATGGTTTGTGAATATCTCAATAAAGTTATTTAAAAACTAACTATACACATTATTGGAAAATCCACAGTGTTTCTACTTATAAAATGTAATGTTTTCATTTTTCTTAAAATGACTATATTTTAGGATTTTAAAAATTCTAGAATCCTGAGATTTGATGAACAAATGGGTGTTAGTGTTTTTCTTGCACTTCATTTTTAACACATTTTAAGTAATTTTATGTGGTGTGGTTACTAGAACTACACATACTATGCTGGTATGAAATGGCATGATTTTATGAGCCATATTTTTTCTCTATTGTTTCTTTAGCATTTTGAGCCATCTTGGGGTACCTTGAGCTGATGTTTGCAGCAATTTGCTATCATTCCTTCCTTGAGTGGTAAAGGATAGAGCTCATTATCGTATAAACTTAGCTCGTATTATTTTTCTCTAAGTTCATCATCACTTTACATGTACTCTTTTTGAATCTTATGTGGTGCCTTTGGCCTGTTTAGGCAGCCTTGAGCCATTATTTATCAGTTTGTTCCTGATAGCTTAACATTTCACTACTTGGGAGAGCTAAATAATTTGCACACTTGAAGATCTTATTGTATACTCCCTTTTCTATATCATTTATTAAAATGTTAATGGTTGCTTGATGGGTGTAAAGCTTCAATTATGATGGATATGTTTGTTTGTGGTTATGGTATCATGTGTATATGCATATATCCAAACTCATCAAAATGTATACATACATATGTGTAATTTTTTGTATATCAATTATACATCAATAAAGGTTTAGAAAAGAGTATCTCTGCATCTACTCTTTAATTTCCCTGATTGTTAATATTCTCTGTCTGAAGTAGAACCTATTTATGGCTTTGTTCATGGTGTCCTTAATCTCCAAATACAGATAGGGCTGTAAAAACATTAACAATTATGTAGGGACCACAGCTTCCAACTGTTGGACTACTGTTGTAATATTCTTCTTGCCATAAAGCAGGATATGGTTTTCACTCTGTCTCACCAAATATTTTCAATTTGTTTTCTTGGTTTTTTTCCCCCCCAATGGCAGTGCTTCTTCAATTTTACAATGGAATGCGAGAACATAAAAGATTAGCTTTCTCACCAACTTTGATGTCTTCTGTTCTGTAAAGTGGGGCAAGCCTGTAATTTTATTCTGGGTCTTAGGTGATAGCATGGAATGGAGGAAAAGATGCCACTACTAAGACATAGTAGAGATTGTCTATGATCAAAATACTTTTAGACTACCAATTTGAATTTTAACAACAAATTGTCTCTTTTTCTACATGGACTGTATGTGATAAAACACAGTGACCTTGAAAGCAGTTCTAATTTCGGGCTTGTCTTCCAGTGTTACTGTATTTGTTAGATAGTTTCACAGTGGTGAATTTGACTCATTAGGTATGCTATATTCCATTTTCAGAATTATATCAAAGCTTGACATTAGAACAAATGTAGCTGTTTGCAGCTGTGTATTCAAGTCACTTCTAGCTTTTGCTATAAGTGCAAATAGGTTTGAATTTTCCTTTCTCAGAGTGATTTACGAGATTCCTGGCCAGTTTGTTGATTTTTCTGAGCACTTTCTTCTGTATCTCTTCTTGCTTACCTTTTTTGAAACTCATTGTTTTCCCTGCAAATGTATGAATAATAAAAGGCTAGATAGAGCTTAAGCTAGGAAACATCAGTATTTTTTAGAAGCCCTATTAAAATATACTTCCTTTTTAAAATTTACTTGGTTTGAAGGAGTAGGGCCATGAGGCTGATTAGAAGAACTGTGTTAAGGGAAGAGTGCTGGCTGAATTTAGAGATTGGGATTATAGTAGTCCCCCATTATACACTTCAACACCCCCAGTGGATGCTTGAACCTGCGGATAATACCAAACCTTATATATGCTATGTTTTTTCCATCTAATAACAGAGACAGATACTAAATGACTAATGGACAGGTAATGTATACAGTGTGGATATGCTGGACAAAGGGATGATTAATGTCTCATGAGGGATGGAGTAGGATAGCACAAGATTTCACCAAGCTACACAGAACGGCATGCAATTTAAAACATAAATTGTTCATTTCTGGAATTTTCCATTTAATATTTTCAGACTGCAGATGACCAAAACCACAGGAAGCAAAACCGCAGATAAGGAGGGACTGGTGTATTTGTAGAATTTAGTGTACTTTAGTTTCCTAAATAATTAGGAGTTTGTCTACTGCCTTACAGGTTTACCACTAACAGAATATTGGAATTTCTTCTTGTTTTTTATTTTGGTATATAAATTTAATTTCTTCATGAATAACAGGAAGAATCATAACAGTTTATTCAAAGCTTTCCTATGTAAATACCTCAGATGGAACCAATTCAATCCAAAATTTAATTGTATACCTATTATGTGGCTAAAAATGAGCTAAATGTTTGGTTCATAAGGGTTCAGAAAAAATGCATATATTCCTAGCCCAAAATTCTTAATTTTTTTAAATAACAGGATGTAAGGAGAAAAGACATTAGTTTATTTTTTTCTATTTGGTATTTTAAAAATTTGTACAAATTTATGGGGTACATGTGTAATTTTGTTACATGCATAGTTGTGTAGTGGTCAAGTCAAGGCTTTTAGGGTATCCATCACCCAAATAATGTACATTGTACCCATTAACTAATATTTCATAATCATCCCCTCCCACCTCCTCACCCTTCCCAGTCTCCATTATCTATCATTCCACTCTCTACATCCATGTGAGCATATTTTTAGCACCCACTTATGAGTAAGTACATGTGATATTTGTCTTTCTGTGCCTGGCTTGTTTCACTTAAGATAATGACCTCCAGTTCCATCCATCTTGCTGCAAAAGACATGATTTCATTCTTTTTTATAGCTGTATAGTATTCTGTTATATATATATACACACACATATATATGTGTGTGTGTGTGTGTGTGTGTATATATCACATTTTCTTTATTTGTTCATCTGTTGATGAACACTTAGGTTGATTTCACATCTTTGCTATTGTGAGTAGTACTGAGATAAACATACCAGTGTAGGTATCTTTTTTATATATTGATCTGTTTTCCTTTGGGTAGATACCTGGTATTGGGATTGCTAGATTGAATGATAGTTCTGTTTTTGTTTTTTGAGAAATCTCCATATTGTTTTCCGTAGAGGCTATACTCATTTGCATTCCCACCAACAGCGTACAAGCATTCCCTTTTCTCCACATCCTTGCCAACATCTGTTATTTTTTGTCTTTTTAATAATAGCCACTGCCATTCTGACTGCAGTAAGATGATATCTCATTTGTGGTTTTAATTTGCATTTCTCTGATGATTACTGATGTTGAGCATTTTTTCATATACCTGTTATGCATTTGTTGTCTTATCTTAAAAAATGTTTATTCATGCCATTTGCCCACTTTTTAATGGGATTATTTGGGGTTTTTTTTGTTGTTGTTGTTGAGTTGTTGGAGTTCCTTGTATATTCTGGATATTAGTTCCCTGTTGAATGAATAGTTTGGAAATATTTTCTCCCATTCTACAGGTTGTCTCTTCACTCTGTTAGTTATTTCTTTTGCTGTGCAGAAGCTTTTTAGTTCAATTAATTTCCATTTGTCTATCTTTATTTTTGTTGCCTGTGCTTTTGAGGTCTTAGTCATAAGTTCTTTGCCTAGACCAATGTCAAGAAGAGTTGCCCCTAGGTTTTCTTCTGGCATTTTTATATTTTCAGGTCTTACATTTAAGTCTTTAGTCCAGCTTGAGTTGATTTTTGTATATGGTGAGAGATAGTTGTCCAATTTTATTCTTCTGCATGTGGCAATCTAATTTTCCCAGCACCGTTTATTGAAGAGGGTGTCCTTTCCCCAATATATGTTCTTGTTGGCTTTGTCAAAGATCAGTTGGCTGTAAATATGTGGCTTTATTTCTTGTTTCTCTATTCTGTTCCGTTGATCTATGCAGGGTGCAAAATCAATGTACAAAAATCAGTAGGGTTTCTATATACCAATAACAATCTAGCTGAAAAAGAAATCAAGAAAGCAATCCCATTTACCATAGCTACTAAAAAAAAATAAAATACCTAGGAATAAATTTAACCAAGGAGATGAAAGATCTCCACAAGGAAAACTGCAAAACACTGATGAAAGAAATTGTAGATGACACAAACAAATGGAAAAACATCCCATGCTCAGGGATCAGAAGAATTAGCATCGTTAAAGGGACCACACTGCCCAAAGAAATCTATAGATTCAATGCAATCTCTATCAAAATACCAATGTCGTTTCTCACAGGATTAGAAAAAACAATCCTAAAATTCATATGGAATCAAAAAAGGGCCCGAATATCCAAAGCAATCCTCAACAAAACGTACAAAGCTGGACACATCACATTACCTGACTTCAAATTATATTACAAGGCTATAGTAACTAAAATAGCATGGTAATAGTAAGAAAAGGCATTAGTTTAAGAAGCTATTACCATAATACAGAACCATATGAGTCACAGATAGAAGATCTTATTCACCTAGACAAGTATATGCACTGAGTGAGGAAGAAAGCATTCAGTAGGTGATGTTAAACATTAGCACTTTGTTGGAGAGGTCACAATCCTCATGAGCAGAGCAGTGAACACTGTTTTAGATTTATGGTATATGTTTTAATTGTTATTGGGAAAAACTTGTTTTAATTGTGAAAATAGGTATGAATTCTTCTAAGGATCTATTAGAAGAAAACCTTATGTAATATTCATTGAGCAAAAATATTCGTATGTATGTGAATTGTCTCTTACCCCAAAGAAAGTTTCAATGTAATTGAGGAGTTAAGACTTGCATATGTGAAACCATTATAAACGTGTCAGAATAAGAACCTACCCTAAACTCTCAGGATAAGCTTTTTTTGTCCAGGAAGATTTCATGGAAGAAGTGAGATTTTAGATATCCACTGAAGAATTGATAGACTTCCTGATGTTATGATGAAATTTACCTTTTGTAGTAGAACCTACTGTAGCTTTTGGTTGACATGTTTATTGTAAGCAATGAATTGCATTGTAGCGCAGTAGGGATGACAATCATAGGTTCTGAAGTCAAACTGTTTGAATCCAAATCCAGAGTGTACCACATGCTAAGCTGCATCTCTATAACATGAGATAGGATTGTTAAGGATTAATGAGAATGATACATCTATATACTGTGGGAAGTAGTATGAGCTCTGGAATCTGGTAGACCGGTTCAGATCCCAATTCTGCCACTTACTAAAGACCTTAGGCACTTGGCTTCTCTAAGATTCAGTTTTCTCATTTATAAATGGAGATAACAAAGCCTAACTCACAGGGCTGTTGTGGTGATTAAATGAAGCAATTTATGTAAAGCACTTAGCAGAGTGACGTATAGTAAAAGCTCTATAAATAATGTTATGCTTTTATAAAATCTAACTCATGTGGAGACTTCAGTTTTATCTTTTTATTCATGTTTTCAGGGTGAACCTGGTCTGCCTGGATACCCAGGAGACCCTGGTATCAAAGGTTCTGTTGGAGATACTGGTTTGCCTGGATTGCCAGGGACCCCTGGAGCAAAAGGACAACCTGGCCTTCCTGGATTCCCAGGTAGTATTCCTATTCTTAAATTCTTCCTTCTTTCCTTCCTTATGTATTGTAACCGGTATCACAGAGCAACTTACTTGGCAGACTTGCATTCTATTTCCCAATCGGATACTGACTAGCAACATAATCTCAAACTAGCTCTTTACCTTTTTTTTGCTCAAATTTCGTTCTGTATAAAATGAGAACAAGTATTACTGACTCAACAGGACAGTGTCCTGTGGACAGAGAGACTGTTTGGTGGAGCATTTTTCAATCTTTGACTGCTAGCCACAAATCAATTAATAAGCCATACTATTTTTGTAGGTGATAATATACACTTCCAAGCCATAGCCTGCTTCTGATTCTCTTATAAAGTTGTATGCAGGCACACAGCTAGTGGCTGTTGGTAGAACAATCATACAGTTCATTCAAGTGGCAAAGACTGAGTCATTCAAGCAAAGGGTCCTAGCACTATATTCAAGTAGGTAGCCTGAACTAGATTATTGCAGTAACTGCTTATTTATGCTTATATTTAATTTTTTCTTTGTTTTTTGAATTACACAGTGGCACAGATGAATGGATCTTTGGTTATCTTTTTCTTAACCTTTTTATTGAAGTATAGCACACATACTATAAAGTACACCTAAATATACAAAACTATAGATGAGTTTTTACCTATGTATATATCCATGAATCCACCATACATATCAAGATATAAAATAGTTCCGTCATCCCATAAAGTTTACCCATGCCCCTTCAGAGGGATCCCTGCACTGCTTCACCGAGGTAACCACTGCTATGACTTCTATCACCGTCAGTTAATTTTGCCTGTTACTGAAATTCATATAAGTGGAATCATACAGTGATCCTTGTGTCTGGCTTCTTTCACTCATTATGTCTGTAAGATTCATTTATTTTGTGGCATGTGTCAGTAGTTTGTTCTTTATCATTGCTGTATAATATTCCATTAAAGAAATGTACCACAATTAAGTACTCATTCTTCTGTTGATGGACTTTTGGGTTGTTTCCAGTTTGGGACTATTATGGAAAAAGATGCGATATATCTTTTACATGTCTTTTGGGAAACATACACACTGATTTCTCTTAGACGAATACTTAGAAGTAGAAACACTGAATGAATCATAGAGTAGGTGTACATTTACCTTTAGTCGATGGTGCCAGACAGTTTTCCAAAGTGGTTTGATAAATTACAGTCCCACCAGCAATGCATGAAATGTCCAGTTGTTCAGTTCCCCATGTCCTCAGTGTCATTGGGTATTGTCAGTCTTTTTAATTTTATCTATTATGGTGGGTATGTAGAAGTATCTTATGAGGTTTTAATTTACATTTTCCTAATGAGTAACAATATTAAAACAACTTTTCATATACATATTGAACAGCATCTTTTTGAAGTGTCTTGTCAAGTTCTTTTGTTCATTTTTTATTGGATTGTTTTCCCTTTTTCTTATTGATTTTTTATGTGCAGGTTTTTGTGTTCTGGATGTGAGTCCTTTGCCAGATACATGTATTGCAAATATGTTCTCCCTACCTCAGATTTGCCTTTCACTCTCTTAATGTTGTCATGTAATGAACAAAAATTTTTAATTTTAATAAAATCCAGTGTGTTAATCTTTTCTTTTTGGTTAGTGCTTTTTGTATCCAATTCAGTAAATATTTGCCTACTTGAGGTTATGGAAATATTCTTCTAATTTTTTATAACCTTTAGTGTTTAAACTTTCACATTTAGTTTTATGATTTGTCTCAAATAAAAATATTTTATAGTGTGAAGCAGGGGTCAAGGTTCATTTTCTTCCCACACAGTTATCCAGTTGCTATCCACACTACTTTTTTAAAAGAACCTAAGTTTACCCAATAAATTTCAGTCACTCTGTTGTCAGAAAACCAAACGACAAATATGTAGGGGTCTATTTCTACGCTCTGTATTCTGTTCCATTGGTTTGTTGTCTATTCTTACTTTAACACAACACTGTCTGAATTATTGTAAATATACATTGAGCCTTGAAGTATTGTAGTGTAAGTACTACAACTTTGTTCCAGTTTTTTAAAGCTTGTCTTGGCCATTCTAGGTCTTTTGCATGAATTTGGAAATCAGTTCATCAATTTCCATTAGAAAATACCTACAGTGATTTTGATTAGGATTGCAATAAATCTCTAGATAACTTTGAGGAGAATTAATATTTTAACAATATTCAATCTTCTAATCCAATGGACATGTTATCTTTCCATTTATTTAGGTATTTTATTTAATTCAACAATATGCAGCACTTTTCATTTTATAAATCTTGAACGTCTTTCTTTAAAATTATCCTCAGAAATTTGATGTTTTCTGATGGCATTTTAAATGGTATTTCTTTTCCAGTTCATTTTCCAGTTGCTTGTTGGAATATATAGAAATAATTGATTTTGGAATATTGAACTCGTATACAGGAAAATTGTTGATTTCACTTATTAATTCTAAGACTTCATAGTTTTTTTTTTGTATTTTAACTGACATATCACCTCAGATTTCTTTACTACTTCTTTTCAGTTCTTTACACCTTTTATTTCTTTCTCTTGCCTAATTATACTGGCTAGGACCTCTAGTATAATGTTTAATAGAAGTGGTTATAGTTGACATCCTTATCTTTTTCCTAAACTCAGAGGTAAAGCGTTCACTATTTTCCCATTAAATGTAATGTTAGTGCCAGAATTTTTGTACATACCTTTTATTAAATTAAGGAAATTCCTTTTTATTTTTAATCTACTGCGATTTTTTTTATCAAGAATGGGTGAGAGTTTTATCAAATCATTTTTCTGAATCTACAGAGATGATCATGGTTTTTTCTCCTTTATGCTGTTGATAGAGTGAATCACACTGATTGACATTTTATGTCAAAACAACCTTGTGTTCTTGGGACAAACTCCAAGAAAGGTCATGCTATATATATATTATTTTTAAGTATTGCTGGACGTGATTTGGTTTTTTTTTTTTTTTTTTTTTGCAATTGTCTATGATCATGAGAGGTATTGGCCTATGATTTTCCTTTCTTATAGTGTCCTTGTCAACATTTTGGTATAGGGATTTGCTGGTCTCATGAGTTGGGAAGTATTCTCTCTTTCTCTATTTTTTTCTTAAAATGTTTCATAGAATTTACCAGTTGAGGAATCTGCGCCTATAGTTTTCTTTGTAGAAACATTTTAAATTACAGATTCAAAGTCTTTAACAGTTATATCACTATTCAGATTATTTATTTTCATGTCAGTTTTGAGAAATTGTGTTTTTCAAAAAAATTGACCATTTCATCTAAGTTGTCAAATTTATTGGCAGTAAGTTGTTGATAATTATCCTTATTTTGTCCTTTTAATTTATGCAGGATATGTAGTGAGATCTGCATTTAAAAATGTTTTGACATAAGTAATTTTTGGTTTCTCTCCTTATCTTGATCAATCTTGGTAGGCATTTGTTAAGTTTTATTAATTGTTAAAAATTAACTTTTGAATATGATTTTCTCTACTCTTTGTGTTCTATTTCATTGGTTTTTGTTTATATTTTTATTATTTCTTACCTTCTACTTTCTATGGATTTAATCTTGCTATTCTTTTTCTGGCTTCTTTAGTTGGAAGCTTAGATCATAGATTTTTCAACTTTGTCTTTTGTAATAGATGTATATAAAACTTTAAATTTCCATCTAAGAAGTGTTTAAGATAAACCCCACAAATTTTGTTTCTTTGTGCTTTCTTTATCATTCAGTTTAAACTATTTTCTAATTTCTCTATTGATTTCTGTTTTTGTCCATAGGTTACTTAGCATTGTATTGCTCAATTTACAAATACTCGGGGGCTTTCCATCGCCTAGTGAAGTCATAGCTGTAGCAACATCATAGCACAACACATTCCTCATGTTTGTGGTGATGCTGGTATAAACAAACTTACTGCATTGCCAGTCATATAAAAGTATAGTACACACAATTATGCACAATACATAATACTTGATAATGATAATAAATGACTATGTTACTGGTTTATGTATTTACTATATGATTTTTTGTTATATATTTTAGAGTGTACCCTTCTACTTATAAAAAAAAAATAAGTTAACTGTAAAACAGCCTCAGGCAGATACTTCAAGAGGTATTCCAGAAGAAGACATTGTTACAGTAGGAGATGACAGCTCCATGGGTGTTATTGCCCCTGAAGACCTTCCAGTGGGACAAGATATAGAGGTGGAAGACAGTGGCATTGATGATCCTGAACGTGTGTAGGCCTAGGCTAATATGTGTTTGTGTCTTAGTTCTTAACAAAAAGTTTAAAGTGTAAAAAAAAAAATTTTAATTTAAAGTAAAAAAAAAGCTTACAGAATAAGGATATAAAGAAAGAAAATATTTTTGTACAGCTGTACAATGTGTTTGTGCTTTAATCTAAGTGTTATCACAAGAGTCAGTTTAAAAAATAACAAGTTTATAAAGAAAAAAGTTACAGGAAGCTAAGATTAATTTATTATTGAAGAAAAATTTTTTATAAATTTAGCGTAGCCTAAGTGTACAGTGTTTATGAAGTCTACTGTAATGTCCTAGGTCTTCACATTCACTCACCACTCACCCACTAACTCACCTAGAGTGATTTCCAGTCCTGCAAGCTCCATTCATAGTAAGTGCCCTATACAGATGTACCTTTTTTTTTATCTTGCCATATTTTTGGTGTACCTTTTCTATGTTTAGATATGTTTATATACACAAATGGTTACCACTGTATTACAGTTGCTTATAGTATTTAGTACAGTAACATGCTGTACAGGTTTGTAGCTTAGGAGCAATACACTATACCATATAGCCTAGGTGTGTAGTAGGCTATACCATCTAGGTTTGTGTAAGTACACGCTATGACGTACGCACAATGACGAAATCAGCTGACCCATTTTCTGAGAATGTATCCCCATTCCTAAGCAACGCATAACTGTTTTTCTTTTATCACATTTTCTTCTTTTTGGGGGGAATGCAATTACATGCATATTAGATCACTTGATATTGTCTCATAAGTCACTGAGGCTCTAGCTATACTTTTTCTACCTTTATTCTCTCTGTGCTTTAGTTTGGATGGTTTTTATTCACTACCTTCAAGTTTACTGATTTTTTTTCTGTTGTGTTCAATATTCTGTTAATCTCCTCCACAAAATTTTAATTTCCATTAGGTTATTTTTAGAGTTACCATATTTCTCCAGATATTCCCCATTTTTTCACCCATTATACATATCTTTGCCTATAGATCCTTTAAAATATTTCTTATAGCTCGTTTAAAGGTCTTTTCTGCTAATTCTGACATTCTGGATATCCATGGGTCTATTTCTATTGATAGTTTTTTCCTTCTGGAGAAGAGTCACATTTTCAAATTTCTTCACATCTGGCATCTTTTATTATATACTGAATGCTGTGGATAGTATGGTATAGAGATTCTGGATTCTATCAAGTTTTTTGAAGAGTGCTGAATATTGTTCTAGCAGGCAGTTCAATTACCTGAGAATCAACTTGATCCTGCAGTGATGGAGTTTTAGGTTTTGGTAGAGCAGGGCTATTTCCATTGCCCGTAGTCTTAGATGTATCCCTTAGATCTGGTGTATGTGTTTACTCTCAATGGCTCTTCTGGGGTCATTTCCTTTGAAAAATTCCATTTAGTATTTCTTAGAGTGAAGTCTCTTATGGTGACAGCAAATTCTCTTAGCTGTCATTAGTTAGAAAATGTTTTTATTGTGTTTTCATTTTTTACTGAGTTGTATAGTAGACAAAATTCTATGATCCCCCACCAAAATTCCTGGCCCCTGGTTATTCAGTCAAAGATTAATCTAGGTACTGCTGTGGAAGGGTTTTGCAGATGTGATTAAGCTCCCAAATCAGTTGAACTTAAGATATGGAGATATTCTGGGTGATCCTAGTCTAATCACATGAGATTTTTAAAAGCAAGGAGTTTTCTCCAAATGGTAGCAGAAGAGGAAGTCAGAGAGAGTCAAAGCATGAGAGAGATTCCCACATGAGAAAGGATTTCCATTGCTCAGATGGAAAAGGCCCACGGAATGGAAATGTGAGTGGTCTGCAGGACCTGAGAATGGTTTCTGGCAGCTAGTTAGCAAGGAAACAGGGAACTCAGTTTTGTTTCCCCAGGGAACTAAATTTGGCCAACAACCTGAATGAGCTTGGAAGTGCATCTTTCCCCATAACCTCGACATAAGAGCTTAGCAGGACCAACACCTTGATTTTGGCTTTGTGAGAGGCTAAGCAGGGAGCCCAGCTCAGCTGTGCCCAGACCATTAGCTACAGAAATTGAGAGATAATAAATGGGTACTTTTAAAGGCATTAAGTTTGGGGTAATTCATTACATAGCAATAGAAAACTAATTCCCTGCTCTTCTGGTCATTCTTCAGGTTTTTACTTCCCTCCCAAATATGCCTGTTGTTTACTTTCAGAGTCCTTGAATAGTTACTTTTTGTATTCTGTCCAGTTTTTAATTATAATCAATGAGAAGAAGAAGCTGTAATGGGCTTACTCCATCTTGGCAGGCCTCAAAAATGTTTAGGGGGAAATTTAATAAAATATTTGCAAGGTATGTCTACTGAAAACTATAAAACCCACTAGGAGAAACTTTTAAATACCTAAATAAATGAAAAAATAGGTCATATTTAAGGAATAGAAGATCAAAATTATTAAGATGCCAGTTGTCCCTAACGTGATCATAGATTCAAAGTGATTCCAATTAATAACACAACAGGCTTTTTTTTTTGATAACAATTGACAAACAGATTCTAAAAGGTATATGGAAATGGAAGGGACATAGAATAGCCAAAATAATATTGAAAAAGAAAAACATAGTTGGAGGACTTGCACTACCTGATTTCAAGATGTACGGTAATTAAGGCAGTGTGGTACTTGCGTAAGGGTTGGTAAATAGATCAATGGAACAGACTATGGAGCATAGAAGGAGACTCATATTATGCAGTAAATTAACATCTGGTAAAGATACCAAATAAATCCAATAAAGAAAACAAAGTCTTTTCAGCAAACGGTCCTGAAACATCTAGGTGTTCATATGGGGAAAAAAATGAAACTCAGCTGATACATTACATCATGTAGAAAAAAATTATTTTTAATTAGATTTTGGTCCAAACCTAAAAGCTAAAACAATAAAGCTTTTAGAGTAAAACATAGGTTAATATTTTCATGACTTGGAATAGGCAAGGATTTCTTAGGACACAAAAAGCAGTAACTGTAAAAGAAAAAAATTGATAGATTAGACTTAATCAAAATTTAAAACTTATGTTCATCCAAAGACACCACTAGGAAAATGAATAGGAAAGCCACAGACTAGGAGAAAATATTTGCAAAACGTATATCTGACAAATGACTGATATTTGGGATATATAAAAAAACTTCTACAACTCAATAATAACAAGATATACAATCTAATTTTGAAAAATGGAGGAAACTTCGAACAGCTGTTTCACAAAAGAAGATATACGGATGGCCAATAATCACATGAAAAAGTGATCAATGTCATTAGCCATCAGCGAAATGCAAATTAAAACCACAATAAGGTAACTCTACATAGCTACCATAATGGCTATTATTAAAGCAACTGATATAATCACAGAGGTTGTGCAAAGATCTGAAACAACTAGAATTCCCACATGTTATGAGTGTAAAATGGTTTGGCAGGTTTTTTTTTTTTTAATAAAACACAACATACACCTACTCTCTTACCCAGCAATTCTACTCCTTGGTATTTACCCAAGATAAATTAAGACATATGTCCACAAAAAGACCTGTGGAGAAATATTCGTAGAAGCTTTATTTATGATAGCTAAAAACTGGAAATAAATCAGGTTTCCATAAATAGGAGAATGGGTATTCATAATAGTTATAAACCTGACAACAATCCAAATGTCCATCAACATGAATGGATTAAATAAAATTATGGTACCTCCATAATAATGGAATCCTACAAATTCTGTCAGTGTAATACAGTATTTTTATATTTATGAATATATAATAATACTGGCTTCTGGATAAATAAATTTAAAACATAAAAATATTCTTTTTTTTTAATTTATTTTTTTAATTTCAGAATATCATGGGGGTACAACACTTTGGCCATACACATTGCCCCTGTTCTGCCCGTGTCAGAGCCACAATCGTGGTCATCTCCCAAACTGTGCTCCCCACATCCATTCAGTGAGAGTTTTTCCCATCCCTTCCACCCCCCTCCCGCCCGCCCGCCCTCAGATGAATGTTATTGCCCTGTGTGATGTAAGTGTTCATCAGTTAGTACCAGTTTGATGGTGAGTACCAGTGGTGCTTGTTTTTCCAATCCTGTGACACTTCGCTTCGAAGAATGGATTCTAGCTCCAACCAGGATAATACCAGATTTGTTAATTCACTGTTGTTCCTTATTGCTGAGTAATACTCCATGGTATACATATACCACATTTTATTGATCCACTCATGTATTGATGGGCACCTGGGTTGTTTCCACAACTTTGCAATTGTGAATTGTGCTGCTATGAACATTCACGAGCAGATGTCTTTATTATAAAATGTCTTTTTTTCTTTTGGATAAATACCCAGTAATGGGATTGCTGGGTCAAATGGTAATTCTACTTTTAATTCTTTGAGGTATCTCCATATTCTTTTCCATAGAGGTTGTACTAATTTGCAGTCCCACCAGCAGTGTATGAGTGTTCCTATCTGTCCACATCCCCGCCAACATTTGTTATTTGGGGATTTTTTGATATGAGCCAATCTCACTGGAGTTAAGTGATATCTCATTGTGGTTTTGATTTGCATTTCCCTGATGATTAGAGAAGTTGAGCACTTTTTTATATATTTGCTGGCCATCATTCTGTCTTCTTTGGAAAAGTTTTTCTTCATGTCCTTTGCCCATTTCTTAATAGGGTTGTTTGATTTTTTCTTGTTGATTTTCCTAAGTTCTGTATAGATTCTGGTTATCAGCCCTTTATCAGAGGTGTAGCATACAAATATTTTCTCCCATTCTGTAGGTTGTCTGTTCACTCTAGTGATAGTTTCCTTGGCTGTGCAGAAGCTTTTCAATTTGATCAGGTCCCATGTATTTATTTTGGTTGCTGCTGTGATTGTTTTGGGGGTCTTCTTCATAAATTCTTTGCCTAGGCCAATGTCCATAAGAGTTTTTCCAACGTTTTCTTCGAGAATTCTTATGGTTTCATGTCTTAGGTTTAGATCTGTTATCCATTGTGAATTGATTTTTGTGAGAGGTGAGAGGTGTGGGTCCAGTTTCAGTCTTCTACATATGGCCATCCAGTTTTCCTAGCACCATTTGTTGAATAGGGATTCTTTTCCCCAGTGTACGTTTTTCTGGAATTTGTCAAAGATCAGGTGACTGTATGAGGTTGGTTTTATATTTGGGTTCTCAGTCCTGTTCCATTGGTCTACGTGTCTGTTCTTGTGCCAATACCATGCAGTTTTGGTTACTATAGCCTTGTAGTATAGTTTGAAGTCTGGTAGACAGATGCCTCCCAATTTGTTCTTTTTGCTTAAGATTGCTTTGGCTAGACAGGGTCTTCTCTGGTTCCACACAAAGCGTAGAATTATTTTTTCTAGATCAGCAAAAAGTGATGTTGGTATTTTGATAGAGATTGCATTGATTCTGTAGATTAATTTAGGTAGCAAAGCCATTTTTACTATGTTGACTCTGCCTATCCAAGAGCATGGTAGGGCTTTCCATCTATTTACATCCTCTGCAATTTCCTTTCTCAGTATTTCATAATTCTCTCTATATAGGTCTTTGACCTCCTTAGTTAGATATGTTCCTAAATATTTAATTTTCTTTGTTGCTATTGCGAAAGGTATAGCATCTTTAATTTGTTTCTCGGCTTGATTGTTATTAGCATATATGAAGGCTATGGATTTGTGTGCATTAATTTTGTATCCTGAGACTTTGCTGAATTCATTTATCAATTCCAGTAATCTCTTGGTTGAATCTTTGGGGTTTTCTATGTATAATATCATATTGTCTGCGAATAGTGAAAGTTTGACCTCTTCTGCCCCTATCTGGACGCCCCTGATTCCTCTGTCTTGTCTAATTGCTGTGGCCAGGACTTCCAGCACTATGTTGAAAAGAAGTGGAGATAGTGGGCACCCTTGTCTGGTGCCAGTTTTAAGGGGGAATGCCTTCAATTTTTCCCTATTCAATATGATATTGGCTGTGGGTTTATCATATATGGCTTTAATAGTTTCTAGGAATGAGCCATCTATGCCTATATTGTTAAGAGTTCTTATCATAAAAGGGTGCTGGATTTTGTCAAAAGCCTTTTCTGCATCTATTGAAAGGATCATATAATCTTTGTTCTTGCTTTTATTTATATGGTGAATTACATTTATAGATTTGCGTATGTTGAACCATCCCTGCATCTCGGGAAAAACCCCCGGAATAAACGCATCTTAAATTTTTTTGATGTACATTTGAATTCGGTTTGCAAGGATTTTATTGAGAATTTTTGCCTCTATATTCATAAGGGATATTGGTCTGTAGTTTTCTTTTTTTGTTGTGTCCTTTCCTGGCTTTGGTATCAAGGTGATATTGGCTTCGTAGAATGAGTTTGGGAGGATTCCATCCTTCTGGATATTTTCAAATAATTTCTGCAGTATAGGCACCAGTTCTTCTTTGTAGGTTTGGTAGAATTCAGGTGTGAACACATCTGGTCCGGGACTTTTTTTTGTGGGTAGATTTTTAATTACTGCTTCAATTTCGGTGCTTGATATTGGTCTGTTTAGAAATTCTGTTTCTTCCTGGTTGAGCCTAGGGAGGTAGTGTGTTTCTAAGAATTTGTCCATTTCCTCCATGTTTTCGTGTTTGTGGGCATAGAGATTTTTGTAGTATTCAAAGATGATGTTTTGTATTTCCATGGTATCAGTTGTGACTTCTCCTTTTTCATTTCTAATTGAGCTTATTAGAGTCCTTTCCTTTCTGCTTCTGGTCAACGTGGCAAGTGGCCTATTTTGTTTATCTTTTCAAAGAACCAACTTTTCGTTTCATTGATCTTCTGTATTGTTCTTTTGTTCTCGATTTCATTTAATTCTGCTCTAATTTTGGTTATTTCTTTTCTTCTGCTGGCTTTAGGATTGCTTTGCTCTTCTTTTTCCATTTCCTTAAGATGATTCATTAGTTTACTGATTTGTGACTTTTCTGTCTTTTGGATGTGGGAATTTAGGGCGATAAGTTTTCCTCTCAGGACTGCTTTTGCTGTATCCCACAGATTTTGATAACTTGTGTCCCCATTATCGTTTAGTTTGAAGAATCTTTTGATTTCCATTTGAATCTCCTCCTTGACCCAATAATCTTTCAGCAATAGATTGTTTAGTTTCCAAGTTTTTGGAGGAAGATGTGAGTTTCTGTTGGAATTGATATGTAATTTTATTCCGCTGTGGTCTGAAAAGATACATGGTATGATTTCTATTTTTTTGAATTTGTTTAGATCTGTTTTGTGGCCTAGGATTGGTCAATTTTAGAGAAAGTTCCATGAGCTGATGAGAAGAATGTATATTCAGTGTTATTTGGGTGGAGTGTTCTGTAGATATCTGTTAGGCCCAAATGTTCTATAGTCCTGTTTAGGTCTTTTATTTCTCTATTTGTTTTTTGTTTGGAGGATCTGTCCAGTTCTGTCAGTGGGGTGTTGAAGTCCCTGCTATTATGGCATTGCTGCTTATTATGTTGTCTAGATCTAGCAGTATTTGCTTTATGTACCTGGGTGCTCCTGTGTTGGGTGCATAAATGTTTAGGATTGTTAAATCCTCTTGTGAGATTTTTCCCTTCACCACTATATAGTGTCCATTTTTGTCCTTCTTTACTTTTGTTGCTTTAAAGTTTATGTCATCTGAAATGAGGATGGCTACTCTGGATTTCTTTTCGTTTCCATTAGCCTGAAAAATTGTATTCCATCCTTTCACCTTGAGTCTGAATGTGTCTTTGTGTGTAAGGTGTGTTTCCTGAAGACAACAGATACTTGGTTTGTATTTTTTAATCCATTCAGCCAGCCTATGTCTCTTCAATGGGCAGTTCAAGCCATTTACATTTATTGAGAGAATTGATATTTGGGGTAAATTTCTGATTATTCTGTGGGGTGGTATCTTTTGTTTTACCTCTTGCGTCATTGTGGAATCTGGTTTCTGGGGTTTTAGCTTTTGCGTAGTTTTACATAGGTGGGTGTCTGTTGCTCTGTTTAGTGTATAATGCAGGTCTAAGCATTTCTTGCAAGGCTGGTCTGGATTTCGCAAATTCTATCAGTGATTGCTTATCTGGAAAGGTCTTTATTTCTCCCTCATATAAGAAGCTTAGTTTGGCAGGATACAGAATTCTGGGTTGACCTTTGTTTTGTTTTAGGAGATTGATGATGTCTCCCCATTCCCTTCTGGCTTGTAAGGTTTCAGCTGAGAAATCTGCAGTTAATCTGATCGGTTTCCCTTTGTAGGTTACCTGCTCTTTTCGTCTTACAGCTCTGAGGAGTGCCTCTTTTGTGTTTACTTTGGTCAGTCTAATAATTATGTGGTGTGGTGAATGCCTTTTCACGTTGACTCTCCCAGGAGTCCTGTGTGCTTCTTGTACTTGGATATCGAGATTTCTGGCTAAGCCATGGAAATTTTCCTCTATTATTCCTTCAAATAAATTTTCCAGCCCATGCGAATTTTCTTCCTCTCCCCTAGGGATACCTATGATCCTTATGTTTGGCCTCTTTACATAATCCCACATTTCTTGTATGCTTTTTTCTTGCCTCTTGTTTTTGTGTTCTTTCTCTTTGGCTGATTTATTTAGTGCATAGGAGCTGTCTTCTAGCTCTGAAATTCTTTCCTCTGCATGGTCCAGGCTATTCTTAAGGCTTTCCACTGTGTTTTGTAGATCCTTGAATGCTTCTTTCATTTCTAGGATTTCTATTTGATTTTTCCATAATATTTCTATTTCTTTGGAGAATTTTTCATTCATTTCTTGCATTTTTCTTGTGGTTTCTTTGTGCTGAGATTCAATTTTCTCTTGAATTTCATTGAGCCTTCTTATAATCCATAAACGAAATTCCTCTTCTGTCATTCTACCCATTTCATTTGGGTTGGTATCCATTGCTGAGGAACTGATAATTTCTTTTGGGGGTGACTTTTCACTCTGATTTTTCATGTTCCCTGAATTCTTTCGCTGGTTTTTTCTCATCTGGCCTCTTGGTCGAGAGCTGGGGGTGTTAGAGCTAGTTTATGGCCCTGTCACCAGGCCCACAATTATTGTTCCTTGGCAAAGCCAGGGAGAGAAGTAGTGGCCTGTATTGCCTTAGGTGTATTTTAGCAAGTTTGGTGGATCTTGAGTTAACTCTGACCTGTGGTCTTCTCCTCTTCCCAGTGGAGTGTGGTGAGAATGACCTCCCAGCTTGGGCTTTGAGCTAATGAATTGTACTTGAGGATATGAGTCCTCCACTCCCTATTAGCTAGGTATTCTGTTATGTCCGTGGCAGACTCTCATTCCCCAGTTGGGGTATGCGAAAGCCCCGTGGTTTGGGAGGGGCCTTGTAGCTCCTAGGGGTTACTTTGACCCTACTCCTCCTGAGGTGCAGGTAGAAACACTATTTCTTTTGGCTGCAGTGTGAGAGCTGAGTTGGGAAAATTCTACACAGCTCAGAGGTTGCTCATGTAGCCACGTGTGTCTGCCCTTCTGATGTGTGTCTCCGCGTGATACTGGTTGATGGGGGATCTCCAATTGTGCACCCCTTTTCCACCACTAGACCCCAAGGCGAGGCGGGTGGCCGTCTCTATCCCCAGCAGTCTCCACCGGGGGGATGTTCCCACGGGGAGGGGGGAGTAGTGGCCGCTGGAAGCACTCTTGGATGGCGCGAAATTCCCTATTGAAGTGGGCAGGATTATGGGGAGCTGCTCTGGTTCAGCCTGTGGCTCTTGAGCTATTTGGTTGTCATGGGAACCAGCAGTTATACCAAATGAGTCACTATAGCCAGCAACCTTCATAATGAGCGATCTCTGGGGTACAGGAGGGCTGGGACCTGAAGGGGCGGGCACTAGGACCGGCACGGAGCGGACTTGTCGGAGGCCAGAGCCGGGGTAGCGGAACCAGATGGACGAGCTGCAAACTGTTTCCAACACCCAAAGGTCCCGCCGCTATAGTTCCGGGACCTGGTCCCACCTGGAACCCACGGATGCAGCTGACCCTGGCCACCACAGGCAAGGCCTGTCTCGCCCCAGCAGAAGAGCCCCGGGCCGGGGCGGGGCGGAGCTAGAGACGCGGCTCACAGCTCTGCCCGGGCGGCTGTAAAGATGGCGGCCGCCGCCAGGCTGGCGCACAGCCGGGCTCCGATCGCGCCGGGAGCGCAGCTTTTCTCCGCCGGCTGCAGCGGCAGTTGCTAGCAGCCTCTAAGGGCGTGTCCTGCTCCCCGTTAAACTCCTGGGCCCAGTCCCGCTGACTTCCAGTGACGCAGTGCCGGCCTGCGGGTTCCCGCGCACTGTCCCGGGAAGCTGTGTCTCGGTCCCCGCCCAGTTCCTCCCCAGCCCTCGGCAGTCTCTGTATATTGCAGCTGCGAGTTGTGTCTGGCTCTGGCTACTTCCTCCTCTCCACAGGGTTCGCGGTCCCTAGCAACCGCTCTGTCCCAACTCTGGGCTTGTCCCTGACTGCGTGTATGGCGAGGAGCGTAACCGCTTGGGGGGCAGGTCGCGCTGCACCGACCTGGCGAGCGCGTCCTTCCCGCGCTCTGGGCTCTATTGTGCTCCGTGCGCCCTCCCATCTTTGTGAAAATTTTGTACCTGTTTTCTTGGGCTGGGCGTTCGGCGTTGTTTCTCGGTAATTCGCAATGCTGTTTTCGGAGTGAGCGGTCCGTGCTCGCAGGCAGCCGCTGGCGTTCTTCACCTCCTTCCCTGGGAGCGGTGCGGTGGGAGGACCCGATCACACCGCCATTTTCAGCAGACCCCACATAAAAATATTCTTAAAAATTGCTAGCAAACAACAGCATCTTGTGGGTTCCTTTTTGTTCTTCGCTGTTTCTATACTAACACTATAAATTGTAAGTTTGAATTGTAGCTCTTAAAGCAATGCAGTGTTTCTTTTATTTTAAAATTGAGCTCTTTACTCTAGGAATCCCAGGCCCTCCTGGACCAAAAGGCATTCATGGCCCTCCTGGGAACCCTGGCCTTCCAGGAGAACCCGGTCCTGTAGGTAAGCATGATAAATAAGACTTTGCTGTTCTGTAAAACTAAGGCTTATAATATTCAATTTGGGAAAGTCAAATCATGTTCAGCTGTGAACATTTTCAAGCCAAGGAAACATGGTGATCATTCACCTAACACTGTGTGTTTGGTACAAAATAACTCTTAATAAAAAGTACTTAAAATTATCATTATGCAACCTTATTTTTAGGCTCACTTTTTTCAGGGATAATTAATTCAAGTACCTATCCAATAATAGAAGATAGAAGCTCTGATTTTTTTAGAATGGTAGGCTATAGCAATTTTGTTTGTTTCTAAAGTAAATCACTTCACTTGGGTCCATATATGAGGCCTGTAATGCACCCCTCCACCCTATGCACCTTACTGTCTTGGATATTCTAAAGCCATATTAAAATGAGAAACTGAAAAGTTTTAGATTTTTGAGTGGACTGTTCCTTATTCTCGTTATCCTCCTTCATTTTTTTATGCTTCATTTTCATAAGATTTCATGATTCAAAGGAGTGTCTCTAAAGCATTTTGTTTCTTTTGTATAGAACTATTTGAAGCTAGTGTGGAAAAAATGGGGTATATGGAAGGAAAAGAGAGTTGGAAAGCTGATTGTAACCTGCTGTACTCTATTCTTTAGGTGGTGGAGGTCGTCCTGGACCACCGGGCCCTCCAGGTGAAAAAGGCAAACCAGGTCAAGATGGTATTCCTGGACCAGCTGGACAGAAGGGTGAACCAGGTGCTGTATTTTTTCATTTTTCCTAATTTGCTGATTTCCTCCTTGTCTACTTCAACTTGCCTTTTTTTTACTCACAATGAAATTATATCTTCTTTCTTACTTTCTAAGCCACCACACATTTTTCTCTTCCTAATTACCTTCTTTCTCTTCATCCTGAGAATATTAGCTCATGTTTCTTGATCAAGTTGTCTCCCTCTTATGCAAAACTTCATATTTTTTCTTGTCCAGTTTTTCACATCAAGAAGTGGTTGCCCAGCTTTTTCAAATTTCTTTGTCTTACTATGCAATCTGTATTTCATTTATATATTTTCATGTGAGCATTTAAAGATTATTTAACATTCATTACAAATAGAATATATATTTATATATTTTTCCTATGTTAGAATTGGGCTGCGCATGGTGGCTCACGCCTATAATCCCAGGACTCTGGAATGCCAAGGCGGGAGAACCGCTTGAGGTCAGGAGTTCAAGACCAGCCTGAGCAAGAGAGAGACCCTGTCTCTATCAAAAATAGAAAAAATTAGCTAGGCGTGGTGGCGGGCACCTGTAGTCCCAGCCACTTGGGAGGCTGAGGCAGGAGGATCGCTTCAGCCCAGGAGTTTGAGGTTGCAGTGAGCTATGATGACGCCACTGCACTCTACCCAGGGTGACAGAGTGTGACTCTGTTTAAAAAAAAAAAGAATTGTAGTTCCGTGTTGGAAATAAATCTTCTGTGTGTTTCATATACATTGTTGCACTTAATAAAAATCTCAATAATCTAAAAATAATTTGTTCTTGTTTCATTATTATTATCCACTTGAGATTTTTTTGTTTTGTACTCTGATGACAGGTCAACCAGGCTTTGGAATCCCAGGACCCCCTGGACTCCCAGGACTTTCTGGTAAACCTTAATAAAACATGCTTAATCAATTCATAAAATGAGAATATTCTCCAGTACATTTATTTTTTCATCTCTGCCATTTACTGTTGAAAAATGCACATACAAACCCAGAAAACTCAAAGGTAGAGTTATACCTTAAAGCATTTATTATTTGGTAACTTAGTATAAGGAGTTGTGCTATATAAAAATGCATCATTAAGGAAATTTACACGTAGATATCTCTTCATTAACTTCATAAATAAATACTGAGGAAATGGTAAAGAAAGAAGGCAAAATTGTAGGAAGAGCAGATTTCACTAAATTTTAAAAAATGTGTTTAGCCAGAAAAAAACCCACTGTTCTCTCCCCGTGGAAGCAATATCAAGGTAATATAAGGAAACTCTGTAGAAATATATATAAATAATAAAAATGTTTCTTGAAAACTTCATCTTAGTATATATTTTACATATTTGGGTGAACATGTGTGCACACACATCTACCTTCCCTCTCTTGTGCTTCCTCTCCTTGTAAGCACCAAATAGTTAATAGAGAGACTGAATATACATACATACATGTATGTTTATGTTCTGAAATGACCATTGGCTATTATGTGGAGGCTTTTCTCAAACCACACCCATGTCCTAGAAATTCTGATATCCTTCCCATAATCCCAACATGAAAATTATTGCTTTAATGTGCCACTGTTACATTGCGCTTAAAAGTGTTAGTGGTATAGAAAAAATATTGAAAACAGTTTGTCTAGACTATGGTTGTAAATCTTGGATAATATGGTTTTCAGGGACACATAGCAACCATTGAAGATCCATATCCTCCATTAATCTCAGAATTAGACTCAAAACATTTGTTTTAGGAATTTCCTCCAGCCGTGTTGAACCTCTTCTTGAAGATACTTTATACATTTTTCTTTTTTTCTTCACAGCTACTGGTCATGTGATCATTGCTCTATGTCTTAATACAAAGGATACCTTTTAGGATGAAAGCTTTTATTGTTCCTACATTTCTATACATACTCAAATAAATACTTTTGATAATAGATACATACATATTTAATAGGAAGAATGGTTTATGGTTTTCTGGGTGGGTTGGGGATTTGGTGGAAGATAGAAATGACTCTTGTGAATTTCATTAATTACTCTAATAGGTATGAATAGCTTGAGCCTTATAGGCAAACCTATAACTCAGTATTATTTGCTGTGTTCTTTAATGTCACTTTACTTTCATAGGCCAAAAGGGCGATGGAGGATTACCCGGCATTCCAGGAAACCCTGGCCTTCCAGGTCCGAAGGGTGAACCAGGCTTTCCTGGTTTCCCTGGTGTGCAGGGTCCCCCAGGCTCTCCTGGTTCTCCGGGTCCAGCTCTGGAAGGGCCTAAAGGCAACCCTGGGCCCCAAGGTCCTCCTGGGAGACCAGGTATGTCCATGAGTGGTAGGGGAATGGTCTATTTGTTAGTCCATTTTTTTCATTTCGCTGGCAGGTTATTAAGTCTTTAAGACTTTAGAATGTATAATATAAGAACTCCTTAGAAGTAAATAACTTGATTTACACCAAACTCCATCCATTTCCATGACATCTAATGATTCATTTTGGTAATGCATTTCATCATTTACTTAACAAAGCAACTTGGAGGAAAAAAAGCAATAGTGGTTGTATTAGTCTTGTTATTAAAGGTAAAGCTAAACTGATAACCTGGCAGCAAAATGTCATCTGTGTTTTTAAATGTGAGCTTCTCAGCATGTTATCACAGAAATCATTTTAGTGATCACCCAATAGATGCTTGTGGTCCATACCAAAAGTATTGCTATGGTTCTGTCATATGATCAGCAAATGTCACCAGGCACAATAAAAATTTATATCTTCCATAGGAATTAGGCAATCAAATTTATCTTCAACATCACAGCATGATCAAATTGACTAGTGATCTCTTCATACCAACCACGTGTCTATACCTCATTTGTCTTGTGTTCACTGCTCTAGTAGTGCCAATTTTGCATCCAATGTTCACCTTTTCATTTTGTGTCTGTGCTGTGTCATTTCATTTTACTAATTTTGGAAATGCTCATTTTCATTCTGGATTAATGTTGCTGAGCCTAGTCACTGGTGATAGGTTATTAACAGATTTTTGAGACTTGATATTCAGTTTTTATATTTCTGGTAATTGAAAACTTGGCCTTCATTGATTTAAGAAAAAATAAGAGAAATCTAAGATTAAAGAAACAAAGCAATAGTCCTTTTATCCTTTGAAAGTCTCTAACTTATTTTAAAAAGCATTTTAAAATGAAAAATTTCATTTAAATTACAGTAAAATCCTAAAGTGATTAGAGTTAATTTTAATAAGACATGCTCTAAAACCATGAATTAAATGGGATCACATACTGTGTTCAGAGGATCATTTGCAAAACCAGATTTTATCTGATCTGACTTGGCTGTGTATGGAAGATATTATTTAAGGCTTTACCTTTGCTTACTATTGAAGAAAACCAGTGAAAATCACCTCAGCCATGTTAACTTTCTCGCATGTAATGCAAAGAATTGAAGCAAGAATCTTGCTTGGTTTTGCATGCAATAATTCAAATAAACCAAACTATTATCCTTGTTATATTCTAATCAACACTGTGGTTATTCATTCTTAATAGTAATGGAGCTCACTGTTGAACATTACTTTAAAATATGTCAACATAAGGCCATTAGTCACAAAGGTGCTTTAAAATTACTATTTTTAAAGAAATAATAACAAGAATAGTCAGAGGAGCACACACCTGATGAGTATTTGTGACTTCTCAATTTGTTTATAAACTGCAAATTAAAATGGAGTTCTAAATCCAATTACTCTTAGAATTGATTGTTCTTAAAATGAGCTCATAGTAATAATTATTATAAAAATGATTTTTGGTCTTTCAAAATATGTCACATGTGCTGTTTTCAATTTAGTGTTGATGCTAAGTGATGATAATTTGGTTTATATACAGATGCATGAATATGAACTTTCAGAGTATTCTTTTATTTAATTAAATTTTAACTTGAAAGTATTTAGTGTAATGCTTTAGTTTCTTGATATTTCTAACAGTTTTGATATTTTTTCTTTCTGTTAATGATGACATTGGGCCTTGGTGAACTTTGATCCCTATCCAGGTCCTACAGGTTAGCTCTTAACTCCAAAGTAGTAACTGCATGAAGTTTGAAATTTTTCGTATATATTTATATGTGTGTGTATATATACATATATGTGTGTATATATGTATATGTGTGTGTATATATATATGCACCTGTACCTAATGTTTTCAAGTATTTGAATATATTTTAAGAGTATATATGCCAATTCAATTCTTGTATGTTGGCCTATGTAAGTTGTCAGGAACTTGTACAGCCCAGTGTTTCTGTCTGTTGGAATGATCTAAAATTACCTAATTAGGAAAACTAATTTAACATTTCAAAATTCATATATTTGTTTCATTTTTAGTTGAAAATATATAGTATCCAAAAGGTATAATATTTTACCTTTTCTTTGGAGTAGAGTGTATTTCTTAGGTTTGTATCTGTTAATGCAAATGAAATTGAACTGTCCTTCAAAAAGACTTTTTTTAAACAATGATATGTATTATCAGATCCTGCAAATGTGTAATTCTTTTTTTCTAATTTTTTATCTTTAATTATTATAGGTACATAATAGTTGTATATCTTTATAGGGTACCTGTGATGTTTTGATACAGGCACACAATGTGAATTAATCAAATCAGGGTAATTGAGGTATCCATCACCTCAGGCATTTAATATTTCTTTGTGTTGGGAACATTCCAATTCCACTTTCTTGGTTATTTTAAAGTATCTGCTAACTTTTTGTTGATTATAGTCACTTTGTTGTGCTATCAATATTGTTCATTCTAACTATCTAACTATATTTTTGTACCCATTAACCATCCTCACTTCATCCCCCCATCTCCACTACCCTTTCCAGCCTCTGGTAACCATCATTCTACTCTCTGTCTCCATGAGATCAATTGTTTTTAATATTTAGCTTCCACATATGAGTGAGAACATGTGAGATTTGTTTTTCTGTGCTTGGCTTATTTCACTTAGCATAATGTTCTCCAGTTCCATCTATGTTATTGCAAATAGCAGGATTTCATTCTTTTTTGTGACTATATAATATTCCATTTTGTATATGTACCACAATTTCTTTATGCATTCATCTGTTGGTGGACACTTAGGTTAATTCCATATCTTGGCTATTGTGAATAGTGTTGCAGTAAACGTGATAGTGCAGATATCTTTTCGATATACTGAATTTCCATCCTTTGGATATATACCCAGCAGTGGGATTGCTGGGTCATATGGTAATTCTATTTTTAGTTTTTTAAGGAACCTCCAAACTGTTCTTCATAGTGGTTGCACTAATTTACATTCCTTCCAACAATGTACGAGGGTTCCCCTTTCTCCCCATCCTCAGCATTTGTTATTGCCTGTCTTTTTGATAAAAGCCATTTTAACTGGGGTGAGATGATATCTCATGGTAGTTTTGATTTGCATTTCTCTGGTGACTGATGATGTTGAGCATTTTTCATATACCTGCTGGCCATTTGTATGTCTTCTTTTGAGAATGTCTATTCAAATCCTTTGTCCATTTTTAAATCAGATTATTTTATTTTTTTCCTATCATGTTGTTGGAGCTCCTTATATATTCTAGTTATTAATCGTTTGTCAGACAAGTAGTTTGCAAATATTTTCTCCCACTCTGTGGGTTGTCTCTTCACTTTGTTGATTGTTTCCTTTGCCATGAAGAAGCTTTTTTAGCTTGATATAATCCCATGCAAATATGTAATTCTTAACTTGCCATACTTCTTGCAGGTTTTCAAACCATCCCATCTTCACATTTTGGGTTGTCACAAAGTTCTAAATTCTACTGCTGCTAAAAAGGACCAATAGGCATGGGGTAAAAAGGACTCAATGCAACCAGCACAAATTAGAGGGCTCTTAATCTTATTTTCATCATATACGTGTAAACATTACATGCCAAAGAACAGCTAACAAGAGCTACCCAGTGGAAAATTGCTGATTCATAGTGAAAGATGTTCACTTAATCGGGAGTAAAGAGAGCCACAAATATTTGAATGGATTTATTATTTTTATTCGAGGTAAATAGTCCTTTTCAAATTTCTAAGGAGGAATTGAAAAGGAAAAAGTATACCCAATGAGGTCTGGCTCTGAGAATGGCAGGACATTTTTTCTTCCTATAAATTTAAAATTTGTAATTTTTCAAGAAGCCATCTATCTCTATCTGAATTGATTCCCTAGTTTTCTACTACCCAACAAACCCATTATTTCATGGAACCATAGAATGTCAAATTTAGAAAAGACTTAAGTTTTACATATGTCAAAGAGAAATTACACACTGGACATTTGTTAAAGATGGCAAGACAGATTTTATTCAAGACTATTGCAGTAGGGGAGAGACTGTTGCAATAGGAGAGAGGGCCTGAGCTCAACTCCAAATACAGCAAAGAAAAGTAAGTGGGGATTTATAGCCAAGGAGCAGAATGAGAAGGTCAGTGATGGAAAATTACTGAGAGGAGACATCAAGGGTCTTACTAAACTGGTCTAATAGGATTTTTGCTAAAGATGAGCCAAGGACATAGACATCAGTTGTGGGGGATGAAGAACTTGATCAGATATCAAGGGTAGAGGGACTCTCCCTAAACTGATTTTAGCACGATTCTTGCTGTACATGGCCTTGGCAAGCCAAAAACAGGTCCCAAAGATGAGGCCTAGTTGAGAAGAGGGCACAGAGGAGCCTATTTAAAGTTTGGTCAAAGAGAGAGTCTTTGTCACATATGAGAAAACTGGGGGCCAAAGAGGTTAAGAAGCTTGCTCAAGGTAATTCTGTCAGTTACTGGCATAGCTGAGACTCTGACTTAAGATTCCCCAGTGTTCATTAAGTATCTCTTGCACTAGTGGATCATCTTTGCACAAATGCTATTGTATGGCTTGATGCTTATGATCTGGCCTTTTTATTCTAGTTATAAATATGGTAAATGATAGAGCAAAACTACTTCTGACATTTTAGGAGCTCTTATCCATAGCAGACTGGGCCCTGTATCCACATTCTTGTTTTTTATGTTACCTCAAAAGCTCCATCAACTCCTAGTAACTGCTTCTTGTGTTCTTCCTAAATGGATGTCATCAAAAAGAGTAAGACAGTGCGTGCTATTTAACTATCACCAAGATAAAGAGAAGACTAGGGGATACTTTGAAGTAATTTTGAGTCCTACTTTGGCTGACCTGCATAGATTTCTGTTGCTTGATCACTGCTAGACTATACTGTTAGCCAGGAGATTTCTTTCTTCTGAGGTAGTATAATATATTTATAGAAGAAAAAAGAGTAGCCACATTACTTTAAAACCAATTTAACAACTTCTTATTTACCAAATGTGCTCTAAATTGCATAGTTGTTGGAACCTGGTCTCCGTAGTGTTGTCTTCTTTGCAACAGTTGAAGACTACATCCTTAAGTGGAAACAGAATTTAAAATATACCAGTCAATTCATCAGTGTATCTTTAGTAATTACCACTTATGTACAAAACTTTAGGTTTTTGTTTTTGTTTTGTTTTTCATTTAAACTTTGTTAGGTGGTTTGAAAAATAATGGATTGAGAGCCTCATACACAAAATTGACTTGGCATATAACTCGTTAAAATGTTACCTTTTAGAAATTAAAGTCTTAGAAGTTTTGCTATGATACGATCCAAAGTCTTCCTTGCTACTGACTCAGACAGCAATGTTATATTTCAATGAAATATTTTTCTAAGAGCTTTTGTTACTGGTCCTTCTATATCAAACACACACATAAAATGTCTTTACTCAAACTCTGAATTATCTTAGGTGGGAATTCTAATCTATTTAATGAATTGTGTGGCCAAACTCCGCTCTGGGTATTGTCGTGAGTTAGTTTGCTGTATGTGGTTTAGAAACCATTTAAACAAACAGAAGCCAATCTTTAGCTTTCTAAATTTCCAAGTATCACATGCTTTAAAAGTCTTATATATTAGGTAGTAATGATAATGTTTTCTATTTATATGGCATACCACCATTTACATCATACAATGTACTTTTATTGTAAGCTCCTTGAGGGCAGAGTTTGAGTCTTGCTCATCTTTGTGTTTCCTGTAGCACCTTGCACATGGCTGACATTAGGTCAATATTTTAAAAATTGAATTTGATCTTTAAAACAATCCTATGAGAGAGGTTAGGGCAGATAACACTATTCCCATTATGTGGGTGAGAAAACAAGCTCAGAAAGATTGAATTGCCCAAAGTCATATAGTTATTAAATAGCAGGGTCAAAAATAGATCCTAGGTCTTCTAACTTCTAGGATTCAGTTCTCTAGCACAATTTATTCTTTCTGCTAACATTCAATGTTTACAAATCATAGCAAGACTTGTAAGAAAAGAAAATTGTGTTTTTAGTCAATTAACACTAATCAGGAGGTGTTCTATTTGTAGGCTTTTTATCTTTATATTTAATGATCCTTCTTTTAATAGTGAATAGCCTGACTTAATATGTGCACTGAACAATAATAAAGTAAATGTGATATTTTCTGTGGTTTGGGGTGGGATGTTGCATGACAAAATATTTTAAAGCACCCCTTCACTGATAGTCTTCATATCTTTGGAAAATTTGAATCTTTACTTTCAAGTTTAATGGTATACAAATACACATTGGCTTTTTCTCTTTAAGTAACACATTGTAAGTAATAATGCACAGGAGAAAGCCTCCTTATGAATTATGAAAAAAAATCAGAATGTGGCTTCATGGAATGGTTTGCAAATACAAACAAAAGTACAATTGGTAATGGCCATTATATACTCATGTTTTGATTTTTTTGTTCCATCACCTATGATCTTTGTATTTTTTGCCAATGAGACCTTTAAAGTTAACTGTATCTCCTTGGGGCAGTCTGAACATACCAAGAAATTTGCACCTGGTGTTTTTACTAAAGGATGGCAGAGGCCAAGGTAAACTTAAACATTTATCCAAAATTAAAGGAGCTGAAGGCTGTCGGTGAAATGGTACTATTTTGCCAAATTTAATGTTTTGAGAAGCTAACTTTTGGAAAGCCACAGTAGCAGTGTTAACATGATGTCTTTAATAGAGTTTTCCATTTTGTTTGATTAATGAAGACCAGCAGCTTATTCTTTAGAATAAGCTCTACTTGAAAAGGTTGGGCTCTCCATATTCCTCTATGGTTCTGTTTGCATACTGATTATGCTGTAGGTATAAGAATTGCTGGCAAGGAAGATTATTGTTTAACTTGTGCTATAATGTGAACCACTTCTAACTCATAATCTTATTTTGTACTGTGTGATGTCTGATACTGCTAACATCGATCTTTGGGCTTTGGTGAACTCTGATCTTCCCAGGTTTTCAAGGTTAGACTCTTCACTAGTCAATTATTTTTTTTTAATGCTTTGTATGTGTGATAAGAGAAATGCACTTTTTTGCTATAATTCAGAAGTCGTTGAAGAGTGCTGTTATCCTCAAATACTATGTGCTGGGGTTTTAACATTTTGATGAAGGTAATGTGACTTGATTATAATTAAGTTTAAAATGACATTAGGTCTTTGTGGTTTCAATTGTTCATGATAGGTAGTCAATACATAAAGACATGTTGAATTTTAAATGGAAAGACACTTATTTTTACCTTCAAGACTGCATTAAGATATTTAGGCAGGCATCTGGCCCATTTGTAATCTCTGCATATTGATTTTATTTTCTTGAAATTTTGTTGCCTCAGATTGCCCTGATCTGTGTATTCTGGGCTATTTTTAGTAATGGAAGAGAGAAACTTATTAATATTGTTAAAAATAAAACTTATATGTCCTTTATGTCATTAAATGTTATTACTCATTGATTTAAATTCGAGGGACTCTAAACAGAGATCTGAATTAACATGTAAATATCCTATTATTTCCTTTTAATTGTAAAAAGAGCAGTGCCCTAATTTTTTTTCTTCAGATGATACCATGTTCTGGTAACCTTTCAAACTGGGGTAAAGGGTCATAAAAAGGTTCCTTTTCCTCCCATCTTAATCTTACCTTGTCATCGTTATCAGGTTGATTCACAGATAATATATTTTTTTCTTAATAAGCAGATTTGCTACCTGATTTATAGTCCAAATAATACATTATGGATGAAACTAGCAAACTTGCTTAGAAAACCCTATCTAGTGGATTTGAACACTATAGTTTTTTTAAATGTACAAAGTACCCCAACACATTCTTATTATTGGGAAGGGAATTTCTTTGTTGTCTGGTTGCCAGGTTAGAGTAACTATATGATCTTTAAATTGTTTAAAGACAAAACGATTCTTGTACTGTTGTGAGCCTCCTTCCTCTTTCTCATGTGCCAGATAAAGTAATGTTATATTCTGAAATCACATAGAAATACGTACAAGATTAAAAATAGGCTCATATTTTAAGATATGTTCTTACCTTCAATATTACTATTAATAATGAAGATAATATTAGTAGTAGTAATAATAATAATAATAAAACCCTTCTATAGTTTTTACTATGTGCCAGGCACTATGCTAGGTAATTTATATAAGTTACCTCATTCTATCCTTATAACAACCTGATAAAGTAAGTGCTATTCTTACTTCTATTTTGTAGAAGAAGAAATTGACACCAAGGAGATTAATAATCTTGCTAAAGTCAAATAACTAATGACTAATGGAGCTGGGATTCTAACCTAGCATTCTGACTCCAGAGGCCAGTGTTTTCAATCTCTATGCCATTCTGCCTTGTTAGTATTTAGGTATTGATTCTGAGTTTTAAGAGTATTGGGAAGGGAACTAAAGTCAATTTTATCTCAGGTCAAAAAGATGACACTTTGTCTATATATAAGTATGAACTCAGTATTCTAAATTCATATGCCTGTGATAGTTCCTTAAAAAAATAGTCCCTACATATCTTCATTTTTTGTTGTAATCAATAAAAAACTGAGATTACCAGAGGAGATAGGGTGTAAGTGTTAACTATTGCCTGTTCATTATTTAGGGATTTGTAATTATTTTCTTAAAGCAGGATTACTTTGTCTCAACCTCAGCCACTAAACACTCTGCAAGCAAGTAGCACCTATTTCACACCTAGTGACAAAAGGCTTGGCCAATGATAAGATCTCCCTGGTTGCTTAATGGACCTGATGTCTTTATTCAGAAAGGTTAAAAACATAGCATAAGGAAAAAAGCTTAGCAAAATCCCATTTTAAATTATTTTATTTATTCATAAGATGCATATAGAATTATTTATTTTTCTTAAAAATATTTAAAATGTAAAGAATATGAAAACATTAGAAATAAATTTTAAAAGTACTGTATTGTATCAATAAATTCCTGATATTTTAAAATATTCCCAAATATCAAGCATATCAGGAAAAGGAAGTTAGTTAGTTTGCTTAAATAACTGTCTTTATGGCATAGTAAAAGCTGAATAAATGTACCTACTTACAAATAAAGCAATTTGATTTTAATCACAATGAGACAAATGGCTAAATCCCTGATTGTCCTACAGCAGTGATTTTTTTTTAAAGGCAAGTCAAGTGGTGGGAGTGGAGAAGGAACAAAGAAATGTGTAACTAGTTGTGACCAATTAGTTGTAAACACAACTGCACTTGGACCAGCCAGCAGTGATTCTTAAAGTGTGGTCCTGGAACTAGTAGCTTCAACTTCTACTGAGTGCTTGTTAGCAAATTATTGGGCCTTTCTTCAGTCTTATTGAATCCAAAACTCTGGGGGTGGACCCAGGAATCTGTTTTAACAGTCTCTCCAGGTGATTCTGAAGCATGCTCCAATTTGAGAAAGTGCCCTACAGTTTCTGTTTCATTTCATTTTAAGTCAAACACTTGAAGGACTACAGAAGCAAATGTTACTATGTCCTGAGTCTGTTCTTTAGATGTGAGTTTATTGAGTTTAATATATAATAAAATGTAAACTAAAAGGGTATGTAAACCAGTGTTAATAACAAAAAGAACCCAGTCCAATTTACATTAGAAAGGGAGTCAGCATAGGTCTATATATTTAAATATAGTCTGGATTTTATTCTGCAAACTAATAGGAAGATGATTGATATTTTAAAAGCCTGACTTTTACGCTGCTCTTATGCTATACTGAAATGTGGTTATTTATTGTACATTATCAAGGTCTACCAGGTCCAGAAGGTCCTCGGGGTCTCCCTGGAAATGGAGGTATTAAAGGAGAGAGGGGAAACCCAGGCCAACCTGGACAACCTGGCTTGCCTGGTTTGAAAGGAGATCAAGGACCACCAGGACTCCCGGTAGGAAATGGGAGTAGATATTTGATGAGAGAGGAGTGTGGGTGTTTGCATTCAGAATGAGAATTCTAAGCTGCATCATTTTAATTAACATTCATTGGACAAGGCTTTATGCATGGTTCACTGGAAAATTAAAAAGAAAGTAGAAGGCAAGTTTCCTACGTTCTCACAACTAAAGGGACTTTGATATATTATAGTTAAAGGGTTCCTCAGAAGATACTTTACCTGGAGTTTTTAGTATGTATAGTTTTTAGATTTGAAAAGCCTTCTGAAGGCAAATTTATGCAAAGGAGACATGTATATCAGAGCATTGCATGTGGATGAGTCCACCCATAGGGAAGTAATTACAGTGAGTGGGAATATTTTAGACTTTGAAACTAGCTACAGTTTGGGTCAAATTTCAGCTCCACTGTGCACTTCTGCTTTGTGTCTGTGAGGAAAACAGACACTCTGGGTTTCTGTCTTCACCTATAAAAAGAGAATAATAGCGGATGCACTCACGTGCTTTCTCTGTTGGCCTGAGTGGCCCAGAGAGTCACATTCTTCTTTATGGATCCTCAAAGCTGCCTCCATTCATTCAAGCAGATTCTTGGTAGATTTGGCAGTCAACGGGGTCTAGGCTGTCTTTTAACTCTGAAGGCTGCTTTATAGCAGAAAAAAAAAAATCTAAAGTAGTGGCCCTTAATGCTTTTCAATATCTAACCTTTTTTCCCCCATGGCATGCATTATTCTTCTTGTTACCTAGACTTAATTTATTTATCTCTTTATTCATTCTCTACTCACTCCCTACCTCATTCTTCTCCCGTGTACCTCTAGTTCACATGTCACCATGCCTGCATTCAAGACTACTACCTAAGACGTTTTGCCCCATTTGTTTTCTCTCTGTATGTGTGTGTATAAATATATATATTTATTTATACATACACATATTTCCTGAAATGTTTGAAAATAAGTTGTATCTATCATGCCCTTTTACCACTAAATACTTCAGTGCATATTTCCTAAGATTAAAAATATTCTCTTATATAACTACAGTATAGTTATCAACTTCAGGAAATTGAACATAGATATAATACTTTAATTTCCACCTTTCATATTCCAATTGGGTCAATTGACCTAGTAATGTCCTTCTTAGTATTTCTTCCTCCAGTACAGGATCCAAACCAAATCATGTATTGCATTTAATTGTCATATCTCTTTAGTCTCCTTTAATCTGGAACAGTTCCTAAGTCTGTTTTTTTTTTTCTTTCATGACATTGACATTTAAAAAAATTTTACCCCCCCATCATTTTAAAAATAGAATGTTCCTTCTTTTGTCTGATGTTTCTTTGTAATTAGATTCAGGTTATGCATCCCCAGCTGGAATACTACTTGAGTGATGTTGTGTCCTTCTCAGGGTAATAGATAAGGAGGCCCATGATGTCTATCTGCCCCTCATTTGTGATTTTAATTTTGATCACCCAATCAAGTTGTTGTTTGGTTTCTCCACTGTATGGTTGCTATTTTTCCCCTTGCAACTAATAAGCAAAACTGCAGGAAGGCACATTAAGATCATGCAAATATACTGCTCCTCATCAAAATTTCCCCTTAGATTTAACATTTATTAATGTTTTTTGCTTTGACCAATCTCTACTGGGATAGTGGCAAAATGATGATTTTCCAACTGTAGCATTACCTCCACATATACCAGTTGGCCCTACTATAAGCAAGAGCCCTCTCTTCTCTCCTATTTATTTATGTATTTCTTATCAGTATAGACTCATGATTTCCCATTTTTTTCCAATGATTTACAATTTTTAAACTATCATTACTTATTTTGATGCTGTCATCGTCCCTGAATTAGAAGCCTCTTCGAGATGGATCTTTTGTCTTTCTGACATGCACCTCCCCTTTTTCTTAATACTTTCTTATATTTTGGCATAATAAGATGTTCCAGGCTTTCCCCTTTTTCGTTCCTATTAATACAAGCTTCATTGTCCCACACTTGGACTAAAGCAATAGCCTCCTACATGATCTTGCTATTCTATATTCTTCCTTTAGATCCATTCTACAGCTATTTTCAACTCTTCTTTCCACATTTTTCATGGCCCTCTAACCCAATTAATTAATAGGCCCTACTATATTTTTGCTAAGTCTTTCAGGCTTTATCATTTCTGCATATGTGATTTTAATCCAAGCATTTATCACCTTAGGTCTAGACTAAAAAAGGAGTATTTTTGTTAATAATAAAATAATAGCCTGTGGTCCCAGCTACTCAGGAGGCTGAGGCAAGAAGATTGCTTGAGCCCAGGAGTTTGAGGCCATCCTGGGCAACATAGCAAGACCCATCTCTATTAAAAAATAATAATAAAATAACAGTTACCATTTATTAAGTACATACCACATGCCAATCAGTTTCCTGAGCACTAAATATGAACTGTCCTCACCACAATCCCATGAAGTAGATACCATTATTTATTCCATGTTAGAGGTGAGAACACTATGGATCAAAGAGGTAAATAATCAAATCAATTCACACCAGCTAATAAGAGGCAAAATTGGGGTTTGAATCTTGGAAGTTAGACTCTAGAGATGGTGCTATAAACCACTATGCCAGGGGTGGGGAACAGGCCACAGGTTCCCCACCCCTGTACTGTGCAATACCTGTGCCCTCACTCCCCTCTCTCCCCCTGCCCAATTTGTTGCTAACATTAATGATTTTATTTATTCAGGGTAATCCTGGCCGGCCAGGTCTTAATGGAATGAAAGGAGATCCTGGTCTCCCTGGTGTTCCAGGATTCCCAGGTATTTGAAGGGATGTTTTGAGGTTTCCCTTTATATTAAACTCCTTTGGGACAAGATACCCATTTTCCGATTTGACTTTGTAAAGGCTGTAGCCCTGTTGCTTTGCCATGCAATTATATGTATCTTCTTTGCAGGCATGAAAGGACCCAGTGGAGTACCTGGTTCACCTGGCCCCGAGGGGGAACCAGGACTTATTGGTCCACCAGGTAAGACTTATTCCTGAAGCTAGTTATACCTGATACTTAGATGCATTAAAGAATTTGAAAGTTTGCATTCAATCTTTCGGCAAAACTGCAGGTGTCTAGGTCCTCAACAACTGAAGGGAAATAAGCAAGACTCTCTCTTTATTTACTACTATCTAAAACTCTATTTTACTAATATAATATTGATAGTAGACCTTTTAAATTTAAGATAGATGCAGGATCAACAAGAATGCTTCTAATTTTTATTGGCTTTTGTACTAACTTTCCCATATTCAATTGAACAGATCACAAGAGCAAGTCACATATGTATATTTGTATATTTTTTATATTAAAATAGCTCTTTTTGCTAAGAGACTTATAGAGGTTTCTTGTAAATTGTGAAATAGGGCATCTTCTAAATTCCCCTACTAGTTCAATGGGTCCCTTGACAAATACAGCAAACAGCAACTGCAAAGGATGTTAGAATCAGAGCGGACTTGTAAGGGAATAAGATTGTCTTCCCCTGACACCAGTGTTGACAGAATTGTGATAGATTAGACTTTCTAGTAACTGGGTGATGCTCAAGGCTTGAAAATAGGGATGATATGCCTAATTTTTCTATTGGCCCTAGGAAAATTATTTATTTTTCAGTCTTCTGGGTAAGATAATGGTAGTTTTCCCAAACAGATTTCCTTTGGATATATGGCAGCAGTCCAATACATATAACATGTTTGTCTCACACCAATTCTTATTCTGACCTCAGGTCACTTTGGCATCCATTTCTTCTGACCTTTCTCTTCTCCTTCAAATTTGTGTGTTTCGCCTCTTAGGTCCTCCTGGATTACCTGGTCCTTCAGGACAGAGTATTATAATCAAAGGAGATGCTGGTCCTCCAGGGATCCCTGGCCAGCCTGGGTTAAAAGGTCCACCAGGACTCCCAGGACCTCAAGGCTTACCAGGTACCTTTGGAGATCATCTTTTTAAGGCTTATATATTTCATAACATTTCCCTAGTTCTTTTTGGACATATCAGCATTTATCTCTGACAGTAGGAGTCTCAGCAACTAGTAGAATACCAGACCACCACAGGTCCCATTTCCCTTTTTTTTGAAATTGTTAACTTCTCATGGCTGAATTTCTTTTAGGCATTGTCATGTTTCTTTTAGCTCCTCTGGCTATTCTAATTTGAACAACTAAGTTAAGGTTAAAAACTCTGTAATGAAATGAAAATGCATTTAAGAGCTGGTGCTTTCTCTACCTCACCCAGCAGAAAGACCAAGGCTGATTTGGTGGGCCATCAGTTTCCCTTGGTGAAACCCCTTGACTTTTAAATTAACTTCTATCTAGCTGGCCATTTGGCCAAAGTTGCTTATAGCCAACTTTGATTATAAAAGAAACCTAGTAACTAACTTCAGTTTTTCTCCCTTATTAAGTGATTGAGTGGCAGTCTTACCAAAAATAAAGTGTACCTAGCAGTAATTTATAATAGATAACAAAAGTTGGGATCTGCACTCCTCTCTCGTTCTGAAGGCAAAGAGAATACAACTGCCATATTAAGAGAATCTCCTCAGAAGCAAATGGAATGTTTAAAACCAAAGCTAAATATTTGTTTCTTCTTTTGTCCTGGGCTTGAGATACCCCATCATTTATCTGGATTTAAACCAGATTATGAATTCAGTGTCTCAAGAATCTTGTGTCTTCTAGATCTGTCTGGATGTGAAATTATTCTACCCACATTTGAAAACCCCATTTCTTTTCCTGTAGGTCCAATTGGCCCTCCAGGAGATCCTGGACGCAATGGACTCCCTGGCTTTGATGGTGCAGTAGGGCGCAAAGGAGACCCAGGTCTACCAGGCCAGCCAGGTGAGACAAGTAAAACAAGGCTGTTGATGGTGGTCTTTAAGTCTGGGAGACCTCTGAGCAAAGGGCCTCCACTTGGAGCTATGAGATCTTCCTCTTGAGGGAGCACAGCTGGTGAATCTGGAGCTGGGGAAAAAGAAGAAGGCACATACAAGGAGATTTGCCACTATAAGAGAAACATACAAAGGTTGTTTTTGTCTATGTGTTTAGAGCACTGGAAAACCCAGCTTTCTCTCAAGATGGGGATTTCCAGGTACTCACTATATTTACCTATTCAGCTAATGTTCAATATGTTGATTTAAATCCCTTGACCACCTTGAAACTATTGTGAATCCCATCACATTTGAAAAATCACAATAGGGCATAATTTCCCCCATAAAATGCAGTAAATATAAATGAAAAGTTTAGGTGATCCCATAGACCTTTGAGCGTTATGGTGACATCTCATGCTTAGATGATAAATTGATATGCACATTTTTGAGGTCACTTATTAATATGTGCCCCTAATAATATCGAATCTGGTATCTACTAGACTTTCAATCTGTGCTCAGCCTACTTCCAAAAAGAATTTGAGTCAGCTTGCAATAAAAAATTCATTAACATTAAGATTGCTAAAATAGGAATAGAAGATCATACACGCAATAGATTGTAAATATATGTTAGCAACTCTAGATAATATAACTCCAAATAAAATAAACATAAAGAGTTTGTATTTCAAGTAGCAGCAGCAACAAGGCAGAGTGGTGATACATATGGCCTTCCTAAAGCCAACACCTGCCATTTCATTAATGCCATATTTCTAAGGAAAAAGCAAGTTAGTGTCATCTTTATCACTGTGAAGTTTCCCAAAAATGAAAAACTATACACACACTGGTCAAAGGCCTGTATGTAAAGAGAATTATTAAATGAGCTCAAATCAAGAGGCTAAATAGAGAAGGGGAGTCAGTAGCAGATTGAAAATAAGCATTTTGAAAAGGCTTTTTCAGAATGCCCTGCCTCTTCTCTAAACAAAAAGATATGCCTGGGAATTATTCCCCAGACAGATTCAAAGGAAAATGTTTTTCAGCAGTGAAGCTGGCAAACTGATGGCAACCACACCCTTCCTTTCTCATTGATGACCAAAACATCAGGCTGAAATTTGGTCATGGGGTTCAGACTCTTTTAGTACAGCAAAAGACTAGATAACATACAAGCTCCCCAAAGAAGCATTACTTCTTCCCATCTCGGGTTCCATGCACCTAGTATTTTAGTGCTTGCTGTCTTCAACCAGTGCCAGAAGAAAAAAAACATATTTAAATCTCTTTGAGGGCAGAAATCGTATCTTATTTGTCTCCAAGCCCATGATATCTGATAATGCCTTTATAGACTCTCTATAAATATTGAATAAATTAATATAATGAGGTGATAATGTTTGTCAATAACCGTAATAGTGGATCAAAGCTTACTTAATCTTGTATATTGATGATTTTATGGAAATAGGTACCCGTGGTTTGGATGGTCCTCCCGGGCCAGATGGATTACAAGGTCCCCCAGGTCCCCCTGGAACGTCCTTTATTGCCCATGGATTTCTTATCACACGCCACAGCCAGACGACAGATGCACCACAATGCCCGCAGGGAACAGTCCAGATCTATGAAGGCTTTTCTCTCCTGTATGTACAAGGAAATAAAAGAGCCCATGGTCAAGACTTGGGTGAGATAATCAGCATCTAATTTCTTACTATGCATTTTGTTTTTGATTTGACACTCCTGTTGGGTTCTAGAGTAGCCTGGGCCAGAGTGCCTCCCTCTGTTCTTTTGGAGCTTCCAACTTGAAGACCATGTCAAGGGCAACTGAATATATTCACTATGATCTTTAAATAAATAATATTTAACCTTAAACTGAAAGCATTAATTAGCTATTGTGAAGTACAATTCTTGGCCTAAAGCAAGGCATTTTCAAAAGGGCCACATTTACTTTTAGTTAGCTTAATTATTAAGGAAACAGATTCCCTGGGCTCTCTACGGTATAGCAGCTGCTTGAGTGGGCAGTGTTTATAATTCATGGGAGATAGTTTCCTTTTCTCTGAGACTGGTTTTCATCAAGTTGAAAGATAAGTTCTAAAGAGAATCTTGGTTCCTAGATCAAAGAAAGTAAGGTCATTGCTTAATTATACTAGTTTATAGTTCCTAAAATAAGTGCCTTAGCTTTACAAAGTATTATCAGAGTAGTTTAAAGCTATACACAGCACCATTATTTCTGTATGAAACTTGGTTCACAGTTCATTTAAAGTGTTCCCATGTATCTTGTCAATACTGGGGTGGGCAGCTTGGTTGATGGGATGAGGCTGGACTAGATGACTCTCAAGGACTCTTCTATCCCCCAAAATTTCTTTTTCCTGGAATTTGGACTTTAGATGTCAAGTTCCCATTGTTTGACCTGGGGCTGCCTATTTTAGGACTCACTATCCTGTTTGCCTCCATAAAGACATTTATGAAGATAATCGGGGCTCCCAATTTCTGGGATCTCTATAATGAGAGGCCTCCTGAGGTCTCATTGGCTGGGCCATTCATTCTGTGAAAACAGTTCTACAGCAGCAGAGACCCCAGAGGTCTGGTGTACTTGCTCTGTTTCCAGGGACTATGGCCACAACTGCCAATTCTGGCTCACCAGAGTAGGCATGTTCTCCTACATGGAAGCCAATGGTCATAGGTCATTTTATGAAGCCAAATAAAGTAGGGGTTTGCTTAACATTTTTCTTCTCCCTCTTGTATTTCTCTTTCCTTCCCCTTATTTTCTTTTTCTCCTTCTCATCTTTCCTTTACTTTCATTCTCCTTTTTGCTTTCTTTATGTTACATCTTCTTTTTCTAATTTTACAATTGTCAAATCATCATTAAATTAATGATTACATTATCTTTCAGTAATTTTAATTAGATATTTAATTAACTAATTTAATTTAATATCTTTAGATAATTTTATCTAGTTTTTTTTCCCATAAAATGTTCTCCTTTTTTTGTTCATTCTCTCTAGACTGTCAGAGTCTAACTTATAATCAAACTTTGTAAACTTCAAATTCTTAACCTGTTAGGTCAATAGGAACCATTAGAATGTTTTGAGCACTATGAAATTCGAAAATGAAATACAAAGAGAAAATGGGATCTGCTGTCCAATATATCATTATAACTTTTCAGAATGCATGTATTTGGTCAAGCAAAACATTCAGAGTATGCATTTAAACATTGAGGCTACAAACTGGCTCTAACTCTGGTATAGTTTAAGCCTTAGACACAGGAAGGCCATGATGGGGAGGGACCGAGATCGTAAAAGTGGTTGTGGATTGCAGAGGCTCTGGTAGGGCTCATACAAGAATCACACTGGAAATATCTTGATGACTAAGCAAAGAATAGAAGCAGCTTTGGCTTTGATGTTAAAGAAACAATCACCTGACTGAATAAATTCAGTCTGTTTTGGATTAGTGGAGGGATTATGGTTATGTAAGAAAGAGGGTAGAAGAGATAGATTGAAAACTAAAGCTTTTCTATCTGGAAGAAAAAGACATACTAAGAACCATTAGTCTAATAAAGCCTTATAATTTTAGGGGATGGGGGGACATTAGGAGTATATAAGATCCCTCTCTCTTTGCACATTTGGAAAATAATAACACAGGATTCTGCATCATGGTGGGCAGCCTATAGTACAGATGCAACCAAACACCCCTGATCTCATCATTATAGGCCTTCCTTTTGTGTACCTCTTCCTTATCTCTCCTTTGTGAGACCAGGGCTATTTCCAGCTCTGTCTCAAATTAGGCATTAGGTTAGTTTTCTTTTTAAATTACTTTGTAATGTACAAAGCACTTTCATATCCATTGTCTTATTTGGTTTTCACAACTATGATCAAGAAAAATATGACAAATATTGGTTTTTTTCATTTTATACACAAGGAAACTGGCTAAGAAATTAATTAACTTATTAAAAACCACAGTTAGAAAGTGATGGAGGTGAGACTTGAATCCGACACCTGCCAATTCTAAATCCATCCCTTTTTCAATTATGCCATGTTGTCTTTTACTCTCACGTGACCTTGAGTCAGTGACTTCTCCCTAAATCAGTTTTTTCTTTTTGGGAAAATGGATAACTTAGACTAAATCAGTGATTTTCAACCTGGGGAACTTTTGAAAATTCCTAGGCCCATCCCAAACATGTTGTATTAAAATTCCAAATGATTCTGATGATCTACCAGGTTTAAGAGCCATTGGTCTTTTATCAGTCATCTTCAGTCTGAGATAAGCATACCCCTTTGAATATATGAAAAATTTCCAAGAGGTATACAAGCATAATTTTAAAGAAATCAATTTTTAAGTCCTCAACTTTCCTATGTACTTTCTCCTAAAGCCAATCTGCCTGTGAATGTGCTTTGGGTGATCTCCTTTCTCATGTCTCCTTTTCACTCTCATGCATGTCCCAGTTTATAAAAGAGTCATAGTGTGGCATATTGCCTTGAAGTGTGAAAACCTCTGGGAGACAAATTCAAAAGGATGATTCAAAATAATGGTTTTGTTAAAGTCTCCATTAACCGAGGCTCTACGACTCACTTCTAAGCCATGTCATGAAGAAGTACACTTCTAATAAAAGTTTACTTTTTGTTTAATAATTGTAAAGACTTATAATATGTATGGTTTTGATCAGTTGTGAATTAATAATAATTATAATGATGACAGGTCAAAATAAGACATTTAACATGGGAGACCTGGTCACAGAAAATTTTAAAAAGGTATTTTAAATTTTTATTTCAGAGAAATATGGTAAGATGATCAAGAAGACTCTCAAAAATGAAGATATATTACATTGGGATAAAACTATGAGAGAAGTAGAATGGAAATATAATTTTTAAATGCAAAAGGAAAAATGTGTAATTTCCAACTGTTAAAGATGAATTTATGTATTTTCTATAATGGTTAATGTTAACTTTCAAATCATTACATTGGTTACATTTAAAAGAGTGACATAAAAGTTTGTTTTTAAATATCAATATTCACAAAACACCAGAAATGACAGCTCACAAGGTAGAAATGTGGTTTGCAAATTCTCAGCCCCTAGTATTACAAAGTGGAGAATAGAAGGGTGGGTTTGGAGCTGAGAGACGATAGCTGATATCTTAATACTAGCACAGTATCACTTTAAACTTGTGATGAAAAAATTTAGATATCAAAATTTAAATATCATATCACTTAAAATGTGTGAAGGGGCTCCATCATTTTTAATCATTCTTTTGCAAGTTAATGAGAAAAGAAAGGGTTGATCACTGGTAGAGATAACCTCTATTGGTCCTACCAACTCTGAATATCAAAGACTAGTTTCTTTTCTTTGTTTTCTCCTCACATCTTTCCTTCCTCTCTTATTTTTTCCTCTTTACTTATTCATCTTCAAACTTGTCTGTGGTTGCTGTGCATATGGGTCAGCACTACTTTTATCCCTAGGCTTAAAGAGATTGCAAACCCACACAAGATACATACTAGGAAAGTCTTAGAGGAAAAGAGGGCAGCCTAGAGCAGGAAATACTGATAAGATATGGTAAGGAATCAGTGTGTGTCCTTCATTTGTATGCAATAAATTACCAAATGTTCTCCATAAGACATCACTGTTTGTAAGATGCATCACTAGTTTAGAAACAGCATTGGGGAATATATAATGAGCTACCACAGTATCCACATACATTGTAAAATACATCCTGATTTTAGACATGTTAAAATATGAATAAATCTTAGAATTTAAGAAATAAAGTGTATTTATTACCTAAGAAATGTAGACAAATTTCTCTTTGAAAGGTTGGTTGTGATTGTTTTAGAAGAAACTAAAGTACCATCATGATGCAGTCCTTCATCTTTTTCTCTTCAATTCTTCCTAGGAACGGCTGGCAGCTGCCTTCGTCGCTTTAGTACCATGCCTTTCATGTTCTGCAACATCAATAATGTTTGCAACTTTGCTTCAAGAAATGACTATTCTTATTGGCTGTCCACCCCAGAGCCCATGCCAATGAGCATGGAACCCCTAAAGGGCCAGAGCATCCAGCCATTCATTAGTCGGTAAGGAATTGGTTTAGCTTTGACTATTACCAATCCCTAGTTAGTTTAGCTAGCCAGAAATGAATCCACAACTAATAATCTGATGATATTCCTCCCAGGTTAGGTAGAACAGAGGTACCTTTTAATATTCAATTCAGTATTTAGTTTGATCCATATTTATTGGGGATCTGCTTTTGACCAGGTTCCATGATAGACATAACGTAATATATAAAGAACTCAGTCTAGTCATTAGGCCAATACACATAAATTAATCTAATGTATATCAGCCTTGGGCTAAGTACTACAACATTTTATTTTATTTTATTTTATTTTATTGAGACAGAGTCTCACTCTGTCACCCCGGCTAGAGTGCAGTGGTGTCATCATAGCTCACTGCAACCTCAAACTCCTGGTCTCAAGTAATCCTCCTGCCTCAGCCTTCCGAGAACCTGGGACTACAGGCACATGCCACCACACCCTGCTAATTTTTCTATTTTTTTGTAGATACGGGGTCTTGCTCTTGCTCAGGCTGGTCTTGAACTACTGACCTCAGGTGATCCTCTAGCCTTGGCCTCCCAGAGTGCTAGGGTTACAGGCATGAGCCACCATGCCCAGCCTAAGTGCTACAATAGATCTAATAAAATGTTATGAAGGTATAGGGAAGGGATGCTTAATTTCAACTGGAGTAATCTGGGATAACCATATGGAAGAAATGTGTTTTGAACTGGTCAGTCCTTGACAGATTGGAAGGACTTGAGGCACAGGCAGTTATAAAGGGGAAAGATCTACTAGGCAGAGAAAATGAGAATAGGTAATGGATTAATGTATCTAGAATGTACTATGTAAAAGTTGCATAGAAAGAAAAGATTGTAAAGTGAGCTTGGGTCCAAATGGTAGAAGGCTTCATTTCCAAATCATAGTTTGAAATTTATTTGGCATATTATGAGAAGCTCCAAAAACTTTTTGAACTACACCTTGGGGGAGATTATTGAGCCATCAGTGTGTAACATGGATCACAGAAGGGGTAGTCCTGAGGTAAAGAGAACAGTTGGATTGAAGGATATTGCTATAGTGCTGATATGAGTGGATTGGAACTCACAGTGAGGGCCACGTATCATGTTATTAGGCTAGATAGGATTCGGCAATTGATTAGCTATGGGAAGGAGGAAGTGATTAGCTGAGATTTGGAGCATAAGTAACTAAGAGGAGGGTGGTACAATTAATAGAGATTTCCTGGGGTTTTACCACCTTGGAATCCTAGTTTAACTTGATCTCCTAGGAATGTTGGATATTGCCATTTTTATTCTGATCATGACCCAGGATTCCAGTAACCGTAAGAGATGAATCATTGGAAAGTCTAGCCCCTTTGACATTGAATGTAAAGATTTAAGCTAGTTCAGCCTTAGTAGCAAATTCCTAGTGCCCTTTTTAATACATTTGCCTAAATCCTTTGGGAATTTTGTGTGTGTGTGTGTGTGTGTGTGTGTGTGTGTGTGTGTGTGTGTGAGATTTTTGTCAGTCCCAACTCTTGGGAGTAAAAGGTCCTCTAAATATATTAGCTATTACATAGGTAAACTGCCAAATTGGCCTAAGTCATATTTCAAGAGGTCCCCTCATGCTCTTTATTAAAGATCTGGTAGGCTCAGCTGTATTCATTCTGTTGCTGTTTTACTTGATTTTATAGATTTCAGCTACATCTCCAAGTGCCTGGGTACCTGCCCAGCATTCTGGATATGTTGTACTTCTCCAGATAGGGCTAAATGGTTAATAAATGTCCTTTGGACCAAGAATAATGGGTGGAGATTGAGAAAGTGTCTGTTTCTTGTCTTTTCCAGTTTACCAGACATTGTTCTTTCCACAGCTTCAGCATTACTAAATGTCTACCCTCCATTTGGGCATTTTGACAGCAAGTAGTATGTGCAATACACTAAGCCAGTCTCTTATAGCAAGTATGAATACAAATTTAGGGCAGAATGAAAAAATGAAAATGCCATTGCAGTGATTCTGCAGTTCCTTGGGAAAAGTTTTACAGTTTTAGTTCATAACATACACACACAACACACAGCACACATATTGGGAGACAGTACTTATACAAAATCAATTCTCAAAGTGCATTTTTTACCTTTCTGAGCATTGAAGACACCTCAGTGGGGCTCCATACCAGGAAGGCTTTCAAAGAAGAGGGACTGCTATCTCCCACATACTCTGTAGATTATGTTCTCTCTCCCTTTCCTTTACCAGATGTGCAGTATGTGAAGCACCAGCTGTGGTGATTGCAGTTCACAGTCAGACCATCCAGATTCCCCATTGTCCTCAGGGATGGGATTCTCTATGGATTGGTTATTCCTTCATGATGGTATGAAACACTCTTCCTTGCCTTTGTCATCATAGCTGACTGTCCGTTTTATCTACATTTCTCCCCAACATGAGGAATCCCTGTCATTTGCGTAGTAAGAAGCTTGACCCTCAAATAGCTTCTGTCCAAGCACTGTGTTCCCCCTCAGACATTTTCTGTAACATATTTTCATAAACTGCCTATTACTTTTGTTGACTACCCTTAGTGTGGATACTATTCTCTTACCTCTGGCCCTGCTCCCTTCACTGAATTTGAATTTTTGACTAAGCTCAGCACACATCTTTGGATATTCAGTAAGGTATTATGGCACATGGATATCATGGCACATTTTTCCTTGTCCTTTCTAGCATACAAGTGCAGGGGCAGAGGGCTCAGGTCAAGCCCTGGCTTCCCCTGGTTCCTGCTTGGAAGAGTTTCGTTCAGCTCCCTTCATCGAATGTCATGGGCGGGGTACCTGTAACTACTATGCCAACTCCTACAGCTTTTGGTTGGCAACTGTAGATGTGTCAGACATGTTCAGGTAAGGTGCTTATGGCTTTAGTTTAGGTCCAAAACTTTCTTCAGAGATGCTAGGCAAGAGAGAGACAATTCATGGATGGTTTATCCCCAACAAATGTTAGGAATTTATTGGGCTGTGTATTTTATTCTTGTTTATTCTCCTCATATACTTGACTCAGGTTAGAAAAACAGACTTGACTAATATTAGATAAATGTGGTTTGTAATGCCTTGGTGTAGTAATCCTTCCATAACAGAACAAATAGACAAAGGAAGGTTACATGACCTGCTCAGTAACAAGTCAGCATCTCTTCAACTATATTGAGGCCACCCCAGGAATTGAAACTAGTCTGTGTTCCCTCCCCCAGTCCAGAGGTCTCATTTTCTAGGGTTCTCAGTTTGAATTAGTAAGACTGCGTATAATACATGTACCTCGGGATACTTCAATCTGTTGAATTTTTTTCAGTTTAAATGTATTTTTATGTGTTGCTTCTTTTGAGTTATCATTACTTGATATTTTCCTCCCGGTCCTTATCATGTATGCATCATCAGTTGCCCAGTTCTCACTCATTCTATGACTGCTAGAAAAATGTATCAGAGAAAGAGAGGGAGACACAAATATACAAAGATAATAGTAGTAGGGAGAACGGTCACAAACATACCTGTGACCACTAATGGTTCTTAGGCCATATCAGTCACTGCATTAGATCACATTGCTCAAAAGTAAACCATTAAGTCACTAGGAGAGCTACTTAACACAAGGAGAATGTTTGAGTATAAATTTGAACCAGTAATAGAATTGAAATACCAGAAAATGTGAATCTGATCGTCTTGTTTCTTATTTCCCAGTAAACCTCAGTCAGAAACGCTGAAAGCAGGAGACTTGAGGACACGTATTAGCCGATGTCAAGTGTGCATGAAGAGGACATAACATTTTGAAGAATTCTTTGTGTGTTTTTAAATGTGATATATATATATAATTCCCAGGATGCAATGTCTCATTCTCCCTAACTTTACCACTGCTGCCACCAATGGTGCTACTATATGTGACCAAGAGAACATGCTGACTAGTAACTACGAAGATTCAGATGTACCTCAGCAATGTGCCAGAGCAAGGTCTCTGTTATTTTCTGTGAAAGAAATAAGGAAATGAATTTACTTTTTGGGTCCAGAATGACTTTCTCCAAGAAATATAAGATGAAGATTATATATTTTGCCCAGTTACTTAAACAGCACATTAAAAATTCAATTAAGAGAAGAATCATACTGAGTAAAATAAAAGACTGCAGTTTGGGGGAAGAATTATTTTTCATGGTGCTACTAATCCTACTGTATCCCAGGTTTTTAATATAAAAGTGTTGGGCTTATTTTGCTCTGTAAGTAAAGAATGTGTATATTGTGTAAACAGCCTTTTAGCTCAAAATGTTGAGTCATTTAGATGTGACCTGGTATGAATCACTCTTTACAGAAAACGTAGGAAAGCTTAGAATACAGACAGCAAGATTTTATATCCATGCTTATCAAACTGAGAAAATTTATACCCTTCCATCATGTTACTACTGAGAGTAAATTTATTTTGAGTTTTACCCCCTAAGTTCTTATTTGATTTTTAAAAATAGATCCTTTTAGCCACTTTACTCAGAATTTTAAATGTTCATGTTACATACCAAATTATAATATCCAATGAAGCCATGTCCCTTTTGCTATATTCTCCAAGACTCTCTTAAGACCAGATGCCCCTATTTTCATGTTTCTTACATCTTGTTTTTGCTCATTTCTGACTGGACAAAGTTCTCCCCAACAATTTTGAGAAACAAAAATACACATGAGAAAACTAACAATTCTTTTCCCTGCGCTTCTTATATAAGAATTATTCTCCTGTGGTCTCTGCTTGTACAAGACCTGAGAAGACAACACTTGGTTAGTCTTCTCTCTTCAGTTATAAAAAGCCAATTGATGTTTCTTACTCTTTTTTATTTTAAACAGTTTATTATAAATAGTCCTAGGGTACCTTATTTCCCTAGCTATCATCTTCTCACTTACTGTTTTAAACCCACCAATATCAATTTAATTAAAAATAAATGTTGTAAGGATGGTTTGTTGTGTATCTCTTTAGGCTATGTGTAAAAAACCTGCTCATTTACAGATAGACTGTACATCTGGACATCAACAAGTGGTCCTTTCCCAGGGAATCAGTTTCCGCAGACTTTGATCACTCTGATAGCTGATAGAATAAATATAATAACGTAAACTCTTTCAAATGAAGAAAATAACCTACTAGAAGATGTTTTTGAGATAATAAATTTCTTTACAACATTGTGTTGATGGCTGGGAAGGAAAGCAGAGCTGGTTTCTATTTGGGGAAGTATTCATTAATAATGTTTAAAGCAGATTAGTGAGTTAGTATTCCTAATGATTAAGAATTAACACATGTAGTTCTCTAAAATAGTCAAGGACTTGCTAAAAATAAGAGGCATTAAAAGCCTTTATAATCAAATTTGTGTTACACCTAAAATATAAAACAACCAAAACAATTTTGAGAATTTTAGATCCTAATATAAACCCATGCAAAATCTAAAACTTAGAGTCTATTGTGGTAAAATTTAGGATCTTAAAAATGGTAACTATCTAATAATTTTGTTGGTTTTGGCTATCCATTTGCAAATTTTAGCTTTATTTTTCCACATAGTCCCGTGCATGAAAACACTAATGGGTAATTGTAACTGAAAATACCATATTACATCTCACAGATTTTTCTACATAGTATATACTAGAAGGTTGCCCCTTGAGTTATAATTGCAAACACTAATTCCAGAGATTTTGCTGTTCGTAGCTTTCCCTCTAATTTATAGCTGGTTGAAAACCTTTGCTGAAAAAGAGCCTCCTTTCAAACGGTTGTGTGTGCAACTAGTTTGTGTGTTTCTTAAATCCCCTATCACCAGCCTGCTTTGTTGTTTGAAATACATAAGCCCAATCCATTCCAGCATCTTAGTGTTGTTGACCCTCCCTTGCCACTAATTACTCAAAGATTATTCAGATCTAGCTGCTCTAGTAGTTATCTATGGTAAGTTTTGCAGTCATACACAGTTAGTGGTTTTTCCACATTGGCAGAAAATGAATGAGCTGTTCTGCTTAATCTGATAGTTTGATTACCAAATATTTATGTATACCAAATGTGGTTTTCCCAATTAATGAATCCTTTATGATTCAGATGTTACTTAAGGACAAATCCTAATATTCCATAGCTCTGTGTGTGCGTGTGTGTGTGTGTATGTGTGTGTGTATATATCTTCCAAAAGGTGGAGGCCTCCATGGACAACTCTTCCATTTTATATATATACAGCGTAGGAAAGTAGACAATCCAATTGCTTTTATAATTTGTTGGCTTGGTCTGCAGTTGGCGTCACACTCATAGCTTCCAAAGGAGGTACTGTTGGACATTTTTGTGATTGTAAAGCGTATTTTCCCACCTAGCCAAACTGGAAGAACACTTTCTAGTTCTTATGGTGACAACAAGGTTCTTTGCCTCAATAAGTATGGTTAATTGCAACCTCACTGGTCATGCCAAGCCATCAAAAGTTTATTCAGAAGTTAATCACAAGAGGGCACTATTGCCTATAAAAATGAATCAGCACGTGTAATGATTTGCTGAGCTCATTGTTGGTTGTGGCGGGGTTGTCGAAAACCCTGCCTCCAGATTCCTTGTGTTCAGCTTCATGTATTCTTTCAGCCTCATAAAAATCAATAGCAAACTATAGAAATGATTCCTGAAAGTATAGCCTTAAAATCAATTACAAATATTTTAAGAAGTGGTCCAGTTTCCCAATGTCTGCATCTAAAATGAAGGGACAGCTTTGCTGTCAAAGATTCTCTTCTCAAGAACCTGATTAGGAGTTGGCTCTGGTAGCACTTACGGTGCCTCTCAACACAGAAGCAAAGAGCAATCACTTTTGTTTGGCCAGGACTTCAATTGGTTTCTTTGGCAGAGAAGCTCATTTCTCAGGCTGGACTATACAAACACCTTCATCCTTTGGCAGCTCCAAAATAAATTGAATAATATTTTAAAATCATATGTCATTTCCATTTTAGAGCAGTGGTTTTTAGAGTATATTCAGAGTGCTTGGAAAGTTTGTATGGTGGACTCCTAAGTTGGAATTGAATCCAGGTAGGCCTGTCTCCCAAGTTCTACATCGACAATTATTCATTAGATGCTTATTAGCTGCAGGGCACCGTAATAGCAATCCAAAATCAACTCAACCAGAGAGATGAGTAGTCACCACAATATACTAAGTCCTCACTTAATATCAAAAATAGGTTCTTGAAAACTGAGAATTTAAGCAAAATTATGTCCAATGTCAATTATAATTTCAATGAGGAAAAAAAGTTGGTTTCGTTATATGTTGTTTAGCTGAAAGTTGTAATTTCTAAGAACCTATCAATGTTAAGTGAGGACTTACTGTATATCCTCTGGAAAAGAGGTATGCCATTCTATCTTTGACTGCCAAATCTTACTAACTCTAGGGCAGACTAGGACAGATAATGGGGCTTTTTGCCAAAGTAGCTGTCTGGAGGAAGCTGGCTCACCAGCCTGCTCCCTAAAACATGGATAGGCTAAAATCACATATATGTCACCTTAATTCTGTATTTCTCTATGAATGGACAGCATGCCCAACACCTGACCCTACAGGATAACAGATTGCTGATGTCATACCAATTTATGCCAGATATCTTGTTTCCCCCTCCAGAATCACATTGCATCCTTCACCCTTCTTTCTGCCCCAGAGGGTTCCTGACCCCTCTGGCTTCTGGTTGGGTTCAACCAATGGGATGTCCCAGCAGGATAGCAGAGGAAGGAACAAGAGTGGGGTTAAGGTATTTATTTTTATGGCTCCTTCTCTGTGGGGTCACCTCAGGTTGGCTTGTGCCCCCTCAATTGAATATCCCTACTCCTCTCAAGATGACCTGCTATTTTTAATTGTCTCCCTTTCTGGTTCCAGTAACCTTTATTCTCATCCCTTTGGGTCTAGGTGTGGTGACAAGTCTGCTGTTGCTGTGCTGCTAGACCTGGATTCCTAAACTACCTTTTGTGATTTCCCCACATACCACCTATATCTTTCTAATTAAACTCTCCTAATTTAAGTGTGGTGTCCATTTGCTGTTGATACTCTGATGAATACACAACTGCTTCTAGTTTCCAAAATCTAGGGGAAGTGCTTTATTCCATATGTAGCAAAATGAGGGTGAATTGATAAAACTGACATGCATGATTAAGTATGCATCTTCCTTTTTGAACTGAGGGATGGGCCAGTGGAAATATGACTTAATTCCACTTAATCTAAGACCTAGTTTACCAAGCTTTATTGGAAGCTGTGTTCCAAGGTTCTTAGGGTGAAATGAGGCAAAAAGTATGTTCATTATGATCCTAAATTATTTACCTATTTTCAAATATTGCCCATTGGATCTACAAAGAATGTACTTTGACTTCCCCCACATGGTCATTTGGCTTGTTCCATCTTACTCCAAATGAAGAATTTCGGTTGCCTCATCGGCAGATTAGATTCTAAATACCAATAACTGATCTCTGAAAGTTCCAGAAAGAAAACTTCTGGTAGTACTACTTCCATTAGAGGAATCTGGCAAGCCCGGTGTGCATGCTTGCAGTCAGTGAAAAGCCCCAGTGTTACTAGCTGAGAAATAGACAATTTATTAGTGGTTTTCTAGCCTCGGTAGCATCCAAGAAAGGTAAACCTGCAGAAGTTCTTCAGATCTGCTTCCCTTCTGTTCATCAAGGGTACCAGAGTGAATGCTCACACTAGGGATTATGGAAGACAGGACAGGTTCTGAAGCCAAAGGCAGTCTGAGAGTACTGTACTTGCTAATTTTAATCAGGGCCACATGGAGTCTACCAAGAAGTGAACGTACTTTGTTAGGTAAAAAAAAAAAAGTTTTCTGGCTGATTTCCTTGGGGCCAGTAAAGTACTTGCTGTTGCCAATCTATCATAAGCTACAATAGTAAACCCGATGTCAGATCTTTGTGTCTTTCTCTGACACAATAATTTGACCCTTGCTTGGGCTCTAGGATAAGGCTACCTCTAATGCCTCTGCAGCAATAAGGGCAGCACCTTATATTTATATGGTTCTTATTAAGATATCATTCTTCACACATTTCATCTGAGTCTCAAAAACTCTGATGTATTTAAGCAATGCAAGGATTGGTCTCCAATTTATAGATGCAGAGGCTGAACCTTGGTTAACTGACTTTCCCAAGGTCACAGGGCAAGTCACTAAGTTCTCTTCACTCAAAATCTAATCATCACCTCCTATCCATGAAGATGCTGCTATCAAAGATCTCAGGATCCTGTGTGGTAGAGATTCATAGCAATACAGGGGTCGCTGCCTCATGAGAAGTGATAAGCTGCATGTTTTGGAAATCTTGGTTCCCAGTTAAGGATGAGTGCTTTTCATAGCACCATCACAGCACCTGAGACCTCTTGGAATTAGCCCTTGGACACAGGGGACTTGTAATGAATCCACTGTACCTCAGGATACTCTTGTCTGTCTAGTCTAAGCCTCTGTAGCTAAAGAAAACTTTGTGGATCTGGCCTGGTGCCCACCTCATGTGAGCTTCCTCAGGGCTCTTGAATCCAGATGAGCTCCTGGAATTTGAATGCTCTGGTCTGCAAACTCTCCAGTGCTACTATGGTCTAAGTAAGGGCCAGTTACATAAATTTGAGACCATCCAGATATTAATAGTATCTACCATCTATTATAGACAATGAAGAAAGTACTCTGTGGAGGGGAAATTTTCTTTAGTTCCAACAGGAAAGTTCGTTACACTTTATTTATATTTAATAAACATAAACACACACAGAAGCAACTTGAGTTAGCTAACTATAACCTCCATTGGTCATATTTTACATGTAGTAGTTTTCCTTATTTGGCTCCCGTCAGTGGAAATTTAGGCTGGGAATCATATGAACAAACATCAAGCCAACTGGGCCAAGCAATATGTGGTTATTTATCAGATTAGAGAGGCAGGGAAGGTGAAAGACAAGTTGGAAAATACCTCGGCTAACATAGGGCCCTGCTTGCTTTATAGTAATCAGGAAATAAGAAGCCTACCTTTTAGGTTACTGGGTTTAAGTATGTTCTTAAGTTGACTATATACTTTCAGATGTGGCAGCTGTTGGCCACCTTTAAGGCTAGCAGCAGCACAGAAAACTGCCCCCATAGAGTGTAAAGTGCTAACAGCTTGAAGCCATTTTTACAAATACTTCCTTCTCCTACTCTGGGAAACCAGCATTTTCTTTTATTCTCTTGGAGCAAACAGAAGCAGCCGTGGGTGCATGAAAAGGTGCTAAGGCTTTTCTCCTTACAGCTCTGTTCTTGCTTCATCTATTTTGAAAATCAGCTATCAGGTGCATAAATATGTATGATTGTTATGTTCTCTTGATTAAATGATCCCTTTATCATTATGATAATGGTAATATGGTAAAGAAAATATTAATATTCGTTACTCTGAAATCTACATTGATAGCAGTATAGCCATCCAACTTGGTGCTAACATGATTTTTTTTTCATTATTTTACTTTTAACATATTAACTGCCATGTGAGTTGTATTTAACTCATGCCAGTTTTGAGCCTGGGGCCTCGTGAAGCATATGTAACTGCAGTTGGTTCGTGAAAATCTTACTTGTTGATGTTCTTATTGTTACAGTTAATATTGACAATTTAATTGCATATAACTCACGCACAGAAAACAATAAAAAATAACAAATTATTCATTAAATTAGAAAGGATCGTTTTGTTTTTGAAGTTTTTATTCTATTTTCGTAATAAAACACCATGGCCCCAAGGAAAAAAAAATTTTTTTCTAGTGTGGCAGTCAATGTGTTAACCTAGCTCTGTCTTGGTGCATTTCTTGAGGGGAATAAAATTGGATCTTACTTTTTATACAATCTGACAATTTTTGCTTTTTAATAGGCCACATCTAATGGTGTTATTGATGTGGTTAAGTTTAAGTCTATCATCTTGTTATTTGCTATTTGTCCCATTTGTACTTTGGTTCACTTTTATACCTTATTTTTGATTCATTGAATATTTTTTGTGATTCCATTTTATCTTCTTTGTGGCATATTAACATTTTGTTTGGTTAGTTTAGGGGCTGCTGTTTTAGGGTTTAAGGTAAACGTCTTTAACTTATCACAATCTATACTCAAGTCATATAATACCACTTTATGTATGCTATAAGAATGTTACGATAATATACTTTCAACTCTTCCCTTCTCGATCTTTGTGCTACTATTCATACACCGTACATTTAATGTGTTATAAACCCAACACTACGTTATTATTTTTATTTAAACAGTACATTCTCTTTTGTATTAGATATAACTCATATGCCATAAAATTCACCCTTAAAGGGTACAATCTAATGGTTTTTAGTACATTCACAAAGTTGTTCAACACTCATCACTATCTAATTCCAGAACATTTTCATCACCCCCAAAATGAACCCCATACCCATTACTATATAGTCACTCCCAATTTTGCCCATCCCTTCCTCCCCCCAGACCTAGGCAACCACCAATCTGTGTTCTATCTTTGCACATTTGCCTATTATGGACTTATGGACATTTCATATAAATGGATTTATACAATATATGGCCTTTTGTGCCTGGCTTCTTTCACTTAGCATCATGTGTTCAAGGCTCATCCATGTTGCCTCACGTGCCAGTACTTCATTCCTTTATTTTTTAAATTAAGGTAAAATTCATATAACATAAAACTAACCATTTTAAAGTAAACAACTGAAGTGCCATTTAGTACATTCACAAAATTGTGCAACCACCACCTCTATCTAGTTGCAAAACATTTTCATCACCCCAAAAGAAAACCTGTATCCATTAAGCAATCACTCTCCATTACCCACAGCTCCTGGCAGCTACTAATCTGCTTTCTGTCTCTATAGATTTACCTAATTCTGGATGTTTTATATAATATAAATGGAATCATACAATACGTGACCTTTTTTTGTCTGCTTCATCCAGGTTATAGCATGTATTAGTACTTCATTCTTTTTTATGTTGCATAATAATCCATTGTATGGATATACCACATTTTCATTTTATTTATTTATTCATCCACTGATAATTGTGTTGTTTTCACCTTTTGGTGATTATGAATATTGTTGCTATGCACATTTGTGTACAAATATTTGTTTGAATAACTATTTTCAATTCTTTCAGGTATACGTAGGAGTAAGTTTGCTGAGTCATATGGTAATTTTATGTTTAACTTCCTGAGGAACTGCCAAACTGTTTTCTACAGCAATTTACATTTTCTGTACCATTTTACATTCCCACCAGCAATGCACAAAGGGTTCCAATTTTTTCACATCCTTGCCAAAACTTATTATTTTTCCATTTTTAATTATTGCCATCCCAGTGAGTATGAAGTGGGATTTCATTGTGGTTTTGATTTCCATCTCCCTAATGACTAATGATGCTGAACATCTTTTTGTGTGCTCGTTGGCCATTTGTATATCTTCTTTAGAGAAATATCTATTTAAATGCTTTGCTCATTTTGGGTTGTTTGTCTTTTCATTGTTGAGTTGTAAAAGCACTTTAAATATTACAGATACTAGTCCCTTAGCAGATATATGATCTCTGAATATTTTCTCTCATTATGAGAGTTTAACTATCTTGATGGTGACCTTTAAAGCACAAGAGATTTTAATTTTGATGAAATCTCTTTTAGTAGTTTATCTACTTTTCCTTTTGTTGCTTTTGGTGTCATATCTAAGAAATCATTGCCTAATCCAAGGGCACGAAGATTAACTCCTATGTTTTAGCTCTTACATTTAATTCAGATCTATTTTGAGTCAATTTTTATACATGATGTGAGGTAAGGTTCCAGACTGATTCTTTTGCATGAGGCTAACCAGTTGTTCCAGCACCATTTGTTGAAAATATTATTCTTTCCCCCATTAAGTTGCCTTGATACCTTTGTCAAAAACCAATTCACCATAGATGTATGGGTTTATTTCTGGATTCTCAATTCTATTACATTGATCTATGTTTGTCTTGATGCAAGTACCACACAGTCTTGATTACTGCAACATTGTGGTAAGTTTTGAAATAGTCAAGTGTGAGTGTTCCAACTTTCTTCTTCTTTTTCCAGATTGTTTTGGCAATTCAGGCTCCCCTGTAATTCCATATGCATTTTAGCATCAGCTTGTCAGTTACTGCAAAACAACTAGAAGCCAACTGGGATATTGATAGATTGCATTGAATCTGTACATCACTTTGAAGAGTATTGTATTTTGACAATATTAAGTCTTCTGACCCATGAACACATAATGTTTTTCCATTTATATAGGTCTTTAATTTCTTTCAATGAAGTTTTATAGTTTTTGTTGTACAAGTCTTGCGCTTTTGTTTAATTTATTCATAAGTATTTTATTCTTTTTGATGTTACTGGAAATGGAATTTCTGTCTTAATTTCCTTTTGATATTGCTCATTGCTAGTGTATAGAAATTCAATTGTTTTATTTTTGTTTGTATATTGATCTTGTATACTGAAACTTTGCTGAATGCATTTGTTAGCTGTAATAGTTTTTAGTGGATTTCTTAGGATTTTATGCATATAAGATCATGTCATCTGCAAATAGACATAATTTTACCTATTCCTTTCCAATATTTGTGCTTCTTATTTATTTTCTTTGTCTAATTTATCAGGTTAGAAACTCCAGTAAATATTAAGTAGAAGCAATGAGAATGAGCATCTTTTTCTTGTTCCCAGTCTAAGGAGGAAAGTTTCAGTCTTTCACCATTAAGTATTATGTTAGCTGTGGATTTTTTATAGATGTCTTTTGTCAGGTTGAGGAAGTTCCCTTCTATTCCTACTTGTTGAGTGTTTTTATCGTGGAAAGATGTTGGATATCATCAAATGCTTTTTCTGCATTGGATCAGATATTCATGTGGGTTTTGTCCTTCATCCTATTAATTAGGTGTCACATTGATTTAAATATGTTGAACCAATCGTTTTTTTCTTAAATAATTTCATTTTTTCTAAAAACACATCAAGCTTATGAGCATATTATAGCAATAAATTGAATAATTTTAAACAATTACTCCCCAAAATCTAAATATTTTCTAATATTTGTTGTTGGGCACCTTGCAGATAAACCTTGTGATGGAACACTGATTTCTTTTTTTTTAATGGTATTTTATAATGGGCAGGAAGTATAGGTATTTAGGGGGTTTTTTATTTCAGAATATTATGGGGGTACAACACTTTGGTTATATATATTGCCTATACACTGCCTGTGTCAGAGCTACAATCGTGGACATCCCCCAAACTGTGCACCCCGCACCCATTCAGTGAGAGTTTTCCTATCCCCTCCACCCCCCTCCCACCTGCCCACCCCCTGATGAATATTATTTCCATGTGTGACATAAGTATTGATCGGTTAGTACCAATTTGATGGTGAGTACCGATGGTGCTTGTTTTTCCATTCTTGTGATACTTCGCTTCGAAGAATGGGCTCTAGCTCCATCCAGGATAATACAAGAGGTGTTAATTCACCGTTGTTTTTTATTGCTGAGTAATACTCTATTGTATACATATACCACATTTTATTAATCCACTCGTGTATTGATGGGCACCTGAGTTGTTTCCACATCTTTGCAATTGTGAATTGTGAGACTATAAACATTCAAATACAGATGTCTTTATTATAGGATGACTTTTTTTTCCTTTGGGTAAATACCCAGTAGTGGGATTGCTGGATCAAATGGTAGTTCTACTTTTAGTTCTTTGAGGTATCTCCATATTACTTTCCACAGAGGTTGTACTAATTTGCAGTCCCACCAGCAGTGTATGAATGTTCCTATCTCTCTGCATCCATGCCAACATTTGTTGTTTTGGGACTTTTTGATATAAGCCAGTCTCACTGGAGTTAAGTGATATCTCATTGTGGTTTTGATTTGCATTTCCCTGATGATTAGAGAGGTTGAGCAATTTTTTGTATGTTTGCTGGCCATTCTTCTGTCTTCTTTTGAAAAGTTTCTGCTCATGTCCTTTGCCCACTTTTTAATGGGGTTGTTTGATTTATTTCTTGTTGATTTTCCTAAGTTCTGTATAGATTCTGGTATATACCCTACTTGGTCGTGGTGTATAATCCTTTTAATATGCTGTTGAATTTGGTTTGCTAGTACTTTGTTGAGGATTTTTTGCGTGTTTTTTCATAATGGATATGGCTCTGTAGTTTTCCTGTAGGGTCTTTATCTGGCTTTGGTATCAGCATATTACTGGCCTCATAGAGTGAGTCAGGAAATATTCCCTTATCATCATTTTTTTAAAAAGTTTGAGCAGGATTGGTATTAATTCTTATTTAGTGTTTGGTAGAATTCACCAGTGAAGCTATTTGGTCCTGGGCTTTTTACATGTTGCTGATTTGAGCTGCTAGAATTTTTTAAAGATTTTGTGTCTATATCAATAGGGGATATTGGTGTGTGTTATGTCTTGTTATGTCTTTTTCTGACTTTAGTATCATGGTTTTGGTATCTATGAGGTTTGAGCCTCATGGAATGAGTTGGGAAGTTTTGCCTCCCCTTCTCTTTTTTGGGAAAATTTTTTGAAGGATCGGTGTTAATTCTTCATTAAGCATTTGGTAGAATTCACCAGTGAAGTTATTTGTCTTCGACTTTAATTTGTGGGAAATGGTTTGATTAATACTTCAGTCTCTTTATTTGTTATATCTGTAAAGTTTTTCCATTTCTTCCTGTCAGTTTTGGTTATTCATGTCCTAGAAATTTGTATATTCCATCTAGTGTATCTAATTGGTCTGCATAAAATTGTTTATAGTATTCTTTTATATTCATTTTGATTACTCTAATGTCAGTAGTAATGTTCCCACTTTCTTCTTGATTTTAATAATTTGAGTCTTCTCTCTATTTTGGCTTGGTCTGTCTAGCTAAAGGTTTGTCAATTTTGTTAATTTTTTAAAAGAACTAACTTTTGATTTTGTTAATTTTATCTATTATTTCTCTATGCTCTATTTCATTGATTTCCACTCTAATGTTTACTATTTCCTTCTGCTTGCTGTGGATTTAGTTTGTTCTTCTTTTTCCAGTGTTTTAAAGGTAAAATGTTAGGTTATTTATTTGAGGTCTCTCTGCTTTTTTAACATAGGCATTTACAACTATACATTTCCCTCTAAACACTGATTTAGCCATACCTCATAAGTTTGGATAGGCTGTGGGGTTTCTTTTCATTCATTTTGAACTATTTTTAAATTTACCTTTTGATTTCTTCTCTTTTTCATTGGTTATGTAGAGATGTGTTGGTTAGTTTCCACATATTTGTGAATTTTCCAAATTTCCAGCTGCTGATTTCATTCCAATGTGGTCAGAGAATGGACATTGCATGATTTCAATTCTTTAAAATGCATTAAGATTTGTTGTATGGACTAACATATGCTCTGTCCTAGATAATGTTCCATGTGCTCTTCGGAACAATACATATCTGTCATTGTAGGGTGGAATGTTCTATAGAAGTCTATTAGGTCTAGTTGATTTATAGTGTTGTTCAAGTCTTCTGTTTTCTTGTTGATCTTCTGCCCAGTTGTTCCATTCATTATTGAAAGTAGAGTATTCCAGTCTGCAATTATTATTGTTCAATTATCTATTTATCACTTCAATTCTGTCAGATTTTGCTTCATGTATTTTGGAACTCTGATCTTAGGTGTAAAAATATTTATAATTGCTATATCTTCTTTATGGGTTCACCCTTTTATCTTTATAAAATGTCCTTTTTGATATCTAGTAGCAACTTTTGTCTTAAAAGTCTATTTGTTTGATATTGAAATAGCCACTCTAGCTCTCTTTTTGTTACTGTTTTCATGATAAATCTTTTTCCATTCTTTTAATTTCAATCCATCTGTGTCTTTGAATCTCAACTCTGTTTCTTCTAGGCAGCATATTCTTGAATCAGGTTCTTATATCTCTCCTGCCGATTTCTGCCTTTTCATTGGATTGTTCAGTCCATTCAGATTTAATGTAATTACTGATAATGGAGGATTTATGACTGACATTTTGCTATTTGTTTTGTATAGATGCCATTTTTTGTTCTTTTATTCCTCTATCACTTCCTTCTTTTGTGTTAAATAGTATTTTCATTACTTTGTCATTTTTTTACTATATTTTTAGAATAATTTTCTTAATGTTTGCCCTACAGATTATAATTAACATCTTAAATTATAAGAATCTAGCAACTTAATTTCATAGTGTACAAAGCTTTGCTCCCATATATAGTTCCATTATCTCTCCTCTCCTTTGTGCTGTTATTGTCATAGAATTGCATCTTAATACATTGTATGCCCATCAGCACAGATTTATAATTATTGCTTTATGCAGCTGTCCTTTAAACTGAGAGAAAAAAAGAGGAAAATTGGATAGCCACATGTAGAAGACTGAAACAGGATCCACACCTCTCACCTCTCACAAACATCAGCTGACGGTGGATAACAGAAACCTAAGGCATGAAACCATAAGAACTCTAGAAGAAAACATTGGAAAAACTCTTATAGACATTGGCCTAGGCAAAGAATTCATGAAAAAGACCCCAAAAGCAATCACAGCATCAACAAAAATAGATAAATGGGATCTGATCAAATTAAAAAGTTTTTGCACAGCCAAAGAACTATCATTAGAGCGAACAGACAACCTACAGAATGGGAGGAAATATTTGCATGCTATAAAGGGCTGATAACTAGAATCTATATAGAAGTCAGGAAAATCAGCAAGAAAAAAATCAAACAACCCCATTAAAAAGTGGGCAAAGGACATGAACAGAAACTTCTCAAAAGAAGATAGACTAATGGCCAAGAAACATATGAAAAAATGCTCAACATCTCTAATCATCAGGGAAATGCAAATCAAAACCTCAATGAGGTATCACTTAACTCCAGTGAGAACGGCTTTTATCAAAAAGTCCCAAAACAACAAATGTTGGTGTGGATGCGGAGAGATAGGAACACTCATACGCTGCTGGTGGGGCTGCAAACTAGTACAACCTCTATTACTGCAAACTAGTAATATGGAGATACCTCAAAGAACTAAAAGTAGAACTACCATTTGATCCAGCGATCCCACTATTGGGTATTTACCCAAAGGAAAAAAAGACATTCTATAATAAAGACATCTGTACTTGAATGTTTATAGCAGCACAATTCACAATTGCAAAGAAGTGGAAACAACCCAGGTGCCCATCAATACACGAGTGGATTAATAAAATGTGGTATATGTATGCCATGGAGTACTACTCAGCCACAAAAAACAATAATGAACTAACAAACACCTCTTGTATTATCCTGGATGGAGCTGAAGCCCATCCTCCTAAGTGAAGTGTCACAAGAATGGAAAAGAAGCACCACATATACTCACCATCAAATTGGTACTAATTGATCAACACTTATGTACACATATGAAAGTAACATTCATTGGGTGTCAGGCAGGTGGGAGGGGGGAGGAGGGGATGGGCATATTCACACCTAATAAGTGTGTTGCACACTGGGGGAGGACATGCTTGTAGCTCTGAATCAGGCTGTGCAAAGGCAATATATGTAACCTAAATGTTTGTACCCCTGTAATATTTTGAAATAAAAAATAAATAAATTTTTCAAAAAAGAGAAAAAAGAATTATAAGCAAAAACTGCATTTATACTGTCTTTTATATTTACTTATACAGTTACCTGCACTGGTGCTGTTTATTTCTTCTTGTGGATTTGAGTTACTGTCTAGTGTCTTTTCATTTCTGCTTGAAGGACTCTTTTTAGTATTTCTTGTAAGGCAGTCTGCTAGTGTTGGATTCTCTCAGTGTTTATCTGGTGATGTCTTAATTTCTTCTTTATTTTTGAAGAATAGTTCTATTGGAATAGAGCACTTGGTTGACAGTTTTTGGTTTTTTTCAGCACTTTGAATATGTTATCCCAATTCCTTCTGGACTCCACAGTTTCTGATAAGAAATTGACTGGTCCCTTGTACATGATGAGTCACTCTGTCTTATCATTTTCAAGATTCTTTCTTTGTCTTTTTCTTTTAACAGTTTAATTATAACGTATCTTGATGAAGTCTTTGAGTTATTCCTGCTTGGAATTAATTGAACTTCTTGGATGTGTATATTAATGGATTCCATCAAATTTGGGTAGCCTTTGTCCATTGTTTCTTCAAATGTTCTTTCTGACCCTCTCTGCTGTCCTTCCTTTCTGGTATTTCCATTATATCTATGTTGGTATGCTTGATGGTGCCCCACATTTCTCAGAGGCTATATTCATTTTTAAAAGAATTCTTTTGTCTTTCTCTTCCTCAGACTGTGTAATCTCTCATTTTACCTATCTTCAGATTTGCTGATTCTTTCTTTTATCAGTTCAAATGTGTTGTTGAGCCTCTTTAGTAAATTTTTTATTTCAGTACTTTCAACTACAGAATTTCTATTTGGTTATTTTGATAATTTCTCACTCTCTGTTAATATATTCTCCATTTGGTGAGGGATCTTCTTCATACTTTCCTTTAGTCCTTTAGACATGGTTTCTTTTCATTCTTTGAACATATTTAAAGTAGCCAAATTAAAGTCTCTGTCTAAGGTCAAGGTCAAGGGTTCTTCAGGGACAGTTTATGTTGACTGCATCTCTTCTTGTATATCATCTGTACTTTCTTGTTTCTTTGCATGTATCATAATTTTTGTTGAAAATTGGATATTTAAAATAATATAATGTGGTGACTTTGGAAATTAGATCCCCCCACAAAACTTCCCGGGTTTGTTGTTGTTGTTTGTTTGTTTAATGATGTTTGTGTATCAATTTTGTAAAATCTGTACTGTTTGTCTGTGTAGCCACTAAAATCTTCAGCTAATTATTTACAGAAATTTTCTTAAATGCCTAGAGCCAGTAAATCTACCAGTCATTTCTGAGTGACTCTATGTGCTCAATGGAGCACATTCAACACTCAGCCAGGCAGTTTACAACTCTGCCTTAGTTTTCACTCCCTGCTTGCATAGGAGCCTCAAGATTAAGCAGTGATGAGGGCTTCTGGCTTTCTCAGGTCTCTCCTGAGCATGTGCATAGCCCTGTACATGCTCATATCTCTACACCTGTACTTTTCTTTCTATATTCTCCAAAGTGTTTTAGAGTTTTTCAAATCCTCCTATGGACATCTCATCTTCCTTGATTTTCCTTTTCAGATTTTTAGTTAGCCTATTGTTTTCCCCAACTGTTATTCACCACTTCAGACAGCTGAAATATTAAACAGTTGCCACCAATTGTTTTCAACATATGTCGTCAGGGAAAATGTGTTCACATGGATAGAGCTCTGTGTCAAGCCACATAAAGACAAGTCTTCTAAGTGGGTTCTTCCAGGGAACCAACAAGCAGGTCAATAATGGCAATTCTCTGGGAATGAGGCTTTGAAGGAGCTCCAATCCTTTTCTGTTCCCTCCAGTGGCTGTCAGGTTGTTGATTTTCATCATGGTTGAAGGCTGTTAGTTTTGGGAGCTACTACAGAGCTGGGGAGAGGGGGATGGGAATAGAACAAGGTAAAATACCAGGTAGCTCACTGTTCCTACTGAGATTCAGCCATTTTTCTTGAATAAACACTCCCAGATTGCTACAAGACTTTGGTTAATTTCCAGAGTTCTCAAAAAGTTGATTCTGAACATTTTTGTCAGTGTTCTCTTTGCTTTTATGGAGAAGAGAATGTTCAGCGGTCCTTACAGTATCATTTCCACTGATGTCCTCATTTAAATAATAATAAATAATAAATAACAGTTTATACATGCACTCACAAAGTTTATATTTTCAGTGTTCTTCATTCCCTTGTGTAGATCTATATTTTTATGTTGTATCATTTTCCATACATAAGAGAATTCATTTGACATTTCTTGTAGAGCAGTCTGCTTGTGATGAATTCCTTCAGCTGTTATATGTGCGAAAAAAATTGTTATTTTGCCTTCAATTTTGAAAGCTCTTTTGACTGTGTATAGATTCTAGTAGACTGGTTTTTAAAATCCTATTAGTACTTTAAAGACGTCGTTCCAATGTCTTCTCACTTGCATAATTTCTGGTGAGAAAGCTGTTTTCGTACTTAACTTTGTTCCTCTGTACATAACATAATCATGCTGTGGTGTTGTTTTCTTCATTTTTTTTGTGTGTTTGACATGCATTAAGCCTCTTGGACATGTGGATTTATAGTTTGCATTTAGTGAGGAATTTTTTCCCCATTATTTCTTAAAATTTTTTTTCTATCCTTCCCCCCTTCCTACACAGGCTCCACTTTTGTATATTAAGACACTTAAAGTTGTACCACATCTCACTAATGCTCTGTTGATTTTTTTTTACTTCTATTTTTCCCTTTGTGTTTCATGTTGACTTATCTCTACTGCCATGACTTCAAATTGACTAATGTTTTTCCTGCAGTGTCTAATTTGCCATTAATCCCATCCAGTAAATTTTTTAATCTCAGAAATTATAGTTTTCATCTCTAGCTGTTCCATTTGCCTCATTCCTACATCTTTCCTGTCTTTACTTAAGTTTTAAGATATGGAATATAGTTATAATAACTATTTAAATGACCCTCTGTACTAATTCTATCATGTGTCATTTCAGGGTAGATTTACATAGATTTTTCTCTTTACTATGGGTCATATTTTTCTGTTTCTTTGCTTGCCTAGTAATTTTTTTTAATTTAATGCCAGACATTGTGCTTTTTATCTTGTTGGATGTTGGATATTTTTGTAATCCTATAAATAGTCTTTAGCTTTGTTCTGGAACACAGCTAAATTACTTGGAAACTGTTCGTTCCTTTCAGGTCCTGCTTGTAAGATTTTTGAGGTAAGTCTGGAACAATGCTTAGTCTAGGACTAATTTTTCCCCATTACTGAGGCAAGCCACTTCTGTGTACTTTTGTCTACTATCCCATGAATCTTGAGGTTTTCTATTCTGGCTAGAGGGAACATGTCCTATTTCTGAGCCTGTGTGATTGCCAACTGCTGTTACCTCTAATCCTTTCAGGTGGTTCTTTCTCTGGCCTCAGATAATTTCCTTGCATGAATGAGATGATCAGTATTCTGCTGAACGCTTAAGGAGTGCCCTCTGCAGATCTCTGGAGTTCTGTGTGTGTGTATGTGTATGTGTGAAGATCCCTCTTCTCTGACACTCTGTCCCATGAAGTCTAGCCACCTTGGTCTTTTTGGACCTTGATTCTTGGATCTCCTCAATTCAGGAAGTCTGCTAGGGTTCCCCCACTCTGCTCCGTGGCTCTCAAGGCAGTTAAGCTAAGGCAATTGTAGGGCTCACCAAGTTTGTTTCTCATCTCTCAAGGATCCCTGTCCTTCATTGCCTGATGCCTAGTGTCTTGAAAACCCCTGTTTCACATTTTGGGGGTTTTTTTCCTGGTTGTTCAAGTGGGAGGGTAAATCTGGTCTATCCTGGCCAGAAGTAGAAGTCTTCTTAAAGGTTTTTATTTTTCATTACTTACAATGACTTGGTGCCAGCACAGGGTATATATTTACTACAACATTAGGTCAAAATTATTCAAGAGGATTTTGTTTACTATGCGGCACATTGGGTTTTCAATGCAGGGTCTTCTAGACTGTCTCTTGTAATATGAATATTTGTATTAGGATGGCCTAGTCTTTTGTCTCAGTTGTGATTTAGTAATTGGAGTTTCAGTTAACATATTTTTCTTATTAATTTTAGCAAGATGGTGTTTTACTTTTCCTATCATAAGTGAGGAAAGTTGAGGAAAAAATGGTTTTTAAACTCTAAATTCACAAAAAGAAATATTGTGAGCACCAGGTATAATGAAGACATTTCTTGGTGGGGGTACGAAGTGTCAAAACAGGGAGGGCGAGGAGAAAATCCTCCTTTAAAATCATATGTGGCAAACTCTCATTTTCTGTGGACTATCATGGATCATAAAACTCTACACTAAGAAGAAATCTTTCCAATCATTTCACCCTATTCCCTTACAAGACCTTTGTCAGGACTTTAATAGCTAGGAAAGATGATTGAAATAACTTCTCCAAAGAAGTAGATGAACAGAGAAGTTGTTGAAAGGCTAATAGAGCTTGGTCTAGACCATATCTAAGATTCCTTGTAATTCTAAACCCAATTCCAGAGTATCGACTCTACACAAAGAGTCTACTATCATTTTCTAAAGTGTTAAGGAACGAAGCTAAATCCATTGAAGACTAAATTTTGACCTAGTGTCATTGCCACACTCCCACAAAAAGACATGGTAGTCTTGCAGCAAAGTTTTTTTTTAATATCTATACCATACATGGTTTATATCTACTGTAATTAATGTAATATATTGGCCTATAATTCTACGCACTAAGCACCACCACCAGTATCTCCTATCTTCCTGGAATGAGCGTAATTTTAATACAAAGAAGGAAAAAAAAACCCAGAATTGAAAAAAACAAGGTCAGAAAGATGGTTCCTAAGCTACTTCTGAGAAAGTTAAAACAGCAATCACAAAAGTCTGAGCATGGATGTATTTTATGGCCTACATACATTTAATTCCCTCAAAATGATGCAGAAAATGCAGAAATGTTGAAAACCTTCTTGGGGATTACAAGTGTGGAAATGCAGAATGAACTGTAAGCTTCACATTTTTCTGTAGACACTTAAGAATTTCCTTTTCATTTCAATATTTCTTTTCTCTTTTTGTTATTGAAATACTAATTCAGATTATTGCCAGTGAAATAAAAGACCCTATAATGAATATTCCGAGATTGAAAAGTCAGGGAGGGGATTGCTTCTGGTTCAGTTGTGTGGACCCCAGTGTTTAATACTAAGTAAAATCAATGGTCTCCTCCTAAATTCTCAGGACTTTATTCTAAATAAGTTTCCCCCATTTACATAGCACAGCATTGATGTTGCTGACAAATTCCAATGTAACATGCAACAGTGGTTACTAATTGCTTTAGCATTTATCATGCACAAGAGACAGGAGGAAAGTTGTCTCATTTTGTACAGCTCAGTTGCATTTCTTATCTCTAAAGTACACTTAAGAAGCAAACTGGGACTTAAGGTAGCTGCCTGAAAACCAGCATCCATTAACATGCATATCTTGGAGGGAAAATGAATTGGTTTTTCTAAAACAGAATACAGTTCAACCTCATTCTGTGCATTAATTTTGCATAATTTCTCTTTTGCACATTTTATAAATTAGGGGCCATGATCTGGCTTACCCATACAAATTCTCATGCTCACATTTTCCAGGTTGTGCCTTTTGTTAGTTTTGTTTTCAAAACATTTTTTAAAAGCATTTTGGTGCATTTCCAAAATGCTTTTTGGGTTCAATTAGCACCTAGCAATATTTTTCTAAGCGGTCACTGGAGGTGCTTAATGCTGTGTACTTAGGCATCTTTCACCTGACAAGTCTTCCAAACAGGGTTTGTGTTTTAAAGAAACAGTACTCCTTCACATTCTATAGAGAACATCTGGTTACTATATATGAGACTAAGAGTGGGGAAGCTGAAGTTCTGTTTATGCACTCTTGAATTTAGATCCTTCCCTCTGGTGAGTTCTAGTGATTGTCAAAGCAGCCACAGACTATGCCTACTGTTATAGGAATTCAAGTCCCATTAAGCTGTGAACTCCCAAATAGGTATATAAAGATCATGTGGACTGAGAAACACAGGTGTTCCTTTTTGTCTTTGAGGGGCTGTTTGGGATGCATAAAATAAATTTGGGTGATGCCCTGACAAATATATTTCCCCCCTGAAATGAGGATTAAAATTCATATATGTGTGTGTAGGGGGGAATATATATATATTCACACACACACACACACATATACAGATCCTAAAATGGTCACTGTTGTAGACAGTTTCTAACAGTTTCTAATGGTAAAAGCAGTCTACATCTTCCCATTGTGATAGATACTATTTTGCATACAACTTCTCAGGTGCATTAAGTAAGGTCAAGCTGTACAATCAACTCAATTGTCTGCATATAGACAACCCATGAGCTTATAGATTTTGCACACAATCTGTGATTTGCCTTCCTACCCCATGGCCCATGTGATCCCACAGATGTTTCCCCCTATCATTGATCCTTGGGCAGGCATCAGTCCCAAAGTCTTATTTATTCTTACTGCCCTTCTACATGGCAAGGGCGATTTGGTAAAGAAAGAATCAGGGAGGCAATTCTTTTCCTAGTGTTCCTTTAGACCTTTGGTTTATGATAAAGCTAATGGTATAATCTGCTAATAAATTCTTGATGTTTAATCTATCCATCCCTCTATATTCCATCAAGGCAAGAATGCTGTGTGTTCATGGGTGTATTTTCCATGTACTTGTATTTATTTTTCTAGTAGTTAAAAATTTAAAAAAAATTAAAAGGAGTCATTTAAAGGGCAAAAGTAAGTGGAAAGGGAAGGACACAGAACAAAGCTGTAAGTGATCACCTCGGCCTCTTTGAGTAGTTGCTTCAGTACAGGATTCACTCCTTATCATGGTCCACATGAAAACTCAGGTGAGTCATTTTATAAATTGTCATATAGTATCACCTCCACAATTGGAGAATCAAGAGCTGACTTTTATTAACTCTATTGAAAAGCCTCATGTTTCTAGACTAAGTAACTTTAACCCAAATCCTAAATTACCCCAATTGCTTCATTCTGAAAAATGCAGTTAATTCTACTACGGAGCAAGAAAATATATTTATAATAGAGTAGAGACAACAGTATTCAGAAAAAAATGAATCTCCACATGAATAACTTACATGAACACATTTATTGCGGTAGCTCTATGGAAAGGCAAGTCAGATAATATATATATATAAACACTATACAGAGTTGCAAGTTTGTCTCCCAAAACTGCAAACGAGATGTTTACAAAGAAAAGAGACTATAAGAGTATTTACAAAGGAAGACAAAGCCAGGGCAACTCAAAGCAGATCTGTGAAGCAGAAATAGCAAATATAATGAGCTGTTGGAACTGTAACATTTTAGTTTTTACTGACCAAGCGACTATGTCTGATACCAAATTAAATGTAGAGGTCACAAAAAAAAAAAATCGTTCCATCATTGGTTTTTCTCAACAGCAGCATAAACTGATAGCTGGAAGGTAAGTGATATGTTGGTACACATATTCTATAGATTCTTCCAGCACAATACTGAATAAATTAATTGTGTCTGTAAACTAAAAAGTAGTGTCAAAAAGACTCCATATTTGTTATGCTGTACCTGTGACTATTTGTACCTGTTACTATTTGTATGTACTGTTGTGTATGAGGTTTCCCATTCATTTACTCAGCAAGTGTTACATCTGTGCTGTACCCCTCTGTACCCTGTTTGCTGGCAGCCCCTGAACCTAATATGCAAATAAAGTGGTATAGCATTTTCCCCCCAAAATCTTTTCTTTGCACAATTGTGAACGATTGTGACTTAACTTACTTGAAAATAAAATGGTGACAGAAGGCTTGAAAAACGGCTGCCTAAAGAGCGCACTGTTATCAGAATGAACAAAAGCCACACTGCGCTATTTGATTAGGTTGGAAAAGGAGAGGAGTCTGAAGGAACTGATGAAGTCGATGTCCTAGCAGTGACCAGTAACCGAAGCAGTGACTGGTACTGTAGCCACATCTCCTCCTCAGCACCATCCACAAGGGGGAAAAAAAGGAGCCCCCCCCATCCCTTTGGTTGGTAGGCAAGGAAAAACAACGGAAGTCAACTCGGTTCTTAAGAAAAGCTTGTTTAGCAACATGTACTATATGCCTGCTTGAAAATAGAAGTACACGTTCAAAGACATCAAAACCGAGTGGCGAAAAACTTTAGATAATTATTATACTACTTCAAAGTTGCAGATCAAATGCGAAGCAATTTTTTTTAAACAGTTACACACAACAGGTACATCTACAATCACATGTACACAGGTACACAAAAGTGTGCATATACACAAATATATGCACACACACACACTAGCACTCACACACTTACACACTCACTCAAATACTCTCACCCATCTGTGATATGATGAGGTTTGCAGTGATGGTACAAGCCAAGATTTGTGTACCATCACGTAACAAAGCTCTAAGCAAGCTTCAGGACCTTTGTACCTATCCTCTGTTGCCACCACCTGTTAGTGTCGTGTTCTCAAAGGTCCAGGTTCCCAAAATCTTAATTCAGTTTCCATCAGAGGCAAGCTAAAATAGGTGGGGGAAGCTTGCTCTGATTTTTTTTTTTAATTTAGTACATCTTATGTCGGCTCATTGTCCAGAAGGAAACAAAGCCTTATAAGAGGTTCCTTTTGGCTTAAGTTTTAGTCATAATATTGTTTGATAAGTACACACTAATTTATTGAATATTGGAAACTGATCTCTTTATAGTAGTCGTGGGCATAGGAGGGACAGTGCGTGTTGGGGAGAGGGCAGGAAGAGAAGAATGGAGAGTAGGGGGCGGGGAGGCCCAAAGAGGGAGAGAGGGGCCTTGTGAGACTTTTGAAGAATCTTGCTTCTTTTAAGAGAAAAATGCAGGTTTCAAAATAAAATAATAGGTTTGGAAATGCTCAATCGATTTGCAGGCAGAACATGATAGTGTTGTATATGAACACACAGATAATCTGTTTCTCAGTTCTGCCCTTAAAATGTTGGAAATGCTCAATGAAGATGTCAGTTTAGCCGACATTTAACATGGACAGAATGTTGCAGTTTTGTTAATGAGCAAAAACTGAGATAATCTGCCCTTTTAGTCCTGCCTTTAAAATATTGGAAATGTCCCATCAAGGTATCAGTTCAGTTGACATTTAATTCCTTGATCAAGAAATGTTTTGTGTATGTACTACTCAGAAAAAAAAGATTCCAGATCATACCTACCTTCTCATTATTAAAACTTTTTTCTTTATCCACCCTTGTTTAAAGGTTTTTCAACTTCAAAATTAAATCTAAATATTTTACATCATTAGAATTGGTATTGGCCACATTTACACATATTGTAAATAACATGTTTTTAAAAGAGGGAAAGGAAAGAGTTATGAGATGCTCGCTTCTATAGTATTTTTTTCCTTTCAAAGAGACAGATTGGGGAGGGAAACCAGAAAACAAAACCAAAGCACAATGTGACTATTCTTAACTTAAAATCATTGTATCCATAAGGCAGCAATATGAATGATCTGCGTGAATAGGATCATTCAACTGCCAGAGTCCACTTGCAGGCTTGTAGAAATTTAGGTTGCTTTCTATTCAAAAGCCTCTGAATTTTCTTTCTCTTAGGCAGATCTGGAGTAGACGAAGATGAAATTCCATAAGCATCATTTTTCTTCCAAAATGTGTTTTTGTAGCAATGTAATCACTCTAGAAAAAAAGACGATAAAGCAAAAGTTACTTTCAGAATTAGTGTGAAGAGTTTTCACCCCCCACTGTGTTCCAAAACAAAACAAAACCTAACTGGGAGTTTTTGAGAGACATATTGAGGAGACTGCCTTGGCATGGTTGTGACTAATCAACTCTGCTGGCTGCCTGTGAAGAATACCAACACAAGCTGGGCAAAGACACAAGGGCAGTTACTCCTTTTGCCCCCAGGATGCCACGCTGATGCTTCTGATGGACAAGCAGCTTTGCACATGCGTACACTGTTCTACTTTCTTCTAGTGGAGCCGGCAAGTGAACCAGACATTGGGCAGAAAAAGAAATGTTTTTTCTTCTTCTATATACTTGATTATGCCTTTACCAGGTTATATAGCACAAGTCAAAGGATTTAAGCATGGCCTTGGTGATAGTCTCCAGGCTCAATCACTGAATTTTCTTCTAATAGAACAATGTCATACCTGCAAAGGATTGGGTTGAAATCTCCAACTATCTACTACAAAGAGGTTCCAGTATTACTCTCTTGGCTTCTTGCTTATTGAGAGGGTGTACAATGGGGAGTGTAGAAGGGGGAAGATCAGGCACATAGAAGGCGGCACTGGACTGGAAAACGCATAGGGATGGTCAGCGAGTTGATTACAGGATGCCAGTGTTACTTTAAGATTGGGTCACATCAAAGTACCAAGTATTTTATTTTATTTGAGACAACCTAAAAGAATCCATGAAAAGCATCCTCCAGAGTAGGCTTCAAGTACAAGATCTTGTATTAGGCCAGAAGTATACATTTTAACTATTCATTTGTTCAGCAGATGTTTTAAAAATGTAACAAACTTGCAGCTGTATGAAACATGGAAGGTCTCCATTCCCCTCCCATCTACTTGCGGCTATTAGTTAGGATTCATTGTATAGGTCTGTTCCTCCACATTAAAAGGTTTTAAAAAGAAATGCCCTAGATTAGTAAAAGATATTAAATTTTCCTGTCAGCAGTGGGTTTAGGAATTTTAGATTTCATGTATCTAGTTTACATGGGGTGAAATGTGTCTGTGATAGCCACAGGTTAACTGTGAGAATGCATATGCATGTGAGCAACCAGTTATTTGCTGCAAAATTAAGCTAGACCAGTATCATAGAACATTGTCAGATATCATCTACATGTTTTAATAGAAATTTAAGGTTAGAAAGGTATTTCACTTAATTTAATGCATTATTTTAAAACAAAAATATCTTCATATGTTCATATATAGCATACTGCATGTGCTTTAAAGAGGATTTCTTACAGTCTTATATGATTTTTTCCAGAAACATGCAGATTAAGTTCCATATAACTACCCTATTGACATTATACTAAACCTGAAATTAGGGGCATTTGTGCTATTGTGGTTGTTTTTCTTTCTTCTTTCCTTTTCTCTGTAAATGACAGAGACTCTACTAAAAATTTGATTCATATTTCCATTGTTTTGCTATAACACCTACACTAGCATTGAGTGAATACTTGATAACCTACTAAAACCTGGCAAATAATTGTGTAATTTCAAGTTTATTTTACAAAATATATTTGTCAATTCTTGATTAACTATGCTAGTAGAAAGGAATAACACTATCCAAAACAGGATAATCCCAAAATAATTTAACTTGCTTTTGAAATGCATTATGGGAACCTGAGCCACAGATTTGCCTTTATAATCCTGTTTTACTTAGGCCAATATTAAAATGAGTTTACATTCCTCGAGCACATTCCAAAGAACAGCAGAGGGAAGCAACTCAGAAGCTTGCTGGGTGGCAAAAGAAAGCAATTCGGGATTAAAACTTGGTCGTGAACACTCTGCAAAATGAATATTAAAGGGTTGACAATAATGCCTTAGATTTGTCTCCTGTTCATTTTTATATGATTTCCACCACCAGAAAAGTAAATGTCGATGCTTTTAATAATGTGGTCTGTTTTTTATGTATTATTCCCATTTGATACTGATAGGTTATAAATAATCACCTTATTGTGTATTCTTATTTTCCAATTAATCAAAGATCTTTTTAACGACAAGTTAATTCCACCCCTTTTAATGGGTGGTATACTCTTCAAGTAATTTTCCTCTGTAAGAAAGAAAACCTCAATGGACTGTGATAGGTCAAAACATATCCCGAGGCCTCCTACCAAAATCTGGCAGGTAGCATTTTCTTCTCCAAAGCAAATGAAGTAAACTTTTCTGTCTTAATTTGTATAATGATATAAACCCGAACATTGATCTTTAATATACTAATAAAGCACACATGACTTCAACATCCCTGGAAATTTGTAGGGTGAGCCAAGAAGGCAGTTCCTCCAGGGTGTTCCAGAGCTCTTTATATGAATCATAAACATGCCTCTATTAGTTTGAAGTGCAAAACAGAAATGGTTCTCCTGCTTAGAGAAAGGTGAAACCATAACAATAAATCCAGTTATTCCCTCATCTCTTTCACCCCGCAATCTTGTCTTAGTTATCTTTTCAACTCCGATTTTCCTAGAACTCAAGAACATTTTTCAAGTTCTTTTGAAAATTGCTAACCGCTGTTCATTAGTCAACATGTTATCCCTGCAATCAACTGGTAATCACATAAGCAGGGGCAACCAAGCAAAGCACTGAAAGCAAAGAAAAAAAAGTGAAAGGAAATGAAGAGAAATAGAAGCATACACCCAAAAGATGAATGTATACTACTGCAATTTTATTATTTAGCTTAGCATCGTCTCTGGAGTATATGTTGTTTTTATTTTTGCTTTTCAGTAAGAATACATCATCGCGCCTTTCTGTGCCCTGTGAATGTATAGGAAGATGATTCTCTAGCACTTGACAAAAATTAAGTGCTGTCCCTCAAGGGTAAAAACTAGCAATAATCACTGCTAGTCTTTACAGCACCAATCATAACAGACTATTATCTCCTTCATAGAACAGATGATAAGATACCCTTGTCCCCATGATGCCAAAAGTTTTGTCACAGAATGGTCAAAAGAATCTGTAAGGGAAATGGATGACACTTGTAAAGCTCCATCTCCTCAAAGGTCAGCTCGATTGTTTTACACCTGCCCTTCGCTAGCAGGCCCTGGACCACTTATGCATGTGCATTCCAGTCTTGATTATCTGGACACAAACTGTTTGGGGATCAGCTACAGGATTTTCATCCTAGGTCAGCTTCTCCACTACCTCCCAACACACACTTGGGCCACTTCACTCTGCTGCCTAGTTACTCCCGACTTAAAGAATGCAAGTTACTAGAATTCTAATATAGGCGGTCTCCAATTTAAAAAACAGACATATTCCAAGGTTCACTGTTTAGCTGAAATTCACAATAAATTATCTCATAGAAACAATGTCATAAATAAATGATGGATAGGTTATAGCTTTGTCTGCACATGCCTATATTTAACCTATGCAGTTCCTGAACTATCAGAAACTATTTTGACTACACCCTATCATCATTTCTGTGGGAAGATGTATTTGAAGTTTCAATTTGGGACTCCAGGAAAAATATGTCTTCTAGCCATGACAATAGGAACAGTGTCCCTTAAACTCAAGAGGTTGGAATAGTTGGAGGCAGGGTGACAATGGAAGGGAAATTATGGTAAGAGCTGCAGCCAAAATAAGGACTTCTTGGGGGGGGGGGGCGCTGAGTGTGAGGACAAGGTTGGTATGCCTTTAAGGCTGGAGGCAGAACTTATTAAAAAGCAAGAGTTAAAACCACATTTGCTGGTCAGACTTTCAAGGGCATTGTGGGTGCACATGTGAGCAATTTTCAAGATGAATTTAGAGATAGAGACTTCATTGATATTCTCTCTTTAAGTTTCAAGTGTACAAGTAGAAAATTAGTAATTATAGAGAGGCAAATTATATAAATTGTAAAAACTAGCTAAAGCGACTACAATTTATGGGGAATTGGATATTCAGTAAATCCAGAAGGTCTGGCTAGCATCAAACATATTGTGATCAATCCAACCATGAAAATAGCTTTAAAACACCGGTCCAGCTGCTTCTGTGCCAACAAGTGAGAGTAGAGCAGGCAGCACAGCCTTGGATCTGTACAACAAGGATCCCTACAAGGAAGGCTGTTCCTCCTAAGTGCAAGCAGGCGGGAACTAGGAGCAAGCAACATCTGGGGAAATAAGTCCTCTGTGAGCCCTGTGGGATTCCCACTGTGGTCCTCTCCTTTTCAGCCAGAGATAGACAGGAAAGGGCATACTTTTCTGAAATTAAGCGCACAAGTGTGGCAAAAGGCACATGAGGATAAGACTCACCGAATTCAACCAATGCAACCCTAACCTATAAGAAAGGGGTATCAGGAAGCTAAGGAAAAATAGCAGTCACTTTCTCATTTCACTAAATAAGTACTTAAGTACATATTTTCCATTCTAAAAGGAATTAATTCCTCAGCCAGAAGCAGAAAGGTACCTTCTAAGAGAATGCAAACCTAAAATAGTATGTATTTCTACACTAAAAAAAAAAAACTTAAAAATTCCTATTTCTCAAGTGTTGAGCCTGCCTTTCCAAAAGAAGATAGAAATGTAAGACCTGTAGCTGCATAACCAATAATCAATGCAAAATTGCTAGAGAATATATTTTAAGTTCCTATGGCAAGCACATCATCTTGGCAATTTTATCAATAGCTTTAAAATTAGCAATCTGACAGTTGTGGTAAAAATTGAGTGTGTTGTAATGTATTCATTTCATTATTATAAAAAGTAGCTTTTAAATTTCTCATTTCTCACTCAGGACTGAGCAATGTTTTCTAGTAAATGATCCCCACCATATAAGAGTCTGGCAGCACCTCTCAGACAAAACATACTGCAGGCTTTAATTAAGCATTTTACAAAAGCCATTTTCCAATACTGCCAATAAAATGTCTGGGCTATTTTTACATCCTCTTAAAGCCTTAAAAAAGGTGCTAAACCAAAATGAATTTAATTTTAAACAAGGATTTCTATTTCCCAAGGAGAGGATTTGGTTTTCAAGGCTTCTAAAATCTACTTGCTTGACTGCCAAAAGCAAGTTTACTTTTTAAACAAACGAAGAGCATCTACTTCTACAGTGCTTTTTCTTCCACCTGTCTTATGTTATCCTGTTTTGCCCACTGTGGTGGTTTAGATTAGAATATCAGATTTTTATTCAGAAGGAAGAAATTCAATGAAAAGACTTTTTGCTATAACTGGCAAATGTCACTGGATTATTAGGAAAACAAAAGAAATCTAACTTCAGTAATGGAATTACCACTAATGGAAGTTTACTGGATGCACCCTCAATTCACGTTCTTCCCTTTCAATGGTTCTGTGGGATCTAAATAGATACACACAATATTTGTGTTTGGGAGGTAAAGATTAGCTAATTCCTCCCCAGATCAGATTTAAAACATCCAATTCCAGCACAGGTCAAATTCTTTTATTCTAAGAGCCATAGCAAACAGTTCAATGTAATGAAAATTACCCAAGCCCTGACAGATGGTCCACAGTTATAAAGCTCTGAATGAATACAACAAAATTTGCTACTATCAAATTCAAGAAAACTTGTAATTTTTTCCCAATCCTTGCCTATATAATAATCTTTCATCAATGGGAAAATAACAGATTAAACACCTGATTACAGGGAAGTGTGGTGTGCTGGATGGAACACTGGACTTGACATCAGATGTACGAGTTAGATTTGCAGCTCTGCCACTTACCTTTTTGACCATGGGAAAATTCTCAACACGGGCTTCATTTCCATTACTTACCATCCATCAGTAAAATAATGAATGTGAATGTGCTTTGCAAACTATAAGGCAATCTGAAACTGGAAAGCATTTCCTCAATCAACAAATTGACAATTTAACAACAGTTCCTTCTAAATCACACAAACTATTCCTTACTTTTCCCTATACTGGTCAGCTGCATCTATTCCCACACAAAATTTTTTGGGTCACTCTGAGAAGCCTGAGTTTGTTCCCAAAACAGCTCCCTGCCAATGATTCGGAAGTATTTTGGTTTATGTTTGGTGATTAGGGAGAGGAAAAGAACGTTAAGAGATCTTGTTTGAGTTTTTATGCATGTGTGATATTCTGGTGTGCTTAATTAAAGTCCTGGTCCTTGTTTAAAGTAGATATTTTGCTAGTGGTTGAAATTTTTACTAGGGAAAGCATCACTCTTAAAATAGAATGAATGCAAATGAATAATGATTGTCAACAACTGTAGTTAACTTTAATTGAGTGAAATCCTCTTTAATTGTTATAGGTCAAATACCTCATTACTCCAAACACTGTCCAATTTTGGGAGCTTGAATGTTGCCTAAAATAAGTGACCCATCAATGGTGGCTGGGAACTCTCTGCTATGTGGAGATTTTATTATAGTAATTTATAATAATAAGTTCAATACAATAAAAACCTTAGCACCTATCATTTATAGCAACAGGTTTGACAGTAGTCAAAAGCATAGGCTTCCTTCATGGTGATAAGAGTGTCTAAAATTTCAAAAGTTAATTAGTACAGTTTTTTTTTTACTTTTTAATACCAAGTGCTATCATAACACTACTAATTTGGCTGGCCAATTTTCTCACCCTTCCTAGAGCTGCCCTTTTAATCCTCCTATCTCTTGAATAAAAAAATCAGGAAAATTTTCACATTTTCACCTCAAGTCATTTTGAACTATGAATTCTACATCAGGTAAGGTAGTAAAAGAAGCAAATATTCATAGATGGGTTAAGAGTCAGATTAAACTACATAAGAAACTACATTCTCTTCCTAAATGGTAATGTCTATAACCTATGTATTTAAAATGTGAAGACTTCATCTTCAATAAATGATTTAAAATTATTTCATTTATTAAAGAAATGTCGTGTCCAGGTTATATTTCTGGGTGTTTCTTTCTAATTGACTTGAACAAATGCCCTTAAAGTACTTACTTATATCAATGTGACTATAGGTAAATGAGATTGTATATTAATTTTGTGTTACATGGAAAAAGCTGTCTCACTGATTTATAATCTCACTTCACTTATATTATAAACAGATCCCAATATAAAGATCCCAACTCTGAAAAACAACGTAAAATATTTTAAGTGAAAATAAAGAATAACTGAGAAGTAGGATTTGAGGACAGAGAATTTTAATTTAGCTTTGTGCTTCTAAAAGTAATAATAATAGCAACAACAATGATAAAAGCTATATAATAATTCATGCATAGCACCTACTATGTGCCAGGCACTGTTCTAAGCACTTTCCATAAATGAAAATTACTTTTTGAGATACATAACTCCTGATAAAGACTGTGCCTTTGTCCCTCTGTTAAAGCATTTTTTTTTTGTTTCCTAACATAATCTTTTTTTTTTGTTTTAGTGTAGATAAGAAGATGAAGAAAGATCAGAAATGGGTGAAAATTATTCAATAGCTTCATAGTAAAAAAACCAAAATGATCTAAATCATTCAGTCTGTTCTTAACACTTCACAGATAACACTGTACCATACAATTTACATTAAAATGCTAACCAAAGTCATTTCCTGCAATGGGTTGTTGTTTCATTACCAACACCATCACCCCTTCCCCCACCATTCCTTTTACATATCTCTGCAAAATGTGTGCAGGAATCACCCTCAGGACCAATTATCTTTCGAGGAAGTAAATCATCAGTTTGAAACTGTTGAAATTCCACTCCAATATTAATCCAATGACACAATGAAAATAGCTTATATTTATAAAGTGCCTTAGCATTCCAAAGTGCTTCCACATTGGTTCTCTTATTTCAACCTAAGCGCCTGCTTCCCTGTGCAATATAGCCTCCTTGCTGTAGTCACTCAATAAAGTTAGGAATTTCCTCAATAAACAATACATTTAGAGAACGTTAATCTCCAAAATAGCTACAAAGTCATAAATTACTGGTTTATGCTAAAATAATGATCACTGGATCTAGATAATCCTTGGGAAGTCAGGGTTTATTTGAGGAACAGTAAGATTTCACTATTTTTAATATTTGATTAAACAAAGATTAGAGTATTGGAAAGTATAGGAAAACCTCTGTGAAAGTACTACAGGGACACAGACAGCTATGTATCATCTACATTAAAATTATAAATGGTGTTTTCAGCAGTTAGGCTCAAACAATAGCTTGAGACCAATTTTCAGGTGTGCTTTACAGCATAAAATAGATCTGTTCCTGAAAAGTTGATTATGAATTAAATTCTTGGAAATGGAATTATATATTTTAAACACATGGTTATGGTAATAGTGGTGATCCTGTGTGTGTGTGTGTGTGTGTGTGTGTGTGTGTGTATGTGTGTGTGTTAGGGAGGGAGTTCACCATTTAAAAGAGATCTAAATTGAATCTTTTGGCAAGCCAAAGCATCCTTTTGTTGTTTTAATGATCACTTTTTAATGTGTCAGTGCTGCAAATGTGAGTTCTTGTATGGCAAGTTTTCTATAGCAGGGGGAGAAAGGGGAGGTGGGGGGGCTACACCTGCACTAAATAGGGAGCTTGTTAGGTGACTGTTGTGATCAGTCCCCGACTTGTTCTGCCTGATTAAGCACAGTGGGCAGAGATCCAATCACAAAAGCATTCCACAAAGCAAGCAAAGCACAAATCTTCACTAAACTGACTACTGGAATGAAAACTGCTGGGGTCCATCCCTTCCCTTCACTGGGAAAGAATTATATTCTACTAAAGTGGGAAGGCAGTTGAGACTATGGAGACATCATCTTCTGCAATCATTTCTTGAGAATGTCTCAAGACACGCTGATGACAACATTGCACAATATTGTACACACTAGATTTACTCTAAGTCTTGTTTTCAAGCCCAACAGCTCCTACTCTTCCTTACTTCTTCCTTTGGAAAAGTAGCCCTTTAAAACCTCCCACTATTCCAGGGTAGGCTGCCCCTGGGGTCAGGTCTTCCTCCAGCCTCATCTTGCTTTCCTTGATTTCCCAGAAGATACACCAATTAGATGTTTTAAAGGCTTTTTTTAAGCCTTTGAAACAATATTCATATTCATTATCAAGTTGTCACCACACCCTCTTTTGGGAGGTTGGAGGGATAAAAGTAGAAAATGAGGCACAGCATATGTGACTTGCATGTCACTACTAGTGACAGAGAAAAGGAACACTCAAGGTTTCTGGAATTTATCCTGTGTAAAAACAAACAACAACAACAACAACAAAAATCAACACAAAAACACATTCCAGAGCCAAATACTCTCTTCTTTTAATCACCTGCTGTTTTGGATTATTTATGTTTTGTTCCTCTTAGACATTCACACTAAGAATTGGGATTTAACCTTCTTGGTAAATCCCAGCAAACTAGCGTAAGGATGACTGTTTTTAAAAAAATAACTTTCAGAAGATATTCTCCTCAAAGGTAAACAGTCGATTGCTACTGCTTAATATTCTGTGCTCTTATTAAATTTCTATATTTAAATATGGGCATTTGTAGAAAAGCAGCTTTTAGTTGTTGATTTGAGAACGAGTTGATGGGACTCAATTCACGATGTCGATGCCCCTGCTTTGCATTATCATTTATTGATGGGGAAGGATGTTAAAAAGCATCCTCATGCTACATGTCCTGTCCTGGAGTTTTAATTACTCCTAAGAAATAGAGCCAGTGCTTAAATGATAATCGGTTCTGTCTAGATAAAGAAATTGATGATTAGATAAAACTGAAATTTTTGCAAAGATCAAAAAGGCATCGTGTGAATAATTAAACCTGAATTCTACCCTCCATGCCAAATTGCACCAATTAATGAAATATCATCCCTAACACTGTAAACTGCAGCGCACCGATTCATTAAACCGTGACTATTAACTTTAGGGAAATTAATTCTAAAATTACCAACCTCTTTTGGGAGAGTCGAATTTGTTGTCAGGTCTGGCAAAGTCCATTCTCACGTAAGTGTCGTCGTCGTCGTCAGAATCTTCTCGCTCCGGGGGTCTTGGCACCCGGCGACCGCGAGGTGGTGGTGGGGGAGCGGCAGCGGCAGCGGCAGCGGCCCCGGCAGCCCCAGCCCCGCCCTCCCCGTTTTCACCTCTGACAAGGTCTGCAGATGGATTTTGGGCTCCCAGGTTCGAGACCCGGGCACTGTCCTGGGCCCCCCTTACAGCTTCGGCATCAGCAGCATTAGCAACAGGTTGAAGCCAGCGGGCGGAGGCGGAGTCAAATCCAGCCGCGGCCTCCAAGCCGGCGGCTGCTGAGCAGATGCCCGCGGCCGCGGCGAGCGCGGAGGCCGCTGCTAAAGCCCGGCCCACGGCTAGGGTCGGCGCTGCTGCAGAAGCGGCAGCCGAGGCTGGGGAGGAGGCAAGGTCTCCCTCGAGACTGTCGGTTGGAAAAGCCGAGACAGCGGCTCTGGCGGCTGCAAAGAAACTTTGCGAACGGCTTTGTGGGCGTCTTCTCTCTTGCTCTTCTTCCTGCAGCAGCCTAGCTACAGGTGGTGGTTCAGAGCATCGGCTGGGGGAGAGAGAAATGTCCATACAGCACTCAGAAAACGGGTCGACCACATAGATTCGACCTGTTTCAGCATCATAGCGAATGGCACTGTCAGCAAAAGGCACGGCTGGTGTCATTGCTGGGTTGAAAATTACTTCAATGTAGTCACCCTCTTCCTCATCAGCGTTGCTACCTGTAGCACTAGGGGGAAGTAGAGGAAATGGCCACCTAGCACCGTCCAGAAATGGGTTGGCACCTCTTAAAAGATCTGAGAGGTCGTTTGCTGGATTTAGAAATGGCACTCCGAACTCAACATTCACGTAATTAGAAAAGCCTGACTGTCTGGGATCAGCAATTATGCCCCACGAATCTGGCAGTCCTTGAGTAGAGGGAGCTGGCGCATTGCTACCTCTTTTAGTGAAGTCAATGTTGACGTAGTCACTAGAGCTGTCAGCTTCTCTCTGCTCATGTGTGGGCTTTTGTGGTTTTGGCTTGACTTTATTTCCTTTTGTAATAAAAGCAAGTCGGTTAGGTCTCTTAGCCTTATTCTTTGGGGGCCCATCATCTAAAGGCTTTGAAGGTGATCCCCCATCTCCAGGCTTTGAGAATAACCCCTCAACTGATGGCTTTGAAGCTGCATGTTTGGGGCCCCAGTTAGATGAGGCTTCTTTGTCTAGGCCCCTCCCCAGGAACTTTCCAGGTAACATTGGTACATACTCACTGTGGTCACTCTGTCCCAAAGGGGAGCTCCGAAAAGGATTTGGCAGAGAGAAGTAGGAGCTCCAACTTTTGGAGGAAGAGCCACCCTGCGGATTCTTGGGGTTTTTTGGAATTGCACCGGCTCCAGGAGCCATAAACATGTAGTCACTGTCACTGTCGTTGTCCTTTGAGTCATCCTCTTTATTAGGATCAGGTGCTTTTGGAGGACTTGGAGCGGGTGGTGGGCTTACTCTGGGAAACATCATCATGTACCCTCTTGAATCTTCAAAAGGTGATCGAGAATGGCGCTTTTTTGAAGTAGAGACATTTTGAGGAGCCATTGGCATATAATCACTGGAGCTTGCAAGAGGGGCAGCCACCCCTGGCCTCATTGGCACATATGGGTCATCCTCATCTTCATCAAAAGCTCTGGCTCTGTAGGGCCCCCGAGCTGCACCTCCTGGGATCTCTGCATCTTTCACTTCTTTGGCTTCTTTTCGTTCTTTTGTGGCTCCTCTGTCAGCACAAAAATAAAGTCGGAATCTTCCCCCAGACTTCCCTTTTCCACCAGTTGCTCCAGCTGGAGGGGGTGGAGGTGGGGGTGGTGGAGGTGCTGACATTTGCTGTTGCTTGCTTTGAGTTAATTTGCCAAAGTAGGATCTTTTCTTCAGAGATTTTCCACGTTCACCATCACCATCCGTGCCTTTCCCACTTCCTGAGCCCTTGCCCCCTCCAGAGTTCTTGCCACTGCCTGAGCCATGGCCATCTCCAGGTCCCCGGCCACCGCCTGAGCCGTGCCCACCTCCAGCTCCCTGGCCACCACCTGAGCCGTGCCCACCTGCAGTGCCCTGGCCATCTCCTGAGCACTGGTTTCCTCCTGCACCCTGGCCTCCTGAGCCCTGGCCACTTGAGCCCTGGCTGCCACTTGAGCCTTGGCCACCTCTGGATCCCTGTCCCCCTCCTGAGCATTGGTTTCCTCCTGAACTCTGGCTGCTGGAACCTTGGCCACTTGAGCCCTGGCCACCTCCTGAGCCCCGGCCATTGCCTGAGCCCCAATTGTTCATGGGCATGTAGTCGCCTCCATTTCCTTCCTGACCCTCTTTGCCTTGAGGATTACCTTCCTCTCCAGAGTTGCCAGAGCCAGAGCCCGATGCTTCAGAAGACAGGCAAGCTCTGTCGTCCGGGGCTTCTGCAGGGTGCGGGGCACGTACCGGGCTGGGTGTTAAGCGGCGAAAAATGCTGGCTGGCACTGAAATCGCTCTCCTGGACCTGTGCGCTCTGGGCAGGTGCAGTCTTCCTCGCCTGGAGGGGGGCACAGGCTCGCTGGGTGTTATGAAGCGCCTGGTGAAGAGCATCTCGTCTTCCCCGTCACCGAGGGCCCTGAGGTGGCAAAACTGCTCAAAGCGGGACCTTCTGAGCCAGCCGCCCGGCTCGAGCGGCAGCGAGCCCAGGTGCCTCCTAGCGGACAGCAGGGTTAACAGGTGGGCGCCGATGCTGATGCTGTAGCTGCGGCAGCGGGCTCTGTATTCGTCTGCACACAAGGCTCTCATCTTCTCCAAAAACAGCTCGTGCATGTTTTGGGCCACCACACAGTCATCGACCTGCATCCAGAGCTCTCCCGGACCGATGACCGTGGACCTGCCGACTTCCAAGAAGAAATACTGCTCCGAGTGCCCGCAGCGACGGATGCTCAGGAGCTGGACCACCACGCTGGCCACTTCGGTGTTCAGCCTCACAAACACGACCTCCTCGTCGGTAAGACACAGCCGGAACACGCCGCTCAGCTCTTTTTTGTGCCCCAGCCCCCTGGGTTTGACTATTACCTGCCACACATCTTTATAGAAGGGTGGCTCCGCCGCCGCTGCCGCCGCCAGGGCGGCCGGCTCTCCGTCCGGCTGCGCGCCCAGCGTGCCGCAGCGGCGGCGCTTGCTCTCGAGGATGAGGCGGCTGAGCAGCAAGTACCAGCTTTCTTGCTCCGACTCGTTCTCGGCCACCATTGCGAAGTACTCGTCCTGGGTGAAAAGGGCAATGAGGTATCGGTACCTTGCATCTGCTCGCTGGCTCACGGAGAAGCACTGGTACAGAGTGATCACGCGCCGCGGTGGAATGAGCGCGGGGACCGCGGTGCCGGAGGCGGCCGCCGCAGCTGCAGCCGCCGCGGCGCGGACACTGTGCCGGAACTTCCTGGCATTTTCGTAGTATTCCAGCCGAGCTGGGGCGTCGGCGGTCTCGAGTTTGAGCACGAAGTAGCGTCTGTGCCCATGCTTCTGCTTCCGCAGGTAGCCGCGTTTGCAGACTTCGGCCCCGACGGGGAGGTCCTCCTCCTCGGACTCGGAGTCTGACCGGGAGCCAGTGGCTGTGGAGAGCCACATGGCTCCCGGACAAGACGACCCGGTCCCAATGAGTGCGGTCGGGGTTCCCGAGGAAAGAAGCGGGGTGGTCGCCACCGCTGCTAGAGCTGCTGCTGCTGCCGCTGCTGCACCCCTCAGTCTCCTTGTCGCTTGGTCGCGAGCGAAGGAGCAACTCGCCATGGTGATGCACGATGGTTTTAAGGTGAGCGAGAGGGAGGGGGACTCGGGGAAGGGAGGGCTGAGGGAAGAGGCCGTCTGCCCCTGTCCGCCCGCCCGCCCCAGCCCCCTCCCGCCTCGGCTCGCGCCCCCGCCCACTCCACTCAGAGCGCGCGGCAGCGGGCAAAACAACACGTGACTGCCGCCTCACGCGGCGGCCGCTGCGGATTCTGCTACCGGCGCAGTGGAGGGGCGCGAGCGGCCACCAGTAGAGGTGAGCAACGGAGGGGGCGGCGGTCACGGGAGGCGGAGCCCCTCCAGCTCGGCTGGGACCCTCTAGGTGAATCTCCGGGCCTGTGGGCCGCAGGAGGACTGGCGGGAGGAGGCGGGGCTCTCTGGCCACGCTGATCCTGAGGAGAAGTCCCAGAAGGCATGAGGGGGCGGGAGAAGGCCGGAGGGGCGGAGGAGAGAGCCGGCAGCAATCGGGGCCGGGCGGGGGCGCCACAGTCGGGGCTGGATTGGCTGGAGGGGGCGAGAGGTGGTGGGAGGGGGCGAGAGGTGGTGGGAGGGGGCGGAGCACCACGGCGTCGGCGGCGCCAGGGAGCGGAGCTGGCACCGTCGCGGGACGGTTTGTTTGTTTATTTGGGAAGCGGGAGCCAGGTGAAACTGTTGCAAGGCTTTGATTGGTTGGGATTGGAGCCAATGGGAGGGTGCGGCAGGAAGACGGCCCCGAATTCATTAGTTTGGCGGGAGGGAGGGGGCGAGGGGCGAGGGGCGAGGGGGCGTGGCTGGGGTTCTGGAGTGGCTCCGCTGCCTGCTAGTCGTGTGCTGAAGTGGTAAACAACCCTCCGCAAGTAGCTGTTAATGGAGGTGATAAACTCGTGCAAATCCCAGAGCCATGGGGACCCGGCGACCCAGTCGGGCGCCCCCTTACTCCCGGTCGCTCACATAAATTCTCTATTCCAGTCACAGTCTGGTCCACTCCTTTCCGCCGCGCACGACGGGCCGAGCTTCTTGGGAGAGAGAGTCGGCACCCCCAGAAAACGTGTTAACGACCTGGGCCTTCAGACCTGCCGCCCACCGTGCTGCAGGCACTCCCGAACCCGCGCCACCCCTGACAAAAGCCCGCGACTCTAATCACACGAATAACAGCGATGCCTTCAAAATGAACATAATCTTTAACCAGAGCGCGTTTCTAGCCCATGAGACACAGGTTCGCTAAAGATGTTGTTTCTGGCTATTTATGATGACTATGAAAGCACAAATTTGGGGGCCTGCACAGTATACAGCCATGTTGAAAAAAAAAATAGGACTCGATTCTTACTGAAATACACCAGTGTTGAGCTGTCGTGATATTTTTCTGTGGAAGATGCTTTGAAAGGTGCCTTTAAAGGAATCTAAAAATATTAAGTTTCTCTTTCTCTGAGCGAGACTGAAAAACTCTAGAAAAATAAAAGCTCGTACGTAGAACAAAGGACCATACTGAATACATAGTCTAGAATATATTTAACATCCACGCGTCAAAAAAAAAAAAAAAAAAGGAAGATCTTTCCTGCATTTCAGTCTACAAGTTCTGCATTTCAGAATTACTGCCTCCCTTGTTTCTGGAAAAACTGCTGGAGTGTAAGTGTAACCTCCCGAAGTGTTTCTCTCTGTCTTTCTCTCTCTCTCTTTCACTCTCTCTTTCTCTCTCTTTCTTTCTTTCTTTCTTTTCTTTCTTCTTCTCTGCCTCACTTTGTCTTTGACTAGGATTTCAGACTTTTAAGGGTGGAGATGATCGTGAAGTGTCAAAGGAGTGACCACGTTTGCAAAGAAGGATTTTGGGAGAGGGGGAAGGAAAGACATATGGTGTTTCTCTCCAAAAGAATGGAATTCCAGTTCACCCTTGCCCTAGGATTGATACTGCAAATGGTATTATTTATAAAATATAACAGTAAACTAGACAATGTATACGTCATAAAAATAGACCCCATCTCTGCCCTCTTAAGAATTTGCTCTTTGTTAGAAACAGAATAAACATATTTGAATAATTTGCTCATTTTTGATGCTCCGATTTGGGGGGGGGGAAATTGATTTGGTTGCCCCTAAAATATTAGAAACAATCATTAACATTCCCTTTGCTACCACTGGTTTATAAGCACAGTAGATCCACGGGTGCTGGGAGCGGCTGTGGTTTCTGAAAGGACCTGCAGGCAGAATGAGTGTGGATGCTGCAAGAGCCCTGACTCTTGTTTCAGCTGCCTAGTCACATATGTACAAGATTCACTACCCTTATAACCAAATAATAATGAATACTCTCATTTGGGATTTTTATGATGGGCGTTATGATATTTTATAAGTTTTTTCCAAGCACAAGGTTTTGCTTTAGATAGAAATGTCAAAACTAAGTGCTTCAAGTACTAACGTGATGTTTTAAAATATATTGAAAACATTAAAATGCATATTAAATGAAATTTAGAAAATACTGAAGAGATTTAAAAATCCTCATGTCCTTTTTTTCTATGCATATAGTTTTTACATAGAGCAGTAGGCTTACAATGTCTGTGATTTTGCATCCTGTTATTTTCACTTAGCATTGCATGATAACATTTCCCCATATTATTATGGATCAGCCTACACATCACTTAAAATGCAGCATAATATTCCACACAGCTAATATATATTAATGTACTTAATCTTCCCTGTGCTTTGGGGTATTTAGATTGTTTTCAATTTTTTTCAATATTATAAATAATGCTGCAATGAATATCTTGTATCTACAGCTTTTTTATGTTTAGATTATTCCCTTGGGGTGGAAACTGAGAACTGGAATTAGTAAGTTAAAAGGTCTGAATATTTGACACATTATTTTTCAAAAATATTTTATCAGTTTACCCTGTCACCACACTGATTGCCAACATTGTACATTCTTATTTTTAAAAAATCACTGATAAGATGGGTGAAATGGTATTCCACTTTCTTTTAATGTGTATTTTTGTTTACTAGTGAGATAAAACATTTATATATATTTACTGACAATGTAGTATCTTCTATAAAGTGTCTTTTTATGTCTTTTGCCTTATCTATTAGATTCTTAATTTTTTTTTATTGTGTGACTTGTTTACATAATAAATATATTAAAACTTTGTCATATTTGTTGCAAGTTTATTTCCCAGTCTATTGATATAAAACATCACATTCAAACCTGAATTCTCTTCTATTTTGAAAGATGTGTAGATTGGGCACAGTGCATCTTGTAACACGGTTTAAAAGAGAGCTGTTGATAAACACAGATGTCACTGTGGTCACTTCTAACTCTTTAAAAGATCTCACGTATTTAAGCTTATATCCTGTTTTAAAGGAAGAACTAAATTTATTCTCATGTCAACAAACTATAAGAGAGCATCTAAACTAGTTAAATTTACGTATCACTCTTAAACAATACTTTATAAGACATTATTTTCTATTCTAGGGGAAAATACCTAGAATTAATGTGTTAAAAAGGAAGTGTGAAAATAATTTTTAAACAATTACAGTGAAAGATTAACAGTGCTGATCACCTTGTACCCCAGGTATATTATTGGCTCTAACAAAGTGGAATTAGAGATAGACAGATGTTTCATAGAGGGATTTTACTTTGTACATTTCCTACAATGGGAGAGGATCTGGCAAGTATGAGTACTATGAACAGGAAGAATATCTGACTAGAAGAACATTATTTTCTTCCTATAGGTCAACCAAACCTCCTCAGTCCTGAAGTTGTTCCAGCGTTGAAGCTCTCTGGAGGAGATCATCTTTACTGAATTGTACCAGATGCTGCAGCTTGTCTGACATATATCTAAATTTTCATCTTCCTGGACAACTTAATGATACTGAATAGTCATTTAGTTTAGGTCAGATCCCCATAGGCAAAATAAAACAGACATCTAGATGGTTTAGGCAAAAAGTAGAGACTTTGTATTTTGGCCTGAACTCACCAGATGGTTACTTTAATGCTTTACTCTTCTTTGGTTACAGATTCCTGTCTCTTAATTTTTTGATTTTTAGGACTGGTTACCCCAGAAAGCTAAAGTTGCTTTGCATATTCACTTGTAGCATCTGTAAAGTTTGGACTCTGAACCAAGAATCAGAAACACAGATTTTTAAAAGAACAGATAAGAAATAGTAAAACCTACAATATTTCTTATTTTAGTTTGCCAGTTTAGCTGAGGGGGGGGGAACCCCACAAGCATTGCACCTGGTATTTTACATCTATAAACTAAGGTAAATGAAGAAAGAACCACAGTACCTTTCAAACAGATTCCATCTAATGAAGAAATATGCCTTTAGTGGGGTTTGCCTTTATAAGGAATTGCACATGAATCCCGTTTTAAGAAGGCAATTGTTTGACTGAATTGACTAGCCAGTGATAATAAAAATTCATGTGCTTCTTTCCTTACATACATGATCATCAGTATTCTAAACTCAACTTGTACTAAAATCAAAATGGATACTTGAAGTGTGGATTTACTTAGCTTAAAAATTAAACTATTACATTAAATACAGATGACATTATTTGTGAGAATAAAACCTAAGAGGAAAAGTAACCAGTATAAAAGAATTATTATTCTTGCCCGATACATAAATTATCCTCTGAGTATTAATTCTATAATCTTTGTGAGCTAACGTTCAATTATGTTGATAAAAATGTGGTGCTAACCTTGGTATTAAAAAATGATGTTAGTGATGATGATTGCTTTCTCTGTGTTTTGACATAAATAAAATCATGTACAATGAAAGATGCTTTCTACACTATGCAGGAATAAGTACTGCCCTGTGATTTGTGGCTGCAAGCCACTGTTTGTAGGTGATGGCTTTGCTTCTCAGCTGCTTTACTGTGCTACTCAAAACCTCTGCTGGAGAAAACAACCATCAAATGCCTGGCTGCTGCACACAGAACTGGTCTGTTTGCTGCTTTTGTTTCCTAGCAGTCTGCAGCTAAAGTAATTGGAGCAAATAGTGGTTTAATTAGGCTCCTAAAGCCTCCTTGTTATCTTTAGAGTCAACTGAAAATTAACTTAGTTAAAAAATCAAGCTTTTCTTCCACCTTCAAAAGATAAAAGTTTCATTTGGAAATGACTTTTAGGAAGTAAGCCAAACATCAGAACAATGGAATCTGGTAGGTTTCACATAAATTTCAATGATTTGATGGCATATACATTCTCTATGCTGATATAAATGAACAATAGCAAATTTAGCTTAATGCTGTTCCTTTTTAATATCATGTAGGAGCATTGTTCTTAGTGTCAAAAGATTATCAATTTATACTGCCTTGTCTTCAAAAGTTAGGATCTTTATTTTGTAAATTAAATAGGATCATTACATAGTTAAATTGACTATTTTAAAGGAGTTGGTATTATAGACTTGCATTTTCCTTTGGATGTTTATAAAAGCAGCTATTGTATTTAGGATAATACATATTATTTTTATTGTTGATTCCTTTTTCTCCACTCCTTACATGGTCTTGCAATATCTGTCATATTGAACCATTCCTCTCACTTTTCATAGTCACCATCCTGGTCCGTGTCATAATGAACTCTAACCAAGATTGCTGAAGTAGCCTCTTAAACTGGCTTCTGCCTTCTTTAGTCTCTTCTTCATATAGTCAGCAGAATATTTGCCTTCCTATGTCACTTTCATCATACCATTCCATACTCAAGAATGTACAGAGGCCCATTCCCCTTTTTTCTGCTATATCAGAACTAAGCTACTAACCCTAGTATATAAGTTGCCCTCTTCCCGCCTTAACACCGCAACCAACCTCTTTTTCATTCTCTTGCTGCATAAAACCCATTCTTCCAAATTCACCTCCCATTCTATTATAGTATGTTCTTGCTACCCACACCTCTAGTTAGGTTGGTTTCTTTATGGCATTCTGTATATGATTTATCCATTTCCACCTTTACTTAGGCAGTTTCCTTCTTCTTCATGACCAACTGATGCCAATCATTTGTCTCAAGACTAAGATCAAGACACACTCAGGAAAACTTCCCTCACTCACATAATCCCACTGCCTAATCTTTTTAAGCACTGGATGTAGGTAGAGCTAAGGATTTAGCTGGTATTCACTGATACAGTCATATCATTGTTAGATGACAGTCATTGTTAAAATGACAAATACTTTTCTACCACTTGCTAAGTAGCTACTGCTCTAAAACAGACCCCCCCCAAAGTCCTCTTGCCCACCCAATTGTACTGGATACTCCAACCCCTCCCTCAGGACCTCCTACGTCTCCACTATCTAACAACTATAAGGTTAACTGCTCGCACAGCAGGGGGCTTCAGGACCCCACACTTGAACCTTGACTGACATACATTCTGATTGGTTGGCTTGTACCACACAGGTTGTTAAATACTTAAAATTACCATGCCTGGATATAATTAACCCCTGAGTTGGAAACACTGTTCTAGACTATACACTCCTTGAGGACCGGGACTATATCATATTCATCTTTGTATCCCTAATGTTTGGTATAATGCCTGGCAATCACCAATATATGTTTGCTTAAGGAGGGAAGAAAGGAAGCGAGAGGAAGGAAGGAATGGGGGAGGGAGAAGGGAAGGAAAAGGGAAAGAGAAAAGGAATGTTCAAGACAGGTCTAAAAGGTCACTGCAGACTACCTCCTCCTCCAAATCTCATCTAACAATGTCCAAGCTCTCCATGCATGGCTGGTGGCAAGGCTTGGTGACTTCTGTCTGACTTAACATCTCTTCCCCTTCCAAGGAATTATGCTCATTATTTTTCTTATCTATCATAGGTCAGTGAATCTTTTTCTCACATATATTCCTTTCCCATCTTGTGGTTGTTGTCAGAAACCTCAGGAAATATCTGTACCCCTATATTTTCCCCTCCCTTCTTTAGTTCCATTTGGTAACAGAGAAATTCCAACTCTGGCCATGTAGGGTGATAAATATAAAATTAATACTGGTCATAGAGTAATGGTAATGACAAACCTCCATCAAGGAAAAGCACTTGTCAGTTCTTCACACCATTGTTTTTCTCTCCCATTCCCCCAGTAGAATATAAGCTTCCTGTATTCCCATATATTCCTCATGCATGCTCACCCATGTATTCCCAATGCCTAGAACAGTGCCTGACACATAGTAGAGATCCTCAATAAATACTTGTTGAATGAGTGAATGAAAATGAAAAAATACATGTTTTGAAGTTAAAATAGAGGTACCTCAAGGATCACAAGTGCTCTTGAAAGAGATCCCCTTCAGAATTTCTACAGAAATCTTCATCTATCTACTTTAATTAAACATGTTCTTTCTCAAGCTTCAGTATTCAAAATATGTCAATATATTTTATAAGCCTATTTCATAATTATTTTTATTTTCCAATTTTTGTCTGATTGTAGTAAACACTTTTGCTTTCTACTATATTTTCATAGCAAATATACAGACAGAATTTCCATTTATTGTGAATTAAATGGGTTTCTTTTGGCAAATCTATAAATCCAATTCAGCATTTATTTATGTTGTTCTGCTGGTAAAATGTGTTTTAAGTTTGAAACAATCATATTACAAACCGCTTTTGAAATACAATCATTTTAAGTTTCCAGAGTTTCTTTATGTGGACTTTACTATCAGAAGATTGTTTATAAATTGTAAGTACTTTTCAGTTGCCTTCTGAGTAAATGCTTTATCTTCCCAAGCATTTTGTAAGCCCATCTGAGGGCAGAGATTGCATTTTTCTACTTTTGTTCACCCCTTCATGGTGTCTAGCACTGCATTGAACTCAGTAACAACTTGTTGAATGAAATGCAAAATACTACATAAGATGATGAGCCTAGAAGACAATGTATTATTTTTTGCAAAAAGTGAAACAGCAGTTGTTCAATGCACTCTTCAGTATTTAGGGCCACTGCAGTGGAGAGTCATGCTAGAAACTACATTATGTTTAGGCTTGTTAATCATTCCTCCTTGTCAAAATCTTACACATGAGGCTTATTAAAAAAGGCAACAATACAGGACAATAAATCATAATTATAAAAGTATCAGCAGCACAGGTTTAAAATATTTCATTCTTCATTAATTATATGTTCTCTCTTCCCCTTAAATTTATCATCAGAGAGGAACATGAACTATTATATGAAGAATGTAATTTGAGTTCAGGAATTAGGAAGTGAAATGTTGGTGCTTATTTCAGGATCTTTTCCAAATTTGAGACTAAAGAGTCAAAAGAGAAACAAGGAGGGAAAACTTTCATTTTTGATCAGGGAACAGAGAAATTTAGACTCTCTGATAGTGCACTGTTCCCTTCCTTCTGTGAAAATGCATTAAAAATACCTAGGATCATATGTCTTAACCCAAGTGATAGTTACATGGGCATTTAGTTCATAGTTATTACTTAAACTGTATATATATATTTTTGCACTTTTTTTCTGTATTTATGATATATTTTACAACCAAAGAAAAGATACTTTAACGAAAAATCTGGTCCAAAGAGGAAAGCATGTCAATACTTCACATTGATTCAAAAATCAAGAGCCAAGTATAAATTATTCGTTTTTTTGCAAATTAGCATTCAGAAAGAAATAATGGTTAACATTTGAATACAGTGTTTAAGAAATAGTTAACATTTGCATTTGAAAGGAAGTGTCCCTTGGGAGATAAAATTGGTGCTTTCAGTATTAAGTAGTAAAAAACAAATAAAACAAAATGTTTTGCCTACCTAAAAAGACTGCTTGAAAGATTGCTTTAAGGTCCACCTGAAGACTTTTGCCACATGGTTCAGCACTTCCCTGGAATCTTGGAGGTGTTATAGAATCAAAGCTGAGAGCACTCCAATAAGTGAGCTGTGTAAACTGAGAAACTCTATTCAAAATACCTAATCGTACAAGTTGATATTTATCAGGGAAGACTTACTTTTCTCTTAAAACTTATTCATTTTCTATGATTTTACCCTCTGTGTATATGTGTATACAATATAATTGTGGTTTTAGTGTAAATTTTTTCTCACCAACAAGATTGTAAATTTTGGGGGGATAGGATAATCTATTGTCTGGCTTTCATGCTCCCTGCATGGCCTAGCTCTGTGTTAGTCACCTAATACTTTTGCTTCATTTGCAAATGCATGCATGTCACATTCTGATGGCTTGTGACTCCTTCTTCTCAGTCTCATCCATTTTATACCCAAAAGAATGTGCTGGAGGATATGAGGATCACAGTCTCTTGTTTTGTAATGTATATGATCTGGAGGCAGTTATAACCACTAATTGTAAATTTTAGTGTTTGTATGATTAAAACTATTGAAATATAAATTTGAAAGCATGATGTGATTTGGAAATCTTTTAAAATATTCATTCTACAGACACTCAGGTTAAGTTGATTATTTGGTATTCTGATCCTACCTAAGTAAAAAAAAAAATACTCAATTTACTAGCGCTATAGGCTTATGCCTAAAATAAAAGCGTGACCCAATATTTGAGAAGTATTTCTTTAAATTTCTATTACTTGAAGTAGAAACTGATTTACTATACACAATCTTTCTGTGAATTGAAAGTCTAATATGTTCAAATTTAATCATCATCTGTGACATTTTGCAATGTTACAAATTACTTTTTGCAACTGTATTGCAATACATCTTTAACTTCTAGATATTTTCATTCAGCTTTGGCTAAGTATTACCATTTCATGAGGATTGTACATGAGTGACTTATCTTTGTTTTACAATTTCAAGTACTCACCCATAGCATACCACATACTCATAAGTAAAACTTCTTTCTTTAATCCCTCATGTCTCCTCACTAACTAGTTGACCTGCCTTTTAAGCTTTATTATGCAATAATTGAACCAGTATTTGATAATGTCCACAATATTGATCTTTAATAATATAAAGAGAGATGTAGAAAAGCGCTGTACTGGAACTGAGGAGAGGTGAGCTCTAGTCCCATTTCTGCCACATACTAGCCGTGTGATCTTAAATAGGTCATTCAATCCTAGTTTACTCTGGAAAAATGAGAGGTGAGGGCCAAGTGGTTTCTAATGTTTCTGAGACAGGGAGAAAGAGGACAGGCACATACCCTCTGGTTTCTATATATTTAGATTGTTCCTTATTATGAACCATCTGCAGAGAGAAAGCTTTACTGTGCCCTCAGAGCAAAAATCTTAACAATTGAACATCTTAAAATGTTAAACTACAAATTTGTTTTCATTCCCTTTTTCTTTCATTCATTCAAAAATATTTATTGATTAAACTAAAAACCTTCTGCACAGCCAAGGAAACAATCAACAGAATCTACAGAATGGGAGGAAATATTCACAAGCTACGCATCCAATAAAGGACTAATAACCAGAATCTACCAAGAACTCAAGCAAATCAGCAAGAAAAAAAACCCTATTAAAAAGTGGGCAAAAGACATGAACAGAAGCTTCTCAAAAGAAGAAAGACCAATGCCAATAAACATATGAAAAAATACTCAATGTCACCAATCATCAGCGAAATGCAAATTAAAACCACAATGAAATATCACCTTACCCCAGTTTGAATGGCATTTATTAAAAAGTCCAAAAACAATAGATGCTGGTGTGGATGCTGAGAGAAAGGAACACTTATACACTGTTGGTGGGACTGCAAACTAGTACAACCTCTATGGAAAACAGTATGGAGATTCCTCAAAGAACTAAAAGTAGACCTACCATTTGATCCAGCAATCCCACTATTGGGTATCTACCCAAAGGAAAATAAGTTTTTTTATCAAAAAGATACCTGCACTTGAATGTTTATTGCAGCACAATTCACAATTGCAAAGATGTGGAATCAACCCAAGTGCCCATCAATTCATGAGTGGGTCAATAAAATGTGGTATATGTACACAATGGAGTACTACTTAGCTATAAAAAAGATGAATTAATACCTTTTGCAACAATCTGGATGTAACTGGAGACCATCCTCCTAAGCGAAGTATCGCAAAAATGAAAAACTAACATCGCATGTACTCACTATTAAATTGGAACTCACTGATGAGCAAACCTGTGCACAGAGGGAAGCAAAACTTAGTGGAAAGCCGCTGGGGGGAGGTTAGAGAAAGGGAGGGGGATAAACCAACCTAATGGGTACTAAGAATGCTATGTGGGTGATGGGCACACCTACAGCCAGGACTCAAGCATTACAAGAACAATACTTGCAACCTAAAACATTTGTACCCCCTTAATATTTTGAAATAAAAAATATTTATTGCAAATCTGGTATGTTCCAGATAGCATTCTAGATACTGCACATATGGCAATGAATGAGACAGACAAGGTCTTTACTCTTATGAAGTTTATATTCTAGTAGGGGCTAGCCAAATAAACAAACATATAAGAAAATATCGGGTAGTGACAAGTGCTATGAAGAACATGGAACTGTGTGATATGATGGAGAATTTAACTACGTTGAGTGCTCAGGGAACTTGTTAAAGGAGAGAACTTTGTTCTGAGACTCAAATGTCGAGAAGGAATTAGCTATGCAAAGATCCCAGAGGAAGAATTTCAGGCAGTGAAACAGAAAGTACAAAGGCATAAAAGCAGGTGTGAGCCTCAAGTGTTGGAGGAACAGAAAGAAGGCCAGTGTACCAGAGCATAGTGGGGTCAAAGAGCCAGGGGCCACATCAGGGAGGGGTTTACAGGTCAAGGTGAAGTTTATTCTAGATGCAATGAGCAGCCATTGGACAGGTTTTGTCAGGAGAATGACATGATCTGGTTTATGTTTTAAAAGGGCATTCTCACTGACACTGGGATTGTAGATGGCCAAAAATGGAAGCTGGGAGACCAATATGTTAGTGCTCCAGATGAAGATGGCTTAGATGATGATGGTAGCAGAGGTAGAGATAAGTGGACAAACTTGGGATATATTTGGAAGGTAAAGTCTACAGAACTTGCAGAAGGATTGGATTTAGAGTGTGAGGTGTCAACAGGGGTGAATCAAAGCTAACTCCTAGGTGTTTGGCATGAATGGATTTAGCGGAGTTCTTATGAACTTAAACACTTTCACAGAAAATAAACCCCACTGTACATTAAACTCTATAGAACTTCATTTTTACCATCTTTTCGTGTAGACACACGTGATTTTGTATACAGTAGTCCCCCCTTATATGCAGTTTCTAACTGCGGTTTCAGTTAACCACAAACAGAAAATATTAAATGGAAAATTCCAGAAACAAATTGTTCATAAGTTTTAAATTTCACACCATTCTGACTAGCATGTTGAAATCTTGCACCATCTCGCTCCATCCCTCCTGGGATGTGAATCATGCCTTTGTCCAGCATATCCATGCTGTCTGTGCTACCCGCCTGCTAGTCACTTAATGTCTGTCTCAGTGATCAGAGGGACTGTCGTGGTATCATAGTGCTTGTGTTCAAGTAACCCTTATTTGACTTAATAATGGCCCCAAAGTGCAAGAGGAGTGATGCTGGCACATTGTTATAATTGCCCTATGTCATTATTAGTTATTGTTGTTAATCTCTTGCCGTGCCTAATTTATAACTTAAACTTTATCATAGGTGCATATGTATAGGAAAAAACATAGTATACATAGGGTTCAGTACTATCTTCGGTTTCAGGCATTCACTGTGGGTCTTGGAATGTATTCCCCCATGGATAAGAGGGGACTACTGTAGCTGTAATCAGTGAAGCAGAATGTTTGAATAGTTTTATGTTATTTTTAATATTATTTGACACAAACAACTCTATATATCAACACAATCCCTGACCCTTGTCATTTTCAGTATGAATATATCACTCTCAAATATTCCCTTGTTATTATTCCTGTTATCACCCCAATCTTAAAATGTTATTTGATATTTTTAAAAGCACTACCAATTTAATTTTTGGTCAAATTCACACTACTTTCCCAGGTCTGTTTTTTCATCTTTATCAAATATTCATTAAGCACCTTCACCTACTAGGTAACTAATGATTATCATTTTATTTAAAAATTTTTTAAAATACTGCATAACTCCAGAGGTTAGGTTGGAGGAGGATAGGTGAACAGAGCACCTGAAAGCAATTGAGGCTGTTTTGTCCTACTTAGTTTCAAATATAGTATTAAACCACTTTGTGACTAATACTGTCATACATAATATGAATTAATTGATGGTTGTAGCTATCTTCGTGTTCAGTTAGGACTATAGGACTCTGTTGCACAAAACCACTACACATATGAAGATGGTTCATAGCTTTATGATAACCCTTTTTTCAGATCATTGTGGTGTTACCCTAGAAACTTTGTTTGGAAACAGTCATTCAGTCTCTGATAGTTACACAAACCAAACTGATGTGCCTTCTGCTGCTGTTATTTCGCAGCTGAACATGCAATGCTACGCTGTTAGAAGCTTTTATATTCAGAATGCCCTTGAGATGTTTCTTCTGTTATTTTTGCTTATTATTTCCTCTCTGAAGGTCACTATACCTGCTTTCATCCATCCTTTTCATTTCATTTGCCAAGATTCTATCTTGCCACTTAAAGTTAGGTGAGGGGACTCAAAGAAGAATTAATAAAAAAACTCCAAAAGGCCATCAGGCTCTCTATAGTAGTCTATGATTGATAGGCATGAAAAAGAAGGAGTGCCAAGTTCTAGTGCTCTGTTTAATTTGGAATTACACTTATGTGTAGCATCCTGGCAGGGTTATGTATATGTTGTTGTTATCATTGCATTTGGGCACATGGTTTAAAAAATTAAGTAGCTCCACAAAACTTGTTGTAAAAACAGCAGTCCTCTTCCCACATTCCTTCCTCTCCAGAGGCAACCATATTCAATTCTTATGCCTTTATCTTTAATACATGGCTCATTGATTCTGAACTAAGTGCTTATATTGCTGTGTTGATGATTCAGTTTTAGGGATCTATTGACTTCTCTGTATGGAAGTGAGGATTTTGCTCTATTTCCCATAGACCCTTACACACACTCCACACACGTGCACATTTCCCATCCCTTCATTTTCTCATGGTAGGTATATTGTGTTTAGTGTTTTGATTATGTGAATGCAATTAACAGGTGAGTCAGGTAGTATACTATCATACTTTAAATTTTCTCTTCAACTGTGTTTTTCTTGGAATTAATAATTTTTTGCTGTTGAATTCTCTATGTTATTAGCACTAACTCAACCATATGTTCTCCACCTATTTTCTAATTATACTTTCAGTTCATTTAGATACAGGAAGTCCTTGAATTTTATTTGCTGCCCTATTTTCCACGTTTTTGGCTCTTTGTCCTTATTGAATATTCCATTTCTGCCTTTTTTTTTTTACTTTCCGAGAGTTCTTTCTCTATTCTCTAAATGTTTTTAATAGCATCTTATTATTTCATAGTTGCAGTATCTTCTCTAATATCACTGGTGATATTGATTATAGTTATAATTATTCTCCCTGCATGTGGCAGAGAAAATTCTTTGCCTCCTAATATCTTGGAAATGTGGAAATGGTTAGGCAGCAGGAGGAAAGGACAGGTTTTTTTATACCAGAAAGCTGGTGGACTTTTGTTAAAGGTAAAACAGTCACCTAGGATATCTTGGAAGTCAGACCACGTGCTGCTGACTGAGCCTGCAGTGCTAGAGGAAATAGTTTTAAAAATTCATAATATTGCTGCATCTTTTACTTTGTGCTGCTTTTAGCTACTAAGTTGTCTTACAAGAGTGACTGCAATCCCGAGATAGCCAAAAGAAGGCATGCTAAGCTTGTGGTTTATAATCTAATTTTACTGAGGTTCCTATAACTTGAAGAACTTGCAGAGTTGAAAAAAACCAACGACTTCTAATATTACAAAAGGAAACTGTGGTAATCAATAAGACAGCATTGGTAGGAGAGAAAATTTTGGCCCCAAGTATTTTTCAGGAGGCTCCATTTAAGAGATCTCTTCCTGATGATGGGATCCTGCAAAAATTAAAGTAAGGGAATTTTCTTCCCACTCACGCCTATTTTAGGTGACTTCCAGGTATCCACCATTAGGCTGAGATAGAAAGGGTCAGGCAAAACACAGAGACAAATAAATAAAATACCGGAGGTGGGATTAAAAACTAAGTCTAGAAAAGATCGTTCATGAGAATGAAAGATGTGCTGTTTCATGAGAATGATCAGAAGTAATGAGACTAGAAGCCTATAAGTTTTTGAGGATACTGAATTGCCAAAGAAGCCACAAACTAAGGCTTTAAAAGCCTGTGTGATACACTGGCACCAAAAATCCCATGAAATACTAAATATAAATCTAATAAAATGTGTATAGGATTTGTACATTGAAAACTACAAAAGAATGATTAAATAAAGACCTAAAGAAATGGAGAAATATTCCATGTTCATGGATTGGAAGACTCAATAGTCTTAATATATTGATATTCCCTAAACTGATCTATAAAGTCGATGTAATCTCAATCAAAATCTTAGCAGAATATTTTGTAGATATCAGCAAGCCAATTTCTAGAATTTAAATGGAAAGCAAAGGAATTAGAATGGCCAAAACAACTTATAAAAGAATAAAGTAGGAGGACTCACATACCCTGAATTCAAAATTCACTATAAAGTTACAGTGATCAAGGCAGTGTGATATTTGTGAAAGGACAGACATATGGATCACTGGAACAAAATACAGAGTCCAGAAACAAAGGTGCAAAGGCAATTCCGTGGAGAAAGAGTAATCTTTTCAAAAAATGGTGCTGGAAAAATTAGACATCTCTACGCAAGAAACAAATAACAAACAAAACAAAATGAAACAAAAAACCCTGATTCTTGATCCCTACCTTGCATCTTATATAAAAATTAACTCAAAATGGGTGATAGACCTAAATGTAATACCTAAAACTATAAAACTTCCAGAAAAATGCATATAAGAAAATTTCTGTCAACCTTCAGTTAGGCAAAAATTTCTTAGATGTGACACTAAGCATATGATCCATGAAGGAAAAAACTGATAAATTTGACTCCCTCAGAATTTAATCTTCTACCCTGAGAAAGGCACTATATAGAGAATGAGAAGACAAGACATAGACTGGGAGAAAATATTTGCAAAACATATATCTGATCAAGCACTTGTGTCCAGAATATGTAAAGAAGTCTCAAAACTCAGTAAAATCAAAACAAACAATTCAAATATAAAGGTGTAAAAAGTTTGGACAGATACTTTACTAAAGAAGATACACAGATAGCAAATAAGGACCTAAAAAATACTCAGCATCTTAGTCATTAATGAAATGTAATTTTAAACCACAATGATCTACCACTATGCACCTATTAGAATAACTAAAATTAAAACAAAAATACTGGCACACAAAATGGTGGTGAAGATGAGGAGCAACTGGAACTCTCATACATTGCTGGTGAAATGCAAAATGGCACAGCCACTGTGGAAATAGCTAGGCAGTTTCTTATCAAGTTAAGCAAACTCTTACCATACAACCCAGCAATCCCACTCCTAGCTATTTAGCCACAAGAATGAAAACTTACGTTCACACAAAAACTTGTACATGAATATTTATAGTAGTTTATTTTTCATGATCACCTCAAGCTGGAAACAACCTGAGTGTCCTTTAATTGGTGAATAAAGAAACAAGTTTTGCTTTATTTATAAAATGGAATACGGTCATGCATCATTTAAGGACAAGGATTCATTTTAAGAAATGCATCATTAGGCAATTTCATCATTGTGTGAACATCATAGCATGTACTTACACAAACCTAGATGGTATAGCCTACTACACACCTAGGTTATATGGTATAGCCTATTGCTCCTAGGCTACAAACCTGTACGGTATGTTACTATACTGAATACTGTAGGCAATTGTAACACAATGGTAAGCTTTTGTGATTTAAACATATCTAAGCCTACAAAGGGTACAGTAAAAGCATGATAAAAAGATAAAAATTGGTGTACCTGTATACAGCAGTTACCATGAGTGGAGCTTGCAGGACTGGGAATTATTCTGGGTGAGTCAGTGAGCGAGCGGTGAGCGAGTGTGAAAGCCTAGGTCTAAGACATTACGTACACTGTTGTAGACTGTATAAACTGGAAACTTAGGCTACACTAAATTTATTTTAAAAAGCCTTTTTCTTTCTTCAATAATAAATTAACCTTTGCTTACGTTTTTACTAACCTTTACTAATATTTTTACTTTATAAACTTTTAATTATTTTTAACTTTCTGACTCTTTTGTAATAACACTTAGCTTAAAACACAAACGCATTGTACAGCTGCACAAAAATATTTTCTTTCTCTATATCTTTATTCTGTAAGTGTTTTTCTATTGTTACTTTTTTTTTACTTTTTAATCTTTTTTGTTAGAAACTAAGGAACACACACATTAGACTAGGCCTACACAGGATCAGAATCATCAATATCACTCTCTTCCACCTTCACATCTTATCTCATTGGAAGGTCTTCAGGGGGCAATAACATGCATGGAGCTATCACCTCCTATGATAACAATGCCTTCTTCTGAAATACCTCCTGAAGGACCTGCCTGACACTGTTTTACAGTTAAGTTTTCTTTTATAAGTAGAAAGAGTACATACTAAAATAATGATGAAATATATAGTATAGTAAATATTAGGTGATAGGAATTTTTCATCTCCATTATAATCTTGTGGGACCACTGTCATTTATGTGGTCTATCATTGACCCAAATGTCATTATGCAGTGTATGATTGTATTTCGCAGTAATAAAAGAAAACAAACTATAGATACAGCATAAATGCATTATGCTAAGTGAAAGAGGACAGACTCAAAGTCTACATAATATATAATTCCACTTATATGAATCCTGGAAAAAGCAAAACAATAGGAACAGAGAACAAATCAGTAGTTGCCAGGGGCTGGGGTTGGGAAGAAGGATTGACTACAAATGAGCACCATAAGCACGGATTGTGCAGATGGTTACACAACTATATGAATTTTTAAAACCACATATAACTGTACAACAAAAAGAGTGAATTTTACTTACGTAAATTATACCTCAATAAAAAAAGTATGGAAGAAATTATACTTATAGTGTCCTGTGAATGTTGAACCCCTAAGCTCCCTGTTTACACTCTCAAGTTTTCACTCATAAGAAGTGGGCTGTAAAAGCTCTCCAGCCCCCAAAGAAGGGCATATTATCCACCTAAGACCCACTTCCTATATACCCATGGAAGAAAATAGGCAAGGAAGAACTGCCAAAGGGTAGACCTTAGGAATATGGAAGAAATAAATAAGAGAATCATCACCATAGAGCAGAACTGGGGCTTTCCAAAGGAATTTACTTCACTGCTAAGGTAGGGAAATTATAACAATCATGCTTAAGAGGATTTGGTGCTTGATACAGGGCAGTGATTACCACATATTCTCATTCTTACCTTGCTTGAATGGAAGCATTTATTACATTTTATCTTGTTCTTACCTCACCATTTTATATTTGCTGTTTTGAGGGTGAGGTAAGGAGAGGAAGGTAACCTGTCATTTACATGAAGTTGAATCTGTAGCCTATCTAATACACTGTATAGGTTGTTTACTACAAGTTGACCTCTTCTATTTGTTTTTGGTTGATATCTCTTACATGAGAGAGAGTTACCAGGTTATCCTTGGTTGTCCGCTCATTGTGGAACTAAAATGATAACTGGAGACTTCTGCTTCTGGTAATTGCAGATTCAGTAAGTTGGACTAAACCTCCTAGTGAGGACAACCACAAAAAGATGTAATATCTCTTAAAATATTAAGGGCATCAGAGAATTACCAAGGTAGTGAAAAAACACTGGACTTGGATCCAAGGAGACGATGAAAATCCAGAAATATGAGCTACACTTTTGGAGCTACTCTTCCCCTGAGATGTTGCCAATTCTACAAGACAGGGCAGAGATACAAAGCAGAAATGTTGAAAGACTCTTGAGTCTAGGAGGGTAAAATTTAGAGTCCAAGACCTGCCAAGAAGTGGGAGGCACGGATAATCACATATGTTTTGGGTTGGGGCCCTGAAGGCCCCACTGTAGAAGTAAGGGTAACCCTGAACTAGATTAACTTTTGCAGGGATTGCAGCCCCACTTCAAGTAATATCAGTTCCTAAAATTGTAGTATAGTGATTCCACATTGTTATGTTCCACAAGTGCTTTGCAAAAGCTAATGTAAATTTGCTCTGGAAGAAGAGAACATTATCCTAAACTCCAAATTATTATTATAAACAAAATTTAATTATAATCACGTTAGGAGAAAAAACAATATGAACAAGAATCAGCAGAAAAAATAGACAATAGCCACATCTCCACAGGTGATCCAGAAATATAAAGCATCACACGCAAATTTTTATAACTGTGTTTACCACATTCAAGAGGCTGTAAGACAAGATTGAGAATTTTGTCAGAGGAATAAAAACTATTTAAAAAGATATAAGATATTTTAAAAATGACAAAATGGATATTTTAGATTTGAAAAACTATGATAAGTAATATGAAGAATTTCATAAAGGTTAAACCTAACTGAAAAGAAATTTGATAAATTGAAAGATAGGTCAGAAGAAAATATCCAGAAGGAAGCATGAACAAAAGATGAAAAACACAGAAACAAGGATGAAACCATAAAGAATGTAAGGAGAAAGTCTAACATATGTGTAGCTTCAGTTGTAGAAAGAAAGGAGAGAAAGAGAATGGGACAGAAATAATATTAGTGGAAATAATGGCTGAGAATTTTTCAAAAGTGATGAAAGACATTGAGGCACCCGAACAGGATAAATACAAGGAACTAAACACCTAGTTCCATCATAGTTAAACTGTTGAAAACCCAAATTAAAGATAAAAGCATAAAAGCAACCAGAGGACAAATAGAGGTCACTTTAACAGGAACAAAAATAAGACCAATAGTTTACTTTTCAACATAATTAATGGAAGCTGGAAGACAATGGAATAATACCTTTAAAGTACTGAAAAAAAATTGCTGTCTACTTGGAACTCTATATCCAGCAAATATATTCTTAAAGAATGCAAGTTCAGTAAAGACCTTTCCAAACATCCAAAATCCAAGAGAATTTGTCACAACAGATCCAATCTAAGGAAAATACTACAGGATGTTCCTTAAGCAGAAAAAATGTGATACAGATAAAGGTTGGCAATACAGGAAAAATAATGAATAGTGAAAGTAGAATATATGTACTTTAAAATGAATATATATTTCCTAATAATGTCTTGTTGCTTTTTAATGAATATAGAGAATTAAAATACATGACAATAATTACATATAAGTCAGGAGGGGAATAAATTGAGTTAAGGTATTGTAAAATATCTGTGTTGTTCAAATAAAAGATAAAGATACCAATGAGCAATAGACTCTATCTTTGTTATCTCTAGGGTAACTGCTTGAAAATAATATGAGAGTATAAAACTTTCTTTAACAGCTTTATTGAGACATAATTCACATACCATACAATTCATCCTTTAAAAGTGTACAATCCAATGGTTTTAGTATATTCTTGGAGCTGTGCAACCATCACCTCTATCTAATATTAAAACATTTTCATTGCCCAAGAAAGAAATGCTATTCCCATTAGCAGTCAATTCCCATTCTCCTGGAACTTACCACCCCAATCCTTGGAAAACCATTAATTTACTTTTGGTCTGTATAGATTCCTCTATTCTGTATATTTCATATAAAGAGAATCATACATTCTATGTTATTTTTGTGATTGGCGTTTTTCACTTAGCAGAATGTTTTCTAGGGTCATCCATGTTGTACCATGTATCATCAGTACTTCATACTTTTTTATATCTGAATAATATTCCATTGTATAGATATATCACATTTTATTTATCCATTCATCAGTGGATGGATATTTGGGTTTTTTCCACTTGGCTATTACGAATAATGATGTTATGAACATTTGCATACATATTTTTGCATGGATGTATGTTTTTAGTTCTCTTGGATATATACCTAGAAGTGGCATTGCTGGGCCATGTAGTAACTGTATGTTTAACTTTTTGAGGAGCTGCTAAATTGTTTTCTAAAGTGGCTGCATCATTTTATGGCTCCACCAGCAGTGTTTGAAGGTTCTAATTTTTCCACAAAATCAGTAATACTTGTTATTGTCTGTCTTTTTGATTATAGCCACCCTAGGTAGTTGTGAAGTGGTGCCTCATTGTGGTTTGATTTGAATTTCCCTAATGGCTAATAATACTGAACATCTTTTGTGTAACTTCCATGGTGAAGTGTCCAAATATGTTTCCCATTTATCAATTAGGTTATTTATTTTCTTATTACTGAGTTGCAGTGTTCTTTACATATTCTGGATAATATTGTTTTATCACATATATGATTTTTACAGTCTGGGACAGAATTTTAATTTTCATAGTGTCTTTTGGAGAACAAAAATATATATATTTTTTGAGACAAGGTCTTGCTCTGTTGCCCAGACTATAGTGCATTGGTGTCATCATAGCTCACTGCAATGAAAAGCAAAAATATCTTAAGTTTCATGAATTCCAATTTATTAATTTTATTTTCTCTTGTGTCATATTAAGAAATATTTGCTTAGCTCAAGGCCAAGAACAATTTTTCCATATTTGTTTTCTTCTACAAATTTTATAGTTTTAGCTTTTAAATTTTGAGCTATAATCAATTTGGGGTAAATTTTTGTGTTTGGTTTTTGGTAATGATCTAGGTTCACTTTGTTTATGCATATAGATATCAAATTGTCTCAGCACCATTTATTGAAAAGACTATTCTTTCCTTAGCAATTTGCTTGGCAACTTTAATGAATACCAATTTACTGTAAATGTAATGACCTGCCCCTGTGGCGGGTGTTTGCCTGGGCCCTGAGGCTGTCTGATAGATGCCCTTTGAAATCTAGGTGGAGGAAGCCATACCTCCACAGCTCTAGTACTCTGCACACATGCAGAAATAGTACCACGTGGATGCCATCAAGACTCACCACTTGTGCCCTCCAGAGCAGTGGTCTGAGCTGCACCAGGGCCTGCCTGAGCCACAGCTAGGGTGGCCGAGGAGTGCTGCACTGTTATGTGGGAGCAGAGACCTGAGGAGACCCTGAGCAGCAAGCCCTGAGGTCCCATGGGTGCTCTGGGCTCCTGCACTGAAACTGTACTACTCCCAAGGGCCCAGCACTCTGAGCCTGTGATGGGAAGGGCAGCTTAGAAGATCTCTGAAATGCCTTTAGGATCATTCTCCCATTTTCTTGGTGAATAGCACCTGGCTTCCTTCTATCCATACTAATCTCCTTATCAAAGGGTTGGTTGGCCACAGTCTTAGTTTTCTCTCCTAATCATGCTTTTTTAATTCTTTATATGGCCAGGCTGAGAATTTTCCAAATCTTTATATTCTGCTTCCCTTTTAATTATAAATTCTGCCTTTAAATAATTTTTCTCTTCTTGCAGTTTACTATAAGCAGTTACGAGAAGCCATGCAGCATCCTAAACACTCTGCTGCTTGGAATTTTCTTTTGCCAAATATCCTAGTTCATTGTTCTTAAGTTCTTTCTTCCATAAAGTCCTAGGACACTGATATAATTTAGCCAAGTTCTTTGCCACTTTATAATGAGGATGGCCTTTCCTCCAGTTTCCAATACTTGTTCTTCCTTTACATCTGAGACCTTATCAGAATAGTTTTTACTGACCATATTTCTATCAAAATTCTGTTCATAACTACTTGGGTAATCACTAAGAAGAATGAGGCTTTCTCTACAACTATTCTCTTCTGAGCCCTCACCAGAATCACCCTTAATGCTTCATGCATGGCAATAAAGGCTTTTTCTAGCTTTCACTTTAAAACTGTTCCAGCTTCTACCCATTACCTAGTTCCAAAGCAGCTTTCACATTTTTAGGTATTTGTTATAGCAACACCCCACTCTTCCGGTACCAATTTCTGTCTTAGTCTGTTTTGCGCTGCTATACCATACTATCTGAGATGAGGTAATTTATAAATAATAGAAATTATTTCTCACAGTTATGGATGCTGGGAAGTCCAAGATTGAGATGCTGAAATCTGGTGTCTGGTGAAGGCCTTCTTGCCGCTGCATTCTCTAAAGGGGAAGAATGCTGTGTCTTCACATGGCAGAAGGTGGAAGGACAAGAGGGTGAACTCCCTCTATCAAGACCTTTTATAATAGTATTAATCTGTTCATGAGGGAAGAACCCTCATTACCTAAACATCTCTCAAAAGATTCCACATCCTAACACTGTTGCATTGTTGGATTAAATTTCCAACACATGAATTTTGGAGGACACATTCAGACCATAGCACCATTGATATATGTGTCCATCCTAAAGCCAGGATCATTCTGCCTTTATTAATGTAGATTTATAGTAAAATTTTTAGTGGGATGGTTTAAGTCCTCCAACGCTGTTCTTCATTTTCAAAATTGTTTGGGCTGTTCTTGGTGCATTGCATTTCCATGCAGGTTTTAGCATCAACTTGTTAATTTCTCCAAAAAGCCTGCTCAGATTTTTACAGGAATTTTATCAAATCTATAGGTCAATATGGGAAAATTTTCATTTTAACAAAATTGAGCCTCCAATCTATGAACATGGATTTTCTGTTTATTTATATCTTTTTAATTTCTTTCATCAATAATTTGTAGTTTTCAGCATAATTCACTTGTGTACCTTTTTAATCAAATAATTTTTTGTTGTGGTAAAAATATACACAACTTACAACTTACCATTGTAATCATTTTAAGCATACATTCAGTGACATTAAGTACATTCACATTGTTGTGCAGCCATCATCACCATCCATGTCCAGAACATTCTTATCTTCTCCAACCAAAACTGTATACAAACTAATCACTAATTCTCCATTCCAAAGCACTTCCCACTCCTAGCCTCTGGCAACCAATATTCTATTTTCTGTCTCTATGAATTTGACCACTATAGGTACCTCATATAAGTGGAATCTTATAATATTTGTGTGTTTTCTGTAACTGACTTATTTCACTCAGCATAGTGTCTTCAGGCTTCATCCATGTTGTAGCATGTGTGAGAATTTTCCTCCCTTTAAAGAGTGAATAATATTCCATTGTATATATATACTACGTTTTGTTTAACCATTCCTTTGTCTATGGACATGGGTTGCATGCACCTTTTGGCTATTGTGAATAATGCTGCTATGAAGATGAGTATACAAATATTGTGTACTTTTTAAGTTATTTTTTTCTAACTATGTATCATTACTTTATTGTTTTTATGGCTGAATATTATTTCATTGTATGACTATACCACATTTTGTTTATTCATTCATTCATTGATGGACGTTTGGGTTTTTTCCCACTTTTTGACTATTATAAAAATGCTGCCATGACCATTTGTGTGCAAAATTTTGGATGGAGGTGTGTCCTTATTTTCTTGGGAAGATACTTAGGAGTGGAGTTGCTGGGTCATATGATAACTCTATTTTTAGCTTTTTGAGGAATGCCAATTTTTTTTCATAGCAGCTGCATCATTTTACATCCCCACTAGGAATATATGAGGGTTCCAATTTATCCACATAATTTCTAACACTGTTTATTGTCTGTCTTTTTAGTAATAGCCATCCTAGTGGTGTGAAGTGACAGCTCATTGTTTCATTGTGGTTTTGATTTGCATTTCACTAATGGGTAATTGTGTTGAGCATCTTTTCATGTACTTATGGTCATTTTAGGTCCTCTTTGGAGAAATGTCTATTCAAATTTTTTGCTCATTTTTAATTGGGATATTTATGTCTTTATTATTGAGTTACATCTTTTATATATTGTAGATACAAGTCCTTTACCAGATACATGATTTGCAAATATTTTTTCCCATTATGTGTATTGTCTTTTATCTCTCTCTCTCTCTCTCTCTCTCTGTTTTAGAGACATGGTCTTGTTTTGTCACCCAGGCTGGAGTGCAGGGGTGCAATCACAGCTCACTGTAACCTTGAACTCCTGGGCGCAAGGGATCCTCCCACCTGAGTCTCCCAAGTGGCTAGGATTACAGGTGCACATCACCACATCCAGCTAATTTTTAATTTTTTTTTCAGAGGTAGGGTTTCACCATGTTGCCCAGGCTGGTCGTGAACTCCTGGCCTTAGGCAATCCTCCTCCCTCAGCCTTCCAAAGTGTTTGAATTACAGGCATGAACCACCATGGTCTCTATTTTCTCTTTTTGATAGCATTGTCTGTAGCACAAAGTTTTACATTTTTATGAAATCCAACTTATTTATTTTTCCTTTTGTTGCTTATGCTTTTGGTGTTATATCTATGAAAGCCTTGCTTACCCTTAAGGGTACAAAGATCAACCTTTATGTTTTCTTCTAAGAATTTTATAGTTTTAGCTCTCACATTAGGTCCATTATCAATTTTGAGTTAATTTACATTAGGTCTTTGATCAATTTTGAATTAATTTTTGTGTATTGTGTAAGGAAGGGGTACAGCTTCATTATTTTGCATATGGATATCCAGTTACTCCAGAATTATTTGTTGAATAGAATAGTCTGTCCCCTATTGAGTTGTCTTGGCACTCTGTTGAATCTCAATTGATCATACCGCAAGGGTTGATTTCTGGACTCTCAATTCTGTTCAACTTTTAGATTTCCTATCTTTATGCCAGTACTACATTGTCTTGATTACTTTAGCTCTGTGGCAAGTTTGGAAATTGAGAAGTGTGTCCTCAAACTTGTCCCCCATATTGTCTCTTGCATTATCATATGAATTTTAGGATTAGCTAGTTTTTTGAACAAAACAACCTCCAAACAGCTGGGATTTCAATAGGGATTATGCTGAATCTGTAGATTAATTTGGAGATCAGTGACACTTTAGCAATATTAAGTTTTCTGATTCATAGAAAAGGATGTATTTCTATTTAAACTGGTCTTACATAATTTTTTTCACAATTTTTTTCTTTAGCATTGCATTTCTTTTGTTAAATTCATTTCTAAGTATTTTCTTAGCCCTAATAAAGGGCTAATAACCATTTACAAAGAACTCAAGCAAATCAGCAAGAAAAAAAAATTGACCCTATTAAAAAGTGGGCAAAAGACGTGAACAGAAGCTTCTCAAAAGAAGAAAGACCAAGGCCAGTAAACATGTGAAAAAATGATCAACATCACTAATCATCAGGAAATGCAAATTAAAACCACAATGAGATATCATCTTACCTCAATTAGAATGGCATTTATTAAAAAGTCCAAAAACAATAGATGCTGGTGTGGATGCAGAGAAAAGGAACACTTACACACTGTTGGTGGGACTGAAAATTAGTACAACCTCTATGAAAAACAGTATGGAGATTCCTCAAAGAACTAAAAGTGGACCTACCATTCGATCCCACAATCCCACTATTGGGTATTTACCCAAAGGAAAGAAGACTTTTCATCAAAAAACACCTGCACTTGAATGTTTATTGCAACATAATTCACAATTGTAAAGATGTGGAATCAACCCAAGTGCCCAACAATTCATGAGTGGATTAATAAAATGTGATATATGTATACCATGGAGTACTACTTAGTCATAACAAAGATGAATTAATACCTTTTGCAACAATCTGGATGGAACTGGAGACCATTCTCTCCTAAGTGAAGTATTACAAGAATGGAAAAACAAACACCACATGGACTCACTATTAAATTGGAACTAACCAATGAGCACACATGTGCACAGAGGGAAGTAAAACTCAGTGGAAATCAACCATGGGGAAGAGAAGAGGAAGGGAGGGGAAAAAAACCTACCTAATGGGTACTAAGAATACTACTTGGGTGATGGGCACACCTATAGCTGGGACTCAAGCATTACAAAAGCGATCCATGTAACCTAAAACATTTGTACCCCCTTAATATTTTGAAACAAAAAACAAAAAAGACAAAAAAATACATAGCACAAGAAAAATTAAATAGCAATTTATAAATAAAAAATGAAATTTGATTTCTACTTTATACCATGCATAAAAAATTAGTTTCAGAAAGAATGTAGATCAACATGTGAAAGGCAAGATGATAGAATTTTGAAATAATGAAATTTATGATCTTAGGGTAGGAATATTCTTAACATGATAAAAGAGTACTAAAGGAAATTAAATTGATAACACAATAAGATTCTCTCGAACCATTAAAAAGGTAAACACAGCAGAAATATACTTTCAATCACTATCTGACAAAGATGCCTACAATCTTAGAAAAAGGTAAATATGCACTTCCAAAAGTGAAACAATGACCATAATGTGAAGTGCTCACTTCCTAGTGTCGAAAAGCAAATAAACCCATGTGATTCAACTAATGTGCCAACAAAAGGCAATATCAAGTGTTGGCAAGGATGCAGGTTAACCAAAACTGTCAGTTCTAAGGCGAATGTGTATTGGTACACCAACTTTGTATAAGTATTTGGCTCTATCCACTAATTTTAAAATATCATACGTGCCAGCGAGGTTGTATAATCTAGTAGTAGTGTGCATAGGGCACAGAACACTACAAGACTATCATAACAGCATATCTAATGTCCCAACTGGAGCAATCCAAATGACCATTAAAAGTAGAATGGAAAAATAAACCACGGCATATTCATAGAATGGAATATTATATAGCAGTGATTCTCAGAGTGTGGTTCCTCCACCAGTAGCACCAGCATCACCTGGGAAGTGGTTAGAAGTGCATATTCTTCAGCCCCATCCTAGGCTAACTAAATCAGAAACTGTGGAGTGGAGGCTTAGAAATCTTTGTTTTCACAAACCTTCTGCATGGTTCTGATGTACTCTCAAGTTTGAGAACCACTGCTCTACTACAGTAATGAAAATGAATGAGCTACAGCAATATGCAACAACATGGATGAATCTCACAAATACAATATTGAGAATAAGAAGCCACATATAACATATACTATATGATTTTATTTATATGAAAATCAGGCAAGACTAAAGAACAATGTTTGGGAATTCATGCCAAGGTGGTAAAACTATAAAGAAAATCAAGAAAATTCTTACTATTAAAATTGACATAGTTGTTACCTCTCGGTGAGGAAGGAGCAGGTAGAGATTTGGAAAGGGACCCGAGGAGGATTATTTGGCTGGTGGCAAATTTCTGTTCCTTCCTCTGGATGGTGATTACTCAAGTATTGCTTGTAGTAATTCATTTAGCTGTTCTTTGTTTTGTGTGCTATTCTATTCTTTCTATCTAATATCTAATATATATATTATTTCACAATAAAGAATTTTTAAGTTGTTTGAAAGGTATAGGTCATTTTGGGGGGCACCCTAACTTTTTTCTCTAGAAATTTCCTTCTAGATACTGGTCAGATTCCTGAGAAGAATCTTTAAATCTCATGCCTAGGCCTGGCTTCCAATGTTCGCAAAACTGAGTGGGGAAAGAGGGCTTTACTCACACTTGGCATCTGCTTACCTGATACCTGTTATCTGCTTACCGGTTCCTTTTATCTTCTATTCCATAATTTTTTTGGTCTCTGTGGGTTTATGCTTTACATAATTCCCCTTACTGTTGCTTTCATGAGAATTTCAGAAGGGAGCAAAAGTAAATGTATACATTCAATTTGCCGTCTTTGCTTAGAAGCCCTCTATCCTTAGGACTTCACTTTGTATGGTAGGAGACTTCCTAAGGAAACACTTTTTCCATCTTCATAATTTAACATATTATATGGGTAATACATTCTCGTTGTGAAAAACATCATAAAGCAAATCACAAATTTACTTAACAATATTACCGTTATTGGATATGTAGCTCCCCCATCTTTTCCCTTATTAGGAGTAATGCTATCGTGGACAGCTTTGTGATTAAACTTTTGTCTGCATTCCTGATCATTCTCTTAAGATACATGTAAAGAAATATATCAAAAAGCACAACATTTTGTCTGTTTTTCTTCCAGAAAATGGAATATATTATTGATTTTTTTCTGATTAGAGAAGTAATATGTGCTTATTGTAAAAAATTTCAGAAGACAGAGAAAAGTAGGAGAAAGAAAGCAAAAATTATCCACAATCCCACAAGCTAGTCCTAGAGATAACCAATGTCAACATTTTGGTATATCTTTCCACAAATTTGCACAAATACAAATATAGATTAAAAATGAGTCTATTCTTATAATTTATACTTTTTGCTTAACAACCTACTAAAGACATCTATATACCTATCCTGTAGAATTTTTTTGAATGATAGAAATGTTCTGTTCTACATTGTCCAATATGGTATACACTAACCACATGTAGCTAGTGTGACTGGAAAACTGCATTTTAAATTTTATTTAATTTTAATTAATTTAAATTTAAATAGCCACTATCAATATATGGCTGTTTGTATTGATCAGCACAAATATATAATATATACATATTCATTTTAATAATTTGCAGGTTACATCATTGTATGAATGCCCTGTAACTTGTTTAATACCTAATTGGTAGACATAAGTTGCTTGCAATTTTTGCTATTATAAACAATACTTTGAAGAATATTGCAAAGAAAAGAATATATTGAAAGAATACTGGGCTAGTTTCATTTTCTGGTATATTATTGGTTCATATACTCTTTTGCCAGTGCTATACATAATTTGTTTGATTACTTTCATAATTCAGTTATGGAAATATTTTTCTATACTTGGATAAATATTTCCATAACTTTAACATTCTGAGTATTCCTTTTGGAAAAATTTTCCTAGTGTTCAGGAACATATTCTGATACTAGTTCCATAGCATGACAGAATACAATATTTTTATTCCATACTAATTATAAAACACACACTGACTTTTGATGGTAAGGAATGGATCATATAGGAAATTATCCAACCTTAGGATATTAGTGAAATTCTCAGGGAGCCAACTTTATGTGGCATACTTCATTATATTTTTTCCTTTATAGTGCAGTTGTTTTACTTTGTTTTAGATTTTTTCTTAATTTTGAAAATGAGCATATATACAAAAGAGTGTATGGAAAAGTGTATGTACAGTTGATGGAACATCCACATACCTACCATCCAGTCTAAGAAACAGAATATTACTCTATCCCAAAAACCCTATAAATGACCCTTTGTCACCATATTTCCCTCCCATTCCACAAGAAATAAACACTTGAATTTTGTGTTCCTCATTCCTTGTTTTCTTTAAAGTTTTTAACACTTAAACATGTATCCTTAAAAATGCATTGTATAGTTTTGCCTGTTTTTGAACTTTATAGACATGGAATCATAAGTATGTGTTCTTTTATGTCTGGTTTCTTTCACTCAAATAATGTTTTGTTATTGATGATATCATTATTTTATATCAAGGGATAACATACACACAATAAAGTACATAAAGTAAACTAATCTTAATTGTACATTTCAATGATTTAAAAAAATTTGTGTATACACCCATACAACCATCATCCTTATATTGATAAAGAAGATTTGTGACACCCTAGAAGATGTGAGCCTTCCCTGTTTATAACCCCTTCAAAGGAAAATACTATTCTGATTTCCTTTTTTAAAAAATTTCAATAGATTTAGGGGGCACAAGTGTTTTTTGTTACATGGGTAAAATGTATAATGCTGAATTCAGGGTTTATAGTGTACCTGTCACCAGAATAGTGTATATTGTACATGATAGGTAGATTTTTACCCCATACCCCCCTCCCACCCTTCCCCCTTCTTAGTTTTCAATGTCCATTACAACACTTTATGACCATATATACCCCCCATTTAGCTCCCACTTATAAATGAGAACATGTGGTATTTGTTTTTCTATTCCTGAGATACTTCACTTAGAATAATGGTCACCAGTTCCATCCAAGTTTCTATGAAGGACAGTATTTCACTCCTTTTCATGGCTAAGTAGTACTCCATGGTGTGTGTGTGTGTGTGTGGTGATGAATATTTGCATTGGTTTTAATTTTTGGCTATTATAAATAAAGCTGTTATGAACAGTCTTTTATGTGTCTTTTGATGGATACATGCATCATTTCTTTGGGATATAAATGCACAGGAGTGAAATTTCTAGGTAATAAATCATAAGGTAGGCATATGATTAGCTTTGAAAAATATTTTCAAACAGTTTTCTGAAGTAGCTATGCAATTTTACATTTCCAAGAGAAGCATATCAGAATTCTAGTTCTTCAACATCTTTTCCAACTGTTAGTATTGTCAATGTTTTAAATTAGAGTCAGTCTGGTAGCTGGTATCTCATTGTGGCACTAATTTGCACATCACTGATGACTTGGCTGTTGATAAGCACCTTTGTATATGGCAATTGATCATTTATATATCATCTTTTGTAAAATGTCTCTTCAAGTCTGCTGCTGTGTTTTTATTATATTTTCTTTTTCTTATTGTTTGTAAGTTTTCATTGTATATACTTGATATGAGTCATTTGTCAGATACATGCCTTGCAGATATCTTTTACAATCCTCTAGTTTGCTTTTCCATTTTATTAATGATTTATTTTTAAACAGCCTTACTGAGATATAATTCACATCCCACACAATTTACTCATTTAAAGTGTATAATTCAATGGCTTTTAGAATTGTGAAACCATCAACACAGTAAGTTTTGGAATATCTTTCATCACCAAAAAGAAGCCCCATACCCATTAGCAGTCCCTCTCTATTATCTCCCAATGCCAATTGATCTGCTTTCTGTCTCTGTAGAATTGCCTGTTCTGGAAATTTCATGTAAATGGAATTCTAAATATGTGGTCTTTTGTGACTGGCTTCTTTTGCTTAGAATAAACAAGGTCTATCCATGTTGTAGCACACGTTAGTACTTCATTCCTTATTATGGCTGAATAATATTCCCTTGTATGAATATACTACGTTTGGTTATCCATTTATCCATTGAAGGAATTTGGCATGTTTCCACTTTTTGGCTATTATGAATAATGCTGTTATGAGCACTCTTGTACACGATTTTGTGGACAATGTTTTGATTTCTTTTGGGAATATACCTATGAATCTCTTGATCATACTTTGACTCTCATGTTTGACTGTTTGAGAAACTCTTCTCCAAAGTGGCTACACCAGGGGCTGCGCATCCCCACTAGCAAAAAATGGAGGTTGTAATTTCTCCATATCCTCACTAAAACTTGTTATTGTCTTTTTAAATTATAGTCATCCTTGTGGGGATGAAGTGGTATCTTATTGCGGCTTTGATTTGCAGATCTCTTTTCATGTATTTATTGGCCATTTGTATGTCTTTCTTGGAGAAATGTATATTCAAATTATTTGCCCACATTTAATTGGGTTATTTTTCTTTTTATTGTTGAGTTGTAAGAATTGTTTATACATTCTGAATACAAGTCCCTTGTCAGATAGATATATGATACGTGACTAGTTTCTCCCATTCCGTGTATTATCCTTTCACTTTCTTCATGGTGTCCTTTCACACAGAAAGCTTTTGAATTTTGATGATTTCAATGATGACATTTTGATGAACAGGAGCTTTAATGTCAATAATGTCCAGTTTGTCATTTAAAATTTGTTAGTGCTTTTTGCGTCCTTAGAAATCTTTGTCTATCCAGAGGCCATTAAGTTATTCCATTATGTTTTCTTCTAGAGCTTGTTTTGTTTTATTTTACTTTTAGAAATATGACATATTTTGAATTAATTTTTCTCTGTGGTATGTGGTAGTCATCATGGTACTCTATTTCTAAAATCTATTCTCTTTCATTGATCTATTTATCTATCTTTCTGCCAATACTATACCATCTTAATTACTATAGCTTTATTGTAAATTTTGCAATCTAATAGTCTAAATCCTCCAACTTTGCTCTTTTTCAAGATTTTCATGATTATACTAGATCCTTTGTATTTTATATGAATTTTTAAATTAGCTTATCAATTTTCAAAAACATTCTTCCTAGGAGTTGGATTTGGATTGCACTGCATTTGTAGTTTAATTTGATGATAATTAATTTTAACAATGTTGGAGTCTTCCAATTCCTAAAAATGATACAATTCTCATTTTATTTACGTCTATTCTCAGCAATGTTTGGTGGTTTCCATTGTAGAGCTCATGTATATTTTTTACTAAATTTAGTCCTAGCTATTTGAAATTTTTCTTATGTATATTAGAAATGGCATTTTAAAGGTTTTTCAGTTTTTTTTGTTTCCAGTGTATACAAATACAAGTGATTTTGTAGACTGATTTTATATCCAACTACCTTGCTAAACTGTCTTATTTATTCTAATGATTTATCTATATTTGCACATGCATATTCTTGGTATATTATTAATATATTATCTGTGGATAATGAAAATTTGGCTTTTCCTTTCCAATCCATATATCTTATTTTTATTTTATTTTAGATTTTTGTCTTATTGTTCTGGCTAGGTTCTTTGGTACAGTGGTAAATAGAAGTGATAATAATGGACAATTTTGTCTTTTTCATGATTTTAAAGGGAATGCTTTCAATTTTTTATGAATAAATATACTCTTTTCTAAAGAATTTTTGCAGATGTTCTTTATCGGATTAGGAATGTTTCTTATGCTTTTACTTTTCTAAGAATTTTTCTCATGAATGGATGCTAAATTTTATCAAAAGTCTTTTCTACACCTATTGAGATGTTCAATTATTTTGTTCTTTAAAAATTTTTAATGTAATGAATTATATTATTTTATATTAAAATTCAAAATTTTGTATTCCTTGAATAAATACATTTTTGTCATGATATACTATTTTATATACATTTCTGAATTTTGTTTGCTAATATTTTGTTTATGATTTTTGTGCCAGTTTATGAACAAAATTGGCATCAGATCATTTAGGTGAGATTAAATTGTCTGTTCTTTGAAAATTAGTTATTGCTCACTGATAAAACCTTGTGGATCTGGAGTTTACTTTGTAGACACATTTTTGAATGATTCATTTAACTAAGGGTTGTGAAACTGTTCAGGTTTTTTATTTCTTTTGGGTTCAATTTTGTTAAGTGACAATTATTTCTTAGAAAATTTTTTGATTTATTCAGGTTGATAAAATTTGTTGATATAATTTTATCATATATTTTTGTTACTTTTTAAAATTTTTAAATTTTTATATTGTGGGTACATAATAGATGTATATATTTATAGGGTTCATGTGATGTTTTGATACAAGCATACAATGTGAATTAACCAAATCAGGGTAATTGGGGTGTCCATCACCTGAGGCATTTAATATTTCTTTGTGTCGGAAATATTCCAATTCCACTTTTTTAGTTATTTTAAAGTATACCCTAACTTATTGTTGTTATAGTCACTTTGTTGTGCTATCAAATATTGTTCATTCTGTCTAACTATCTAACTATATTTTTGCACCCATTAACCATTCCCACTTCATTCCCTCCTCCCCACTACCCTTTGCAGACTCTGGTAACCATCATTCTACTCTCTGTCTCCATTGTTTTTAATATTTAGCTCCCACATATGAGTGAGAACATGACAGATTTGTCTTTCTGTGCTTGGTTTATTTCACTTAATATAATGTTCTCCACTTCTGTCCATGTTGTTGCAAATGGCAGGATTTCATTCTTTTTTGTGGCTATATAATATTCCATTGTGTATATGTACAACAATTTCTTTATTCATTCATCTGTTGATGGACACTTAGGTTGATTCCATATCTTGGCTATTGTGAATAGTGTTACAATAAACATGGGAGTGCAGATATCTTTTTGATATACTGAATTCCCTTCTTTTGGATATATACCCAGCAGTGAGATCATTGGGTCATATGGTAGTTCTATTTTTAGTTTTCTGAGGAACCTCCATACTGTGCTCCATAGCGGTTGCACTAATTTACATTCCCACCAACAGTGTACGAGGGTTCCCCTTTCTCCACATCCTTGCCAGCATTCGTTATTGCCTGAGTTTTTGATAAAAGCCATTTTAACTGAGGTGAGATGATATCTCATTTTAGGTTGATTTGCATTTCTCTGATGACTAATGATGTTGAGCATTTTTCATATACCTGTTGGCCATTTGTATGTCTTCTTTTGAGAAATGTCTATTCAAATCCTTTGTCCATTTTAAAATCAGATTATTTGATATTTTTTCCTATCGGGTTGTTGGAGCTCCTTATATATTCTAGTTATTAATCCCTTGTCAGTTGAGTAGTTTAAAAGTATTGTTTCCCATTCTGTGGGTTGTCTCTTTGCTTTGTTGATTGTTTCCTTTCTTGTGCAGAAGCTTTTTAGGTTGATGTGATCCCATTTGCCCAATTTTGCTTTGGTTGCCTGTGCTTTGGGGGGTATTATTCAAGAAGTCCAAGAAGTTCTTGCCCAGACCAATGTCCTGAAGCTTTTCCCCAACGTTTTCTTTTAGTAGTTTCATAGTGTCAGGTCTCAGATATAAGTCTTTAATCCATTTTGATTTGATTTTTGTGTATGGGGAGAGATAAAGGTCTTGTTTCATTCTTCTGCATATGGATATCAAGTTTTCCCTGCACCATTTATTGAAGAGACTGTCCTTTCCCCATTGTATGTTCTTGGCAACTTTGTCGAAGGTAAGTTCATTATAGATGTGTGGGTTTATTTCTGGGTTCTCTATTCTGTTTTATTGCTCTATTAGTGTGTTTTCATGGCAGTACCATGCTATTTTGGTTACTACAGCTGTGCTATATGAATTTGAAGTCAGGTAATGTGATTCCCCCAGTTTTGTTCTTTTTGCTCAGGATGGCTTTGGCTATTCTGGGTCTTTTGTGGTTCCATATAAATTTTAGGATTATTTTTTCTATTTCTGTGAAGAATATCATTGGCATTTTGATGGAGATTGCATTGAATCTGTAGATTGCTTTGGGTAGTATGGACATTTTAACAATGTTGATTCTTCCAATCCATGAGCATGGATTATCTTTCCTTTTTTTGTGTCCTCTTCAATTTCTTTCATCAATGTTTTCTAATTTTCATTATAGAGATATTTCACTTCTTTGATTAAATTCATTATTAGGTGTTTTATTTTATTTGTAGCTATTGTAAATGGGATTACTTTCTTGGTTTCTTTTTCAGATTGTTTATTGTTGGTTTCATTCATTCTCTCTATTGTTACTTTTGTTTATTTTATTAAATTATGTTTTTTAGTTATTATTCCCTTTCCTGTCTTATCTAGGTTTATTTTACTTTTTTTTACTAACATCTTCAGACTGATGCTTAGCTCTTTCATTTTCAATTTTCTCCTTTCCAATAGAAGCACTTAAAGCTGTAAATTTTCCTCTAAGTATTGACTTATCTTTATCCTGTAGGTTTCAAGTATAGTATTTTTTTTAGTTCATTTCTATTTTCTCATTTAATTATGATTTCTTCTTTGATCAGTTATTTGGCAGTGTATTTAATTTCTCCCATTTGTGGGTTTCCTACATATCTTTTTTATTAATTTTTAGTTTAATTGCAATATGGTCAAAAACATTGTCTGATACAAGTCATTTTGTATTTTTTTGAGACTAACCTCATGACTCAATGAGAGATTATTTTCTTGATCTTATTATACATAATATATAATTGAAAATAATGTGTATTTTATAATAGCTGGATTCAGTGTTCTCTTTATGTGTGTCTTTTTGATCACACTTTGATTTGTGCCATTAAGTTCTTCCATTTCCTGACTGATATTTTGTCTTCTTGATCCATTAATTATTGAGAAAAGTGTGTTAAAAAATTTTCACTATGATGGTAAATTTGTCTATTGTTCTTTGTAGTTCTCTAACTTTTTTATTCATGTATTTGAAGGCCAAATACACTCAAGTTTATAATTGTGATATTTTCTTTGTTAATTGAAATGTTTAGCATTATACAGTGAACAATTCTATCTCTCATAGTTCTTCTTAAACTGTATTTTGCCTGATATGAGTAAAATTACAACAAGTTTCATTCTCTCTTTCAAATTGATTGTATCTTCATATTTTGGATATGTTTCTTTTAGTATATAGCTGACCATTTTCTTCAGTATGACAAACTTTATTTTTTAATTTCTTAAAAATTTTTTAACTTTTTACTCTGAAATAATTTCAGATTACATCTATGTTGCAAGAATATTAAGGATTTCCATATACCCTTCACCATGATTGGCCAGTATTATCTCTTTACCATATTATGTGCATATTTATCTATCTATAGATATAGATATTAAACATAGATATCAAATATGGATATCAAATATATAAGTACATTGGTGACATGAAGACATTTTATCTCTATATATTTCATTATGTTTTTAAATTTTTTTCATACATAACTGCATTGTAATTATCAAAATCACAAAATTAACACTGGCTCATTAATATTATGTAATCTACAAACCTCATTCAAATGTTGCTAATTATCCTAACAATATCACTTATACAAATATTTTTGTTTTCTGGTTCAGGATCCAATCCAGGATCACATATAACATTTATTTGTCATGTCTCTTTAGTCTCCTTTAATCTAGAAAATGTCTTCATTCTTTCTTAGTCTTTAATGATCTTGATACTTTAGGCTAGCTATTTTTGTAGAATACCCTCAAATTGTTTTTATTTTATGCTTTTTCATGACTAGATTCAGGCTACATATTTTGGTCAGAATACCACAAAAATGACATTGTGTCTTTCTCAGGACATCATATGAGGAATCAACAATGTTGATTTGTCCATTTCTGTTGTTATTAATTTTGATTACTTGGTTAAGGTAGAATCTGTGAGGTTTCTCCAATGTAAAGTTACAGTTTTTTAATTTGTAAGCAATGAATACCTTATGGCGAGATATTTCGAGACTATGTTAAATATTGTGTTTCTCCTAAGCCTTTCACCAATTTGTTTTGGTATACATTGCAGATTCTTGCCTGAGTCAGTTGTTATTATGATGATTAATGAATTATGATTTTCTGATTCCATCATTCCTTCTACATTTATTAGTTGGCATTCTACTGTAAGGATGAGATTTTTGCCTTTTTTTGTTTATTTATATATGTATTTATTTACTTATAGTAGTACGGATTAATAGATTCTTAATTTATTTGATAGGTTATAATCTATTACCATAATTTTTTATTTTTATGCTCACATAGTCCTAGATTTGGCCAGTGAAGGCCCGTTCAAACTCACACCCGTGTCCCTTTCTCATGTGCTCATTGCTCTTTGAGCACTTCCTTACTTTTTGGTTCTGTAAGGTACTCCAAGCTCATCTTTTAATTTCCCAGCTCCAGCCTGGGAATGATCCATTGCTTCAAGGAATCCTGGGTACTACTTGTGCTCATTGCTACTGGACTGTTATTACTTCTAGGCCCTCTATATCAGTATAGGCCAAGCTATACCTATTTTTGTGTTCATTTATATATATAAATGAAAATTTGTTATATTAATTGTAATATATTATAATTGTATAATATATTATATATTATGATATGTATTTATAAAAATCAGAAGTTTACACTGATATATCAAATTCTAATCTAATACCACAGGGCTAATTCTAGCCTTCCCTCTTTCTACAGTTGTAACTCCCTTTTTTTCAATGTTGAAAAATCTGGCTCCCATTACCCATAATATATTTACTCATTTGCTCAGTCCTAGAATGCAGAGAAAGCAGTTTCATGATTGCTAACCCATACCATTGTGAAAAACAAGCCTATAACTCAAATTCAATATTTGTTTACAGTTTTTTGTCTTTAATCTGAGCATATACATTCAAAATACTGCATTCAAACATTATTTGGGTTTATCCTGCCTCCTTTTTCAGTTTGGTTATATGTTTGTTTCTGTTTCCATTTTATGTTTTTCTCCATTCTTGTTGGTTTTAGTCATATCTTTTTTGAGCATGTGAAACATTAACATGGTTCCAAAATTCAGAACTATAGAGAAAAATGTGCTCAGAGAAGTGTAATAACCTACATCCTTTCCCACCCTGCCCCTCCCACAACCATAGGTACCAATCTCATTATTTTTGCCTTTTCCTTTCTGTGTTTCCTTTTGCATAAACAAACAGACTAGTGTGTGTGTTTGTGTGTGTGTATAAAATTTTCTTTCTTTCTTTCTTCTCTCCCTTTCTCTCTTACACAAAAGATAGCTTATAATAGATGCTCTTTTACACTTTGCTCTTTCCATTTAACAATATTTTCTGGAACTGATGTTCACAGAGATTTTTCTAATTCTTTTTTTAATATTTAATATTTTTTTGGAGTCATTTAGGTTTACAGGAAAAATTCAGTAAAAAGTATACAGAGTTCTCACATGCCCCTCACCACCCCCTCAACAATATTTTTCTATTTTTAACATCATGCATTATTGCAGTACATATGCTACAAATGATGAGCTAATATTGATACAGTAACTAAAGTCTGTCATTTACATTATGGTTCAGTCTTTGTGTTGTACATTTTATGGGTTTTGACAAATATATAATGACATGTATCCATCATTACAGCATCACAGAGAATAAAAATCTTATTGCCCTGAAAATCCCTGGTGCTCCACCTATCTGTACCTTCTTCTCTCTGAATCCCTGGCAACCACTGATCTTTTTACTGTCTTGATAGTTGTGTCCTTTCCAGAATGTCATATAGTTGAAATCATACAGCATGTAGCCTTTTCAAATTGGCTTCTTTCACTTAGAAATATGGATTTAAGACTGTTCCATGTCTTTTGGTGGCTTCCTAGCTTATTTCTTTTTATTACAAAATAATATTCCATTGTATGAATGTACCATGGTTTGTTTATCCATTCACCTATTGAATGTCATCTTGGTTATTTCCAAGTTTTGGCACTTATAAATTAAGCTACTATAAGCATTCATGTGCAGATTTTTGGGTGGATTTATCAATTTTATTGATATGGTCAAAGAACAAGCTTTGGGTTTTGTCGATTTTTCTTTATTGACTTCCTATTTTCAGTTTCACTGACTTTGGCTCTAATTTTTATTATTTCTTTTCTTCTGCTTACTTTGGGTTTAATTTGTTCTTTTTCTACTTTCCTTATGTGTAGGGTTAAATTATTGATACTAGATCATTTTTATTTTCTAATATGCAGTCAATGCTATAAATATCCCTCTAAGCCCTGCTTTTGCTGCATTCCACAAATTTTAATAAGTTGTATTATCATTTTAGTTTTTATAATATGTTTTAATTTCTTTTGAGACTTTTTCTTTAAATGATATGTTATTTAGAAGTTTGTTGTTTAATTGCCAAGTATTTTGGACTTTCCCAGCTAAATTTTTTGTTATTGATTTCTGGTTTAATTCCATTGTGGTTTGAAAGCATATGTTGCATGATTTCTATTTTTTTTTTAATTTGTTAGATTTTATGGCCCAGAATGTGCTCTATTTTAGTGCAAGTTCTGTGTGAGCTTGAAAAGAATGTAGAAGGATGTGAATTATGTCCAGTTGATTGTTGATGCTGTTCAGTTAAACTATGTCCTTACTGATTTTCTGCCTGCTGAGTCTGTCCATTGCTGATAAAGGGGTGTTGAAATCTTCAACCTTAATAGTGGATTCATCTCTTTCTCCGTGCAGCTCTATCAGGTTTTGCCTCACATATATAATAGGAGAGTGCTTGTTAGGTGCATACACATAAAGGATTAGTACGTCTTTTATGAGAGTTAACTTTTTAATCATTATGCAATGTCCCTCTTTATCTCTAATACTTTTCCTTGTTCTGAAGTCTGCTTTGTCTGATATTAATATAACTACCTCAGATTTCATTTGATTAGTGTAAGCATGTTATCCCTTTACTTTTTAAATTTCAGAATATAAAGGAGGTACAAATGTTTTAGTTACATAAATTGCTTTTGTGCCATTTGAGTCAAAGTCATAAGTGTGCCCATCACCCAAATAGTGTCCATTATACCCGTTAGGTGTGAATTTACCCATCCCCTCCTCTCCCCTACCACCTGCTTGATTTCCAATGAATGTTATTTCCATATGTGCACTTTAGTGTCGATCAATTAGTACCAACTTAATGGCGAGTGCATGTGGTGTTTTTTTTCCCATTCTTGTGATACTTCACTTAGAAGAATGGTTTCCAGTTCCATCCAGGTTAATCCAAGAGGTATTAGTTCACCATTTTTTTAAAAAGGCTGAATAGTACTCCATGCTATACATATACCACATTTTATTAATCCACTCATGGATTGATGGGCACTTGGGTTGTTTCCACATCTTTGCAATTGTGAATTGTGCTGCTATAAACATTCGAGTGCGGGTGTCTTTTTTATAGAATGTCTTTTTTTCCTTTGGGTAAATACCCAGTAGTGGGATTGCTAGATTAAATGGTAGGTCTACTTTTAGTTCTTTGAGATATCTCCATACTACTTTCCATAGAGGTTGTACTAGTTTGCAGTCCCACCAATAGTGTATGAGTGCTCCTATCTCTGCCACATCCATGCCAGCATTTGTTGTTTTGGGACTTTTTGGTAAAAGCCATTCTCACTGGAGATAAGTGATATCTCATTGTGGTTTTAATTCACATTTCCCTGATGATTAGGGATGTTGAGCATTTTTTCATACGTTCATAGGCTATTAGTCTATCTTCTCTTGAAAATCTTCTGTTCATGTCTTTTGTCCACTTTTTAACAGGGTTGTTTGATGTTTTCTTGCTGATTTAGTTGAGTTCTTTATAGATTCTAGTTGTCAGCCTTTTATTGGATATTTTCTCCCATTCTGTAGTTTGTCTATTCGCTCTAATGATTGTTTCCTTGGCTGTGCAGAAGCGTTTTAATTTAATCAGGTCCCATTTATTTATTTTTGTTGTTGCTGTGATTGCTTTTGGGGTCTTCTTCATAAATTCTTTGCCTAGGCCCATGTCTATAAGAGTTTTTCCAACATTTTCTTCTAGAATTCTTATGGTTTCATGTCTTAGAATTAAGTCTGTTATCCATGATGAGTTGATTTTTGTGAGAGGTGAGAGGTTCGGATCCTGTTTCAGTCTTCTGCATGTGGCTATCCAATTTTCCCAGCACCACTGAATATTGAATAGGGATTCTTTTCCCCAGTGTATGTTTTTGTCTGCTATGTCAAAGATCAGATAGCAATATGAGGATGGTTTTATATCTGTATTCTCTGTTCTGATCCATTGGTCTATGTCTCTGTTCTTGCACCAGTACCATGCTGTTTTGGTTATTATAGCCTTGTAGTATAGCTTGAAGTCTGGTAAAATGAGGCCTCCTAATTTTTTCTTTTGCTTAATGTTGCTTTGGCTATATAGGGTCTTCTCTGGCTCCATACTAAGTGTAGAATTATTTTTTCTAGATCTGCAAAAAATGACATTGGTATTTTAATAAGGATTGCATTGAATCTGTAAATCACTTTGGGTAGTATAGACGTTTTAACAATGTTGATTCTGCTGATCCATGAGCATGATATGTTTTTCCATCTGTTTACATCCTCTGTAATTTCTTTCCTCAGTGTTTCATAGTATCTCTGTAGAGGTCTTTCATTTCCTTAGTTAAATATATTCCTAAGTATTTTATTTTCTTTGTTGCTATTGTGACAGGTATTGAGTCTTTGATTTGGTTCCCAGCTTGACTATCCTTTTACTTTTAATCTGTATAGTAGTACCCCCTTATCTTCAAGGGATACATATCAAGACCCCCAGTGGATGCCTGAAACAACAGATAGTAGCAAACCCTATGCATACTATCATTTTTCCTATACAAACATGCCTATAATAAAGTTTAATTTATAAATTTGGCACAGCAAGAGATTAAAACAATAACTAATAATAAAATGGAACCATTGTAACACTATACCGTAATAAAAGTTATGTGAATGTGGTGTCTCTCTCTCTCAAAATATCTTATTGTACTGTACCATGGGTAACTGAAACTGCAGAAAGTGAAACAATGGATAAGAGGGGACTACTATACAACTCTTTACATTTAAAATGGGCTTCTTGTAGACAACATATAGTTGGATCATGTTTTGTGATCTATTCTGACAATCTTTTAAAACCCTGTCTTTTAATGGTGTATAGAACCCATTGACATTTAAAGTGATTATTGATCTAGTTGAATTCATATGTATCTTGTTTATTATTGTTTTCTATTTATCACCCTTGCTCTTGATATTTTCTTCATTTATTTATTGTCTTCCATTCTTTTTCTCCCTTCTCTTGTTTTAATTGAGTATTTTGTCTGACTTCATTTTTTCTCCTTTCTTAGCATGTCAATTTTGCTTTAAAAAAACCTTTTAGTGGTTGTTTTTGCATTTGAAATATACATTTACAACTAATTCAAATTGACTTTCAATCAACGGTATACCACTACACCAGTACTGAAGTACTTTATAACAAAGTATCCCCATTTCCTCCCTACTGTCCCTTGTAACATTGCTATCATTCATTTCACTTATGCATAAGATATCACCAATGAGAATATTATTTTATTATTATTTGAAGAAACTGTTACCTGTTAGATCAGTTAAGTACAAGAGAAATAAAAGGTTTTATTTTACCTTCATTTATTTCTTCTCTAATGCACCTCTTTTTCTTTAGGTAGATTGTAGTTTCTGACCTATATCTTTTTTCTTCTCTTTGAAGAACTTCTTTTAACATTTCTTGCAAAGCAGATCTACTGCCAATAAATTCCATCAGTTTTTGTTCATCTGAGAAAGTCTTTATTTCTCTTTCATTTTTGAAGGATAGTTTCACTGAGTGAAGAATTCTAGGTTGGTGATACTTTTCTTTTAATACTATAATATTCACTCTGCTCTATTCTAGGATGCATTGTTTCTGAAGAGAAGTCTGATGTAATTATTATCCTTGCTTCTCTATAGGTAATGTATTTTTTCCTCTGGCTTTATTCAATATTTTTTTCTCTGCCTTTGGTTTTCTGAAGTTTCAAAATGATATGCCTAGCTGTAAATGTTGTGGTACTTATCCTGCTTGGTGTTCTCTAAGATTCCTGGATCTGTGGTTTGGTGTCTATCATTAATTTTGGCAAATTCTCACTTACTATTCCTTAAAATATTTATTCTATTCCTTTTGGTCTTTCTTCTCCTTCTGGTATCCCCATTATGTGTATTTACACATGTTGTAATTGACTCATAGTTCTTGGATATTCTGTTCTGTCTTTTTCATTCTTTCTTTCTCTTTGGATTTCAGAATTGCTCATTCTTTCCTTGGCTATGTCCAGTCTTTTAATGAGGCCATCACAGGAATTCTTCATTTCTATCAAGGCATTTTTTTTATTTCTAGCATTTCCTTTTTATTCTTTCTTAGAATTTTCATCTCTCCACTTATATTATCCATCTACTGTTTCATCTTGTCTAATTTTTCCATTAGAGCCTTTATAATATTAATCATACTTGTTTTAAATTCTTGGTCTGATAATTTCCATCGTCTTTGCCATATCTGAGTCTGGTTCTGATGCTTAGTCTGTCTCTTCAGACTCTGTTTTTTGTCTTTTATTACGCCTGGTAATTTTTTATTGCATGTCAGGCATAATGTACTAGTTAAGAAAAACTGAAGCAAATAAGTCTTTAATGTGAGGTTTTATATTTATCTGCCTTTAGGCTGTGTTTATTGTTTGCAGTAGCTGTATGTTTTAGAAGCTAAATTTCCCTCTAGTGTCTTTGTTTTTTGTCTCCCCTGATGTCTTTGGGCTTCCCTTACAGATTTCTGAAATATCATCTGAGACACAGAGTTTCTTCAGTTATATTTCCCTGTTATTTATTTATTTATTTATTTCAGAATATTATGGGGGTACAAATGTTTTGATTATATTAATTGCTTTTGTACAGTTTGAGTCAAAATTATAAGTGTGTCCATCACCCAGATAGTGTGCATTGTACCTGTTAGGTGTGAATTTACACATCCCCTCCTCCGCCCACCACATGCTTGATTTCTGTTGAATTTTACTAACATATGTGCACATGAATGTTGATCTATTAGTTCCAATTTAGTAGTGAGTACATGTGGTGTTTGTTTTTCCATTCTTGCAATACTTCATTTAAAAGGATTTTCTCCAGTTCCATCCAGGTTGTTACAAAAGGTATTAGTTCACCATTTTTTATGGCTGAGTAATACTCCATGGTATACATATACCACATTTTATTAATCCACTCATGTATTGATGGTCACTTGGGTTGTTTCCACATCTTTGCAATTGTGAATTGTGCTGCAATAAACATTTGAGTGCAAGTGTCTTTTTTATAAAGAGTCCTTTTTTCCTTTGGGTAAATACCCAGTAGCGGGATTGCTGGATGAAATGGTATCCAGTAACGATATCTTTGAGGTATCTCCATACTACTTTCCATGGACGTTGTACTAGTTTGTAGTCCCACCAACAGTGTATAAGTGTTCCCTTCTCCCTGCATCCATGCCAGCATCTGTTGTTTTGGGACTTTTGGGTCAAAGCCATTCTCACTGGAGTTAGGTAGGTTGCTTAATTTCTTTGTGTAGAGTTGAGTGTTTCTGTTGGAATTGATTTATAATTTTATTCCACTGTGGTCTGAGAAGATACATGGTATAATTTCTAGTTTTTAAAATTTGTTGAGACATGTTTTGTGTCCTAGGATATGATTAATCTTAGAGAATGTTCCATGAGCTGATGAGAAGAATGCATATTCAGTGGTTTTGGGGCAGAATATTCTGTAATTCTGAATTGTTCCCTTCACCACTATATAATGACCATGCTTGTCTTTCTTTACTTTTGCTGATTTGAAGTCTATGTTATCTGATATGAGAATGGCTATACTAGCTTCCTTTTGGTTCCCATTTGCATGGAATATTGTTTTCCATCCCTTCACCTTGAGTCTGAATGAGTCCTTGTGGGTTAGATGTGTTTCTTTGAGACGACAGATACTTGGCTTGTATGTTATTATCCACTCATGCAGTCTATGTCTCTTGAATGGGTATTTCAAGCCATTCATACTTATTGAAAGAATTGATAAACGGGGTGCATTTCAGTCATCCTGTTGAGTAGGACTTTATTGCTTTGCTTTACCACTTGAGCTATTATAGTATATGGGCTCTGAGCTTTAGCTTTGGGTGATTTTACAACAGCGGGTGACTATTGTGCTGATCTGTGTATAATGCAGTTCTGAGTACTTCCTGCAGGGCAAGTCTGTTCTTGACAAATTCCCTCAGTGTTTCCTTGTCTGAGAAAGTCTTCATTTCTCCCTCATATAAGAAACCTAGTTTTGTAGGATACAAAATTCTAGGTTGGCCATTATTCTGTTTGAGAAGACTGAGAATGGGGCCCCAGTCCCTTCTGGCTTGTAAGGTCTCAGTTGAGAAGTCTGTAGTTTTCCTTTGTAGGTTACTTGTTGCTTTCACCTTATGCTCATAGGAGTGCCTCTTTTGTGTTTATTTTGGCCAGTCTAATGACTATGTGTCGTGGTGCTTGCCTCTTCACAATGAATCTCCCAGGGTCCTTTGAGCTTCTTATACCTGGATATCTAGATTTCTAGCAAGGCCTCAATTATTCCCTCAAATAGGTTCCCAACCCTTGTGTATTTTCTTCCCTCAGGGATGCCTATGATTCTTATGTTAGGCCTCTTTATGTAATCCCATATATCTTGTACAGTGTTTTTGTTCCTTTTATTTCTCAGTTCTTTCTCTTTGACTGACTTGTTTAACTCATAGGCGTTATATTCAAGCTCTGAGCTTCTTTCTTCTCCCTGATCTAACCTATTAAGGTTTTCCACTGTGTTTTGTATTTCCTTCAATGAATTTTTCATTTCTAGAAGTTCTGTTTCTTTTTTTTTGATAATTTGAATTTCCTTAGCAAATTTTTCATTCATTTCCTGCATTGTTTTTGTGGTTCCTTTGTGTTGGGTTTCTATTTTCTCTTGTATTTTATTGAGCTTCCTTCATTTCAATCTTTTCCTTTTGGTTGGTATCCACTGGTAAGGAGTTGTTTTCTTTTGGGGGTGTCCTTTCACTCTGATTTTTCATGCTTCTGGAGTTCTTTCACTGATTCCTTTTCATCTGGCTTCTTTGTCAAGACCTGGTGGTGCTAGGCCTGGGTTACTGGTCTGTCTCCAGGTCCCTGAAGATCAATCCCTGAGCATGCCAAGGAGAGGAGTGTTGATCCCGAGTTGCCTATGGGGTGTTCTAGCAGGTTTAGTGTATCTCTTGGGTTACCTCTGACCTACTGTCTTCACCTCTTCCCAACAGTGTGTAGTGAGTTGTGTCTCCCAGGTTAATCTCAGTGACAGTGGGTGGTACTTGTGAGTACAAATCAGCCACTCCCTGTTTGTTTGAGTTGGGAGGCGCTATGCTTAGCTAGTTTGTTCCCCTGTCATTGATTGATGTTTGTGTTGAAGAGCCAGCTGCTGAGATGTTCTTTTGTGCCTGTGTAATCTCTGGTCCCCCAGGTGGGGCATATGATTGCCCCAAACTTTAGGAGGGACCCTGTAGCTCCCAGGGGTTTGCTTGATCTCTATTTCCCCAAGGTGGAGGGGGAGCAATATAAATTGCATGAGCCTGAAAACTCCCCATTATTATATATGGGCTCTATTGTTGTGGTGGTGATATGTGGAGGATGGGTATCTATATTCCCATGTTTAGATTGCAGGCTTTTAATGAATGTGTGCTCCTGGGATGTGATCTTCACAATTCCTTCTCAGGTTATTTTTTTCCTCCTTAAGAGAGTCAAGAAGGCTAGAGGGTAGTAGAGTTGGGTATTTCCCTTTCTCTGTGTAGAAGGTAGCAGGGGCTGGAGTTGGTTTTTTCCCAGTTGGTTAGACTCTGGTAAAGCTCCAGTAGGTTAGACTCCAGTAAAATAGTTTCTTTTGAGGGCAGCTCTTATCAAGAAGTACAACATACTCTGAGCACACTTAAAAATGGTTATTTTTCTTCTTGCCTTACCAGAAGCATGAAGGAATTTTTCTCTGATCTTTACTGTGAGAAGTGGATAGAGCTCCTGGAGATAAAACTCATGAAAGTAAGCTCCCCAACCCCGACCAAGACTGAGCCCCCTGGAGTTTTTAACTCTTGAACTTGTCCACACTGAGCCTCTATGTAATCATTAATTATAGTTTAGGTTTTTCTACCCTAGACTGATTTCTATGGAGGATTTTGCTCATTGGCTTCCACTCTTACAAGTTGTGATTCTCTTTCTGCATCTGTTTGTCTCTTCAATTTTGGAGGCAGTGGTTTGCCCTATGACGTCAGTTCCCTAATGAATCTAAGAAGAGTTACTGATTTTCAGTTTGTTCAGTATTTTTTTCCTTGTTTTGTGAATGGGAAAGACATATACCAAGCTCCTTACATGCTGGACTGGAAACCATAAGTCCTCTCATTCTTTTTTTAAAGGTGTATGTATCCATTGTATTAATATAATATAGTTTATCCAAGGATTATTCCATGTATAGTCATTTTTATTGTCTTGAAATTTTCCGATTACAAACAATGTAGTTATGAATACCTTGTGTGTATGTATTTTTACATTAGTGGAAGTGTACCTTCAGCTTAAATTTCTAGAATTGTGGTTCTGTGTCAAAGATGAATGCATATATAGTTCTGTTAGATGTCTCCCAAATACTTACCAGAATTGTTATATCAATCTTTGGCTCTTAACAAGGACTTATAGTTTATTTTAATTCTGATGTATTTAGTTCTTTTTGCCACCTTATTTTTCTGTTTTTCTTGCTGCTTCTATATTTGTTTTCTTTATTCCTTATCTTCTTTTGATTGATTGATTATTTTTCTCATTTAATTTCATTTGTTTCTTTCATGTGCTTGGAAGTTATATGCTATTCTCTTTTTATATTATTGTAAAGACACTTAACATTAAATTTACCATCTTAACCATTTTCAAGTGTACAGTTCAGTAGTGTTAAGTATCTTCACATTGTTGTGCAACATATCTCTAGAACTTTTTTATCTTGCAAGACTGAAACTCTATACCTATTAAACACTAATACCTTCTTCCCCCTTCCCCCAGCCCCCGGCAACCACCTTTCTACTTTCTATTATTTTGACTACCTTAGATAGTTCCAATAAGTGGAATCCTACAGCATTTGTCCTTTTGCAACTGGCTTGTTTCACTTAGCCTAATTTCCTTGAGGATCACCCATGTTGTAGCATGTGATAGGATTTCCTTCTTTTTTAAGTGTACATAATACTCCATTGTATGTGCATACCACATTTTCTTTACCCATTCATCTGTCAACAGACATTTGTGTTGATTCCACCTCTTGGCTATTGTGAATAATGATGCAATAAACATGTATGTGCAATTATCTCTTCAAGATCCTGCTTTGAATTCTTTTGGCTATGCTGTGGTCTAAATGTGTTCTCCAAAATTCATGTTTTGGAAACTTAATCCCTAATACAACAGTGTGGGAGGTGTTTAGGTCATGAGGGATCCACTCTCACAAATGGATTAAAGCCCTTATAAAAGGGGTTTGATGAAAGGAGTTCATCCCTTTTTTACCCTTTTGCCTTCTGTCATGTGAGGACACAGCATTCCTCCCCTCTGGAGGATACAGCATTCTAGGTGTCTTCTTGGAAGCAGGAACTGGATCCTCACCAGACACCAAACCAGCCAGCATCTTGATCTTGAGCTTCCCAGCTTCCAGAATTGTTAAGAAATCAATTTCTATTGTTTATGCTTTACCCAGTTTCAGATATTCTGTTATAACAGCACAAAATGTACTAAGACAGGACATATATCCAGAAATGGTATTGCTAGATCATATGGTAATTCATATTATTATTAATTTTTTGAGAAACCTTTATACTGTTCTTCATAATGGTTGCACCATTTTACATTCCCACTAGCAGTGCACAAGGGTTCCAATTTGTCTGCATCCTCACCAACACTTGTTATTTTCTGTTCTTTTGATAGTGGCCATCCTAATGTGTATGACATGATATCTCATTAAGGTTTTAATTTACAGTTGTCTTATGATTGGTGATGTTGAGCATCTTTTCATATGCTTGTTAGCCATTTATATATCTTCTTTAGTATACTCTATTCTTATTTTTATGGTTGTTACTCTAGATATTGTAAACCACATATTTACCATTTTAAAATATTTTCCCCTTTCCCCAAGCTCTTGGCAACCACCATTGAACAAACTGAAAATTAGTAATTCTTCTTAGATTCCTTAGGGAACTGATGTCATAGGGCAAACCATTGCCCCGCAAATTGAAGAGATATCTGCATCTCAAACCTTCTATCTTGCATCTCTTTCTTTGTTTAGATTATACCTTTTAGAATTTATTTTAGTGAGAAACTACTGGTTACAGATTTTTTTAAAAAAATCTTCATTCTGTTCTTGTTCTTCAAAGGTATTTCTAATGTGTAAAATTCTAGGTTAACAGTTTATTTTTTCTCTCTCTCAGCACATTGAATACTTCATTGCACTCTTTTCTGGCTTCCATTGTGGCTCTTGAGAAGTCAGCTTCAGTCTTTCCTGTCTTGGAAAGTAATTTGACTTTTATGACTAGTTTTAAAGTCTATCTTTATCTTTGACATTTTGAAATTTATGCTGTATCAAGGTGTGGATTTCACTTAGCCTTTTTTACGCATCTTGTTTGGGAATCATTCGGTTTATTGAATCTATGTATTGGTGTCTTTGATCAGTTCTAGAAAGTTCTCTGCCACTATCTCATGTGTTACTTCTAGCCTAATCTGTTGTTCTTCTCCTATCAAATTTCAATTAGACATATGTTAGATATTCTCATTCTGTCTTTCAGCTCTCTTACTCTTTTTTTTTTTATATTTTCCATCTTGTTGTTTCTATGGATAGCATTTTTAAAAATTTCTTCAGTTTTTTTTCCAGTTATCTAATTCTGTCTTCAGTTTTGTCTAATCTGCTGTCTTTCCACTGAGCTTATAATTTTAATTACTATTTTTTTAGGGTTCTATAGATTATTTTTTCAATATGCCATAATTCATTAGTCATTTTTAAGCATTTTTCATTTTTGTAATATATTAAGTATATTTGCTTTATATTTTGTGTTTTATAATTTCAAGATTTGAACTTTAGTTTAGTTTTTTGGTTTGATTCTCTTGTCTCTTGTTTGTGCTAGTTCTTATATATGGTGCTTTTTTTTTTTTAACCATTTGGGCATAGTGAGTGTTGACTGTCAATTGCTTACTTGCACTGGAATTTCATCAGTGTAAATTCATTGATGCCTAGGCGGGTGCCTACAGAAAATGTTTTGATTACATATTTGAGACATCTGAGGATACCAGTAGTCTAAACCCACTTTATTTAATTTTCTGTTTGAGCTTTTGGATGTCCTTGGTAAAAGATATGTAGTATGTAAACCTACTTGAAACTTTCTTCTGTTTATGAGTTCTCAGGGATGATTTTTCTGTCATCACTTAGCACCAAGGCTCAAAACAGTAAATTTTCTTTTTGGCCTATTTGAGAGGTAGATTTATTTGCACATTAGTCTTAAATTGACCTCAACCATTTAGAGTTCCAGATTTATATAAGGGCTTTCTAATTGATTTCTCACCTTGGAGGTCCCCTGAACTTTGTCTACTGTTCCCTGTGTCCTTTAAGTCTCCAAAAAGTGATGCTTACTTTCATCTAGTTTGGCAGGTGTTATCAACGTCAAAGTTTCAGTGTTCCACTTAAATTTCTGGATACCTATGTTTTTTTTTTAAATCCCTGGCCTCACTATTCCTCACTTTTTGTCAGATCATAAAAGGCACTAAAAATCTTTTAAAAAATATTTGACCCATTATTTTTGTTATTTCCAGATGGAGGATCAGTCTGAGGATGTAGTCTGTTGTTTTGTTTTCAAGACAAATATATGTTTAACTCTATTTGGTGTGCACCAAAAATATTCTACTGTTTTTTGGTCTGAAGATATATTTTTATTTTGTGGTAGTCATGGTTGATAATACAGTTGATACAAAAGGACAAAAGGACTAGAGACAATATGTCAATAATGGAAAGCAAATAAATTCCCTGATAATCACTATTATCAACTTTCTTTCCTTTCTTCTTAAAGATCAAATTATATAAGAGTTAACTTTGAATTCTTTTGGCATTAGTCATTGTTTCATTTTTTTAAAAGAAAACCTTCAAAGGCATCTTTATTTACTACTGTACTTGAAGAAATGTTATCAAAACCTTTAGCATTGTTTTTCTGCAGAGCTGAGATACATTGAATGAGAGCCATGTTAGAGCACCTTGGCAATGTCTATGGATTACAGGACTCAGGCTTTCAAAGTATAAAGGTGTCTTGTAAGGAGTGAAGTATCTCTATCACCTGTTTAGGAATTAGCCTGTCTTTGTGATTAAGGAAGAATCATCTTCTTGTTTTGGCAGTGATGCTGTGAAAATGTGGAATGGCCTGTGTTCTGCACAGTATCTTGATGGTATAACATTCTTTAGTGATATAATAATTTTCAAAGCCCTGAATTTCTGCTGCAAATAATTAATTTGTCATAAGCTTGTCAGACAATGCTGTAATTTGGAGTGGAAGAAAGTTATTTTCAGTTAATCTTCACAATTTCTGAATTTGTGACATTTTCCTGCTTTTGTATTTATACTAAGTTCTCTAAATCATTTTTAAAACGTTTGTTATTCTTTTACACTATAGAAAAGTGTTTTTCTATACTGTACTGTTACAATCTAAAATTTATGCTAATTTATACAAAGAATAAAGAGTTTCTATCCATAGATAGGCAACAATAATTTTTTTGACATTTGTGGCTAGCAGAAATGAGACTTACTGTACTCATTTAAATGTTATTTTAGACATAAATGAAGTAGATTTCAAAGAAAAGTAATTTAATGTTTTAAAAAATCTAAATGTCAATATTAAGATTTCCAAGTCTGAAACAGACACCATTATTATATAATACCATAATTTACCCAATGTGAAAGATGATATAAACCTTATATTCCAAACTGTCAGTCTCCTTGTCCTCACAGCTAAGACTTTTATTACTCCTGGAAGTCAAAATCATAATATTTAAGAATCATGGCATTTATAAAACATTAAGAATTTCATTTATCCTCAAACTATGTCAGGAAATTGTTAGGCAAAAGTTGTTATCAGGAAATGTCTATAATTACTTAATACTATTTATTAGATATTAGGAATTCCAAATTGGGTTAAAAAACTTATAAGTAGTCAGTCATCTAAAGAACTGAAAATTTTGCCTACCACAAAAGATCTTTTCCACTATTGTGAAATTTTACCATTTCAGAAACATCTATTTGAATCAAGGGAAAGTTTCTCAAAGTAGTCAATTTCATTAAATAATCCTTCAAGCTGAAATAAAAAAGAATTTAAAAAAAATCCTTATTCAGATGCATTTGTTCATCTCTAATGTGGAGTCCTAATTCTTCTGTTTCTATACTAAACCTGTCTTTTTGAGATCTTTTTGAATATTCATGCATTTTTCAGTAGTGGGTTTAATTCTATCAAATTTCTGATCTCAATTATGGCATGGGACCTTGAAGACAGGGTAGTTACAAAGAGTTCTATCTTTGATGCAACCAAAGTCTAATCTATCATCATTGGTGTCTCCAGTAACATTTCTCAACTACTGTCTTGATTGTTTTACTTCCTAGCTTAAAAACCTTTAATGTTTCCTCAATACCCAAAAGATAAAGTAAAAGTCCCTATGTACATAAAAGACCCTTCACAGTTGGTCCTAATCTGCTCTACAGCCTCCTTTCCTATCCCTTTCTATCTCTATGTCTCTCTCATTCTTCCATGCTTTAGCAATACATATCTTTCGTCTCACTGACACAAAAACAACTCGTTCATTTTCTTTTTTCTTCTGAACATTTGTTGCTTTATTAAATTAATACATAAACAAATGAATCAATGGCCTCAGAAATAATGCATATATCATTCAGTCAAGCAGCACATTTTTTAAATTAAAATATTAGATCCTCAAGTCTTTAAAAACTCCAAAATTTCTCTCCTATATTTCCTTATTCCTCCCTCTCCACCCCCCTTCTCTAGTCAAATACCACTACCATCAACAACAACAAAACAGAAAACGTACACTGATGTATTCAGATGAAAACAACATCTTTTTAGACTTCAGATGTTCACATTACAGATTATGAGGGACTTTCAGAAATCTATCTTGTCAAATAAGGTTACATTTTCAGAAAATTTATCATTTAATATTGACCACAAGAAAAAGTGCTAGAATACAAGCTCTCATAAAAGTTGTTTTTTTTTAATTTTTAATTTTTTATTCCAGAATATTATGGGGGTACAAACTTTGAGGTTACACATGTTGCCTGTGCACCGACCAAGTCATAGCTACAAATGTGCTCATCCCCAGACAGTGCGTACCGCACCCATTAGGTGTGAATTTACCATCCCTTCTTCCCTCCTCCCTCCTGCCTGACACCCAATGAATGCTACTTGCATATGTGCACATAAGTGTTGATCAATCAGTACCAATTTGATGGTGAGTACATGTGGTGCTTGTTTTCCCATTCTTGTGACACTTCACTTAAAAGAATGGGCTCCAGCACCATCCAGGATAATACAAGAGGTGTTAGTTCACCATGGTTTTTTGTGGCTGAGTAGTACTCCGTGGTATACACGTACCACATTTTTTAAATCCTCTAATGTATTGATGGGCACTTGGGCTGTTTCCACATCTTTGCAATTGTGATTGTGCTGCTATAAACATTACAGAGCAGATATCTTTATTATAGGACAGCTTTTTTGTCCACTGGGTAGATACCCAGTAGTGGGATTGCTGGATCAAATGACAGTTCTACTTTTAGTTCTTTGAGATATCTCCATATTACTTTCCATAGAGGTTGTACAAGTTTTCAGTCCCACCAGCAGTGTATGAGTGTTCCTATCTCTCCACATCCATGCCAACATTTGTTGTTTTGGGACTTTTGGATAAAAGCTGATCTCACAGGAGTTAAATGATATCTCATTGTGGTTTTAATTTGCATTTCCCTGACGATTAGAGATGTTGAGCATTTTTTCATATGTTTCTTGGCCATTATTCTATCTTCTTTTGAAAAGTTTCTGCTCATGTCCTTTGCCCATTTTAAATGGGGTTGTTTGATTTTTTCTTATTGATTTTCCTGAATTCTATATAGATTCTAGTTATCAGCCGTTTATCAGATGTATGGCTTGCAAATACTTTCTCCCATTCTGTAGGTTGTCTATTTGCTCTAGTGATAGTCTCTTTGGCTGTGCAGAAGCTTTTTAATTTGATCAAGTCCCATTTATTTATTTTTGTTGTTGCTGTGATTGCTTTTGGGGTCTTCTTCATAAATTCTTTGCCTAGACTGATGTCTATAAGAGTTTTTCCAACGTTTTCTTCTAGAATTCTTAAACTCATTCATTTTCAAGTCCAAACTCAAGAATTACCTCCTCCATGAAGCCTCACCTCTAACTTCCCCAGGTAAAGTTAAGTTATTACTTTACTATTAGTTGTGGAAGACCAGGCTGCATTACCAAATGGACCCTCAAGTTTTATCTCATTAGCACTATATAATTTTTTTTTATTTCTCTTTTAACAGTTGTGGGAGATTTTTCAGGTTGGTGAGATAGCTGTCTTCTACGTAGTCATTCAAGATAAGCTGAGAAAACACTCCAGTCTTCAACACATGGCTTCCAAGTTTCCTTAAATGTTGGCATCCTAGGCAGCCAGAAGGAGAAAAGAGAACAGAGGAACATACATGGGAGGTTTCAGGACCCAGACCTGGAAGTGGGGTATATCACTTCTGTTCACATTTCACTGGAGACAGCTTATTCACCTGGCCACACCTAACTGTATTAAAAGATAGAATGTAGTCTAGTTGTGTACCCAAGGAAGGAAAAAAAAATATGGTGAAGAGTTGTGACTTCTGCCATACCCTCCTAGAGGCTTCCCATAACACTACTTAAGCACATTTTCATTTGTAACATAACTATCTTTTTATGTGTTTATCTCCTTCAATGGTCTGGTACTAAACTGTGAGTTTCTTGAGAACTAGAACTTTTGTCAATATTGATAATTTATTCCCTCAGTAAATGTTAATTAAGTGTCCTCTGTGTGCCAGTGACTCCATACCTATTACAGTGCCCAATGCATGTTTATTAAATAAATTCATGTATCAATTAGTGAATGAATGTTGATATTACCATAATTGGTGGTACAGTGTTATGGTCCTCTCTTGCCAAAAAATTGATCTTGTTACTTGAATTGATATCTTATTTACCTTCTACAAAAATTCATTTTTAGCATTATAATAATAACATGCTTTTCTGTGGTGATGTCCATATTTCCAAATTAATTAGTTAAATAACTAAGCTTAAAATATTATAGGGCAGAGATTAGCAAGCTTTTTCTGTAAAAGGCCATATAATAAATACTTTAGGCTTTGCAAGACTCATACAGTCTCTATTATAACTACTCAACTCTGACTTTGTAATGTGTGGGCTGATTTGGCCCATGGCAGACCATAGTTTGACAACCTCTGGTATAAGGTAATATATGTTAAAACATAAAATCACTGGATATTTTTATTACCCAGAAAGGTATAAGTTATGTCAAATTGGTTTTAATGATTACCTGGAAAGCCAATATAAAAGGATGATTTTGGCTGGGGCAAGACAGCATAGACTCAATTTTCTCTGTTCCTTGGCTCTAAACACAACTAAATACAATCACAAAGGAACTCCAAAAAGGTGGAAAGAAAATGGTAGACTTGCTGGAGAATTCAGAACTTGGAGACGGACACTGATGTGAGCTCCCTGGGTTTTATTTTTATCTCCCATGTATCCTGGACTGTGTGCTGGAGAGTTCTGCAAGCTAGAGAAACCGACAAATGTAGACAAAATATCCCAAAAAATAAAAATTAAAAAAAATTGGTCTCCCTGGCCAAATGGGAAACCCAGCAGCAACTTAGCAGGGAGACCCATACTTGCCAGCAGCAGCAGCCCTGCTCCACTAGAAGCAGTGGCAAAAGTGGACTGACCCTGGGGGTGTTAACCCACCCTACGCCTCACGCCTGCCAGCAGAAGTAGGCACAATCTTCTCAGAGCAGTAATAGCAGAACCTAGGCAGGATAACTCAGCCCATACCCATCACCAGGAGTAGCAAGTAGGCCCCTTTGCCCACAGTAGAAGCACCAGCATGCCTGGTGTCTCCTGGCTTTTCACCAGTAGCAGAATATAACCCAGGGCTGATGTCTCCTGACCCTCCTTCCAATGGCAGATAGCCATCCAGGTTCAGTGGCTTCTAGCCTTTCCACCTAGTGGCAGAAAGTAGTCCATGGAGGCACCTTCCTCCCCTGGAGACAAAAGCAGAGATGTAGTGGGAAGCCCACTGGCAGGCATCCAGTGGTGGGGAAACAGGTCAGGGGAAACACTCTCCATCCTGTGGGTCTGGTATCCCCATTCCATACCTAATGACATTGGATGGCACTGGCAGGGATCCAGCAGGAGCTCAAGCAGAGCTAGAAGAAGGAAGCTGACCAGAATAACATCGTAAGAGCTCAGAAAACTAAATTTTGCATTGGGACTACAGACCACAAAAGTAGGCCAGAACCTATAGGCTGAACCTAAACAAAGTGATCGCCTACTAAAATAGAAGATCTAAATAGATTTGAGTCTCTTAATATAAAAAATATATCCAATACAATATAAATTTACCCATCATACCAAGATCCAGGAAAAATCACAACTCAAATGAAAAAAAAATCAATTGATGGAAATGCTGAGGTGAATCAGAGGTCAGAACTATCTGACAGATTTTAAAGCAGTCATTATAACATTGCTCCAACAGTAGTTACAAGTTAACTCAAAACAAATAAAAAAGAACAAAAATCAGCAAAGAAATAGAAGTAATAAAAACTCAAATGGAAATTACAGAACTAGAATATAAGAACTGAAATAAAAACCCTCTGGATGGGATGAATAGTAAGAGTGGGTATGACAGAAGATAGAAGCAGTGAACTAGAAGACAAGTAAAAAGAATTTATACATTCTGAACAACAGAGAGAAAACAGACTGAGAAAAAAATGAACAGAGTCACATGGACCTGTGGGACCAAAATGAAAAATCTACCACTTATAGTTATCAGTGGGTCTATGAGTCCCAGGAGGAGAAAAGAAAGAATGTGGGACTGAAAAGTATTGAAAGAAACAATGACCAAAAAACGTCCAAATTTGGCAAAAGGCATAAACCTACAGGCATAAAAGCTGATCAAACTGCAAATAGGATAAACCCAAAGGAATCCATGCTAAGACACATTGTAATTCAATATGTGAAAACTGAAGGCAAACAAATAATTCTAATTAACCATAGAGAAAAGACACATTACTTACAAGAGAACACTGACTCAAATGGCAGGGAATTTCTTACCTGAAACCATGGAGGCCAGAAGAAAGAGACACAACATGCCATGTTGTGGTGTGGTATGTTAATGGATTGGAAGACTCAATATGGTAAAAATGTCAATTCTCTATAATTAATCTATAGATTTAATTTAATTCCTATTAAAATCCCAGCAAGGTTTTTAAAAATATAGACTAACTTATTCTAAAAATTTTGTGGAAAGACACAGGCCCTAAAATAGCTAGAACAATCTTGAAAAGAAGAATGAAGAGGGAGAAATCATTCTACTTGATATTAAAGCTTATTATAAAGGTATAATAATCAAGACAGTGTCATATTGGTGGATAAATAGATACATGGATCAATGAAACAAAATAGAAAATTCAATAATAGACCCACAAAAATATGTCCAACATATTTTTGACAAAAGTGCAAAAGCAAAAGCAATTCAATGGAGGAAGGATAGACTTTTCAACAAATGATGCCAGGACAATTGAGCACCCATAGGCAAAAAAAAAAAAAAAAAAAAAAAAAAGGAATCTAAACTTAACCTCACATCTTATACAAAAATTACCTCAAAATGGTGCTCACTTCGGCAGCGCATATTGGATTGGAAAAATACAGAGAATAGCATGGCCCCTGGTGCAAGGATGACATACAAATTCTTGAAGCATTCCATATTTAAAAAGAAAAAGAAAAAATTATCTCAAAATGGATCATGGTCTTAAATGCAAAACATAAAACTATTAAAATTTTATGGAAAAACATACTAAAAAATCTTTAGGATCAAGAACTAGGCAAAGCATTCTTATACTTAACACTAAAAGCATGATCCATAAAAGCTAAGACTGATAAATTGGACTTCATCCCTTAAAAAAAAAAACTTTTGCTCTATGAAAGACCCTGTTAAGTGAATAAAAAGACAAGCTGCAAACTTGGAAGAAATATTTTCAAACCCTATGTCTGACAAAAGACTAGTACCTAGAAAATATAGAGTTCTCAAAACTCAACAGTAAAAACAATCCAATTAGAAAATGGGCAAGACATGAATAGACATTTCACCTAAGAGGATGTATGGATGTCAAATAAGCACATTAAAAAATGTTCAACATCACTAGCCATAATGCAAATGCAAATTAAAACTACAATGAGCTATCACTACACACTTATCAATCAGAATAGCTAAAATGAAAATAGTGATAGCATTAATTGCTGGCAAGGATACAGAGGAACTGGATCATGACAAATTGCTGATGGGAATGTAAAGTGATACACCCATTTTGGAAAACAGTTTGGTAGTTTCTTTAAAAGCTAAACATTCAACTACCATACAAATCAGAAATTTCAGACTGGATAGTTATCCCAGAAAAATGAAAAAAAATATTCACACAAAACCTGCCTACAAATGTTCATAGCAGCTACATCCTAATAGCTCCAAACTAGAAACAACTCAGATGTCTTTTAACAGGTGAATGATTAAATGAGCTGTGATACATCCATAACATGGAATAGTATTTAGCAATAAAAACAAACTATTGATGCACATGATGATGTGGATTAAACTCCAGGGAATTATGCTGGATGAAAAAGGCCAATCCCAAAAGGTTATGTACTGTATGATTCCATTCATATAACATGCTCAAAATGACAAAATTATAAAAATAGAAAACAGATTAGTGGTTACCAGGGGTTAAGAGTGTGTGAGAGAAATGGCTGTGGTTTCAAAAGAACAACGTGTGGGATCTTTATGGTGATGAAACTGTACAAGTAAAATTGGTGAAAGCTGAGCAAGATAGGTGGATATTGTATCAATGTCAGTATGCTGGTTGTGATATTGTGCTATAATTTTGCATAATGTTAGCATTGAGGGAAACTGGGTAAAGTGTATATGGGATATTTCTGTATTTTTATTACCACTGCATATGAATCTACAATAATCTCAAAATAAAAGTTTTAATCTAAAAAAGCATGGTGTTGGCACATAAAGAGTTAGAAGCTGGTTAAATATATGAAAAATTATTTTAAAAATTCATAAGAAGAATGCCATCTAATAAAGCTGCATTCTTGATAGCCAAAATGGGAAGCAGAATTATGAGAAGTAGTTTTATGAAAAATGGCTCTAAAGGTCAACTGTGCATTAAAGGAAAAAAATAGAAATGTAAACATCAATGGGAACGGCATGCCTTTATCTCCTTTAGAAATAGTGTTGAGTTTACTTCTTAAAATTATAATACATAATTTTACTGATATTTTGCTGCCCTATTTATCCTATGCAGTAATACTGGAATGAACTACCAGAGAGGTGTGGATTTCCAAATCCGCAAGAGATTTCAGAGTGTGTGTTGATAAGATCACTCTTGTTTGGGGGCCATGATTCCTGACCAATTAAAAACCCTTCTATAGGGACAGAAGGTCTTTGCTCTTTAGGGAGATCTTGCCAGAAAAAAAAAAAATTGCAAAGACCAAAAAGCTGGCCAGGTTTTTCATCTTGGTAGAGATTATTTTAATTTTCAAAATATTTTATCTTAAAAGTTTCTCAGAGAGTGTCAGTTCTTTTAGAGTAATATATTCTGACAAAGGCCTCACTAAGTTTAGGGCAGTGGTAGAGGATTTGGGGAAGAGAAGGAGGACATGTTTGACTTTCAGAGCATTCAAAACATAGATGCCAGGTTACTTCTTGCTCCCCAACATATTATATTTATTTCAGGACTCAACCTTGTGCCATTTATTTTGTCAGGTGGCTGATTATGAAAGTAAATCTTCAAAGAAGTTTTTTTTTTTTTTTTTTTGGTTCAGCTTTTTTGTTGGTGGATATTGGTCATCTTGAAAATATTCTAGTTCTGTTTTTGGTGACAGATTATGATTTGAAGCTACTATACCACCATTTCACCCTTGAGTTTCTTCAAAACATTTGAGTAAGTTGCACTTGATATGTATGTCATTTACCATCAGGGCTAGAGCTTGCCTGCTTAACTGGTTATGATTAGATGTCTCTGACTTTGTTACTTCAAATTTTATTTAGATTTAGGATTCTCCTTAATGGCTTTCTCTGTAATAAAAAAAAAAAAAAACAACATCTCACTGAGTCTTTCTGCTACCACCCTTTCATGCCTGACTGTATCTTTTGCATGATAATAAAGTGGCCCCACTGATTCTCTAGTTCGCTTCCTGCTTTTGATATCTTTAAAAACTGTTCAATATTAATTTTGGAATGTCTTGTAGGGTGATCCTTGAAATTATTAATATTTCTTACTTTATCAGCCACACATTTACAGATTTCCTGTTCTCTTTATGCAGGCTTTTTTTTTTCCATTTTTGAAAAACATGCTTTCTCCCATCCCACCTCCACAAACCTCTTTACTTTGTCATATAGCCATGGAGAGCTTAGATTTTGTTTGATTGCTAAATTACTTTTGATCCACTGCACATATTTTTGGTCTTTTTGAAGAGGTAATATTTTCTTGTGGGTTTTTAATTTGTGAAAATGTTTCTCAAAATAGCAATATCTACATTTTATCATTACTCTGTTTCCTAAAATTGAGTAACCAAATGATGGATAATTCTGTTTTTCATGCTTAAGCTAGTCTGCAAAACTAAATTACTATTATGTAGTCTTTCATATAGATATTTCCTGTCCTCTCAAAACCATATTCCTTTGAGTCCTACAAATGTCATTATAGAAAGTGGCCATATGTTTTATGCAAACCTCAATTTTGTATTTCATCACAATGAAATGTTTGATCAGTTTGTGGATAACTGAAGACCTCCAAAATTACAACCTTACTTAATTTCTATATTGGGGGGAAATTGTATATTCTTATGAAGTCTTCTGTAACAACTATAGGCTACTAACCTTAACAACACATTTTACATTTTAAAAATTTCATATTTTTACTCACAAAGTTTTTATTGCCCTTATCTAATTAGATAATTTTCTTATCTAATATTCTATGCTTATACCATGTATGTTTGCTCTCATAATACACACAGTAACATACTTGCCTATCTTTCCAGACTGGGCTTGCCTATAGTCTGTATGTAATTTGGCATTGTAAGTGGTTGGTTTTTCTCCTACCAAATTACTGAAAGCCTAGTTATATATCCCTATATGCTGGCCCACATTCCGATTCAGCTACTTTCCTTTTAAAGCTTCTAGAAAAAGTACATGTATGTATATTGTAATTTTATTTTTAACCACTCCCTATATATATTAATTGTTCTTTCAAAACCGCAATGAAATAGCATCTTAACCCAGTTATAATGACTATTATTAAAAAGACAAAAAATAACAGATGCTAGCAAGGATGTGGAGAAAAGGAAACTCTTATACACTGTTGTTGGGAATGTAAATTAGTACAGCCATTATGGAAACAGTACGGAGATTTCTCCAAAAACTAAAAATAGAACTACCATACAATCCTGCAATCCCACTACTGGGTATTTATTCAAATGAAAGGAAATCAGTATACCAAAGGGATACCTTCACCCCCATGTTTATCACAGCACTATTCACAATAGATATATAATCAACCTTAGTGCCCATCAATGGATGAATAGATAAAGAAAATGTGGTATATATAATAGAATACTATTTGGCCATAAAAAAGAATGAACTTTTGTCATTTGCAGCAACATGGATGGAACTAGAGGTCATTATGTTAAGTGAAATAAGCCAGGCACAGAAAGACAGATGTCACATGTTCTCATTCATATGTGGGAGCTAAAAAAGTGGATCTCATGGAGGTACAGAGTAGAATGATAGATACCAGAGGCTGGGAAGCATGTGCGTGTGTGGCGGGGGGAAAGAAGAGAGGTTGGTTGATGGGTACAAACATACAGTTTAATAGAAGGAGAAAGTTCTAGGCTGAGTGCAGTGGCTCATGCCTGTAATCCTAGTACCCTGGGAGGCCAAGGTGGGAGGATTGCTTGAGGCCAGGAGTTCAAGACCAGCCTGAGCAACAGCTAGACACAGTCTCTACAAAAAAAAAAAAAAAAAAAAGAAAGAAAGAAAGAAAAGAAAAGAAAAGAAAAGAAAAATTAGCCGGATGTGGCGGTGTTTGCCTGTGGTCCCAGCTACTCAGGAGATTGAGGCAGAAGAATTGCTTGAGCCCAGGAGTTTGTGGTTGCAGTGAGCTACGATGACACCACTGCACTCTAGCCCAGGTGATAGAGCAAGACCCTGTCTCAAAAAAGAAAAAGAAAAAGAAAAAGAAAAAGAAAAAGAAAGAATAAGTTCCAATGTCCAATAGCAGAGTAGGGTAACTGTAGTTGATAACCATGTATTGTATATTTCAAAATAGCTAGAAGAGAGGACTTGAAATGTTCTTAACACATAGAAATGATAAATACTCGAGATGATGTGCACCCTAAATACCCTCACAAGATCATTACACATTCTATGCATGTAACAAAATACCACGTGTATCCCATAAAAATGTACAATTATGTACCAATAAAAAGTTTTTTTAAAAGTTGGCATCCTAAGTTGCCCCCAATTTTCTTTGTCTCACTGTCATAGCCGTAGCCCTGACCCATTTTTCACATATTTTTTTTGTATTAGTTTTCTTTTACTCTAGTGGGATCTGCACCAGTCTGTCTTTTCTCCTACCTGGCCTCATAGCTTTTCCTTTGTAATGCAAGATTCATGGTGACATTTTGTTCAAGAGGAGCTTAGCCTGCCTGTGTAGCCTATAACTATTAAAACAGTTCTTGTGGATTCTGGGGAATTTGTGTCCACTCTTTTTCTCTGCATGGAACAGATGCTATTTGAGAAAACATCAACGTAGAGATTTTGGCCTTGAATTTCTGTCTAGAGCATTAAATTTGGCCTCCAATACTGTATTTTCTTAAGTCTTCATTTAAATGTGCACTGATCACTGGCTTTTCCTCCTGCTATTACCTGAGGCTGGCCTAGCAAGTATGAAAAGGTTACCATGTGCCTAACATGGCTTTGTTCTAATACATAGTCTTCATTATTGTCATACACACTCTACAATCTAATCTACTAACATCTTTTCCTACTATCTTATCTCAGAGACATATTCTCCATATATAGGACACTGTGGCATCAAAATGATGCTTGGATCTCATGTAAGGGTCTTTTCCTATTTAAGACCACCTTCTTTATGGCTCTTTTTCTCCTCAGCTCCACAATGACTGCCCTTATATAAATCTGAATATTCTACAATAATCTAGAGGTCCTTTGATGCTGTTTGTTTCTGCTACTTCTAGTGTATTACTGACAGAATATGGGCCTGTTCTATAAGGGCCAAGAGCTCCAGGGCACTATAGCTCTCACACTAATCCTGGTATTTTAAATTGAAGACAGCAGGCCATAATAAATGGTGTGGTGTTCAGAATCTGAAGCTCTGATTTTGAGTCTTAGTTTCAACTATACATTTTTGAAGAAGTCCTTTAAACCCTTTAAGCCTCAGTTTCCTTAACTGTAAAATGGTCTATCTCACAGAGTTGTTAAAAGGATTAAAGTAATTAATGCATTCAAATGACTTTATAGATGTTTACTATATAACACTAGTTAAATTTTATAGACTTATAACAGATTAGACCTTAAGATAGCCCTAGAGATCTCATCTGATCCACATACATATTGACTAATCAGAGTCCCAAACAAGGTTAAGGAAATTGCTCAAGTTTACAACAGGTAGTGTGGCAATCCTGGAGGTAGAATACATATGTTCTACCTCTAGTTCTCTTAGTCTCATTTTTTTCCTTCAGTCAGTCACTAGGTACTATATATTCTGCCTTGGAAAAATGTTTGCATAATAGCTAATGTTTATTGAGTATTATGATGTGCTAGACACACTTCTAAGCATTTCCCATGTATTTCCACATCTAATCATGATGGTAACCTCAAGAGGTAGGTGCTATTTTATCCCCACTTTGCAGATGATAAAATTGAGAGTCAGAAACAGTAATTTACCCTAGCATACGTAATCTTCATAAGATTAAAGTTTCAAAAGCAAATGAAAAAATGACGTGATTGGTTGGATAGAAGTGATATGATTGGTATCCAAAGCAGGGTAATGGAAAGAATAAGTAGCAGTTGCAGAATCCAGATTCAAACTCAGGCAGTCTGCCTCCAGAACCCATTGTATTAACCAATACTTTATTGCCTCTTGTATATCTTTTTCTCTATGTTTCCATCATCACCACCATAGGCTTAGCCCTCACTTCCTCCTAAAGGATTTCCCTGCCTCCTTGTTCTTTTCTCTGCAATTCATTCTTCTCACCTCAGTCTAATCAATATTCCTGGGCTATCACTTCATTCACATCATTATCTTCTTCAGGAACAAGTCATAATTTCAAATTACCTAACAAATGAAGTCCCAAATACTTATGTTTTTCTAGAATCTGAGCTCTCTTATCTCATATGATTGTCCAGTATTTGTCAACATGAATCCATTGCTCTTGTCAAGTGAATAGTTGGACAAAACCTGACCTCATTCTTACCTCCACATTAGTGCTATTATTTGGAATGTTCTTGTATCAGTTAGGATTTTGCGTTGCAAGTGATGAAAAATCAACTTAAACTGTCTCTAACAATAAAGGGAATTTACTAGCTCACTTAACTGAAAAATCTAGAGATAATAGCTTCAGGCAAGGATTGATCTAGTGGCTTAGTGATGTTGCCAAGGATCCAAATTCACTCTGAATCTCTTCCACTCTGCTTTCAATGGTACCCATACCAGCCCTCGATGACTACATATAATAGTAGTTCTCTGGCAACTCCAGGCTCCTCCCACCACACATGTGTGATTTGGTTTCAAATGTCTGTAAGCTTTGAATCCTCATAATACACTATTTAGTAGAAGAGAGAATCTGTGTCCCAGAATTCCCAGAATGTGTACAGAAGTTTACTCTGATACGATCCTTTCAGTGTCTACTTCAAATTAATTGCTGGGCCCAGAGGAATAAGATGCAGTAATTGGTTTAGGCTTGGGTTATGTGCCCTTCCCTAAGTCAGTCACTAGTGTCAGGAGAATGGAATATCCTGATTGACTTAAGACAAGTATGATTCACACTTGGAGCTAAAGTCAACTCTGTCTAAAGCACTTGGCTGAGAATTGTGGATGGAATGGTCCCAAAAAAGAATTAAGTGCTATTACCAGGAGAAGAGAGAAATAGGTTTTTCTGGAAGGCACTCAGCAAATGTGTGCTATAGGTCTCCTCTCTTTCTCTTCAACAACTCAGATCTTTTCTTCTGTTTGATGTCCAAATTAATTTTGCTCACTCTGGCTCATACCGATCTCTGAAGTCATATAGTATTTACCATACAGTGTAGTCTATACTTGGCTTTATACAGTTTTGATAGCATATATATATATACTTAAAACTTGTGACTCCAACAAAATTACAAGTTCATTTAAGGTACAGACTGTGTCTTCTAACTTTGTGTAGCCCCCACAGCATCTAGAACATTTCTGGGCATACAGCCAGTGCTATACAAGCACTTGTTCGCTTGACTTGACTTGTTGAGTTGGGTACAGCCACTTTATTCATTTTGGTCATCATCAAGATTGATGCTGATTGCTCTGGTTCACTCAATCATTTGGCTCTCCGCATCAATCATGAGGATAACAAAGTAAATGGATTGGTTAGGCTTCAGTTCATTCGTTGTGCACTTATAGAAGCACTTATAGATATAGCCTTGCTGATAAATAGTACTTGTCTGTCTGCACCCAAATCATACGCCATAGTTTTGTGTATATTTTGAAGATACATCTTTTTGTTTAGCTATAGCTACTATTAAAACCATTTCTATGGAAAACATTCTTTAATAATTGGTTACATTTGAGTTACTGGTAAGAGCTTTCCATTTTGTAGTGTTTACTTGTATTAACTATTGTACCCTATTTGGTGTGCATCTACCTTAACCTTTTCCTATTTCGTTTTATTATATTTTTGTGTCCCATAATCAAACTTCTGGAAAACAGCATTAGCCGCATTGAGTGCAGTTCATCTTGTACAAATAATCCACTGTTAGTCTGATTTCCCCTAAGTGGAACACTCAATTTTTCCCCAGATCCATGGCATTTTTATTTTTCTATTAAAAAATTTAAGTGGATCCCAAAGAGTTATTCTGTCCCGGTTTTTTTTAAAGATGGAAGTTTCAAAAGCTAATGAAAAAGTAATGTGGATAATTTAATACCAGCAACATGAAAGTTTCTAGAACAGATCTCAAAGCATTTCAAGCTTTTTCCTGCTTCTGGAAATTTACACAAACTAGTCTCTCTTTCTGGAGTAGTGTTTTCCCCATGTCTTCACCTATGATTACTCCTGCTCTTCTTCAGGTCTCAACTGAAATTTCACTTTTTCCTGAAGGTAGAGATTGTCTGTTTTGTTCACTGTTGTATTATGTGTTCAATAAATATTACTGACTGACTGAATAACACATTATTTACTCCTATTTCCGCTAAACTTTAATTTGCAGTGCATTAATATAAGCATCATTTTAAGTCAATGCAATGTCTAATTTAGAAAGCAAGAGAATCATAAATATTTATCTGTTAAATAATTTTAAGATTTTGGAGATATCTATTTTAAAACAAAACACAGAAATCTTCAAGTTAAATGGAAGTAAGTGCAACTAACAATAAATATTTACACTAAAACTTCTACCTGAAGATTTTAGATTGAAGGAAATAAAGCCTTAAGATTTAACTTTGAAAGATTTATATAGGTTAATACAGGGCTTGTAAACATAGAATTGAGAACCTGCTTCCAAAGACTAATATGGAGTAATTTTTGTTATCTGGGAAATGTAAGTTAATTAAGAGTTATATTTGTTTTGTATTTTTCCTAAGCTTCTAAAGATTTCTGCCTTCAAATTCTGTACTTTCACCCATCAGATATTTATCACTTTTAATTTTTAAAAATATTTTACACAAGTATTGCATATTCATGAAAGATATGGAAAAATGTAGATAAATAAAATAAAATAAAATAACCTATAAAGCCACTACCTGACATTAAACTACTGTTTACACTGTGATGCTTAGTCAACTGGACATTTTAGTGAGTATATACACATGTGGGTAGGTAAAAAATAGATCATGTTACACGTAGTTATTTGCTATCTGCTTTTTTGTTCTGGTAAAATATACATAATATAAAATTTACCATATTTGCCATTTTTATGTGCACAATTCAGTGGCATTAATTACATTCACAGTGTTGTGCAGCCACCATCATCACCCATTTCCAGAACTTTATCACTTCAAACAGAAATTCCGTACCTATTAAACACTAACTGCCCATTTCTCCATCTTTCATGCCCAGGTAGCATTTATTCTATTTTCTGTCTCTATGAACTTGCCTATTCTAGGTACTTTGTATGAATGGGATCATACAATATTTGTTCTTTTGTGTCTGGCTTATTTCACTTAGCATAATATTTTCAAGGTTCATCCATGTTGTGGCATATATATGATCTACTTTGGGGAGAAAATATTCACAAACTTTATATCTGACAAAGTGCTAATATCCAGAATCTACAAAGAACTCAAACAAATAAGCAAAAAAACCCTCAACTAACCAAACAAAAATCCTGTTGAAAAGTAGGCAAAAACATGAACAGAAACTTTTCAAAAGAGGATAGACAAATGGCCAATAAACACAAGAAAAAATGCTCAATATCACTAATCATCAGGGAAATGCAAATTAAAACCACAATGAGATACCATTTTACTCTTGTCAGAATGGTCATTACTAAAAAGTCAAAAAACAATAGATGCTGGCATGGATGCAGAGAGAAAGGAACACTTACTTATACACTGTTGGTGGGACTGCAAATTAGTACAACCTCTATGGAAAACAGTATGGAGATTCCTCAAAGAAATAAATGTAGACTTACCATTTGATCCAGCAATGCCACTACTGGATATCTACCAAAAGGAAAAGAAGTCATTTTATCAAAAAGACACTTGCATTCGAATGTTTATTGCAGCGTAATTCGCAATTGCAAAGATGTGGAATCAACCTAAGTACCCATTAATTAATGAATGGATAAAGAAAATGTAGTATATATACACCATGGAGTACTACTCAGCCATTAAAAGGAATGAAATAATGTCATTTTCAGCAACTTGGATGGAACTGGAGATCATTATCCTAAGTGAAGTATCTCAGGAATGGAAAAACAAACACCATATGTCCTCACTAATAGTTGGGAGCTAAACGCTGGGTACACACGGGCACGAAGAAATGTAGAGAACATTGGAAACCAAGAAGGGGAGAGGGTAGGAGGAGGGTGAGGGATAAAAATTTACCTATCAGGTACAATGAACACTATTCTGTTGACAGGCACACTAACAGCCTTGACTTAAGCATTATACAAGCTATCCATGTAACAAAAACATTTGTACCTCCTTAATATTTTGAAATAAAAAAAAGAAATAAAAGGTACCTTTCAATTGAGAAATTTAATGGACACCATTTTATAACCAAATCACCATATTTAATATCACCAATAATAGAATAAAAAGACATCATATGCCTCCTGATGTGATACATTGAGAAGGACACAACATCACCTATGTGGTATTTTTGTCAAAATATTTAACCCAAATTTAATCAAGAGGAAGCAATAAAAAACTCCAAATTGAGGGATATGTTGTAAAACAAACTCTTTAAAAACAGCAGTGTCATGGAAAAGAAGTCAGTGTCATGAAGGAAAAAACAGCATCATAAAAAAATATTTTCTCTAGACAGCTCTAGTTTAAAGAAAACTAGAGAAACATGACAACTAAAAGCAATGTGCAATCTTTGATTGTATCCTGGATTTAAAAAAGAAAACAGCCACAAATGTCATTATTGGAATAACTGTGGAAATTAGAATGTATATATATTAAATAATAGTTCTGTATTCATGTTAAATTTCCTGAGTCTGACAATTGTATTGAGGTTATGTGGGAGATTGTCCCTGTTTGTAAGAGGCACATGTTGATATATTTAGGGATGATATGTTATAATGTCTGCTCTCTGTTCAGTTCCATTAGTCGCTGTGTCTATTTTTATGCCAGTACCATGCACTTTTAATTACCATAGCTTCATAAAATAGTTTGAATTCAGCTAGTGTGATGTCTCCAGCTTTGTTCTTTCTGCTCAAGACTTCCTGGGCAACTAGGGTTTTTTGTGGTTTCATATGAATTTTAGGATTTTTTTTTCTATTTTTGTGAAAAAATGACATTGGAATTTTGATAGGGATTGATTGAATCTACAGATTGCTTTCAGTAGTATGGAAATTTTAACAATATTAATTCTTCCAATCCATGAACATGGGATATCTTTCTATTTATTTGTATTTTCTGCAATTTCTTTCATCAATATTTTATGGTTTTCACCTCCTTGGTTAAAGTTATTCTTAAGTATTTTATTTTATATTTGTAGCTACTGTAAATGTTTTCTTAATTTTTTTTTTTGGATAGTTGTTGTTAGTGTATAGAAATGGTAATGATTTTGTTTGTTTATTTTGTTACCTGAAACTTTACTGTATTCATTTATTAATTCTAATAGTTTTTTGGGAGAGTCTTTAGTACTTTCTATATATGAGATCATGTCAACTGCAAAGAGAGACAATTTCACTTTTTTCTTTCCAGTTTAGATACTTTTTATTTCCGTCTCTTGCCTAATGGCTAAGACTTCCAATACTATGTTGAATAGAAGTGGCAAAAGTCAGCATCATTGTCCTGTTCCTGAACTTAGAGGAAAACCTTTCAACTTTCCACCATTGAGAATGATGTTTGCTATGGGCTTGTTGTATATGGCCTTTATTGTGTTGAGGTACATTTCTTCTAAATCTAATTTGTTGAGAATTTTTATCATGAAAGGATGTTGAATTTAGTCAAATGCTTTTTCTGCATCTATTGAAATGACCATATATTTTTTGTCCTTCATTCTGTTAATGTGGTGTATCACATTTCTTGATCTGCATGTTGAACTGTCCTTTGCTTCCCAGGGATAAATCCCACTTGATCATGGTGAATGATTTATTTAATATGTTGTTAAATTCAGTTTGCTAGTATTTTGTTGAAGTTGTTGCATCTATGTTCATCAGGGATATTGGCCTGTAATTTTCTTTTGATATAATGTTCTTGTCTGGCTTTGGAGTCAGGTTAATGCTGGCCTCATAAAATAAGTTTGGAAGTGTTCCCTCTTCTTCAGTTTTTTGGAAGAGTTTGAGAAGGATTGGTGTTAATTCTTTAAATGTTTGGTAGAATTCAGGAGTAAAGCCATTAAATCCTGGGCTTTTCTTTCATGGAAGACTTTTTATTACTAATTCAATTTTCTTATTCATTATTAGTCTGTTCAGATTTCGTATTTCTTCCTGATTCAGGCTTGGTAGGTTGTATGTGTCCTGAAATTTATCCATTTCTTCTATGTTATTCAATGTGTTGTTGTATAATTGTTCAAAGTAGTCTCTTATGATCCTTTGTATTTCTGTAGTATGAGTTGTAATGTCTCCTCTGTCATTTTTTATTTCATTTATTTGAGTCTTCTTTCTTTTTTTTTTAGTCTGGCTAAGGGTTTGTTGATTTTGTTTATCTTTTCAAAATACCAACGCTTAGTTTTGTTAATCTTTTCTGTTGTTTCTCTAGTCTCTATTTCCTTAATCTCTGCTCTGATATTTATAATTTCCTCCCTTCTACTAACTTTGGCTTAGGTTTTTCTTCTAGTTCTTTGAGGTGTACAGTTGAGTTGTTTATTTGAGATCTTATTTTTTGATGTAAGTGTTTATTGTAATAAACTTACCTGTTGGAACTGCTTTTGCTACATCCCATAAGTTTTGGTATATGTTTACATTTTTCTTTGCCTCAAGATATTTTTTGATTTCCCTTTTGATTTCTTATTTGACCCATTGGTTGTCCAGGAGCATGTTGTTTAATTTCCACGTATTTGTGACTCTTTCAAGATTTTTCCTATTATTGATTTCTAGTTTCATACTATTGTGGTCAGAAAAGATACTTGATATGATTTCAATCTTCTTAAATTGGTTCAGACTTGTTGTGTGGCCTATGATATAATCTATCCTGCAGAATTTTCTGTGTGAGCTTGAGAAAAATGTGTATTCTGTTGTTGTTGAATGAAATGTCCTGTATATGTCAGGTCCATTTGGTCTAAAGTTTAAATATGATGTTTCCTTATTGATTTTCTGTCTTGATAATCTGTCCATTTTTGAAGGTGGAATATTGAAGTCACCTACTATTTTTTTTTCAACTCTAATTAGCTGTTTATTGGAATTAATTTTTTGTCATCATTACATTGATTGTATTATTTAGTGCCTCTTGGTGAAGGATAATGTGTATGACCACAAAGGTTAGCTTAGCAATTCAAGGATATGAATTGGACAAGCAGAGTTAAGTTTTCCCAGGCTATCAGTCAACGAATATTAACCACTTCTCTGATGTGTGCAAGGCCTACACTAGACACTTGTAATCAAGGTGCACGGTCACATGCCAATGCTTATTCTTCGGAATAATACAGGTTTACACACCACCATCATAGTCCTAAAGTATTCAGAGTATGACTCTGTATTACTTCTACCATTGAGTTTTGTGCTTTCTTGTGTTTTGTGTTATTAATTAATGGCCTTTTATTTCAGCTTAAAGAACTCCCTTAAGCAATTTCTGTAAAGCATGGCTACTTTAGCTTTTGTTTGTCTGGGAAAGTTTTTATTTCTCCTTCATTTCTGAAGGACAATTTGCTGAGTTAAATATTCTTGGCTGGAAAATATTTTCTTTCAGCACTTTGAATATATTATCTCACTCTCTCCTGGCCTGCAGAGTTTCTGTTGAGAAATATGCTAATTTTTGCATCAAGACTCCCTTGTATGTGATATGTTTCTTATCTCTTGCATTTCTCAGAATTTTTTCTTTGTGTTTGATTTTAGATAGTTTGATTATTTTGTGTCTTGGTGAACTTGCCTTTGGGTTGAATTTGATTGGATAGCTCTGTGCTTCCTGTACATGGATGTTGACATCTTTCCCCAGATTTGTAAAGTTTTCAGCCATTGTTTCTTTAAATATGATTTCTCACCATTTCCCCCTCTTTTCTCTTTCTGAAACTCCTATTTTGTGTAGATTAGGTCTTTTGATGATGTCTCTTAATTCCCATAGTCTTTTTTCGTGCTTTTCATTCTTTTTTCTTTTTGCTTTTCTGACTTGATAATTTCAAATGGTCTTTGAGCTCACTAATTTTTTCTTCTGCTTGATTGAGTCTGCTGATGAAGCTTTCTATTTAATTTTTTAGTTCAGTCATTGTATTCTTCATCTATGGGATTTCTTTTATTTTTTCTATTTCTTTGTCTACTTCTCATTTTGTTTGTGTATTGTTTTCCAAATTTAATTTAATTATCTATCTCTATATTCTTGTAGTTCACTGAATTTCTTTAACAAGATCATTCTGAATTCTTTATCTGTCATTTCACAGATGTCCATTTCTTTAGGGTACATTATTGGAGGTTTATTAGTTTCTTTTGGTGATGTCATAATTTTCCAATTCTCTGTTATTATTGTGTCCTTTTGTTGGTGTCTGCACATTTGAGGAGATAGCCACCTCTTCTGGCCTCTACAGGTATTCTTTGGCAGGGATAGCCCTTCACTACTTAGTCCAGCCTGTGGTTCTGAATGGACCAGCTGGTAATGACCCTGGGCAGGCAGGGCTGTCTGTAGGGTTCTTTAGTTGGCTGGGTTGCTGTCTTTGCTCTGAGGTTGGGTGGGGCAGCTGGCTAGGCTTCACTGCCTGGTGTGACCACTGGCTGGGTTCTGCAATCAAGTGAAGCTGCTAGATAGTCACTGCAACCATCCCTGGTCAGGAAGGGCTACAGAGTGTATTCTCTGGCCAGTTGGTACCAATATTTGGGTTTTGCAGTTGAGCAGGGCTACAGGTTGGGCTCCAAGATTAGATGGAATTGTTGCTCATGAAAGATGGTTCCAGAACCTTGGTCTATAGAAATGTACAATTGAAGCTTGATTCCCTGCCTGTGAAAGGCCTTGGAGTGGGATCTGCATCTGGACCAAGTCACTGTCTGGACTTTCATTTGGGCAAGTCTAGCCCCTAAGCTCTGCAGAAATACATGGTAATGGCTATCTCCCTGCCTGGGCAGGGCCTTGGAGTAGGCTGTAATGATGGACCAAGTTGCTGTTTGGAGTCCTGGCTCAGGCAGGTTCAACCCCTATGCTCCACAGAAATGGGCTATGGTGAGCACTTCCCTCCCTGGGCAGGGCCTTGGAATATTCTCTGAGGCTGAGATGAGCTGCTGTTTGGATTCCTAGGTTGGGCAGGTCTATCCCCTAAGCTCCACAGAAATGTGCTATGGTAGGCATCTACCTGCCTAGGTGGGGTTTTGGGGTAGGCTCTGAGGCTGGGCATAGAGGCTAGCTACCTAGGCACTTAAGGTAAACATGCAAGGAACTTGTTTAGTTCCTTGTATGTTTTGGATATTAGTTCCTTGTTGGATGAATATGTTGCAAATATTTTCTCCCATTTTACAGGGTGTCTGTTACCTTTGTTTCCTTTACATATAGAGCTTTGTAGTTTAATATAATCCCCTTTGTCTATTTTAATTTTTTTCCTGTGCTTTTGAGGTTTTAGACATAAAATCCTTGCCTAGACCAATATCCTAAAGCATTCCCCTTATGTTTTCTCTAGTAGTTTTGTAGTTTCAGGTCTTACATTTTAATCTTTAATCCATTTTGAGTTTATTTTTGTATATGGTAAGAGATAAGAGTCTAGTTTCATTCTTCTGCATACAGATATCCAGTTTTCCCAGCACCATTTATTGAAGAGAGTGTTCCTTCCCCAATGTATATTTTTGGAGCTTTTATCAAAACTCAGTAGGGTGTAAACACATGGATTTTTTCTGGGTTTGCTCTTCTGTTCCATTGGTCTATGGGTCTGTTTTTATGTCTGTACCATTTTATTTTGACTACTATAACTTTGTAGTATATTTTGAAGTAGTGTGATGCCTCCACATTTTTATTTTATTTTATTTTTCAGTATTGTGTTAGCTACTCAGGGTCTCTTTTGTGTGTTCCATATGAGTTTGAGAATTGTTTTTCCTATTTCTGTGAAGAATGCCATTGGTATTTTGATAGAAATTGCACTGAATCTGTAGGTTGCTTTGGGTATTATGGTCATTTTAACAATATTAATTCTTCCAATCCATGAGCGCAGGATTTCTTTCCATTTCTTTCCATATCTGTGTCTTCCTCAGTATCTTTCATAAGTGTTTTATAGTTTTACTTGTAGAGGTCTTTCACCTCCTTGGTTAAAATTATTCCTAGATATTTCATTTTTTGTGTGGCTATTTCAAATGGGATTGCTTTGTGTTACTGGTATAGTTTGTTATTGGTATACAGAAGTGCTACTGATTTTTCTGGGCAGATTTTGTATCCTGAAAATTCACTCAATCTGTTTATGCATTCTTAGAGTTTTGTTGTGGAATCTAGGTTTTCCTATATTTAAGATCATGTGGTCTGCCAAAAGTGACAATTTGATTTCCTCTTTCCCAATTTGGAATACTTTTATTTCTTTTTCTTGCCTGATTGCTCTGGCTAGGACTGCCAATACTATGTTGAATAGGAATGGTGAAAGTTGGCATCCTTGTCTAGTTCCAGTTCTTAAAAGAAAGGCTTTTAGCTTTTGTGTATTCAGTATGATGTTAGCTGTGGGTTTGTCATATATGGCTTTTATTATGTTAAGATATGTTCCTTCTATGCCCAATTTGTCAAGAGTTTTTATCATGAAGGAATGCTAAATTTTACCACATGTTTTTTCTGCATCTGTTCTGATGATCATATGGCTTTGTCCTTCTTTCTATTGATGTGATTTATTGCATTTATTAATTTGTGTACATTGAATTATCCTCACATTCCTAGTATAAATCCCACTTGATCGTGTTGTGTTATATTGTCGATGTGTTCTTGGATTTGCTTTGCTAGTATGTTGTTGAGGGTTTTTGCATCTGTGTTCATCAGGGACATAGTTTTTCTTGGTGTGTGTGGTATTCTTGTCTGGTTTTGGTATCAGGGTAATGATGACCTGATAGAATGAGATAGGAAGAATTCTCTCTTCTTCAATTTTTTGGAATAATTTGAGACAAATTGGTGTTAGTTCTTTATAAGTTTGGGAGAATTAAGCAGTGAAGCCATCTGGTTCTGGGGTTCATTTTTGTTGGGAGACTTTTCATTATTCATTTAACCTCATTACTCGTTATTGATCTATTCTATTTCTTCCTGGTTCAATTTTTGTAGGTTGTATATGTCCAGGAATTTATCCATTTCTTCTAGGTTTTCCAGTTTGTTAGTATATAATCATAATAGTCTCTAACAATCCTTTGTGTTTATGTGGTATCACTTATAATGCCTCTTTTAAAAAAAAAATTTTACTTATTCCAGTCCTCTCTTTTTTCTTGGTTAGTCTAGCTAGCAGTTTATTGATTTTGTTTATCTTTTTTAAAAAAGCAACTTTTTGTTTCATTGATCCTTTGTATTATTGTTTTAGTCTCCCTTTTGTCTGGTCCTTCTCTGCTCTTTATTATTTCTTTCCTGTACTAATTTTGGGTTTGGTTTGTTCTTGATTTTCTAGGTCCTTGAGGTGCATTTTCAGATTATTTGAAATTGTTCTAATTATTTGATGTACATGTTTATTGCTATAAATTTCCCTCTTTGCTCTGCTTTGACTGTATCCTGTAGGTTTAAGTATGTTGTGTTTCCATTTTCATTTGTTTCAAATAACTTTTTGACTTCCTTTGTAATTTCTTAATTGACCCAATGGTCATTCAGGAGCATGTTTTTTCAATTTCCAGGTATTTGTACAGTTTACAAAGTTCCTCTTGTTATTGATTCCTAGTTTACTCCAATGTGGTCTGAGAAGATATTTGATATAATTTTGATGTCTTAAAATTGGTTGAGTTCTTTTGGTGGCCTGCCATATGGTATATTCTAGAGTATGTTCCATGTGCTGATAAGAAGAATGTGCATTATGGAGCTATTGTATAGAATGTTCTGTAAATGTCAGTTAGGTCCATTTGGCCTAAAGTGTAATTTAATTCCAATGTTTCTTTGTTGATTTCTGTCTAGTTGATCTCTCTAATGCTTAGAGTAGGATGTTAAGCCCCCAACTGTTATTATATTGTAATATATCTCTCCCTTTAGATGCAATAATATTTGTTTTATATATCTGGATCCTTCAGTGTTGGTGTACATACATTTAGAATTGTTATATCCTCTTGCTGGATATAACACTTCATAATTATATAATTATAATTATATAACACCCTTCTTGGTCCCTTTTGAAAAGTTTTACTTAATATCTGTTTCATCTGATTTAAGCATAGCTAATCCAGCTTGTATTTGGATCCCATTTTCATGGAATGTCCTTTCCCATCCCTTCACTTTGAGTCCATATGTGTCTTTACAGGTGAAATGAGTTTCCTGTATGCAGCATATAGTTGCACAATATTTTAAAAATCCATTTAACCAGTCTATATCTTTTAAGTGGGAAATCTATTTACTTTCGAGGTTATTATTGATAGGTGAGGACTTATTCCTGTCATTTTGCTAATTGTTTTATGGTAGTTTTATATTTCCTTTATTCCATTCTTTCTCTATTATTGCTTATCACTGTGATTTGGTGATTTTATGAAGTGGTAACATTTGAATCTTATCTCTCATTTGTGTGTCTGTTCTACCAATGAGTATTATACTTTAGTGTGTTTTCATGATCTTTTTACTTCCAGATCTAGGACACCCTTAAACATTTCTTGCAGCACCAGTCTACTGGTGATGAATTCCCTCAGTTTTTGCTTCTTTGGGAAAGATTTTTTTGTCTTCATTTTTGAAAGATAGCTTTGGTGTGTATGGTGTTCTTAGATGACAATTTTAATTCTTTCTGCACTTTGAGTGCATCCCATTCTTTCCTAGCCTGTAAGGTTTTTGCAGAGAAATCCACTGTTGCTCTGATAGGAATTCCTTTATTTCTGAGTAGATGCTTTTTTTCCTGCTGTTTCTAGAATTCTCTCTTTTTCTTTCACCTTTGATAGTTTGACTATAATGTGTATTGGAGAAGACCTGTTTCAGTTGAATGTATTTGGGGATCTTTGGGTTTCCTGTGTCTGGATGTCTATATCTCTTTTAAGATTTGGGAATTCTTCAGCTATTATTTCCTTAAGTTTTCTATGCCTTTGCCTATCTCTTCTCCTGGGACTCCCCAAATTTGAATATTTGGTCACTCTATGGTATGCCATATATCACACAGGCTTTCTTTGTTTTTTCCCATCAAACTGCATTATTTCAAAAGGCTTGTCTTCAAGCTCAGAAATTCTTTCTTCTGCTTGATCTACTATACTGTTGAAGCTCTCAATTGTATTTTTTATTTCATTCATTGAAATCTTTACTTCCAGGATCTCTGTTTGGTTCTTTTCTATGATATTTATCTCTGTTGAATTTCTTATTCAGATCGTAAATTTTTTTCCTAATTTCTTTGTATTGTTTATCTGTGTTCTTTTGTATCTCATTGAGCCTCTTTAATATCATAATTTTAAATTCTTTCTCAGGCACTTCATACGTTTCTTTTTCATTAGAATCTGTTGCTGAATAATTATTTTGTTCCTTTGGAGTTATCATGTTTCCTTGCTTTTTCATGTTTCTTGTGTCCATGTGTTGATATCTGTGCATCTAGGGTAATGGTTGCTTCCTCCAATTTTATGGATTAGATTTTTTAGGGAAGACTTTTTCCTGTAGATGTATCTATAGTGTTTGGGTAGAGTGCTTTGACTTTGATTTTGAGCAGGTGCAGTCTCTGTATGACTTCCTTGCTATAAACATCATCAATTGTATCTGTGAATTCCTCAGTGGCTTAGGCTATGGCTGCTAGTGGAGACTGTAGTGAGGCTTTGTGGGGATAGACATACCAGGAAGGCTGGTCCTTGGGCACCAGTGGTGGCAGTGGTGGGCCAAACATGCCAGTCTTTGGGCCCCTGGGTGGTATATATGGGCACTAGTAATAGTGAATCTAAGTGGTTTGATCCCTGGACCTCCAGGCAGCTTGCTTGTGTGCTAGCAATGACAGTAATGGGGCAGGTAGGTGGGTAGATTCTTGGGCCCATGGACAGTGTACATGGCATCAGTGATGGCAATAGTAATTGCAAGCTAATCTTTGGGCCCCCAAGTGGCATATGTGGGGATGAGGACTGGTGTCAATAGGCTAGATGGGCCAGTCACCAGGCTCCAGTTGGCAAGCAGGGGTGGATGCCAGTGGTGGTGGTGGTGGATGGTTGGGTGGGCTTGTACACAGGCTGCCAAAGAGTGTGCATGGGTGGTGGTGGTGTCAGGTGGGCTGAGTCAATCCCCAGGTTTCTGAATGATGTGCACTGGCAGCAGTAGCAGTGGGTAGAGTATGCACAGATGCTGATGGCAGCAGGCAGGGCAGATCAATCTCTAGGCCTCTAAATGACGCATATGGGTTGGGCATGCCTGTCTTCATGCCCTCACAAGGCATGTAGGGGAGCCAGCAGTGATGGCTAAAACCAAACCAAAATATTTAGTTTTGATATGAGTAGAAAAATGACTCATTTTTGCTTTGATCAGGATTTATTTTTTTTAAATATCCAGTTGCAACTTGACATTTACATTTTTTATCATTGATTACTTGAATATTTACTCTATGCTTCTCTAGGGTGTTTGTGTTTTTTTAAAATTTTTTATTTTTTATTCCAGAATATTATGGGGTACAAATGTTGCAGTTACATATATTGCCTGTGTGCCAGCCAAGTCATAGCTACAAATGTGCTCATCCCCAGACAGCATGTACCTCACCCATTAGGTGTGAATTTTTCATCCCCTCCTCCCCCCACCCTCCTGCCTGACACACAATGAATGCTACTTGCATATGTGGACATAAGTTTTGATCAATCAGTACCAATTTGATGGTGAGCACATGTGGTGCTTGTTTTTCCATTCTTGTGATAATTCACTTAAGAGAATGGGCTTCAGCACCATCCAGGATAATACAAGAGGTGTTAGGTCACCATGGTTTTTTGTGGCCGAGTAGTACTCCATGGTATACATGCACCACATTTTATTAATCCACTTATGTATTGACGGGCACTTGGGCTGTTTCCACATCTTTGCACTTGTGAATTGCGCTGCTGTAAACATTTGAGAGCAGATGTCTTTGTTATAGGATGACTTTTTTTCCTTTGGGTATATGCCCAGTAGTGGGATTGCTGGGTCAAATGGTGGTTCTACTTTTAGTTCTTTGAGGTATCTCCATATTACTTTCCATAGAGGTTTTATTAGTTTGTGGTCTCACCAACAGTGTATGAGTGTTGCTCTCTCTTGACACCCATGCCATCATTTGTTGTTTTGGGACTTTTTGATAAAAGCCATTCTCACTGAAGTTAAATGATATCTCATCGTGGTTTTGATTTGCATTTCCCTGATGATTAGAGATGTTGAGCATTTTTTCATATGTTTCTTGGCCATTATTCTATCTTCTTTTGAAAAGTTTCTGTTCATGTCCTTTGCCCATTTTTTAATGGTGTTTGTGTTTTTGAACTGATTTTAGTTCCTTATACTTCTAGTCAAACTTCATTGTAAATGACTTGCTATTTATCTTGCAATTCAGATTTCTAACAATGTGAATTTTTTTCAGTGGAAAATATTTTTAATATTTATGACAGTAATTTGTGTTTATTGCAAAAATATAAGCAGTACAGACATGCATAAGGTAAAAAGTTAAGTCTCCACTATTTCTACCTTTCAGAAGTAACCTTAGTTAACTGTTTTGTGTTTACCTTTCCACATATTTTTTCTATGCATACAGGAACTTATATACATACATTATTTTCTTTACAAAATGGGATAATAATATATATCATAACATGCTTTTCTTTCCTTAATATATATGTGGTGAATATCATTCCATTGAAGTTCATATAGTTTTATTTTATTTTATTTTATTTATTTTTATTTCAGAATATTATGGGGGTACAAACACTTTGGTTACATATATTGCCTATGCACTGCCCAAGTCAGAGCTACAGTTATGAACATTCCCCAGACAGTGTGCCCTGCACCAATTAGGTGTGAGTTTTCCCATCCCCTCCACCCCCTCCCACCTGCCTGAACCCCAATGAATATTATTTCCATGGGTGCACATAAGTATTGATCAGTTAGTACCAAATTGGCGGTGAGTACTTGTGGTGCTTGTTTTTCCATTCTTGTGATACTTCACTTTGAAGAATGGACTCTAGCTCCATCCAGGATAATACCAGAGGAATTAATTCACTGTTGTTTTTTGTGGTTGAGTAGTACTCCATGATATACATATACCACATTTTCTTAATGCACTCGTGGATTGATGGACACTTGGGTTGTTTCCCCATCTTTGCAATTGTGAATTGTGCTGCTATAAACACTCAAGTGCAGATGTCTTTTTTATAGAATGTCTTTTTTGCCTTTGGGTAAATACCCAGTAGTGGGATTGCTGGATCAAATGGTAGGTCTACTTTTAGTTCTTTGAGGTATCTCCATATTACTTTCCATAGAGGTTGTACAAGTTTGCAGTCCCACCAGCAGTGTATGAGTGTTCCTATCTGTCTGCATCCCCACCAACATTTGTTGTTTTGGGACTTTTTGATATAAGCCAATCTCACTAGAGTTAAGTGATATCTCATTGTGGTTTTGATTTTAATTTCCCTGATGATTAGAGAAGTTGAGCAAATTTCTATATGTTTCTTGGCCATTATTCCATCTTTTTTTGAACAGTTTCTGTTCCTGTCCTTTGCACACTTTTTAATGGGGATGTTTGATTTTTTCCTTGTTGATTGCCCTAAGTTTTATATAGATTCTGGTTATCAGCCCTTTATCAGATGTGTAGCATGTAAATATTTTCTCCCGTTTTGTAAGTTGTGTGTTCACTCTAGTGACAGTTTCCTTGGCTGTGCAGAACTTTTTAAATTTGATCAGCTCCCATTTATTTATTTTTGATGCTGTTGTGATTGCTTTTGGGGTCTTGTTCATAAATTCTTTGCCTAGGCCAATGTCTGTAAGAGTTTTTCCAACATTTTCTTCTAGAATTCTTATGGTCCATGTCTTAGGTTTAAGTCTGCTATCCATCATGAGTTGATTTTTGTAAGAGGTGAGAGGTGTGGATCTAGTTTCAGTCTTTTACATGTGGCTATCCAATTTTCCCAGCACCAGTTATTTAATAGAGATTCTTTTCTCCAGTGTATGTTTTTGTCTACTTTGTCAAAGATCAGATGAAAGTATGAGGATGGTTTTATGTCTAGGTTCTCAGTCTTGTACCCAAATAACACTGAATATACCTTCTTCTCATCAGCTCATGGAACTTTCTCTAAAATTGATCACATCCTAGGCCACAAAACAGATCTCAACAAATTTATAAAAATGGAAATTATACCATGTATCTTCTCAGACCACAGTGGAATAAAATTAGAAATCAATTCCAACAGAAACACACATCTCTATCCAAAAACATGGAAATTAAACTATCTATTGCTGAGTGACTATTAGGTTAAGGAGGAGATTCAGATGGAAATCAAAAGATTCTTCCAACTAAATGATAATGGGGACACAAGTTATCAAAATCTGTGGGATACAGCAATAGCTGTCCTGAGAGGAAAACTCATTGCCTTAAATGCCCACATCCAAAAGACACAAAGTTCACAAATCAGTAAACTAATGAATCATCTTAAGGAAATGGAAAAGGATAGCAACCAAACCTAAACCCAGCAGAAGAAAAGAAATAACCAAGATCAGAGCAGAACTAATTGAAATTGAGAACAAAAGAACTATACAAAAGATTAATAAAACAAAAAGTTGGTTATTTGAAAAGATAAACAAAATAGACAGGCCTCTTGCTACATTGACCAGAAGCAGAAAGGAAAGGACTCTAATAAGCTCAATTAGAAATGAAAAAGGAGAGGTCACAACTGATATCATGGAAATACAAAACATCATCTTTGAATACTATAAAAATCTCTATGACCCAAAACATGAAAATGTGGAGGAAATGGACAAATTCTTAGAAACACACAACCTCCTCAGGTTCAATCAGGAAGAAATAGAATTCCTAAACAGACCAATATCAAGCACCAAAATTGAAGCAGTAATAAAAAATCTTCCAACAAAAAAAGTCCCAGGCCAAATGAGTTCATGCCTGAATTCTACCAAACCTACAAAGAAGAACTGGTACCTATACTGCAGAAATTATTCCATAACCTTGAGAAGGATGGAATCCTTCCAAGTTCATTCTCCAAAGCCAATATCACCTTGATACCAAAGCCAGGAAAGGACACAACAAAAAAAGAAAACTACAGACCAATATCCCTTATGAATATAGATGCAAAAATTTTCAATAAAATCCTAGGAAACAGAATTCAAATGCACATGAAAAAAATAATTCATCACGATCAGGTGGGCTTCATCCTCAAGATGCAGGGATGGTTCAACATATGCAAATCTATAAATGTAATTCACCATATAAATAAAAGCAAGAACAAAGACTATATGATCCTCTCAATAGATGCAGAAAAGGCTTTTGACAACATCCAGCACCCTTTTATGATGAGAACTCTTAACAATATAGGCATAGATGGCTCATACCTCAAAATTATTAAAGCCATATATGATAAACCCACAACCAATATCATACTGAACGGGGAAAAATTGAAAGCATTCCCGCTTAAAACTAGAAAAAGACAAGGTTGCCCACTATCTCCACTTTTATTCAACATAGTGCTGGAAGTCCTTGCCATAGCAATCAGACAAGAGAGAAGAATCGGGCATATCCAAATGGGGGCAGAAGAAATCAAACTTTCACTCTTTGCTGACGATGTTATTGTATCTAGAAAACCCCAAAGACTCAACCAAGAGACTACCGGATTTGATAAATGAATTCACCAAAGTCTCAGAATACCAAATCAATGCACACAAATCAGTAGCCTTTATATCTGCCAATAACAGTAGAGCCAAGAAACAAATCAAAGATGCAATACCTTTCACAATAGCACCAAAGAAAATTAAATATTTAGGAACATATTTAACTAAGGAGATGAGAGACCTATATAGGGAGAACTATGAAACACTGAGAAAAGAAATTGCAGAGGATGTAAACAGATGGAAAACCCTACCATGCTCTTGGATCAGTAGAATCAACATTGTTAAAATCTCAATACTACCTAAAGTGATTTACAGAATCAATGCAGTCCCTATCACAATACCAACATAATTTTTTTCAGATCTAGAAAAAATAATTCTATGCTTCGTGTGGAACCAGAGAAGACCCCGTCTAGCCAAAGCAGTCTTAAGCAAAAAGAACAAATTGGGAGGCATCACTCTACCAGACTTCAAACGATACTACAAGGCTATACTAACAAAAACAGCATAGTACTGTCACAAGAACAGAGACATAGACCAATGGAAATACATACAGTTTTAACACATTCTTTTTCTTTAACTTGGTAGAGATTCACTTATGGTTAACAATTTACTCTACTTACTTTATAATTTATGTACACTCTCTCACTCTTTTTTTCTGTACTATTTTAGAGTTAGTTTCATATATCATGGCTTTTTACTCTTAAATTATTTAATGTGTGCTTCTTAAGAATAGGTATACTCTCTTACATAATAGTACAGTTTCCAACTGTAGCAAATATAAATTGATAAAACAATTTTTTCTAGTCTCATGTCCATATTACATTTGTGTTAATTGACCCCAAAATGTCTGCTTTAGAATTTATTTTTCTTCAGTAGAGGACTCAATCTAAGGTCAGGTATTTTAATTAGCTGTCATGTCTCTTTTTCGTCCTTTAATTTGGAACATTTCCACTGCTAGTCTATCTTTGATGATATTGACAATTTTAAAGAATATAGTTTCCTTCACCTTTTAAAATAGATTTCTCATTTTTTTCCTGATATATTCTCATGATTAGATTTATTTTATGCATTCCTGCCCAGAATAGTACATAACTGATGCTGTGTCCTTCTCCACGTACTGTATCTCTAGGCGCAAAATTGCCCATCTGTTCCTCCATAGTGATGTTACTTGTGATCATCCAGCAAGGTGTTGTCCCTTTTCTCCACTGTGCAATTAGTATTTTTCCCTTTGAAAATGATAATCAATCAATGGGGAAACACTTTCAGAGCATGAAAATACTCTTTTCCTCATCAAAAATTTCCCCCAGATTTAGCATCCGCTGAAGATTACTATTTGAAGCAATCTTTATTATAATGATTGCAAAATGAAAATTTTCCAACTCTATCACTCCCTTTACATATACCAGTTTGGCACTCAGCATTGTAGGGGCAAAATACCTCCTTCTTTCCCAGCTTATTTATTTAGTTTGTTAACAAAATTTTCATTATTTTCTCGTTATTGTTAAGTTCAACCAGGTGCTCTATTTGTTCCTAAAGTATATTGTGGTTTGTAGAACCAGTGAGTTCTAGAAAACCAGTGTTTGTGGTTATCAGTATGGACTCATGAATTCCTACTTTTCAATGTTTTATAATCTTTTTTTAAATTTTCAATTTGTTCTATATTTGGCCAGTGGTAGCCACTGGAAGTTGGCTCCTATGTACTTTTGACGTACTTCCATTAGTGTTTAAGCATGTCCTTACTTTCTGGCAGAAAAACATGTACCAGGCTACTCTTGTACCTACCCTGCTCCATCTCTGAAATCAGCCATTTTTCCCTGGTTCCTCTTAGTACCATTTTCTTTTCAAAGGTTGAATATTATTCAAAAGTGCAAATACAGCATAATTTACTTAAGCCTTCTCTTATAGTTGGACAATTTAGGTTTGGAAATTTTCATTATTCTCTCATTATTATTATAAGTGCAACCAGGTGCTCTATATGTTCCTAAAGTACATTGTGGTTTGTAGAACCAGTGAGTTGTAAAAAACCAGAGTTTGTAGAACTAAATACCCTTGAAGGGAGCTATTTGCATGAGTTGATATACATGGGGGTTTAAAGAAGTTTTTTTGTTGTTGCCTCATGAAGGTTAAAGCAAATTACTTCCTTGGTGTGTAACCTATGTAAGGAATTGTGAAAGGGTGTGGAAATAGATAGCCAGACTGTTATGTAGATATGTGATAATCCCTCCTGACGGCTTTTAGTAAATATCAATAAATATTCCTAGAAATAAGAGCACCTTATGTGCTCCCACCCAATAGTAGAAGGTGACCAAGCCCAGAATTTCCTGACCCCCACCTTAGCAACAGAATACAGTCCAGGTAGGCTCATTCTTCCTCTGATTGAACAGAATTCCCACCAACAAGACCAGGCAAGCCTGGAAGCCAAGGCAATGGGGATTGATTGATTGGCAGTCCTGCTGACAATAAGCAGCTAGACAAAGTACTCTTCTTCCTGAATGGGCCTGAGATTCTGCTTCCTCACTGAGAAATACTGGGGTGACAGGCACTGACAAGATGGACCCCACCACTACAAGTGGTCTGGGTCAGAAAGCCTTTCTGTCTCTGTAGGCCAAAGACTTCCTTCCACTGCCCAGAGGCAGCTGGGCAGATGGATGGCACCAGCAAGAAGAACCACACCACAAAAAGTGGCCAGACCTGGGCCCCTTTCATCTCCTGGGCTTGAGATTCTCCTCTCTCACAAGGGGAAAACTCACCGGATGAACTCATTAATGTAGTGGAGATGACAGAGGATATAATCAGTGACCTTGAAGACAATTTGATAGAAATTACCCAATCCGAACAGCAGAGAGAAAATAGATTGAAAAAAATAAGAACAAAGCCTCAGAAACCTGTGAAATAATGACAGAAGGTCCAAGTTTTGTATCACTGGAGTATCAGAAAAAGAAGAGAAAGAGAATGGGGCTGAAAGAATATTCAAGAAATAATGGCTGGAAACTCCCCAAATTTGACAAAAGACACAAACCTATAGATTCAAGAAGCTGAATGTTTATCTCAAACAAGATAAACCCAAAGAAATCCATTTCAAGACACATCATGATTAAACTTCTGAAAACCAAAATGGAGATAATAAACATTGGGTCATTATGAGGATTACTTGGTGTCATTCATGGAAATTGCCTGGGGCATAGCAAGTGCTCAAAACAGTGATCTATCATTATGAGCTTCTTTCTTTATTGTCTTGATAGACATTCAGAGATGATCCTTGAATCTTTAAGAAAGGTGTACAAATTAATATGTCCAGAAGCAGAGGCTTCTTTCTACATCTCTTTTAGGTTTTAACCTTTCAGAATTAGAAAGGCAAGTTTCTGTTTGTGGGAAGAAGTGTAGGGCAGAAAGAGAACAGGTTAAATAACCCTTGGGACTCAATCAGAGTCCTAGTAGGAAAGAGATGGCGTACTTAAATGGGGTAATTGAGGAAAGTTTATTAAAGGTACTATTAGCAAAGGTGTGAGAAGGATTAAGGGAATCCAACAAAAAATGGTATAAGACTCTAGGACTAGAAACAGCAGGGAGCCTATAGGTCCGAAGGAGCAACAGGACTGCATAGTTACCAGAATCCATAAAAAGCTGTATAAAAAGGCTACTTGACAGAAGATATGGCCTTTGTGAAGATATGGCAAAGAACTTAGATAACCCCTTAGATGCAGGAGAGAGAGGAAACTTGGGAAATAAGTATCTTGCTTTCACTGTGCTGCCCACTGATCATCTGCCAGTATCTCCCATTGGTCAAACCTAATAGGAAGCCAGAGGACAAGATGACCTATTGGTACTGCCCATAACACCATTTCCCAGCCACAGAACAGAATGGAGAAGGGTAGAAATGGATCTGAAGGGACTAATAGAAAATAGCTAAGACAGGAAGTTAGTCTATCAGTCATTCATACCTTAATATACATTATTTTATTCAGTAACCAGAAGTGTTTCCTTTTGGCTAGTCAGCCAGGAGAACAAGAACTTGAGGAGATGGAGGAGTGAGAAAGGAGATTATTTTTAGTATGAATCCCTTTGAGGAGGGCATCCTGGATTGCTTTGAACTTATAGAGACCATGAGGCACCACAGGGGCCCTGGACAGTGGTAAAGAGAAGCTAACAGGAAGTGAGAGAGGGCAGCAGAAAAGGAAGTAAGAAGGATCGAGACCAACTTCGCATACTCTGCAATTTTGCCTTTAGCCCTAATGGTCATCAAAATCCATCTCCCTCATTTCCTTTGGCATCTTAACTGCTATGCCATGCAAAACGAGTAAGAACAGCCATCTGATTCTTTGCTCAAAGCTTCCAAAGTTTAGCAGTATCTTAGAAATGACTTATGTCTGAGCTTTTAGAAATTTGGAAAGATACGTTTACATCTGCTAAGCAACTAAAGACAATAGACTTAGAATAAACTGCTTTAAAGCAGGAATTTCCTCTATATAAATATTGTCAAAGCTCAGATTTCGTTTAATATACCTAAATGCACTCTCTTGAACACTGATAGTTATCCTAATAGTCAAGTAATTAGAACCTCATTATGGCCGTTCAAAAGACAATTTCTCTTACGGGTGGTACTCATCATTATGAGATTCTGAAACCACGTTTGTAACCATTATTAACCAAAGAGCCACATGATTGACTGCTGTATGTCCTGCCTCTTGCAATCTAACGTTCTTTCCCCTCCCCACCCCTCCCCCTCCCCTGGGCCTCCTGCCCCAGCCAGCGCCAGCCCTGACCAGGACTTGAGCACCTTCACCCTTTGAAGGGCCTTCGCTGACTGGAGTATGCTGCTGGCTCGCAAAGACAAGGTGGCCCCCGCAAAGGCAACCCCCACCCCCCACCAGCCTAGAACTGGGGACTCGGGCCACATCTGGTGCATGAGGAGCCCCTGGGCAAAGTTGAGAAGTTGGCTCAAAACCCGTGCTGTCCCCACCCCATGAACATTTTGAGCAGTTTAAGGTGATGACCAAGCTCCTTCCTGCTTCATCCACTATCTCAGGTGCCTCCAAGGAACAGAAACCTGCATTCCTGTGGTAGGACCACCAATGAGCGGCCCCCAACCTTTTTGGCACCTGGGACTGGTTTCATGGAAGACAATTTTTCCATGGGGGGAGGGTGGGGTGGGGCGGTGAGGAGAGAGAGGGTGGAGCTCAGGCAGTGATGCGCTGCCCGATTCCTAACAGGCCACAGACTGGTACCGGGCTGCGGCCCAGGGGTTGGGGACTGCAGCCCTACAGCACCCAGTGTGATACGTGGGGCCTGGAGCACACCAGCCTCAGTTCTTCATCCGGGCACCAGCTGGTGGAGCAGCCTCCTTGCTCAGTGGGCCTGCTTCCCTGAATCACTCGAAGTGGTCCAGATCTAGGGGTCTTCTCCTAGCCAGGCTGGTGACCTTGCCATTTAAGGACCTAGTGTACATTAGTGTTTAATATAGGTTACCATGTATTGAGCACCTTCTGTGAACCAGTTTTACATATAGGCCAATGTGGTGAAGGAGGTGCAGAGATTACCACTAATTAAGATAAGAAGCCAGAGATTTAGAGAGGTTTAATGACTTGCCCAATGTCACACAGTTATTGAATGGTAGGACAAGATTTTTCACTGAGGCCACACTTTTTCTTTCTTTCTTTTTTATTTAAAAATATTAAGGGGGTACAAATGTTTACTGGAGACCATTATCCTAAGTGAAGTATCTCAAGAATGGAAAAACAAACACCACATGCACTCTCTAATAATTTGGAACTAATCGATGGGCACACATGGGCACAGAGAGTAGTAAAAGTCGCTGGAAATCAAGAAGGGGCTAGAAGGGACAGGGGAGTGGGGGTAAAAACCTACCTAACAGGTACAATGAACACTATTCGGGTGATGGGCACACTAATAGCCCTGACTTAAGCATTATAAAAGTATCCATGTAAGAAAAACATGTTGCAATCTAATATTCTAATACAGGAACTAGAGGGTTAGAAGTGTGAAAAAAGTACCTGCAACTCAAAGCAGCTCATAAGACTCTGAGTGTCTCTCCTCTAATAGCATATCAAGAAGGCACAATTCTTGCTACTGATAGAAAAACTAAATGCGAAAATGTTTGCATTTCCTCAGATCTCAGGTGTCCTCTCCTAGGAATCATCTCCTTTGCCTTTGTGTGGTAGTGAGAATGAAGGAAACTACAAGTCCACTATACAAACATTGATTCTAACTAGCTCACTGATGTTTTACTGAAAATCATGAATAAGAGCACATTGTTAGGTTCATAACTTTAAAGAAAAATAACTCTCCTGTGTTCCCTCCCTTTTTTGGAGGGGAAAGGGAATGTTTCTCCTCAGGTTTTGTTTTATATTTTATGGTGGATGGCAGATGAAAAAGAAACATCAAATGTTCTATGAATTTTATTATGACAGTACTACTCAACATGCATAACTCATATATTCTAATGGGCAATCAAATGTAAATAAGATCTCTATAATGAACAGAAGCTGAAAAGCAGAGCTATTATATTAGTTTTTTACTCAATTTCTCAGAATTAAATTTAAGATGAGACGCAGAATGCATTTTTACTCCCCAATATCTGTCCTTTACTGTTTAAAATTAAAGCTGTACAATAGGAGGTAGACTTTCTTATTATTAAGTCTTACATTCTTTATCAGTGACATGCCTGATGAAAAAGTCATTGTTATAGCCACTTTGGAAAACAGTTTGGATATTTCTTAGTAGGTAATTATTCAAGGGAAAGGGAAACATATGGCCATACAAAAACTTGTATGCAACTGTTTATAGCATCTCTATTCATAATTGCCCAAAGGTGGAAACAACTCAAATGTCCATCAACTAGTGAATGGGTAAACAAATTCTGATTCATCCATCTGTTCAATGGAATACAATTTATCAATAAAAAGGGCAAACTATTGATACATACAGCAACATGGATGAATCTTAAGTGTGTATGTTAAGTGAATGAAACCGGACTCAAAAGGCTACATACTGTTTGAGTCCATTAAGAAAAGACATAAGGACATAAATCACACCAGTGATCGCCAGTGGCAAGGAGTGGGAGGGTTTGGGAGAGGGGGAGGGTTGACTACAAAGGGACACAAAGAAAGTTTTTGGATCATGGTTGTGGGTACATGGCTGTATACATTTGTCAAAATTCACCAAAACTGTACACCAAAAGAGTGAATTTTACTGTATCTAAATAAATCTCATTTTTAATAAAACACATTGTAGGACATCATTTAACCCATTCTAACTTACAATTACTCAGAGCTGATTAGCTATTTGGTGAAATTTCCAAGCCTTTTGCTTCTTCTCGTGCCCACATTTTGGCTAGTTCCTGGCATGTTCACACTTCTACCAGAAAGTGACAGAGGCTAAAATGAGAATTGAGTAAACATTAAATCAGTTGATATTTATCCATTATAGAAAATATAGAGGTAAATATAGGAAAACCAATGTCTGAAATTAGATTTGTAGACATGTTAAGGATTTCAATGATCTATCTCCAGAGCTTTTGTTTATGTAAATGATATCCAATATTTACCATATTAGAGACTAAAATGGAGAAATGTTAAAAATATTTATTTCTTAATTCATTTAAAGTGAACAATAGCACATCCATTGTATGTTAACATAATAACATATATTTGTAAAAAAAAAAACCCCTACATTTCCAGTAATAAAAAAATGATAGTAAGAAGAGTGATGCTTTTTCACATTTTCACAAATGTCTGGGTTAACAGAAGACAGATGGAGTCTCATATCTGCTTCTGCATTCTATCTGTTAGGATGCCCTACTCTACTGTAAACTTGTAAGAGGATGAAGGCGAAAAAAGAAAATAATATTTTAGTATTATTATGAAAATAGATTTGATCTTATGGACACCCTAAGAAGGTATTGGAGACCCACAAGGGAGAACAGCTGTTCTATACTATTAGTGTAGGGAAAAGGACACAATATTTATAAAACGTATACTATGAGCCAGGCACTGTGCTTAATGCTTTGCATACATTATTTATTATTATCCTCATTTTATAGATGAGGAAACAGGTTCAGTGTCATTAAGAGGTTCAGATCACACTGGCAGTAAATGGCAGAGTTAGGATTGAAACCCAAGCATTTCTGCCTCCAAAGCAAGGGCTTTCTTCACTGTACCCTGACCCCATTTTTTCTGATAATTGAAGTGTGACCATAGAACCTGTTTCCATCCAATAGGTGAAGGAAATAGGACTTTATATTACTGGAGCAACTAAGGATTTTACATAATTACTGTTTTATTTCATGTGTTTGGAATTTATTTCTGATAAAATTGAAGGGGATTAATGACTCTGAGGAAAGGCATGCATTAATGTTAGTAGAAGTGCATTCTAAATTTTCCTTTCAAAATCCTTCCTTTCTCTGTCTTTTCAAATACAGAGCACAATCGCCCTCCAACTACCTTTTTATCCCTCAGTATCTCTTGCAGGAAGGGATCGATAAAACTAATTCTCACTTAGGTGTTAGGGATTTAATGATACTTCTCTGAGGAGTATTTTTACTACCTGAGGGTGGGGAATGGCTCTTATTCATCTTTGTAACCCCAGCAATCTGTACACTGTCTGGAATTGTCAGTGTTCAATAAATATTGGTTGCCTTTATAGACTAATAGGAAGTAGGCCAAAGAGGGAGTTTTTGAAACCAAAGAAAGAGTGAAATTTCAGTCATCAGTGGGAAAAATATATTTATTGGACCCAACAAATCACAACACACATAAAACTACATATCTAACTGCATGGAAGGACATTCACTGATTTGATTGTTCTAGAAATTCTGGAAGGCAGATATTGTTGATTTAACAGTAATTAATCTTTTAAAATGTTAAAATCAGCTGTTGATTACCAACATTAAAACTAACATTTTTGGCCACATTATTTATTTTCATGCTGTTGGTTTTCCTCGTGGGTGCTGGAGGGATCATAAGAGTGTAACTCCGTTTCAACTGACAGTGATGTTAATTACTTCTCTCATCAATGGTTTATCTTTATTGTAGCTTGTATAGCAATCAAAAGAAAGTTCATCGTCATATTTTTCATTCATTCCATTTGGATGTTTGACCTAATTTAAGAGGGAAGAGACCTAGTCATTGTAGAGAGGATCAAAATCAGGGCATGGCATGTGATATGTACGTTCTAACTAGAAACTAGTCTCTGCCTCATGTCAATATCAGTTTTTGTCTCTAGCCAGATTATGTTTACATTGCATGCAGTTTTTAAAAATCTGCAGAGAAATAATGCAAATGATAATCGTGTGTGCTGATTAAGGAAATGTGCTTTTAATTTTAAATTGGAAAATAACCATGTTAAAAGTAATAGCTTCCAGCCAGAGTTCATCTTAAAAAGGCTGATGGAGATTGGCTCATGATTCATGCAATATTTTTAAATCTTTGTTGTGTTGCTTGCAATCTTTCTAACTTACTCTTCCATAATTCTAAGCCTAATACCAAGCTTGTCCATCTATAAATAATGATTGATAGACAAGGTTATTAAGTTCTGCCTTGTTGGTGTGGCTGCCTTCTAGAATAATGAAAAATATTAATTTCCTATCAACCTCTAGGATAGACGGCTGTTGTTAAAAAATCCAAGGGACAACTTGCCCTACCCATGTGTTTGTCAGTAAAAGATCAGTCTCTGAGGAATTCAGCTATTAATTAAACAAGTTCTTAGATATTTGGAACACAACACCATTGGCAGCCGCTTTCTATGCATATTGATGTCTTCTTTTTACTCTGGGCCTTGGATCTCTTATCAAGATGGGCAAAAGGAGTCATCATTTATGTGCTGAAATCATCCTAGGTAAGGTCGTTTCTATATCATAGAATATATTAATATTTAAATGTGACTGGAACTTTCTTTTTTCCTCACTGTGTCATATAACTCTGAAGATTTTACTGAGCTAATTGGATTCAGTTAAGTAGGCACACTGTGGATCTTGCCAAGAGTGTTTCTCACTCAGCAAATAAAAATGGCTAATATTTTATAGTCACTTTTCTAACCACTTCTTTTCTCCCTTAAAAGCTCCCTTTAGGGTAAATGGGGGTGAAATGCTGCTTCTCCACTGGTCATGTTTCCCACTCTGTGGAGGGATCACCATCAGCGTGACACACTTGGTCTCTTTTCACCCTTTGCTGCTCCTCCTCATGAGAGGTGCAGTGACATGGTTAATGAGTTTGGGAATAAAAACAGATTTCAACAGCCTCCCCACTTCTTCTTGGAAATTATCTACATTCTCTTTTGCTCTTCTTTTGCTGTTGTAAGGGAAGGAACCTCTGTGTATTTCATGCTCCATACAGCGTTGCCTGTGAATGGATGGACATCATTGTTAATTCTGAGATTCAGTGTCAGGAAATCCTCTTGACCAGTAATAATGGCTACATCCTTCAACCTAGCCTTTATCAGTAATAAAGGCTCATTGTTTTGTCTTACTTCACAATTGATTCAGAATTCACATAGGGAAAGCGTGACCTTTCTATGATGCCAATACCAGTTGCCATCATCTACCTACTGAGCCATTCTTTCCAATGGAAACTACCCTCCCATTTACCCATCCATACATCTGTTCCATTCTCTTTCTACCTGCCCACCTAGCCATATTCCATCTGAAAGAACTGCAGTTATCACTATGTTTACTGGTAAATGGTGTAACATTGGATCATACCTAGAATGAACTCATCAATATCTTAGGAACCAAACAAAAAATCAATACCAAATTTGAGGCAGAGTTTTTCCTAGGGCATTGTGAATTCAAAGTTGTCCTTGCCTCCTCGCCCAGGGGGATAGATAGTGAGGGAGAAGAAGTGACTCTGTTTGTGAGTATTAAAATTATTTGAGGCCTTTATACAAACAATTACCTCATAAAATCTCCAGTTATCTACAAAATAAAACAATTGAGCTACTCCTTCCTACTTCTAATATGTATACTTTAACTTTATTTTTCTCATTTAATTGTACCTTTAGTGCACATGTGAATCTTATTTTACTGTAAGAAGGTTTAGGAATATGTAGAGAGGTTGTATGGAAGCACATGGTATGGTTCCCTCCACAGCTTCCTCCTCTGGAATACTCTGGGTCCATGCCACCTGAAGGAATGTCTTGATAGAGGGGTACCTGTATGCAAATTTCTCAGACCAGTGGATACAATCAAGCCAAAGAATGTCGTCACCATTCTGCCATTAATTTCAGGGATGGTGAAAGCAGGTACTCTGTGACAGCTTTGGATCTGAAAATTCAAATACAACAAACATTCATTTCATTCCTAACATGTGCAGGTCTGTATTAAATATAGTGGGAAATATGAAGATGCTTCCCACCTATGGGCAGTGTAATGAGCCATACAGTCCTCAAATTGTCTTAAAAATATCCTAGAGTTCAGAGTGTGCACCAAGGATGCCAAAAAATGCAGATATTCACAACATATGCAGAGGGTACCCAGGGCCTTGGACTTTAGCTCTGGGTCATATAGCATAGAATATACCCTCTGAGGGTTAGTTTTTGAACATGAAGTCTTAAAGTTGGAAAAAAACCTTAGGGATTACCTAGACCAGCTTTCAACTCAATGTAGGAAGCTCCACTATAATATCTCTTATAGGTGGTCATACAGTCTCAGCTTCAATATTCCCAGTGATGGCAAGCTAACTACCTCAACAAGGCAGCTTGCTATGTGTTTACAAAATCGTATGTTCTTTGTGTGTTTATCTATGTAATTTAAATATTTATTTCTGAAAACATTTTTTCTGCAAAGTTATAAGGAAAAGCTCATATTACCATGGCAACAGAAAATGTGTCATATTAAAGTTGTTGAATCTGTTGGTTACCAATGGAGCCCATATAAGATGAGCATCCACGTGGAATCCCAACCCAAAATAAGAGGAGAAAATCCTAAAGAGCTTCTCTAGTACCTTGCAGTGAGTGTACTTCTTGCTAGAGTTAAGCACTGGCTGTGTGGCTACCAAAAGCCATCTATCTGCCATTCTTGAAGAGAAGGTAAAGGTTGTACAAAACGTCTCTCTGGAATCCACATTATCAGGGAAGATGAAAAATATCCACAAAATTTGAGGCAATATTATTAAAAGAAAACAGAAGTTTCGGATACTAATAATGTAGAAATAACTCAAAGATAAAACAAGACTGCCAGCCCTTCTATTTTAGGGACTGTGGATTTGTATCCACTGCTCCTAAAACAATGCCTTGATAGTAGTTGAATTTTAGTTAAATTTGTCACCAAGGAAAGTAGGAGAAATTAAAAAACCCTGACCCAGTGAGGTATATACCATATCCACTAGGTGCAAGTCCTCTTCCCCAGAGGGTGATGCTTGACCTATTGAAGAAGCAGCATCCTACTGTGGGGGTGAGGGAAAACTTCCCTGTCACCCTGCAAGTTTCACTGAAAGATCAACTCACAATAAGGCAGATTAATAAGAGAAAGAGGTTTATTTACCGTGCACACGGGGAGAATCACAGAGTGATTACCCAATATCCCAATGGGGTCCAGAAACTTATATACCCTCACTTTAGAGGGTTGGGGGAGTTGATGAATATAGGTAATTCTCTGTAGGGGCAATAAATGGTTGCTATGGAGGCTGAATAGATACTTGGGAGAATGAATGGATGGGGCAGGAGGGGAAACAGATTGACTTGTAAATGATTCTCTTTGCAAATTAAATTAACCTGAGAGACAGGTATTATATTTTAAATGATTTGGGCCAGGTCTGCTTGCATTCTTGATCTTCTTGCCTGCAATATAGTGAGATAACAGGGAGGGGATGGGAAGGCAATTGTTCTTTTTGATGGGTTTGTCTGGTTTTGTGCAGATAGAGGGAAAGCCCCTTCCAATGCCTGTTGATATTTAAGGGCCTTTAATTCAAAATACTCTTTGTATCAAGGAGTTGTATTTTGGGGTGAAATTTCCTGAGCTCCTTCACTAGGATCTGTGGGACAAAGATATCATAGCTAAAGGTATCAAAGATAGTTATGGGGGGGAGTGAGAGAAAGATTCACAGAAAAGGAGGAGAAGGAGAGGAATCACTGTACTACTGTAAATATATAGAGATTGATAATTGTAAACATAATAATAGATACATGACCTTAACCTCAATAAAGTGAACTAGACATCTTGAAAAGCATAAATAACATGGAGGATGCCTGCACGCTATTAGAAGCAAGGGAATGTGCTACAGATTTTCAGGGGAGCCAAGTCTTGTTCATTAGGATTCCCTATAGAAGGTATAGAGGAAGTTTGGAGTAACTCAAATGTGGCCAATCTGAGAGCGTGCCATCTTCCAAGCACAGTGTCTAGGATGTGCCATAAAGCCTGTGGAGACTTAACCAAAGCTGTTGATTACTACCCATTCCTGCTGGTTGTTATGCAACCATCACAAGATCAGCAGATATCTTTAAAGAATGTGAAATTTTACTCAGGAGCCTGAGGCAGGAAGATCTGCTTGAGTCCAGGAGTTTGAGTCTAGCCTTGGTAACATATCAAGACCTTGTCTCTAAAAAACAAAAAACAAAGAATTGTGAAATTTGAGGCTGTAAATTGAAATTGAAGGACCTGGAAACCTGGCAACACAGGGTTTTTTTGTTTGTATGTTTTTCTATTTCTTCCTTTCAAAGGTTAGGCTTTTGGAAGAAGAGTAAACAGGGTCTGGAAAGTGGCTACTTGATTATGCAGATTGTGTCAAATAACAGAGAAAGATGCCCAGATAAACTTCTAGTTCCAATGGAGAATAGCAGGTGTGACAGAAAGGGGGGAAAAATCAAAATCTAGGAGTTACCTGGTGATTAACATGGGAAAGCAACTGGGGAGAGGGCTAGTCACAATACTTCTGTCCACAAATGTTTGTATATTAATGCCTAGAGATAATATGCATAATCAAGGGAAATTTGTATTAGAACTTAGGACTTTAAGCATGAGCTCATCAGTGTTACTGCAACCTGATGGAGTGGAACTTCTGGCTGGAAATTGTAACGAATGGGGTGGTGGGAAGACCCACTGTGAGAGGACTTGGAGTAAAACTTACTGTATATCAGTACTATGTACACCTGCCTGCAAATTCATGAATTGTGGTGTTAGAGGGGTGCGGGCATGCTGGTATTCTGTGTTTAGTTTCACCAATCATTCTTAAAATAAGTATACACATGTGTTTGAGGAGGGTCCTCAGGATGAAGGGACTCAAGTGAGTTTCTTATGATGATCAGGTGAGGGAACTAGGAACGTGGAAATAACAAAAGGACACCAGGCTTTGCACTTGGAAGTTGAATCTCAGCTCCACATTTCTTTGAATATTTGAAGACAAGTAAAACATTCACGCCCCCCCCCACGTGTACATAGTTACCGTTTATTTATTACACATCTATAAAGCCACCAGCACTGTGTACTGAGCAAAACTCTCCACATTTTACTGAATGACTTGAGCACTGAGCCTAGTTCATTCAAGTCAATGAATGTTGGTTTTAACTCCTGCCATGTGTCAGGTACTGTGAGAAGCATTGGGGATATAATGGTGACATAAACATGCACAGTCCTTGCCCTCATAAAGTTTTAGTTTCTTTACCAGTAAAATGGGGTAAAGAATAGCACTTACCTCGTAATATTATTGTGAGACAAAATGAGATGGTGCATGATGCATGTGGAGAGTTTGGCTCAGTACATAGTGCTGGCAGCTTAGTAGATGTGCAATAAACAAATGGTAACTATTTACATGTGGGGGTGCATGAATGTTTTACTTATCTTCAAATATTCAAAGAAATGGCCTATAGAAAATGGGATGGGTTTTATTTTGGAACTAGGAGCTGTTGGTAGGAGCCTTGGGGAAGGGCAAATTACTGCTCAGTAATAGATGTTTCTAATAGAAATGACCAAAGACGGAATTGGTTGCTTCAGAATCTTAACAGTTCCTCACTCTCAGAAGTATTACAACATAGAGTAAATAGCATCCTCACAAATATGTGCCCTGTCTTAATTCTCAGCTGAGTGGCCCCAGTGTTTTGTTAAAGTTCCTCTACTTGTGCAGGCTGCAGAATGCAATCAGATGCAGACGAGGTGAAAGATTTTCTTCTGGTTTTCCCAGTCCAGATGTGGTTTGATGGGGTTTGCTTTTTACACTGAGATACAGGGTCAGCAATAGGATGGGGCAAGGGAGACATTCAGGGTGCAAAATCTAAGGAAGCACTCATTCTCAGGGTCATGCAAATTCAGGGGTGGCAATTGCACCATCCTGAAAGTGTACATCTTCTTAAATTTTGCACCTTAGGCGTTTCTCTTGCTTCACCTTAGTCCTGGCCCTGCTGAGATATTAGGACTATAGGGAGTGAGGTTTCTTGGGAGTTCTTTCAAACAATAGTGTCATCAGTTCATCAGGTTCAGATGTCTTGCTTGCCAGTAATGGTGCCCTCCAAACCTGATTTTCCCAGGGCATTGGTGAGCTAGAGGCATCTCTTATTCCTAGGGCACTCTACCTTGTTCATCTGCCGCTCGGGTGCCAGTGCTGACAGAACATGGACAGCAGCACATTCTGCACATGGTGAACACTCGCAGTACCCAGGAAGTCTCCAGGGTAATACTCCTTGAAATAAATAAACTTTAAAAAAAGACATGTTTATGGCTTTTCCTCTGACCCTGTAGGTATGTGCACATCTGTCTCTGTCACCAGAGATGCTTCTAATCTGGGGTTTCACAGTTTTTGTCTCCTGACCCATCTCTAAGGGTCTTTTCTTCCCCACCCCTCTGCCTTACCCTGCAGCTGAAGATGCAGTACTGAATTCTTTGGTTCCCTTGTTTAGCTGCCTGGGAGCTGGGATGGGGGCACCCAGGCTCTGAAAGAGCCATGCTCAGAACACCTTTAGCAGAACTCAAAGAAACTAGAGGGCTAGGTAAGGAATCTTCCTGGGAAAAAGAGTCCTGAGAATAGAGGGTATTGGAGGCGGGGGAGGGGGTGGGTGTCAGCTGGAAAACAATTTTAGGTGTAGCTTGGCTTATCTCTATATCTCTGGTGTGCCAGGCAAGGGAAGGTGCCACCCACACAACCTAGCGTGCTTGGCATGTGGAAGCCTGCTCCATCCTGGAAACCAAGTCTTAGGGTTATTGGGTTTCCCTAATTAAAATACTATATACTTCCTTATTTCTCCCTTTGTCCATTTGGAGAATTTGCAGGGATTCCAAAGAGGTATATAGTTGAGGGTTTGAGTTGGCATCCATAGAGGTAGATCCTCATCACATGTCCCCATCCCTACCTCCTTTATGAGCAACTTTTGTCAGTGGGCTGAATTGCATCATAACTACAAGCCCTTTTGGGGTAAATGATGAAGAGGATTTAAAGACCAGTGGTCAGACTATGGGATAATAAGATTAACACTCCTGATCAAAGAGAGGGCACAAAGATGTCCCCACCTTCTGGGGAAAGGAGTCATGGTGCCAAGAGGAAGAAAGAATTTTACCCAAAGGTAGGTAAGAACTGAGAGCTCTGGACTATATCCTGGCTCACTGGTTCATTTTCAGGAAGAGCACTTTTGAGTAAGACATAGAATGACTAAGTAGATAAAATGTTGTCCAGCCTAGGTCCCGACAGTTTGCCTCCAAGGTTGTCAACAAAGGGAACTGTGAACTTGAGGAGCCAAAGTACCCTTTGAGAGCCTCAGGAAAGGTTGTAAACATTAGTGAGGTGAGTAGTTCCAGCCTGCTGTCTTTCTGAACTGTTTTCATAGTGACCCAAGGATATGCCACACGTGAGAGCAGCTCCACAGCTGGGCCCTGACACACCCACAAGCTACCTATACAGCAGCCACTTTTGTTATGAGGCCAGAATAGGGGTGGAGTATCATCTGGCTGCTTCAGAGGGGTGAGAGTTTGGAAAGAATTTGGAGGGGAGGTTGCAGGGGACTTTGTGGGAGAGAAATGAAGAGAAAATAAATCAATAAGTAGGTAGTGCCTAACCAATCAAAATGGAGTATACATAGTCATAGGCAACTGTGGCGGGATGGTTTTAAGTCTGCTTAAAGTAGCAGAATGATTTCTGACCCTCTAAAGAACAGGCAGGTCAGTATTTGTGTGCTGTATTTACGTGCACAGTTGATCTTGGACAAAATGGTGAGGGAAGCACATTTTATCCTTTGGTCTACTCATATTTGAACTGACTCAAACAAATTTGAGAAAAATGTGTGTGTGTGTGTCTCTGAGTGTGTAATTCCTAGAGACACACAGTATTTAGCACTTAGACTGATTCTGAATGTTCATCTTTGCTGCCTCCCATAGCCCCTGCTCATCACCTCCCAGATTGGGTTTCCTGCATCCCCTTTTCTTGCCCCCTTCTGGGTCCCCCTGCCTCTCTCCACTTCAAGTCCCTCGCCCTTTTCCCTCTCAGCTCCTTTCTCCCTGCTTCGCTCTTCTGGAGTCAGGTTCTCTGCACTCCCCTTCTCTGCAGCCCTCTCTCCCACTCTCTCCTCCCTTCCCTCTTAATCCCCCTCTTGTTTTTCTTCCTTCTGATCCATCTGCTCAGACCTCCCAGATTTCTCCCCTCTGGGCCTCAATGCCCACATTCTACTCTCTCCTTTACTTCCTTCTAGTGCAAGGCAGTAAAGGAGAAAAAACTTTGTCTTTACACACAATGAAACTGCCCTAATTCATCCTAATTATGGGGTGGGGGTTGGGAGTGGGAGAAAGGAAGAAGTTAAATTCAGTCTGAATTAATGAAAAATCTAAGTAATAGAACATTTTGAAAGAAATGTGTTTGTATTCCTTTCAAATGCATCCAGTCATACTGCTAATAGGAACAGAATCTAAGAGACTCTTATAAGTGCTTTAACAAAGAGATAAGAGTCGTTTATAATTACCATTGTTTAAATATAAATGCAGCTTGGTTAAGGCCCTTACTCTCATTAAATAGGCTGATATTTCCCTTATTTACATTTAAGTCTATTGGCAGACCCCTTTTCATAGCTAAAGGTAAAATTCTGTTGTAAAGGTTCTTTACAATGATTTCTATGTCACTGCAGATGGTCTGTTCTAACAGTGCTTTGTTGGTCTGGTTACTAAAATTACTGACAACAATAATGTACAAAAAATGCTTTTCCTGGTCCTTATCTATTTAGTAGTCTCTCTGTAGATGGTGAGCTCTTTTCCACTGCAGATGGTAAACAGGAGAGGGGAGTGGATATGAGTTGTTTTGGAGCTGAACCATGTGGATGTGTGTATTTGTGTGTCTGTGCACAGATCTATGGCTGTCTACCTGTGAGCACTTATAGAAGGGAGGAGAAGTATCTAAGGGGACTGTGTGTATAGTAGCAGATATAAGGGAGTCTGGTTGTGTGCCTGTGTGCATAAGGGCTTTGTAGGTACCTGGATGTGTGTTTAGGTATCTCAATAAATGTGTTTGGATCAGAGTGTGTGTGTCTGAGATCTGAGTCTTTATATAAATATGGGCATGTGTAAGACAACTTGTATAAACATTTGTATGAAGAATAGAGTTTGTGAAAATTGTAGTTTAACCCTGTGGGTGTGTAGCTGTGCATAATTTGTGTGTGTGAGAGAGAAGGAAAAAAATATGTGCTCTGTACCAGTACTTCTCAAACAGCTTAAGCCCTACTCCTCTACTAATGCTGATCCTTTGAGTTCTCTCCCACCATTTTTTTCCTTTAAGTTGCCTCTCTGTCTTTCCTTCTTCCTCTTTCCTTTTTTGTCCCTCTCTGGTTTCAAAACAAAACTCCTCAAGCTTCAGGCAGTTTTTGCTATATTTTTCCTGTCTTTTATTCTCCAGCCATAGCCTTGTCAGTTTTACTCTCTAGGAACATTCACCCATGATTAATTCAAAATGCCATTCTGAAGTGTGGGGGAATTTGCAGAAAAAAACCTCATAAGGGTGACAATAAGGAAGGAGAGTAGTCTCCTTGGTGGAGTCCAGCAATTTTAGACTATAAGACCCCTTAGGTAATACTCACACTGTTTCTCTAATGCCCCTGCAAGCAGCCTGGCACCAAGGTGACCCTGGCTTCCTTAGTTCCCATGATCTTCCTTAGCACTTCCTCAGCCCCCTCAGGGTAAGCTATACCTTTAGGCTGTGTAGCCACTCACAGACCTACCTCCATGATTTTCCCAAATTCTGAATGTTGGTCTCTCTTACCATAACCTTCTATTCATTCATTTATTCAACAAATATTCAGCAACAAATATCCACATGTCAGATACTGTTCCAGGCATGTGTGATGTATCAGTGAACAAAAGAAACTCAAATTTCTGCCCATGAGCTCATATTCTAAGGTGAAAAGACAGACAACTAGCAATGAACATAAGCAGCATGGACAGGATATACTATGTTAGAAGGTGATAAATGCTCTGGAACCAAGTAGAACAAAGTAATAAACATTGGGAGTGTACATGTAGGGGTGGGCATCACAAATTGCAGTTTTAAAAAGAATAGTCTAAATTGACCTCACAAAGAAGGTAACATTTAAGCTAAAACTTGAAGGAGCTGAGAGAGTGAGTTATACAGATTTCTGGGGGAGGAGTTTTGCAGCAGAAGCAAAGGCCCTGTGGTGGGAGCATACCTGACATTTTTTAAGGCACAGGGAAGATGTACAGTGGCTAGAACAAAATCAGCCAATAGCAGGAAATGTGATCCAGAAAGGAAATGGCGAAGGATGGGAGGAAGATTTATTCATACGCTTCTTGCCCTTCACTCCCTGTTGTTCTCTCTCGTCTTGATTTTCTCCTGTATAAAGTGGTTAATAAATATATCTTTGAGGATTTAACGAGAAAACATTTGTAAGAAGCTTGAAACATTATAGACCCTTATGGAATGTTAGTTTCCTTACCCCTTCCCAATCTCCTTAAGTACCCTATGACTGGCCCTCTCACCAAGAGATTAGAGAGACTCAGTGAGAACTCCCATGGTTTCTATCTCAAAATCTTTAACTTTCTCCTCTCTCTGTCAATGTATTCTGTCTTCAACCAATAATTGTTCCCCCCTGCTATAGTTTGAATATTTGTAACTCAAATTGAAATTTAATTGCCATTGTAACAGTATTAAGAGGTGAGGTCTTTAAGAAGTGATCAGGTCATGGGGGTTCCACCCTCATGAATGGATTAATGCCATTATCATGGGAGTGGGTTCATTCTTGCAAAAGTGGGTTGTTATAAAGCAAGCCCGGCCCCTCTCACTTTCTTTTGCCCCCCATTTGCTTGCCTTTTCACTTTCCACCATGGGATAATGTAGCAAGAAGGTCCTCATCAGATGCCAGCACCATGCTCTTAGACTTCCCAGTCTCTAGACTACGAGAAATAAATTTATTTTATCTATAAATCACCCAATCTCAGGTATTCCATTATAGCAACAGAAAATAGCCTAATACACTTCTTTCTTGCCAAGGTTAACTCCTCTCTACCTGTGCTTTGTATCCTCATCTCTGCACACTCTTCATCCCCTTTCTTTCCTGCATTTTCAAACTCTCTCTTTCAACTGGCTCCTTCCCTTCTGGAAACAAGTATGCACAAGCCTCCCTTACCATAAAATACTTTCTTTTAATCCTACTACATACTCAAGCTACTGCTTCATCTCTCTTCCCTATCAAATTTCTTAAAAGAGTCATGTTGCTTTTTCTGTCCCAACCCATATGCAATTTGACTTCCACTTTCATTTCTGTATAAAGCTGTACTCTGGATGGTTACTAATGTCCTCTTTCTCACCAAATCCAAAGGTATATTTTTAGTCCTCCTTATTATTGATTCCTTTGTAATGTGCTTTCATGAAAAGAGCACAAGCTTTGGATCAAAACTGATGTGGATTCAGATTAAAATCCCGGCTCTGCCACTATGTAACTTTTTTGAGCCACAGTTTTTTCATCTTTGGAAAGGGGTTAATAATGTCTACCTTTCCAGGAGTTGGTAAGGATTAGAGAAAATGGATGCAAAATACCCAGTATATAGTCAGCTCTAATTAAGTGATTTCTACTCATCTCCTATGATTGCTTTTTAAAATCTCTTTTGCTGTTCTTCCTTTTCCTGCCTCCTTAAACAGATTTGCATACCCCAAGATTTTGCCCTTGGATCTCTTATCTCATCATATTGTACCTCCCCAGTGCCTTCCACCTCTTCAACTAATAGTATGTCTGGATGGCTCTGACACCTAGTTCTAGATATCTAGAAACCTCTTCTAAATGTCTGATGTGAATTTCCAATTTAAAGATCCATTCCAGTATGTAGTTTCTGTGATTGTACATTTGGGATAAATGAGAGCAAAGTTTGAGAGGGACATGGATAGAGAGACAGCTGAGGTAGGGTACTGAATTCCAGACTAAAGAGCAGCTTGCCTAAGTCAGCAGACTAAAAGTGTTCAGAGGAATGTAGTAACATGATTTTTGTTTAGCACCTGTATGAGGGATGCTCTACAGCAAAGAGAAGCTGAAGTAGGGAGGCTATTTAAGAAGATATTGTGATGACTTAATGTGATTTTAGAAAGAAAAAAAGTAATTTAAAAGCCAAAGAGTTCTGCAGAGAAAGGATTAGAAAAATTTGGCAGCATACTGGGTATAGTATAAAGATTTCAGAGGAATTGAAAACATTCCACAACTACAAGGATGAGACACTGGAAAACTAATGGTGTCACTGGTGGTAATGGTGAGGTTAGGAGTTGTGTTGAAAAGGGTCAGGCAAGTGAAAAGGAAGAATAATTAAAATTTTGATATGTTAAATTTCAGGGGACAGTAGAAAACCCAAGGGAAAATGTCTTATGGGCAACTGGAACTAAAATACAGAAAAGAAAATAAATAAATAAGAAGTTCAAGTTAGTCACTGCTAGTACTGGATGTATTAGAGTCATTTGTGTACAAGGAGTAGCCAAAATCAGGAGAATAGATGAACTCCCTTAAAGGAGAGAGGACAAAGGGGAATAGGTGGGGGGCAAGAGCTAAACTTTGGGAGGCAGCCAGAAGGAATAAGTGGGAGGAAGCAGGAGATCTGGTGGAGCCAGAGACAGAGAAATAAAAAACACAAAAGGAGAAGCAGTATGACAGAAGCCTACTGACTTTTGCACTAGTTCACTGGTCCCTGACTGACTCTTCAGTTATGTGCCGGCTCTCTTTCACTCCCCCACCTGGGTCTCAAGCTTTCCTTTCCATTCATTGTTTAGCCGGACCTCCTGGGTGTAATTATTATTCCTACTGTCTAAGCCACTCTCAATTCATGCTTCCCTGCACCCTTCAACTATTAACCCTTCCTTCCTGGGTAATTAGTACAGTGAAGCATACTCATTTGCAAAAAACATACAAAAGGTGCTATCTTTGCAGATTTGGTAAGTGATGATGAAGAACTGGGATCCAACAGTAGAGGGTCTTTCCTTCCTAATAGGGTAATCTGCTGAAACAAATATAGCTGATTCAGTCTGCATTTATTTGTTCAGGAACAATGAATGTAATACCACACTGACATTCTATTAAACCCTTGCTATGTGATCAACGACCTCAAATTAATGAGAATATTGTGAACAAATTAACATATAATATGGATAATATGGACAGTAACATCTTCTAGACTTATGTGCATTCTTTTCCTATTTGAATGTTCTTTCCTCAACATACATCTTGCCTTCTTCTATTTCTCCTTCTTTTCTTTTTTTTACTCGCAATCACATCTCTTACCTTTCACATGCTCACACATGCTCACATTGTACACACATCCATAAATACTTTCAAAGACTCAGAAATCTTTCACATACTAATTTTCACACAAAACCTCCTACTCACATGTTTTTATGCTTTTATCTACTGTAAGAGTTCAATGGACACTCAAAATAGAATGAAGAAATATCATATCAATCCAACATAAAAATTAAATCATTTACATTTTTCCATCTTAGTATAATATTTTGTTAATAGAGGGTGCAACAGAGAGAGCTAATACTGCCTTTGATTCAGAAATAGATCTTTTCTCCTTGATTTACATTTTACTCTATTATGATTCTACAAAATTAAAAAATGCCTTTATTCTTTCTTCTGATTACTTAAGCAATATATACTTATAGTAAAAATATTAAAAATTTAGAAAAGTGTAATGGATAACAACTAGACATCCTCTGCAACCATGCCAAAGTAACTGGCGATGGACTTGGCTTCCTGCTATAAATAATTATAAAACTGGAAAAATATTTGAGGACACTGTTTTCAGGAGTTGAACAGGAAACACCACAAGAATATGAACCCTGAGAGAAGGGAAACAAATGAGGTGAACCTCACATTCTCCCCATCTCTCTGCCTGGAGGCAATTTTACCACAATGGCACTGGAGCCAGTAGTCAGTGAGAGGATTTCCTGCAGGTATGCCATGAGGCCTACCAGAGAGTGGCTGCTATAGGTTATGAGCAAAATGGGGGTACTAGAGGTCACACAGCTTAGAGAGATATTGGAATTCTGGTCCAGCCAGAGTGAAGAGAGCTTGCTAAAAACCTAGGTCCACAGAAGAGGCATCAGAAAGGCCACGCCTTAAGAATAAAGACCATTCCCTAAAGTTAGGGCTACTTTAGACACATCCAAAGAAAGCTTAAAACCAAGTATCCTCAGATTCAAGAAGAACCACAATAAACTACTTATGAGAACAAACCTCATCACTCTTTAATGAAAGACAAATCCAGATACATTAAAATGTGTCATTCACAATAACCGGCAAACAACAAAAAATACTAGACACGTGAAGAAGAAAATTTTAACTAAAATTATGAAAAAATATACTGTCAATAGAAAACAATTTTGTGATGATCTACATGTTGGAATTATCAGTCAAGGACTTTAAATCAATAATGTTAAATATGCTGAAGGACTTAGAGGAAAATATGGTCTTAATGGGTGAAATCATGGAGAATCATAAGAGAATGGAAATTCTAGAAATGAAACATGCAAATATAACATAAAAAATAAGGTGGATGAACCTAACAGCAGTGGATGGCAGTGGAAAGGGACAGAACCTGAAGACAGAGTCATAGAAATGACCCAATCTGAAGAAGAGAGAGAAAAAAGATTTTAAAAAAATTAAGAACAGACTCCCAGTGGCCTGTGGGAATACCAGATGAAGAAGATAGAGAGCTAGAATGGGGAAGAAAAGAATATTTGAAGAAATAATGGTTGAAAATTCTTTATGTTTGGTGATAAACAGAAACCTACAGGTATATGAGGCTAAGTGAACTCAAAGCAGGAAAAAATACAAATAAATCCACACCTTGCTTCATCACAGTTAAACTGTTGAAAAATCAAAGATAAAGGGAAAATTTGAAAGCATTAAGAGTAAAATGGCACATTACACACAGAGTATCTTAGTTTATTTGTTGCTACTATAACAAAATACCACAGACTGGGTAATTTATAAAGAACAGAAATTGATTTTCTCATAGTTCTGGAGGCTGAGTAGTCCAAGATTAAGGCACTGGCCAGTTCAGTGTCTGGTGAAGGCCTGATCTCTTTGCTTCCAAGATGGTGCCTTGAATGCTGTGTTCTCATGTGGAGGAAGGTGGAAGGGCAAAAAGGGCCAAACTCTATGTAAAACTTATTTTATGATATTCATGTGGAACCACAAAAGATTCCAGATTGCCAAAACAATCTTGAGAAAGAAGAAAGCTAGAGGAACTACACTTCCTAAATTCAAACTATATTACAAAGCTATAGTAATCAAAACAGTATGATACTGGCATAGAAATAGACACAGAGACCAATGAAATAGAATAGAGAGACCAGAAATAAAGCCAAACATGTATGGTCAACTAGTATTTGACAAAGGTGCCAAGAATACACAATGGGGAACAGATAGTCTCTTTAATAAATGGTGTTGTGAAAATTGAATATACGCAAGCCAAAAAAAAAAATTGAACTGCTATATTACACCACTCACAAAATTTAACTCAAAATAGACCAAAGACTTAAATGTAAAACCCGAAATCATAAAACTCTTAGAATAAAACAAAGGGAAAAAGCTTATTGACATTGGTTTTGGCAATGGCTTTTTGGATTTGGCACCAAAAGCACAGGCAACAAAAGCAAAAATAAACAAGAGAAACTACACCAAATTAAAAAGCTTCTGCACAGCAAAGGAAACAATCAATGCAATGAAAAGGCAACCTATAGAATGAAAGAAAGTATTGCAAACTGTATATCTGATAGTTGGTTAATACCCAAAATATATCATAAACTCATACAACTCAATAGCAAAAAACTAAATAATCTGATTAAAGAATGAGCAAAGGACTTCAGTAGACATTATTCCCAAGAAGACATACAAATGTCCAACAGGGACACACAAAGATGCTCAACATCACTAATTATCAGGGAAATGCAAATCAAAACCACTATGAGATATCACCTCATACCTATTAGGATGACAATTATCAAAACCACAACAGATTATAAGTGTTGGTAACAGTGTGGAGAAAAGGAAACCTTTGTAGACTATTGGAGGGAATGTAAATTCGTACAGTTAATATGGAAAACAACATGAAGTTTCCTTAAAAAAATAAAAATAAAACCACCATATGATCTGCAATTTCCCTTCTGGGTATATAGCCAAAAGAAACAAAATCAGTATCTTGAAATATCTACTCTCCCATGCTCAATTCAGCATTATAGACAATAGCCAAGATATGGAAACAACCTGTGCCCATTGCCAGATGAATGGATTAATAAAATGTAACATACATGTGTGTGTATGTGTGTATTTATATGTGTGTGTGTACATATGTGTACACACAATGGAAGATTCAGCCATAAATAAGAAGGAAATCCTGCCATTTGCAACAGCATAGATGAACCTTGCATTATGCTATGTGAAACAACTCAGACAGAGCAAGACATATACTGTATGGTATCACTTATATATGGAATCTGAAAAAAAAAAAGGAAAGTCTAACTCATAAAAATAGAGAGTATAATGGTTGTTGCCAGGGGCTTAAAGGTGGGGGAAATAGGGAGATGTTTGTCAAAGAGTACAAAATTTCAGTTATAAGATGAATAAATTCTGGAGATTTAATGTACAGCATGATGATTATAGTTAATAATACTACATTATACAATTGAAATTTGTTAAAAGATTCCATCATAAATGCTGTTACCATTAAAAATGGTAACAGAATTTGATATCCAACAAAAAATAATCTTCAAACATCACAGTGAAAAAAGACATTTTTGGATAAATGTAAGTGGAGACAATTTGTAAAAAATATTAAGAGATATTCTTTATGTAGGAAGGAAATAATACTAGGTAGAAATGTATACATACAGGAAGAAATAAAGAGTACCAGAAATGATAATAAATGAAATATGTGGGAAAATATGAGGCTGAGTTGTGTTTTTTCTTAATTTTCCTAAAGACAAATAACTAAACAAAAATTATATCATTTATTACATATGTTAATTATTTATTACATATGTTTATTACATATGTTAAAGTTTATTACATATGTTAAAGTCAAACATATGGCAACAATAACACAAAGGATATGAGTGTTAAACGGAATTATACTGTTGTAAGTTTTTACATTTGCAATGTATGAATTGTGAAATACTACAGTGTTAATTCTAAGAAAATTGTTATGTTAAGAATGCATATTCTAATATCTAGAAAAACCACTAAAAAATAAGAAGAGGTAGAAATTAGGACCGGGTGCAGTGGCTTATGCCTGTAATCCTAGCACTCTGGGAGGCTGAGACAGGAGCATTGCTTGAGCTCAGGAGTTTGAAACCAGCCTGAGCAAGAGCGAGACACTGTCTCTACTAAAAATAGAAAAAATTAGCCAGGCGTGGTGGTGCCTGCCTGTAGTCACAGCTACTGGGGAGGCTGAGGCAAGAGGATCATTGGAGCCCAGGAGTTTGAGGTTGTAGTGAGCTATGATGATGCCACTCTAGCTGGGGTGACAGAGTGAGACCCTGTCTCAACAAGGGGGTGGGGATAGAAATTGAAAGTTAATAGTAAAAATTAAGCAAAATATTGAAAAATATTCATTTAGTGAAAGAGAAGACAGGCAAAGAGAAACAGAGGGAAATAAACAAATGGGAAAAATAGAAAACAAATAGCAAAATATTTAAAGCCAAACATACCAATAATTACTTGAAATATAAATGGACAAAAATCTCCAAAATAAAAGGCAAAGATTATCAGATTGCATAAAAAAGTAAAACTCAACTGTATGCTGCACATCAGAGACAAATTTTAAGGACACAACTAAATTGAAATTAAAAACATGGGAAAAATATATTATGCAAATGGTAAGAATATGACAACTGGTGTATCTATATTAATATTAATCAAGACATTCTTTGATGAAGGATGACTAAAAATATTTGTCACCACCAAACCTATCTTAATAAAATGTCTAGTGGAAGTTCTCTAAATAGGAAGGAAACAATTAGAGAATCTTCCTCAGGAAGGAAGAAAGAACAAATGAAAAAGAGAAATGGGTAAATACAATAGGTTTTCTTCCTCCTCTTGAGTTTTCTTCCTCCTCTTGAGTTTTCTAAATTATGTTTGATGGTTGAGAAAAAGTATAACATTGGCATGGTTCTCAATGTATATAGAAAAATATTTATTGCTGTCATAAATAAGGGAGGGTAAAGGGATGTAAAGGAAGTTCGATTTCTACACATCACTTGAGCTGGTGAAATGTTGACACCAATAAACTGTGATAAGTTAAGTATATATGATTTAATATCTAATGCAAATTCTAAAGGAACAAAACAAGAGATGCACTCAGAAATGCTATAGATAAATTAAAATAAAATTCTATTAAAGGTCCAAGTAACTCATAGTTAGGCAGGAAAGAAAAAATAGAGAAATGAAAAGTAGAGTTCAAACAGAAAACAAAAAATAAAATGGGAGACTTGAGCCTACTATATCAATAATTACTCTAATTGTAAAAGGTCTCAAAACACCAGTCAAAAGACAGAAATTGGCAGAGAGGATAACAAAAAAATGACACTATTACATGCTGTCTACAAAAAACTCACTTCAAATGTAAAAATATAGATTGACAGAGTAAAAGGATGCAAAAAGATATACCATAGAAAATGTAATCAACAGAAATGGCAGTGAGCATATTAATATCAGATTAAGTAGGTTTTGGAACAAAGAAAATTAACAGGAACAGATAACAGTATTACATAATGATAAAAGTGTCAATCCAATGAAAAGACATAGTAATCCTTAATGGGCATGCATCAAATAACAGAGTTGCAAAATCTGTAAAACCAAAATGGAAAGAATTGATTCCTCCGGGATTGTTCTTTTTGCTCAGGTTGGCTTTGGCTATTCTGGGTCTTTTGTGGTTTTATATAAATTTTAGGATTTTTTAAAATTTCTGTGGGGAATGTCATTTTGATAGGGATTGCATTGAATCTGTAGGTTGCTTTAAGTAGTATGGACATTTTGACAATATTGATTCTTCCCATCCATGAACATTGAATATTTTTCCATTTATTGGTGTCCTCTTCAATTTCTTTCATCAATATTTTGTTACCCGACTTCAAATTATACTACAAAGCTATGGTAACCAAAACAGCATGGTACTAGCATAAAAACAGACACATAGACCAATGGAACAGAATAGAGAACCCAGAAATATATACATACAGTCAACTCATTTTCAGTAAAGGTTCCAAGAACATACATTAGGGAAAGGACACTCTACTAAATAAATGGTGCTAGGAAAACTGGATATCCATATGCAGAAGAATGAAACTAGACCCCATCTCTTGTCATGCACAAAAATAAAATCAAAATGGATTAAAGACTTAAATCTAAGATCTGAAACTGTGAAACTACTAGAAGAAAACATTGGGAGGAACACTTCAAAACAATGGTCTAGGCAAAGATTTCTTGAGTAAAACCTTAAAAGCACAGGCAACTAATGCAAAACTGGACAAATGGGATCACATCTAGCCAAAAAGCTTATGCACAGCAAAAACAATCAACAAAATGAAGAGGTAATGTACAGAATGGGAGAAAATATTTGCAAACTACCCATTTGACAAGGGATTAATAACCAGAATATGTAAGTAGTTCATACTTAATAGGAAAAAAACAAATAATGTGATTTAAAAATAGGCAAAAGACCTGAACAGACATTTCTCAAAAGAAGACGTAAAAATGGCCAATAGGCAAATGTAAAAGTGCTCAACATCACTAATCATCACAGAAATGCAAGTCAAAACTACCATGAGATATCATCTAATCCCAGTTAAAATGGCTTTTATCCAAAAAACAGGCAATAACAAATGCTAGCGAGGATATGGAGAAAAGGGAACCCTTGTACACTGTTGGTGGGGATGTAAATTAGAACAGCCACTATGGAGAACAACATGGATGTTCCTCAAAAAACTAAAAATAGAGCTACCATATGATCGAGCAATCTCACTGCTGGGTAAATCCAAAAGAAAGGAAATCATTATATCAAAGAGGTATCTGTACTCCCATGTTCACTGCAGCGCTATTCGCAATAGCCAAGATATCAAATCAACCTAAATTTCCATCAGTGGATACAATGATAAGGAAATTGTGGTATGTATACACAATGGAATATTATTCAGCCATAAAAAGAATGAAATCCTGTCATTTGCAACAACATGGGTGGAACTGGAGGACATTATGTTAAATAAAATAAACCAGGCACAGAAAGATAAATATCACATGTTCTCACTCATATGTGGCAGCTAAAAGAAATTGAACTCATGAAGATTACAGTAGAGTGATGGTTACCAGAGGCTTGGAAGGGTAGTGTGCAGAGGAGGATAAAGAGAGGGTGATTAATGGGTACAAAAGTACAGTTAGATAGAAGGAATAAGATCTAGTATTCAGTAGCATTACAGGGCGACTATAGTTAAAAATAATTTATTGTATATTTTAAAATAACTAAAAGAGTGGAATTGAAATATTCCTAACAAAAAGAAATGATAAGTGCTTGAGGAGATGGATACTCCAATTACCTTGATTTGATCAGTATACATTATATACATGTATCAAAACATCACATGTACCCCATAAATATACACACCTATTATATTATGTACCCATTATAATTAAAAATAAAAAATGTAAGCTCCAGAATAATGTATTCACATTTACATGGAAAAAACCCAATAGAATTGAAAGGAAAAATAGAAAAATTCACAGTTATAGTTGGAAAGTTCAACACACTTCATGAAGAATTGATATAACAGACAAAAAATCAGTAAGTACATAGAAGAGTTCAAAAACACCATCAACCAACAGGATCTAATCTACATTTGTAGAGCACTCCATCCAACAACAGCTGAATACATACCTATTCAATTGCACATGGGACATATACCAACATAGACCGTACCCTGGGCCATAAAACAAACCTTAACAAATTTTTAAAAATTGAAATAATTTAGAGTATGTTTTCTCACTACAATGAAATCAAATTACAAATCAGTAATAGAAAGTTACAAGAAAATCTCCAAGTACTTGAAAATTTAACAAAGCAATTCTCGATAATCTGTGGATCAAATAGTAAGTCTAAAGGGAATCAAAAAAGAAAATTAATATACAACATATCAAAATTTGTGGGATGCACTGAAATCTGTGTTGAGAGAAATATTTATAGCACTAAGTGCTTATATCAGAAAAGAGGTAAAGTCTCAAATCAATGATATAAACTTTCACATCAAGAAACTATGAAAGAAAGAGCAAAAATATCCAAAACAAGCAGAAGGAAGAAAATAAAGATAAGACCATAAATCAATGAAACTGAGAACAGAAAATCAATGAAGCAAAGAACTGTTTTGCTATGAAGACAAAGAAAAAAGGAAAGATATAAATTATCAATATCAGGAATAAAACAGAGGACATTACTACAGTCTTCATAAATATCAAAAACATAAGGGAATACTATGAACAACTTTAGACACGCAATTTTGACAACTCAGATGAAGTGGACCAATTACTTGAAGAACAGCAATTACCACAATTCATCTAATATTACATAGATAATTTAAATTGTCCTATAACCATAAATGAAACCAATTTGTAATTATAAGTTCCTGAAAAGGAAATTTCCAAGCCCAGATGGTTTCAGTGGAGAATTCTACTAAATGTTTAAAGAAGCATTTTCATCAATTCTACGCCAACTCTTTCAGAAAATAGAAGAGGAGAGAAAACTTCCCAGTTCATTTTGTGAAGCTAGTTATTAGCCTGAATCCAAAACCAGAAAAAGCCAGCACAAAAAAGAAAACTATTGTACTACTTTTCTATTGCTTCTGTAATAAATTACCACAAATTTAATGGCTTAAAACAACACAGATTTATTATCTTACAGTTCTGTAATTCAGAAGTCCCAAAGGGGCCTCATTAGGCAATGATAAAAGTCTCAGCAGGGTTGCATTCCTTCCAGGAAGCTCTAGGGGAGAATCCATTTCCTTGATTTTTTTTTTTTTTTTGGCTTCTAGAGGTTGCCTGCATTCTTTGGCTTATGGTACCCTTCCTCCATCTTTAAATCCAGCAACTACAGGCTGAGTCATCATCGTGTTATTTCTCTGGCTCTTTCTTCCATAGTCACATCTCCCTCTGACCACATCTGGGAAAGGTTCTCTGCTTTTAAGGACCCATGGGATTAGACTGGGCCCACCTGGATAATCCAGGATAATCTTCCCATCTCAAGGTCCTTAACTCAATCATATCTGCATGGTCTGTTCTTCCATGCAAAGTAACATATTCCTTCCATGCAAAGTAACATATTCACAGGTTTGTGGGATTGGGATGTTGATGTCTTTGGGATGCCCACGATTCTGTCCACCATAACTCTACACCAGTATCCTTCATGAATACAGATGCAAAAATTCTTACCAATATATTATCAAATAGAATTCAGGAATATATGAAAAATTATACATCATTAAAAGGCAAGGTTTATTCCAGAGGTGTAAGTCTGGTTCAACATTTAAAAGTTAATCAATTTAATGTACCGTATTAACAGGCTAAAGAAGAAAAATCACTCAAACCTATCAATTGATGCAGAAAAAACATTTGACAAAACTCAATACCCATTCATGATAAAATCTTTCTGCAAACTTGGAATAGAGAGGAACTTCTTCAGTTTGATAAAGTCCATTTACAGAAAAACTATAGCTAACATCCTATTGACTATGAAAATGGAATGCTTTCTCACTACTATCTGGAACAAGGTAAGGATGTTTGCTCTTGCCACCACTATTCAACATTGTATTGGAAGTTCTATTCAGTTTAATAAGATAAGAAAAAAATATATGAATCAGAAAGGAAGAAATGAGTGCCCCTATTTGCAGACGGCATGGTGGTCTTTATAGAAAATCCTAATGAATCTACACAAATATCCTAGAACTAATAATTGAGTTTAGAAAGGTCTTGGGATATAAGATCAACATAAAAATGAATTATATTTCCATATTCCAGCCATAAATATGTAGAAAGAAAAATTTAAAATATTCAATTTTAATCAGTCAAAATAAATGAAATACCTAGGTGTAAGGCTAATAAAACATGTACAAGACTTGTATACTAAAAACTATATAATATTGATGAAAGAAATCAAAGGAGATCTAAATAAATGGAGAGTTATATCATGTTCAGGGATTGGAATATTTAACACAGTAAAGATGTTAATTCTGCCCAATTTGATCTAGAGGTTTAACACAATTCTTAAAAAAAAAAATCCCACCAAGGTATTCTGTAGACAGACACAAGCTTATACCAAACTTTATGCGGAAAGGCAAAGGAACTAGAAGAACTAAAACAATTTTTTAAAAGGACAATAAAGTGGGAGGAATTGCTTTCCCTGATTTCAAGAATTATTGTGCTACAGTAATCCATACTGTGCAGTATTGGTGCAAAGCTGGAAGAGAGTAAAGAGTCCAGTAATAAAGTCACACATGATGGTCAACTCATTCTTTACAAATGTGCAAAAGTAATTCAATATGGAAGAATAGCTTATTCAACAAATGGTGCTGGAGAAATTGGACATCCATGGACAAAAAAACAATAGCAACAACAACAACAAAAAGCCTTTGAATTGAACTTCACACCTTATACAAAAATTTACTCAAAATGGATCACAAACATACATGTAAAATATAAAAGTTTAAACTAATAAAAATTATCAGAGAGAAACTTTGGGGCCAAAGACTAGGTGAAGGGTTCTTTTCAAAAATGTGTGACTTAGTGATACAATCCCTATAGTTTAATTTCAACATTGAAGATCCAATGTTTCTAAAATGTTTTGAAAAAATATTTTCTGCTTGAGAAAATGAATGTTTAAAATATAGGTTATTATAATTTATAGAAACTAAAATAACATTGTATGTTTCATTTACTCTTCTTTGTCATTAAAAATTTGGTAAGTTGATATTCTAAAAAAATTTTTTAACCAAGTGATCATTGTATATATTTACGGTGTACACATGATGTTTTGATATATAAATACATTGTGGTTGGCTAAATCAAGCTATTTAACATATGCATTACCTCAGATACATATCATTTTTTTAAATGAGAACACTTAAAATCTCTCCCAGCAATTTTCAAGTATACAATATATTATATTACTAATTGTAGTCATCATGATGTACAATAAATCTCTTGAACTTATTCCCCCAACTGAAATTTTGTGTCCTTTGACCTACATCTCCCCAATCACCTTAACCCGCAGCCTGTAGTAACCACCATTTTACTCTCTGTTTCTATGATTTCAACTATTTTACTCAACACATATAAGTGAGATCATGTGGTATTTGTCTTTCTGTGTTTGACTTATTTCAGTTGACATAATGTCCTCCAGGTTCATCCATGCTGTCACAATGACAGGATTTCCTTTTTCTTTTTTAAGATTGAATAGTATTCCATTGTGTATATATACCACATTTTCTTTGTCCAGTGATCATTTGATGGACACTTAGGTTGCTTCTATATCTTGGCTATTGTGAATAATACTGCAATGAACCTAAGAGTACAGGTATCACTTTGACATACTGATTTCATTTCCTTTATATATATACCCAGTGGTGGGATTGCTGGATCATATGATAGTTTGATTTTTAGTTTTTTGAGAAATCTCTATACTGTTTTCCATAATGACTGCACTAATTTATATGCCCATCAATGGTGTGCATGTGTTCCCATTTCTGTGCATCCTCACCAACACTTGTTATCTTTTTTCCTTTTGATAATAACCATTCTAACAGGTGTGAGGTGATATCTGATTGTGGTTTTAATTTACATTTCCCTAATGATTAGTTATGCTTAGCATTTTCTCATGTACCTATTGGCCATTTGTATGTCTCCTTTTAAGAATTCCCTATTCAAGTCCTTTGTCCATTTAAAAAATGGGCTATTTGTTTTCTTACTATTGAGTTATTAGAGATTCTGATATATTTTGAATATTAACCCCTTATCATATGTATGGCTTGCAGATATATTGTCTTATTCCATAGGTTGTTTCTTCACTCTGTTGATTGTTTCCACTTCTGTACAGAAGTTTTTATTTTTATGTAATCTCATTTGTCTATTTTCACTTTTGTTTCTTGTGCTTTTGGGGTCATATAAAAAAATCATTGCCCAGAGCAATGTCAAGGAGCTTTCCCTCCATGTTTTCTTCAGTAGCATTACAGTTTTAGGTCTTATGTTTAAGTCTTTAATCCATTTTGAGTTGGTTTTTGTAATATGGTGTGAGACAAGAGTCTAAAAACAAAGAAATTACTGATAAACCAACAGCATAGATAAATCTCAAATAACTATTCTCAGTGAAAAAAAGCAGACAAAAAAGAGCATATTTCATTTATATAAAATTCCAGAAAATCTAATCTATATTGATAGAAAGCTGGGCTGTAGTTACTGCAATGGGGGTAAGATAGAAGGAGGGGTAGGATGGATTGATTACAAAGATGCACAAGGAAAGCTTTTGGGCCAATGGATGTATTCATTTTCTTGATGTGGCAAAAGTTTCATGGGTGGATGATATGTCAAAACTTATCAAATTGTACAATTAAAATATGAGAAGTTTATTGTATGTTCATTAACCTCAATAAAGCTGTTCTTAAAAGGAATAAAAAACCCCTCCTTGAACTGTTTACTTAATATCTGTGTATTTTGGAACTAGAAAAAGAAGAAAATAGGAACAAAGTAAACTCAAAGTTAGTAGAGGGAAGGAAATAGTAAGGATCACAACAGAATTAAGTCAAATACAGAATAGAAAAATCATAGAAAAAAATCAATAAAACTATAATAAGATCTGGGTTTTTTTAAAAAATAAACAAAATTAACAACCCCTTAGCTAGACTAAGAAAAAAAGAGAGAAGACACAAATAAAATCAGAAATGAAAGCGGAAACATTACAACAGATGCCTCAGAAATAAAAAAGGATCATAAGGGATTATTATGAATGATATGAATGATTATATGACAAAAAATTTGATAATTGAGAGGAAATGGATAAATTCCTAAAAAAAAATACAACAGTTAAGGGGTGGGAAACCTGCAGCCTTAGGGCTGCATGTGGCCTTCTGGATCCTTGAGTGTGGCCTTTTGACTGAATCCAAGTTTTACAGAACAAATCCCTTTATTAAAAGGATTTGTTCTGTGAAGTTTGGATTCGGTCAAGGGGCCACACTCGGGGATCTGGAGGGCCACATGTGGCCTTGAGGCCGCAGGTTCCAGGCCAATATCTCTGAAGAACTTTGATGCAAAAATCCTCAGTAAAATACTAACAAACCAAATTCAACAACACATCAAAAAGATTATACATATGACCAAGTGAGATTCATTAGATTCATTCCTGGCTTGTAAGGCTATTTTAACACACACAATTCAATCAATGTTATACATTACATTAACAGATTGAAAGATAAATACCACATAATCATCTCAAGTGATGCAGAAAAAGCATTCAACAAAGTTCAACATCTTTTTGATATGAACTCTCAACTATTCAGGTATAGAAGGAAAGTTGCTCAACATAGTAAAGACCATTCATACAAAACCCACAGCTAACATAGTCAATGGGAAAACCTGAAAACCTTTCCTCTAAGATCCTGGATGAGGCAATAATGTTCACTCTCACCAATTATGTACACTCCACAGAGCCCTGGACATTTTGCAAGAGTGATAAAAGATCCTCCTTTGTAGCAGAGGTAACCCAGCAAGTAAACAAAGCCCTACACCTAGAATAGAAATTGCGTGCATCCTGGAATTGACTCAGGAAACCCATCTAAAGTGGGATAAGATATTGCTACTTGCCCTCCTCCGGATAAGGGTAGTCCTTTAGAAGCAGGTTTAAGTTAAGTCCCTAAGAAATAGTTTATGAGAGACCCTTCCTACCATTCCAAGGTAAGTATGGTAATATAACTACGAGTAAAAGAAAACAGAGTAAAACAATATGTCAAATGAGTGGGTCAGGTGCTAACCACTATACATGAGTTTGCCTCTTTCAGGTCCCTGCCCCAGTTGGAAGCAGAGAAGTGGAAGGGACCCTATGAAGTGCCTCTAACAACTCACACCTCATTAAAATTGTCAGAAGTGAAACCTTGGGGCCATCATACCAAAGTAAAGAGGTGTAGCCCCCAGTTGAGGAGCCAGCCTTTAGGTGATCTAAAGTATCTGGTTGAGAAAAAGAAAAAAATGAAAATGTCAATATTTTTGCTAACCTTTCTTTGGTGATTTTTTCTGTCTATAGGATAGAGGGACAACTCCTTAGTCAGGATTTCCCTGGGCTATTGTCTCGTCTGTTGATCTGTCTTGTTGCTGCGTGTGTTATCCTAAACATTGTTTGGTACAAGTATTTCTGTACATGATTTCTGAATTTGCAGAAACCGGTCTCTCAGATCACCTACAGGGTACAACTAACAGCTCTGTGCTCAGAGGTCCCACGTTTCTTTTCTAATCCAGCCCTGTATTGGACATTGTGTGCAAGGCAACTGTCCATTTCACCTTGTCAATCCTTATGGTTACTGTTATTGCTTTTGCTCTTTTTCACCTGATAATCTGTACCTTCCATCTAATACATTTCCCCAATTCAGCAGGAAGTAGCTTGATGACTACGTCACCCCTCCTCCCATAGATATGGAAGGGTAAAATTGATGGTGGGGAATATGTAACAGAGAAAATGGCCTGAAAAAGGGTAAAAATATTTTCTGCTTCTTCAAAACCCCTCACCCTTTTGGAGAACTAAAACCTATATCCCTGCCTCGGGCCAGTGGTTAGGAAGGGCAGGGGAGTTTCCTTTGTTCTTTGTGCCACAGGAGATGGCTCAAGGAAATTGTCCAGGTGTAGGTCACAAGACTGTCTTAGCTGAAGATGGGATAAATCAGAACATTTAAAAGCTCTGTACTTCTGCTCAGAGGCAGGACATTGGTACTTTGAGATGGGAGTCTGCTAACCTCCTCATTTGCTGGCAAATTAATAAACTCCTCTTTCCTTCTCCTCAAAAAATAAATAAGATAAAAAATAAACAACAACAAAATACACATAGTATTGGACATGCTAGCAAGAGCAATCACACAGGAAAAAAAATTCCAAATCAAAAAGAAAGAAGTAAAATTATCTCTATTTGCAGATGACATGATTCTATATGTAGAAAATGACAAAGATTCCACCAAAAAAACCCTGTCAGAATTAATAAATGAATTCATTAAAGTTTCAGGATACAAAATCAACATACAAAAATTAGTAGCATAATCAGTAGCATTTCTTTCCATCTTTCTGTCTTTCTTTCTTTCTTTCTTTCTTTTTTTTTTTTTTAGAGACAAGGTCTTGCTCTGTCATCCAGGCTAGAGTTCAGTGGCCTGATCATAGCTCACTCTAATCTCAAATTCCTAAGCTCAAGCAATCCTCCTGCCTCAGCCTGCTGAGTAGTTGGGACTATAAGCAAATGCCACCACACCCAGCTATTTTTAAAAAAAATTTTTGTAGAGATGGGGTCTTGATATGTTGCCCAGGCTGGTCTCTAATTCCTGGGCTCAAATGATCCTCCTGCCTTGGCTTCCCACAGTGCTGGGATTACAGGTGTGAGCCACAGCACTCAGCCTCAGTAACATTTCTATACACAAATAAAAACCTAGCAGAAAAAGAAATCAAAAAAACAATTCCACTTACAATAGCATAAAAATTACTTAGGAATAAATTTAACCAAGGAAATGAAAGACCTGTACACTGAAAATTATAAAACATTGATGAAAGAAATTGAAAAAAACACAAATAAATGGAAAGATGTCCCGTGCTCATTAATTGGAAGAATTGGTATTTTTAAAATGTTCTTTCTACTCAAAGAAATATATAGATTCAATGCAATCTCTTTTTTTTTTTTTTACTAACACCTGCTCCAGGCAGATTCAATGCAATCTCAATCAAAATCCTGATAGCATTCCTCACAGAAATAGAAAAAAATCCTAAAATTCAAATGGAAATACAAAAGACCCCTAAAAGCCAAAGCAATTCTGAGAAAGAAAAAAAAGTTGAAGGCATCACACTTCCTGATTTTCAATTATATTTACAATACTATAATAATGAAAGCAGTATGGTACTGGCATAAATACAAACACATAGACCAGTGGAACAGTATAGACAGCCCAGTAATAAATCCAAACATATATGACCAACTAATTTTTGACAAGGGCACCAAGAAGACACAATGGGGAAAGGATAATTTCTTAAATAAACATTATTGGGAAAACTGGATTTCCACCTTGCAAAAATATGAGATTGGACCCTTATCTTACACCATACACAGAATTCAACTCAAAATGGATAAAAGACCTAAAACCTGAAACCATAAAACTCCCAGAAGAAAACATAAGTGCAAAGCTGCTTGGCATTGGCTTGGTAATAATATTTTTGAATATCACAGCAAAAGCCCAGGCTACAAAAGCGAAAATAAATACATGGGACTGCATAAAACTAAAAAGCTTCTGCACAGAAAAGGAAACAATCAACAAAATGCAAAGACAACCTACAGATTGGGAAAAAATATTTGCAAACCATATATCTGATAAGGGGTTAATATCCAAAATTTATAAAGAACATATACAATATAATAGCAAAGAAACATATAACTCAATTTAGAAATAGGCAAAGGATCTGAACAGACACTTCTCAAACGAAGGCATATAAATGGCCACAGGCATACGAAAAGATACTTGACATCACTAATCATGAAGGAACTGCAAATCAAAACCACTATGAGAAGTTACCTTACTCCCACTAGGATAGCTATTATCAAAAAGACAAGTGATAGCAAGTATTAGAGAGGATGTGGAGAAAAGGAAACCCTTGTACATTGTTGGTGGAATGTAGAGTGGTGCAGTAATTATGGAAAACATTATGGGGATTCCTAAAGAAATTAAAAATAGAACTACTATATGACTCAGCCATTCTTCTTCTGGATATATACCCAAAGGAAATGAAATCACCACCTCATAAAGATGTAAAGATATCTGCACTCTCATGCTCACTGAAACGTTATTCACAAAAGTCAAGATGTGGAAACAACCTAAGTGTCCAATGACAAATGAATGGGTTAAAAAAACTGTGATATATATAGATACAATGGAATATTATACAGCCTTATAAAAGGAGGAGATCCTGCCATTTGCCATAACAGGGACTAGGCCTGGAGGACATGATGCTAAGTGAAATAAGCCAGATACAGAAAAAAAAATTGCATGATCTCACTTGTATGTGAAATCTAAAACAAACAAACAAAAAACCCAATTAAGCACACAGAGATAAAGAATAAAACAGTGGTTACTAGGAATAATTGTGGGGAGAAGGGAGAATGGGAGATGTAGGTCAAAGGATACAAAGTAGCAGATATGTAGGATGAACAAGTCTGGAAATCTAATGTGTATAACATGAGGGCTATAATTAATAATAGTGAATTGTATTCAGGATTTTTGCTAAATGAGTAGATTATAGTTGCTCTTGCCACACACAAAAATGGGTAACTATGTGAAATGATGGATATATTAATTTGCTTCACTATTGTAACCATTTTACTATCCATATGTATCTAATAACATCGTATATACTTTAAATATACACAGTCAAATTTATTTTTAAAAATCTGTGTATTTTATCTTAGGCAAATTATGCTTCAACCAAGTTGATTTCATTTAAAAAATGCAAAAAAGAACAATAACCACTATTGGCATTTAGGCATATACATACTGGTCTATTGCACACTTGCATAGAGATGTACATGTATTTTACAAGTATAAAACTATACTATACATATTATTTAAAATTTGAGTTTTCACTTTGTTCATTAAGACTATCTGTCTACTCCAATAAATATAAATTGGCATAATATTTTTAATAGTTTTATAATATTCCATTGTATATATGTACCATATTGTATTCAGTGGGTCCCCTACTGTTGACATGTGTTCACAATATTTCAATATTATATACAAAACTGGGATGAAAATCCTCATGCATATATCCTTGAAAAGTAGTTTTATTATTTTCTCATAATAAATTATAAATTATTTCTAGGTAAAAGCACATATTAGGGCTTTTGATGCGTATTGTCAAATATCCATCCAGAAAGAGTTATAACAACTCATTTTCTTGTGCGAAATATATGAGTGTGCCTATTTCTACATACTCAATCATCATTGAGTATTTCTATTTTTTCATGGCTAACCTGATGTGTGAGAAGTGGTTATTTTATAGATATTTTAAATTACATTTGTTTGAATAATAGTGAGAGTACATATTAGTCAGGGTTCTCCAGAGAAACAGAACCAATTAGATATATGTGCATGAAGAAATTCATTATAAGGTATTGGTTCCTGCAATTATGGAGGCTGAGAAGTCTCATGATCTGCTATCTGCAAGCTGGAGACCCAGGAAAACTGGTGGTATAGTTTAAAGGCCTAAGAGTTGGAGAGTGGATGGTGTAGAGTCCAGTCCAAGTCTCAAAGCCTGAGAAGCAGAAGCACTGAGGACAAGAGAAGGATGTCTTAGCTCCAACAGTCAGGCAGAGTTAATTCAACCTTCCTCTGCCTTTTTGTTCTATTCAGGCTCTAAGTGGATTGAATGATGCCCATTCACACTGGGGAGGGCTACCTGTTTTACTCTGCCAATTCATATTCTAGTCTCTTCTGAAAACACCCTCACAGACATACCCAGACATAATGTTTAACCAGCTTTCTGGGCATCCTGTGGCCCAGTCAAATCGACACATAAAATTAACCATCACAGGATGTATACTTTTAATATTTTTCTTGGGAATTTATATTTCTTCTTTTGTGAATTATCTGTTCATGTTATTGTCCATTTCTCCATTAAGGCATTCTTTTTCTTATTTATTCAAAAGAGCTAGTGTTATATTGAGGACATTAACCTTTGTCATGAACGTTTCAAATATTTTTCCTTATTGGTTGTTTGTCTTGTCTTTTAACTGGTCTTTTGCCATATAGAAGCTTTTAATTTTATATTATATTTATAATTTATATTGTAGATGTTACATTTTGCATGGAAAATAGGAGTCATGTTTAATTCATCTCGTCTTTTTCACAATACCTTGTGCTGTATTTATTTGACACTGATAAAACATAAGAGTGCCTGGCACTATACAGGTTGAGCACTAAGAATACTGCCTGGCATATACTAAGTGCTCAATAAATTTAATTGCTATTATTATTTTTATCATTCTTGTCATGGTTAATTTTATGTGTCAGCTTGACTGGGCTAAGGGATGCCAAGATAGCTGGTAAAACATTATTTCTCAGTGTGTTTGTGAGGGTGTTTCTGGAAGAGATTAGAATTTGAATTCACCAATGTGGATGAGCATCATATAATCCATTGAGGGCCTGAATAAAACAAAAAGGCAGAGGAAGGGTGAATTCTCTCTCTCTCTTCTTGAGCTGAGACACATTTTCTACTGCCTTCGGACACTGGAGCTCCTGGTTATTGGGCCGTCAGACTCCAGGACTTACTCCATCAGCCCCCCAGTTTCCCAGTTTCTCAGGGCTTTGGCATTCGTCTGAGAGTTACACCATAGGCTCTCCTGGTCCTCCAGCTTGCAGACTGCAGATCATGAGACTTCTTGGCCTCCATAATCGTGTGAGCCAATTCCTATAATCTCTCTCTCTCTCTCTCTCTCTCTCTCTCTCTCTCTAAAATAGGTAGATAAATACATAGATGGAGATAGATATATTATTGGTCCATTTCCTATTTCTCTGGAGAGCCCTGGATAATACAATTATCAAATTAATGAGTGAGTCTGATGATCTAGGAAATGAGATAGTTACATTAAGTATAACAATGAGCCTCCATTGTGTGGCCTTTGTCCAGAAAAAAATATAAAGTTTACCTCATCCAAACATCAGCCATTGACTCTTTCCTTCTGCATACTTTACAAGAAGATTGAATACCTTAATTTTTGAGGGCTGATATAAATCACTCAGCAAGTCTAGTTGTCCTTCTTGTATGCTTACAAATATACCCTGAATCTCCCTCTGGATGTGACAATTTAAATGAAATGTTTTGGTAAAAGAAATATTTCCTGATAGTTGAGTCTGAGTGTGAGGAGAAAGCTTTCAAACATCCTATATTTCTAGCTCCTGTAGCTTTAGGCATCATACTGAATGAAAGTAAACAGAGATGATAATGATGCCATAAACAGGAATCTGCAGCAGTTGCCAAGCAGCTGAAGGAATTTCAAACCAGAGTGATGCCAGGTGGAAGGAAGTTGTCTGAGTTCAGGAATGGTACCATGTGACTGAAGTAGGTGAGAGATGGACCAGAATTAAGACAGATAGTTATAATTGACCATCTCTCTCTAGCAGGACAAATGATGGATAAAAAAGGTCTTTATCATGGTCATATTTATACCTCAGCCAAATTATATACAGATGTTTAAAGCATCCAGAGTACATGAATTTGGAGTGTGGTATAATTTTATAAATATAACATATTAATAGTCAATTCATTGGTTTTATGAAGGAGACTTAGGTAAAAGTAACACTGAAAATTGATGCATGGACTTAATATGTCATTGCAGCATTTAATCATCCTCAGAAATTGTGCCTTACCTGGATTAATCAGAAAAAACTTTTAAAGGAAACTGTCAAATACTAATGAAGTTTGCATGAATATTGAGATATGTACTGTATTACATACAATGTTGATGCTTTTGGTGGGTGTTACAAGTGTAGGGTTTTAATTACAACAGAGGAAAGAAATCACATAGGAATTTAAAAAATATCATCCATTGGTCATTCAGACCCTATGGTTTGTTGCAAAATCCAACCTGGCTGATGGTGGATCAGAATGCCCCATAGCCTTGGTCTAGATGTCAGCTAGATAGTGGAATATAACTTTTCAGTGTCCAGTCCCTTGTACAAATATCAATCTGGACAGCTAGCCACATGTGAAAATATCTCCACAAGAGCTAAGAAAACCAGGTGAAAGATTATAGCACCCGGGTGTAGCAAAGAAATTTAAAAAGACACGTTGAAGAGGGTAAGAAGGTCAGTTTACGTTACCCACATCATCCTTCCCTCATGCCCAGGCAGGACACTATGGTGAGAGATAACCTCTGCTTGTGGAAAGGAAAGGGAAGTGAGCATCAGACTTTGTCTCAGACCCCAACACTGGGCCTACCCCAGGAAATACCAGCACCAGGCAGGCCCTCATGGCCCTAGACTCCAGACTGGTACTCATGGACTGAGAATCCAGACCTGCTCTGGCACTAGGCCAGATACCACAGCCCCAGGCTCCAGACTGCCCTATGGCAGTCCCAGACTCTGGGCTGGCACCAATGCAAATGACCACTGTGGCCCCAGACTTTGAGCTGGCCTCAGTGTCAGCCAGCCCTCACGTACTCAGGTTGTAGGCCCACTCTGCAGACTCAATTTCCAGGTCTTCCCTCAGGGCCAGGCTGGCCCCAGTGGCCCTAGGGTATGGACCACTTCCAGTACTGGGCTGGCCCCCATGGCCCCAGGCTTTAGGCCTGCCCAAGTACCAGGCTGGCCTCTGCAGCCCTAGTCATCAAGGTGGCATATCCAGACCCAGTCTCTAAGCTGGCCCCTGTAGATATAGGCTCCAGGAACACCAAGTGCTAGTTCAGCCCCTGCAGCTCCAGGCTCCAGGCCCACCCCAGGTTCTAGACCAGCCCAGAGCCAGATAGACTCACACAATCCCAGTGTTCAGGTTTGCTCCAGTGTCAAGTCTGCATGCCTGGCCTCATGCACCACATCAGCATCTATGGACACAAGCTCTGGGCCTACCTAGTGCCAGGCTGATCCCTGTGGCTTTATGCTTCATGCCAGCTCCTGTGGCCCCATGCTTCAGTTGTTGCAAAGTCCAGGGCTGTCCCAGTAGACCCCAGTGCTGGGCTGGCCCCCATGGACCCAGTCTCCAGGCCAACACCTGCACATCCAACCTCTAGGCCAGCCCCTGTGGATTCAGGCTCCAGCCTAGCCCCCATGGCTAAAATCACCAGGTTAGAACCCACAATCCCAGATTCCAAACTAGCAACCATGGACCCAGACCCCAAATTGGTTCCTTTGACCCCAGACTTCAGTGGATTCAGAATCTAGGCCTGCTTCAACAGATCCAGGGTCCAGGACCACCGAGTAGACCACAGTGCAAGGCTGTCCCACATGAGTTGAGGCTCCAGGGCCACCCCTGCAGACCCAGGCTCTGGCCCAGCCCCTGTGGACTCAGGACCCAAGCCCACTCCTGTAGATGCAGGCTCCAGATCCAACCCAGTGCCTGGATGACCACTGTAGACTCAGACTCAAGGATTACCCCAGTGCTAGCTCAGCCTCTGTGGACCCAGGCTTCAGGCTGGCCCTCATGGATGCAGGCTCCAGGGCTGCCTCCACATACTCAGGCTCTAGACCCACCCCCATGGACTCAATCCATAGTTCCATCCTAGCAGATCCAGGCTCCTGGCTCAAGCCATAGACCCAGGACCCAGGTCTGCCTGTCTGCTGACCAGGGTACCAAGCCAGCCTGTCCAAAGACTCCAGCAGCGAGCCCACCCATGAACCATGTCAGACAGCCTGCTCAGAATCTGTGGAAGGGCTGACTAGTGAAGGAATTTCTCGGACAAAGCCATTCTGAAAAGACTGGAATAAGTCCCAACTTCTTCAAATGCACAAACACCAACATATGACCACAAGGACCAAGAACAATCAGGGAGAAATGAAAACACCAAAGGAAAAAATAAAGCATCAGTCATCAACCCTAAAGAAGTAGAGTTTTATGAACTGCCTGACAAAATATTCAAAATAATTGATTTAGAGAAGTTCAGCAAACTTCAAGAAAAAATTAAACAAAATCAGGTAAATAATGTATAACCAAAACTAGAAACTTAAGGAAGACTGAAATTATTTTAAAAATCATACAGAAATTCTTGAGCTAAAATATACAATAAATGAGATGAAAAATGAAATAAAGGACATCAACAGCAGAATTATTGATCAAGTAGAAGAAAGAATCTGTTCTTTGACAGGTTATTTGAAAAAATACAGTCAGGGGGAAAAAAAAGAATTAAAAGGAATGAAGAAAGCTTACAGGATTTATAGGGCAGCATGGAAAAAGCAAATATTCAAGTTATAGGAATTAAAGAAGGAGAAGAAAGAAAAAAAAGGAGGGGTAGAAACATTATTTAAAGAAATAATAGCAGAAAACTTTCCAAGTGTGGGATTTGGATGTAAACCCAGATACACACAGGTCAAATGTCTACAAGCATATTCATTCCAAACAAAATTATCCCAAGTTATATTATAATAAAGCTGTCAAAAATCAAAAATAAAGAGAGGATCCTGAAAGCAACAAGAGAAAAGTAGCACATCACATATAAGAGAGCTCCAATAGGCTAGCAGAAGTCTTCTCAGCAGAAACCTTATTGGCCAGGCAAGAGTGGGATGATATATTCAAAGTAGTGAAGGAAAAAAAAACTTGTCAAGCAAGAATATTTTACCCAGCAACACTGGCCTTCAGAAAAGAAGAAGAGATAAAGACTTTCCCAGACAAACAGAAGCTGAGGGAAATCATCACCACTGGACCTGTCTTACAAGAAATGCTAAAGGGAATTCTTTAAATTGAAAAGAAAGAATGTTAATGAGTAACATGAAAAAATCTGAAAGTATAAAATTCACTGGTAAAAGTAAGTACACAGTCGAATTCAGGATCCTTTAACACTATAACAGTGGTGTGCAAATCACTTATGTCTTCAGTATAAAGGTTAAAAGACAAAACTATCAAAGATAATAATATTTACAATAATTTTTAAAGAGATATACAATATAAAAAGATATAAATTGTGATATAAAAAAAATTGGGGAAAGAAGAGTTGAGTAAAAGTGTTGGGGGTTTTTTATGCAATGAAAGTTAAGTTGTTATCAGCTTAAAATAGCCTGTTATAAGATATTCTATGTAAACCTTATGGTAAACACAACACCAAAACCTAGAGTAGAGACAAAAAAGATAAAAATCAAGAAATCAAAACATACCACTGAGGAAGGCACAGAGGAAGACAGGAAGAGAGGAATAAAGGAAAGGATCTAAGGAAATAACCAGGAAATAATTAGCAAACTGGTATTAGTAAGTCCTTACCTATCAATAATTACCTTGAATGTAAATGGATTAAATTCTCCAGTTAAATAAATTGAATGGCTGACTGGATTTTAAAAAGAAGACCAGACTACGTGCTGCCTGCAAAAGACTCACTCATTTGTAAGGACAAACAGACTGACAGTGAAGGGATGGAAAAAGATATTCCACACCAATGGAAACCAAAAGAGAGCAGGAGTAGCTCTGCATGTATCAGAGAAAATAGACTTTACATCAAAAACTGTAAAACAAGACAAAGAAAGTCATTGTAAAGTGATATAGGGGTCAGTTCATCTGGAGGATATAACAATTATAAATTTATATACACCCAACATTGGAGCACCAAAATATACAAAGCAACAATTAGTACATCTGAAGGGAGAGAGAGAGAGACTATAATACAATAACATGAGGCGATTTCACTACTCCACTTTCAGCAATGGACAGATTATCAAGACATAAAATCAATAAGGAAACATTGGACTTAAATCACACTTTAGACAAAATGAACCCAACAGATATATACAGAGCATTCCACACAACAGCAGCAGAATGCACATTATTTTCAAGTGTGCATAGATCATATGTTAGGCCACCAAAAGACTCTTAACAAATTTAAGAAGATTGAAATCATATCAAGTACCTTTTCTTACCCAAATGGTATTAAATTAGAAGTCAATAATGGGAAGAATTTCAGAAAATACACAAATACATGAAAATTAAACAACATGCTCTAGAACAACCAATAGGTCTATAAATAAAATGGAATTTTAAAAATATCTTGAGGCAAACAAAAATGGACACACAGTATACCAACACCCTATGGGATGCCAAAGCAGTTTTAAGAGGGAAGTTTATTGCAATAAATACCTACGTCAAAAAAGAAAAACTAAACTCAAATAGCCTTTAAGAAAAAAGCAACCTATGTTTATACTTCAGAAAACTAGAGAAACAAGAACAAACTAGGCCCAAAGTTAGCTGATAGGAGGAAATAATGAAGATCAGAGTGAAAATAAATGAAATAGAGACTAGAAAAACAATAGAAAAGATCAACAAAACTCAGAGTTGGTTTTTTGAAAAGATAAACAAAATTGACAAATGTTTAGCTAGTTTAAGAAAAAAGAGTGAAGACTCAAATAAATAAAATCAGAAATGAAAGAGGAGACATTACAGTTAATTCCACAGAAACACAAATGACCATAAGAGACTACTATGAACAATTATATGCCAACAAATTGGAAAACTAGAAGAAATGGATAAACTCAGAGACACATACAACCTACCAAGACTGAATCATGAAGAAATATAAAATCTTAACACACCAGTAATGAGTAAAGAAATTGAATCAGTAATAAAAAGTCACATGAAAGAAAAGCCCCAGACTTGATTGCTTTGTGTCTATATTCTACCAAACATAAATTGGTCCTGAACTAACACCAATCCTTCTCAAAGTCTTCCAACAAATTGAAGAAGAAGAAACAATTCCAAACTCATTTTATGAGGACAGCACTACCCTGATTCCAAAGCCAGATAAGATCACTACATGGAAAGAAAATTACTGGCCAATATCCCCAATGAACATAGATGTAAAAACCTTCATCAAAATACTAGCAAACTAAATTCAACAGCACATTAAAAGGATCATTCACTATGAACAAGTGGGATTTATCTCTGGGATGCCAGGATGATTTAACATAAGCAGATCAATAAATGTAATACACCACAATAACAGAATGAAAGACAAAAAACATATGATCATTTTAACAGATGCAGAAAAAGCATTTGACAAAATTCTACATCTTTTGTGATAAAACTCTCAACAAACTAGATTTAGAATGAATGTTCCTCAACGCAATAAAGGCCATATATGACAAGCCCATAGCTGATACACTCAATAGTGAAAAGACAAAAGTTTTTTTTCTAAGATCATGAAGAAGGCAAGGATGCCCACTCTTGCCGCTTCTATTCAACATAGTACTGGAAGTCTTAGCCAGTGAAATTGGGCAAGAGAAAGAAATGAAAGGATTTTCAATTAGAAAGAAAGAAGTAAAATTGTCCCTGTTTGCATATGACAAAATCATATATATGAAAACCATGAACACGTCACCAAAAAACTATTAAAACCAATAAACAAATTCAATAAAGTTGCAGAATACAAAATCAACATATAAAAATCAGTAGCATTTCTATACACTAACAGCAAACTATCTGAAAAAGAAATTTTAAAAATGCCTGTTTACAGCAAAATAAAAATACAAAAAAAATACTTTGGAATAAATTTACCTAAGGAAATGAAAGCCCTGTACACTGAAAACTATAGTATGTTGATGAAAGAAATTGAAGAAGACACAAATAAATGGAAATATATTCTGTGTCCATGGTTTGGAATGTTCATACTACCCAAAGTGATCTTCAGATTCAATGCCATCTCTATGAAAATTCCAATGACAATTTTCACAGAAATAGAAAAAACAATTCTAAAATTCATATGGAACCACAAAAGACTCTGAATAGCCAAGGCAATCTTGAGCAAAAAGAACGAAGCTGGAGGCATCACAGTACTTGACTTCAAAATATACTAAAATGCTACAGTAATCAAGGTAGAATGATACTGGCACAAAAACAGACAAATAGACCAGTGAAATAGAATAAAGAGCCCAGAAATTAATCCATGCATTTATGGTCAATTGATTTTTGACAAAGGTGCCAAGAGCACAGAATGGGGAAAAGAAAGTCCCTTCAGTAAGTGGTGCTGGGAAAATGGAATATCCATATGCAAAAGAATGAAATTAGACCCTTATCTCATATCATATGCAAAAAACAATTCAAAATGGATTAAAGACTTAAACATAAGACCTGAAATTGTAAAACTACTAGAAGAAAACATAGGGGAAAAGCTCCACGGTGTTGGTCCAGGCAATGACTTTTGGATATGACCTTGAAAGCACAAGCAAAGAAAAGTAAAAGTAGGCAAAATGGGATTACATCAATCTATAAAACTTCTGTATAGCAAAGGAAAAAATCAACAGAGTGAGGTGACAAACTATGGAATGGAAGAAAATATTTTCAAACAATATATCTGATAAAGGGTTAATATCCAACCATATATAAGGAACTCAGACAACTCAATAGCAAGAAAACATAACTCAATTTGAAAATGGGCAAAGGATCTGTATAGATATTTATCAGTAGAAGACATACAAATGGCCCATAGATATATGAAACAATGCTCAACATCATGAATCATCAAGGAAATGCAAATTAAAACCACAATGAGATTGGCTATTACCAAAAAGATAAGAATTAACAAATTTGGCGAAGGTGTGGAGAAAGTATTTACACTGTGGAAATATAGATTGATGCAGCTATTATAGAAAACAGTATGGAGGTTCCTGAAGATATTAAAAATAAAAATTTCATATGACCCAGCAATCCCACTGCTGGGTATATATCTAAAAACAAATGAAATCAGTATGTCAAAGAGATATTTACACTCCCATGTTCATTGCACCATTATTCACAAAGCCTAGATATGGAATCAACTTAAGTGTACATCAACAAATGAACAGGTAAAGAAAATGTGGTCTATATATATGCATACACACAATGGAGTACTATTCAGCCTTCAAAAAAAGAAGGAAATCCTCTCAGTTGTGACAACATAGATGAACCTGGAGGACATTATGTTAAGTGAAATAAACCAGGCACAGAAAGACAAATACTGCATGATCTCACTAATATGTGAAGTCTAAAAAAGTTGGCCCCATAGAATCAGAGAGTAGAATGGTGGTTACCAGGGGCTGGGGTGGGTTGGGGGAAATTCTGGCCAAAGGGTACAAAATTTCAGTTATATAGGAGGAATAAGTTCAAGAGAGCTATTGCACAACATTGTGACTCTAGTTAATAACAATGTGTTGTATTGTTGAAAATCACTAAGAGTAGATGCTAAGTGTTTTCACCACAATGATGAGTATGTGAGGTAATGTGTACGTTATTTAGCTCAATGGAGCCATTCCACAATGTATACATATTTCAAAACATCATGCTCTGCCCAGTAAATATATACATTTATTCTTTGTCAGTTGAAATAAAGAAAGAAAGGAAGGAAGAAATGAGGAGAAAGAGAAAGAGAAGGAGAAGGAGGAGGAGAGACAGCACGAGAGCATGCCCCATACCCTAAACTCTCTGCCTGAAATGCTGGTGTGCCGTTTCCCTCCTTTTGCCTCTCCTGGTAGATTTGTGGGGTCGGGTCTTGGAGGCTTCTGCATCTTGTGGTTTTAGCAGCAGCTGTCCCTGCTGGTTTGGTTGAGAAGCATAATAGTGCCGCATCACAAAAAGCTTGGAGAAAGTTGGTTTTAAACTGTAAGTGAAAATGACCTAAAAATTATCTTTAATTCATTTTCTGTTTTCTTTGGATTTCAAAAGGGACTTTTTTCCCCTTAAATAAAGGTAGACAAAGCTGATGAGAAAGTATGACGAGAACAGGTGATGCTTCAAGAGCCTCTTCTCTGACTCCATTCTGCTGCACTTCTAGTTGTCTGTACCTCTTAATGTAGATCATCCTCATCTTTTTGAAATTTTATTCTCTTGGTTTCCATGACAATACACTGTCCTGCTCTTGTCCTACCTCTTTCATCACCACTTTATTTCTCTTTTTCTATCTTTTTTTTTTTTTTTTTTTTGCTGGATCTCTTTCATAATCTTATTTCCCAAATGTGTGTGCTTCAATTCAATCTTTGGCTCTCTGTTTTTCTGTGTGTATGCATTCTCTCACACTGTTTCAAATAACACCCAAATGTGCATGACTCCAGGTCCTAATATGTCTCCATGCTCCTTTCATCTTCAACCCCTTGCCGGATATTCCCACTTTGTTATTTCACCTGAACTCAATACATGTTTCAAATAAGTTCACTACTTTGCTAGTCTTTCTGCAAAAATGACTTTTTTTCTGATTTAACTGTTTGTGTTAACAGACTATTTTCCCAGCTGTGAAACCTTGACTTATTGCCATCAGTTTATTACACCTAGTCAGTCACAAAGTTCTATCTGCTCTTCTTTCCCAATTACTCTCACGTTATCCCTGCCTTTTACTTCCCATTGCCATCACTGTAGTTATGGTCCTTACTGTTTCACACCTAGTTTACTGTGCTGTTTCTTATTTTACACCTAGTTTACTGTGCTAGTCCCTCTGTCTCCTGTATTTCTTTCCTCTAAACCACTTGAACAAAAGACCAGGCTCATCTTCTTAATATACCATTCTCCATGTGTCATTAAATGCTTAAATCTATTGTCTCTTCATCAAAGTCCTCATTTGTTATTTTGGCATTTAATCTTCCTAATAACACGGCCCCAATAGTCTTGTCCAAGCTTATCTTCCATCATTTCTTAGATGAATTTGACTGTTTCCCCACCTCCAGATTTCTATGCTAATGCTACTGTGCTTTAATTATATATTGTTAAAATCCTATAAGGGATTATTATTATGTCAGGCCATCAATGTTTATTTAGATTTACTCATATGTTTGCCACTTTCTTTGCCCTTCATTTCTTCCTTTGTCCTGAAGTACATCATTTAGAATAGCTTTAGTTCTAGTTTAGATCTGCTAATGGACATCTTAGTTTTTGTTTGCTTGAAAAAGTCTTTACATCATCTTTATTTTTAAGTGATTTTTTTTTCTGACTGCAGATTTCTAAGTTGGTAGTTATCTGTAAGCTAATTGAAGTTATCATTCCATTGTCTTTGGTTTCTTTTGTTGCTTTTGAGGTATCAGTTGTCAGTCTCATTTGCTCCTTGGATGACAATCTGCCATTTTAAATTCAGGCTGCTTTCAAGATTGTCTCTCTTTCTTTACTTACTGCAATTTCACTATGATATTTTCAGGTGTGGTTTTCTTTATATCTATCTTGCTTTATATTTGTAGGACTTTTAAAATTTAAGAATTGGGGTTTTTCATTAGTTTGGGAAAATAGTCAACTATTATCTCCTCAAATATTACCTCTGCCCCATGTTTTTCTCTTCTATCCTTTTGTGTCAAATCATCTCTTTCTTTTCTTTTTCTTACCCTCTCTTCTATGTATTCCATCATTTTGCTCTATGTGCTGTATTCTGAATACTATGCTTTGAGTTCTAAGTACATGAGTCTCTCTTTTGCTATATCTAATCTGCTGTTATGCCTGCCAAGGAGCTTCTAATTTTGATATTTAACTTTTTAGTTCTGAAATTATATTTGGTTCTTTTTCATATCTATGATATCACTTTTTATGGCTTCATATGACATGCAGAAATATTCATGCTTGTCTTTTATTTTTTAAGAATAGTAAACATATATATTTTATAGTCTATGGCTGATTAATACAAAATCTGAGGTCATGTAGGCCTGTTTCTGCTGTTTTTCTGCTGGTTCATCCAAATGGTATATTGTTTCTATTGTGCCTGTTTGTCTTTCACTGTAGGCTAACAATGACATCTTAATACTTATTAATAAGAATAATTCAAGGTTAGAGAAGAAGATACCCTCACCAGAGAAGATTTTTATTTGCTTCTGGCAGGCACCAGGGTGCATTAACAATTTGGGACCATATTAACCTAAGTTCATGGTATGAGGTTTTCTGGATCACTGATGAACTGAGTTGCAAGTCTGTGGAAGGGCAAGTCCAGTTCCCCTTTACCATGTGGATGTAGCCTTTTGGGGTCCAAGCTAATTGGACAAGAGGGGTTTATAAGAATCTATACTTTGTTAGGTACTGGGCTTTGATTTCTGGGCCCCTCAAGTTCTGACACGGCCAAAACCACTACTCAATTTCATAGCTATTTTTTATGACTGTCAAAAGACATCAGGGCAAAAGCAACTTTCAGTGCTAGGCTTATCTCTCTGGGATGATGTTTTCTTCCTGATTTTGAAACGTAATTCCTATTTAGTTAGCATTTTGATACTTTTAAGACGATTTTTAAATATTTCTCAAATGGGAGCCATCAGTAGGAATTACACAATTATTAGAAGGAGAAGTTCCTTTATTTTTCCTTTCAGTGTATTCTCTACTCAAGCCAAACTGACTCATGGCCCTGAAATGTGATGTGCATATTCCCAATTACCAGTTCTTTCTTATGCTACATCTTATGATCAGCTCCATTCTCTTTGCCTTTCCATTTAAACCACTTATCTGCCTATCATTTGTACATTGTACTATTACCCATGCATTATGCCCAGTTCATTCTCACCTTGTCTGTTTAGTTTTCCCTTTCTACTTCAGATTACAATGATTTAACCTCTGAACTATTATGAGGACTCTATGCCTATCCTACTCCCTTGTCACATGTCACATGTTGTTTTCTGTCCACTGCATTACATCGACGCCAAGATTCCACTCTGATTTCAAAAAGTTAACATGAAAAAATGTACATATTAGAATTGATGAAATATGGTTTTATGTAAATTGCATCATTGCTTATGTACATGCTTAGATTGTAAACTGCTCAAAATTAGAGCCTGTGTCTTAGACTTTTCTGTAATGCTTTGCAATATATGTCACATGCTAGGTTCTCAATATATATATTTAGTTGGTTGATTGGTTCTTCCTGTGTTTTGACTGGAAGGTTTAAGATTGTGGTTCTAGAATAATTTTTCATATTTTTTAGTGTTTTCTTAAACAGAAGAATTCTGGAGGAGAAAAAAGAGCTCTCTTTAAAATCTTATAAAATGTCAAAAAGAATGTTATAATTTGCAGCATTTGTGTAGCCTATGATTTTTAATTAAATTTTTTATTTTGAGATAATTGTAGATTCACATGTAATTATAAAAAAATATAGAGGAATGTCAAGTACAGGCATACTTCGTTTTATTGTTCTTCACTTTATTGCACTTCACAGGCATTGCATTTTTTTTTTTTACAAATTAAAGGTTTGTGGCAATGTCAAGTAAGTCTATCAGCGCCATTTTTTCAACAGCATATACAAACTTCATGTTTCTGTGTCACATTTTGGTAATTCTCACAATATTTCAAACTTTTTCATTATTATTATATATGTTATTGTGATCTGTGATCAGTGATCCTTGGTGTTACTTCTGTAATTGTTCTGAGGTACCACAAACCACACCCATATAAGATGGCAAACGTAATCAACAAATGTGTGCATTCTTACTGCTCCACTGACTGGTATTCCCACATCTATCTCCCTCTTCTCAGTCCTGCCTAATCCTTGAGACACAACAATATTGAAAAAAGGCCAGTTAATGACTTACAATGGCCTCTAAGCATTTCAAGTGAAAGGAAGAGTTGCACGTCCCTCACTTTAAATCAAAAGGTAGAAATGGTTAAGCTTAGTAAGGAAGGCGTGCCAAAAGCCAAGACAGGCTGAAAGCTAGGCCTCTTGCACCAAACTGTTAGCCAAGTTGTGAATGTGAAGGAAAACTTCTGAAAGGAAGTTAGAAGTGCTACTCCAGTGAAAACATGATTGATAAGAAAGCAAAACAGCTTTATTGCTGATATGGAGAAAGTTTTAGTGGTCTTGATAAAAGATCAAACCAGCCACAACATTCCCTTAAGCTAGAGCCTAATCCAAAGCAAGGCCCTAACTCTCTTCAATTCTGTGAAGGCTGAGAGAGGTGAGGAAGCTACAGAAGAAAAGCTGGAAGCTAGCAGAGTTTGGTCCATGAGGTTTAAGGAAAAAGCCATTTCCATTACATAAAAGTGCAAGGTGAAGCAGTAAGTGTTGATATACAAAATGCAGCAAGTTATCCAGAAGATTTAACTAAAATAATGGATAAAGGTGGCTACGTCAAATAACATATTTTCAGTGTTGATAAACAGCCTTCTACTGGAAGTAGATTCCATCTAGGACTTTTATTGCTAGAGAGGAGAAGTCAATGCCTGGTTTCAAAATTTCAAAGGACAAGCTGACTCTCTGGTTAGGGCTAATGTAGCTGGTGACTTTAAGTTGAAGCAAATGCTAATTTATCATTTTGAAAATCCTAGGGCCCTTAAGAATTATGCTAAATCTACCCTACCTGTGCTGTATGAATGGAATAACAAAGCCTGGATGACAGCACATCTGTTTACAGCATGGTTTACTGAATATTTTAAGCCCACTGTTAAAAAATACTGCTTAGAAGAAAAGATTCCTTTCAAAATATTACTGCTTATTGTCAGTGAACCTGGTCACCCAAGATATTCTATTCTATTGATCTATGTGTCTATCACTAAACCATTATCATACAGTTTTGATTATTGTGATTATGTCTTGAAATCAGATAGAGTGATTCCTTCACTTTATTCTCTTTTTTTTCAAAATTATTTTATCTCTTCTAGTTTCTTTGCCTTTTCATACATTATGGCCTGAATGTGTGTCTCCCCAAAATTTATATGTTGAAACCTGACTCCCAAAGTATTAAGAGGTAAGGTCTTTGGGAAGTGATTAGGTTATGAGGGAAGAGCACTTATGAGTGGGATCAGTGTCCTCATAAAAGAGACCTGAGGGAGCTGGATTGCCCATTCCACCATGTGAAGACACAGCAAGAAGGTAGCATCTTTGAAGCAGAGAGGAAATCCTCACCAGACACTGAATCTGCTGGCACCTTGATCTTGTACTTCACAGCCTCCAGAACTGTGAGCAGTAAATTTCTGTTATTTATAAATACCCAGTCTAACATATTTTCTTATAGCAGCCTGAATGGACTAAGACACCATATAAATTTAGAATAATCTTGTCTATATCTACAAAGAATCTTGCTGAGATTTGGCAGGAATTTGATAGAAATTTATCCCATACATCAATTTGGAAAAACAGATATCTTTATTTTGCTGAGTCTTCTAATCCAATAACACAGCATTTATCTACATTTATTTAGGTCTTTTAAAATTTATTTTGTTAGTTTTTAGGACTAGACACTTTTTTATATTTATACTTAAGTAATTTATTTTTGAATGATTATAAGTTTTACTGTATTTATAATTTCAGTGGCCAAACATGTGTCCATTACTAGTATATAGAAATATGATTGATTTTTGTATGTTTATTTTACATACTTTGATCTTGCTGAACTCACTTATTAGTTCTAAGAGATTTTTGTAGATTCCTTGGGATTTTCTACAGATATCATCAAGTGATCCACAAATAAAGACAGTTTTAACTCCTCCTTTACAATGTGTATTTTAAAAATATCCTTCTCTTTCCTTATTGCACTGGCTAGAATGTCCAGTACTATGTTGAATAAGAGTGGTGAGAGTGGACAACCTTGCTTTATTTCCATCTTTAGAAGAAAGCATTCAGTCTTTAACCATTAATTACAAGGTTAGCCTTAGTTTTTATATGATTGCTCTTTATCAAGTGGAGGAAATTTCCTTCTATTTCTATTTTTTTTTGAGATTTATTGTTTTAATCATGAATGGGTATTGAATTTGGTAAAATGGTTTTTCTGCATTGATTGATATGATCATGTGATTTTTTGTTTTAGCCTGCTAATATGGTGGATTACACTGATTGATTTTCAAATATTGAACCAGAGTTGCATTCCTGTAATAAACTCCATTGATCATGGTGGATAATCCTTTTTTATATTGCTGAATTTTATTACTAATATTTTGTTAATTTTTTGCAATTCAATAGAGGAAAAGAGTTTTCAACAAAGGGCCTAGATTCATGAGGGATAATGGTGTGTAATTTTTTCTTTTTGTACTGGCTTTGTCTTATTTTGATATCAAGGTAATAGTCACTTCATGAAATTAATTCCTTCCTCTTCTTTTCTATTTTCTGGAAAAGTCTATGTAAAATTGGCAAAAAAATTCTTCTCTAAAATTTCATAGAATTCTCCAGTGAAATCACATGTGCCTGGAAATTTGGCAGGGGGTATTTTAAATTAAGAATTTAATTTCCTTAGTAGATATAGAGCTATTAAAATTATCCACAGTTGACCCTGAGCAACATGGGTTTGAACTGCATGGGTCCACTTATATGTGGATTATTTTCAACCAAATACAGTATTCATGGGATGCAAAACCCATGTATATGGAGGGCTGACTTTGTATATACAGGTTCCACATGTCTGACTGTGGGACTTGAGTATGCTTGGATTTTGATATACTCAGGGAATCCTGGAACCACCACATACACTGAGGGGTGACTGTATTTCATTTTGAGTGAGTTGTGGTAGTTTATAGTTTTTGATGAATTAGTCTCACTTGAGTTGCTTAATTTATATGTGTAAAGTTTTTGTAGTATCTCTTATCCTTCTGATGTCTGCAGGGTCTTTAGTGATATCCTTGCTTTTATTCCTATATTCACAATTTGTGTCTTCTTTCTTTTTTTTGTCAGTCTTGCTAGAAGTTTGTCAATTTTATTCATCTTTTCAAAGAACAAGCTCTTTGCTTCATTGATATTTTGTTGTCAATTTCATTGATTTCTGCTTTTATTTTTATTATGTCTGCTTCTGCTTGTTTGGGGTTTATTTTTCTCTTCTTTTCCTAGTTTCTTGAGGGGGGAGCTTAGGTTACTGATTTGAGTCTTTGCCTTTTTTGTAATGTAAATATTTAGTACTACAATAGCACTTTCAGCCCTGCTTAAGCTACTGCTCACAAAATTTGATAAATCATTTTTATTTTCCAATGTATTTTTCTATTTCACTTGAAACTTACTTTTTGACTCATGCATTATTTAGAATTGTATTGTTTAATTTCCAAGTATTTGGAGTTTTTTTGTTATCTTTCTGTTATTGATTTGTAGTATGATTCCATTGTGTCAATGAAAACACTTTGTATGATTTCAATTATTTTAAATTTGTTGAGGTTTGTTTTATGGTCTAGGATATGGTCTACTTTGGTATATATTCTGTGAACAGTTAAAAAGAGTATGTATTCAGCTGTTGTTGGGTGGAATATTCCATACATGTTGATTAGATCCTGTTGTTTGATGATGTTGTTGACTTCTTCTATATGTTTGCTAATTTTCTGTCCAGTTGTTCTATCAATTGTTGAGAGATGGATGTTGAAGTCTTCAACAATAATTGTAAATTTAACTGTTTCACCTTTCAGTTCTATCAGTTTTTGCTTCACATATTTTGCAATTGTGTTGTTTGATGAATATGCATTAAGGATTGCTATGTCTTCTTGATGGATTGATCCTTTAATTGTTATATAATGTCTCTCTATGTTTCTGGTAATTTCCTTTGCTCTGAAGTCTACTTTATGAGATTATCCACTCTTGCTTTTCTTTCATTAATTTTTGTATGATATATCTTTTCTCATTATTTTACTTTCTACCTGCCTATATCTTTATATTTGATGTGAATCTCTTATAGATAGCATGTTTTCCAATCCAGTTTGTCAATCCCTTTTCTAATTGATGTCATTAGGCCATTTATATTTAATTTAATTCTTGCTATCCACTAATAAGTTGTCATTTTTATTTGACTCTTTTCAAGTTAATTTTGTCATTAGTTTTCAAAAGTTTTACCACAATGTTTTGGTGTGGAATTTGTGGGATTGTCCTGTTTGGGGTTTGCAAATTTTCTTGAATCTGTAGGTTTATGTCTTCCGCCAAATATGGCAAGTTTTCAGTCATTATTTGCTCAATGTTATAATATTCCATTGTATGGATATGTCACATTTTTAAAATCCATTTGTCACTACATGAACATGTGTGTTGTTTTCACCTTTTGGTTATTGTGAAAAAGTTTGCATACAACTTTTTGTTTGAACACCCGTTTGCAGTTCTTTTGCATATATATCCAGGAGTGGAAGTGCTGGATCACATAATATTTCTATGTTTAACTTTTTGAGAACTCACCAAATGTTTTTTCGTAGCAGCTGCACCTTTTTGCATTTCCACTAGTAATGTATGAGGATTCCAATATCTCCACATGGTCACAAACACTTGTTAATTCTTGTCTCCTCCTCCTCCTAGTATTCCTCCTCCTCCTCTTTGCCTTCCTAGTGAGGGGGAAGTGGTATCTCATTGTAGTTTTAATTTGCATTTCCCTAATGACCAATGATGTTGAGCATCTTTTTGTGTACTTGTTGCCATTTGTAAATCTTCTTTGGATAAATGTCTGTTCAAGTCCTTTGACCACTTTTTAACTGGGTCCTTTGTCTTTCTGTTCTTAAGTTGTGTTATTTATACAGTCTGGATACCAGACCCTTATGAGATACATGATTTGTACATATTTTCTTCCACTCTATGGGTTATATTTTCACTTTCTTAACTGTGTCTTTTGATAAGAAAATGTTTTTAATTTTGATGAAGTCTAATTTATCTTTTTATTTTATTGCTTGTGCTTTTGATGTCATATCTAAGACACCATTGCCAAATCCAAGGTCATGAAGATTTACCCCTATGCTTTCTTCTAAGAGTTTTACGTCTTTAGCTCTTATATTTAGGTCTTTGATCCATATTGAGTGGCGTTTTATATATAATGTGAGGTAAAAGTCCAACTTCATTCTTTTGTATGTGGCCATTCATTTGTCACAGCATCATTTGTTGAAGAGACTGTTCTTTCCCCATTGAATGGTCTTGGTACCCTTATTGAAAATTGACCATAAATTTGAGAGTTCATTTCTAGACTATTCTATTCTATTAACATATATATGTTTATCCTTATGCCAGTAATACACTGCTTCAATTACTATAGCTTTGTAATAAGTTTTGAAATTGGAACATGTAAGTCATCCAACTCTGTTCTTTTCAAGGTTGTTTATTTGGGTCCCTTGAAATTCCATTGCGAATTTTAGTTTTAGCTTTTCCATTTCTGCACAAAAAGGCTGTTGGGTTATTAACAGGTATTGCATTAAATCTGCAGATTGCTTTGGGGAATGTTGCCATCTTAACAACGTTAAATCTTCTAATCTATGAACACAGGATGGCTTTGTATTTGTTTAGGTTGTCTTTATTTCTTTTAGCAATACTTTGTAATTTTCAATATACAAATCTTTTATGTCTCAGGTTAATTTATTCCTATGAATTTTATTCTTTTTGATGCTATTGTAAATGGAATTGTTTTATTAATTTCCTTTTCAGATTGTTCATTTTTAGTGGATAGAATTTTTATGTGGTGATCTTGTACCCTACAACAGTAATGAATTTTATTCTTTTATATCTACTTATTTGCTGACATCTTCTTTTTATTTGTTGAGGTTTACTAATTTTGTCATTTGTTTCAAGTATGTTCCTAACTGCTTTTAGATGCATTTTTTATGATAGCTATTTTAAGGCCCTTGTCAGATTATTCTAATATCTCTCTTATCTTAGTGTTGACATCCATTCATTGTCCTTTTTCATTCAGTTAGATATCTTCCTGGTTATTGTTATGAGTGATTCTTTATTGAAACTTGGATTTGTGGTATTATAGGACTCTGGTTCTTACTTAAGCCTCCTTCATCTGGACTCTAAGACTGCTCCAGCAGAGGAAGGAGGAATGCTACCTCATTAGCACCAGACAGAAGTAGAAATCCAGTTTCTCTATTTGGCTTTCGTTCATACTTAAGGGGGGCTCTCCATTACTTCTGAGTGAGAGTGATAGTTCTGGATAGGAAGATTAGTGCCCTCCCATGTGATCTCCACTGACACCACCAGATGGTGGTTTCATTAACACTGGGTAATGGTAAAAGTCTTGACTCTCCTTTAGGCTTCTTTTGACACCATCCCAGTGGGGTGGGGGAGTGGCGCTTTGTTACTGCCAGATGGAGGTGGAAGTCCAAGTTCCACACACAGTCTCCACTGACACTGAGGTGGCAAGAGTTGGTAGGGAGAATCTCACTACTGCCCTGCAGGGATGAAATCTAAGCTCCATACTTGGCCTTCTCTGACACCACCCTAGCAGGGTGTTTCAGGCACCTTATTATAGCTTGGCTAGCATGGCCTCTGCTGGTGGGTGTATGTGTTTGTAGGGCCACAGTGTTTTCTATGGTGTTTGGCTGGAATATAGTATTTGTTGTCTAAAATTGATATTATTAAGTTTTATTTTTTCTGGGCCCTAGTCTAGGATATATGAAGCAAAAAGAAAACTAGGGAATCCATCACTATGTTGCTCTTTGGATCCTGAGGTTTTAAGTCAATCTTCCTTGTCCTCTCTTGTTTTGAGTCTTCTTATGTTTGTTGTATACAATGTTCATATATAAAGTTGGACTTAGTGAATGGAATAGAGAAAAGTATGTCTTCTACATCTAACCAGAAACAGAAGTCTCTAAAGAAGTTTTAGAATTATGTAGAATATTTCTTAAGAACTTTTCATTTTATTTTCACCACATATTTATAATTGAAAGGCAAATGGTATTCACATGTTAGAGATACAGCAATTGAGGTATAGAGGTGCTAGGATGCTTCCCCAAATCATGCCGTGATTTCTAAGTGAATATAAAAGGAGAACCCAGTTTTTCTGACCAATAACCTACAGTATTTCTATTAGACCATATTTTATAATCCAAATAAACATCCAGTCTTTTATGTGCAAAGAAAGGACTTTGTTGTAATAAGAAAATGCATTCATGCTACAGCATGCCATATCAACACTGAGAGTTCTTGAAGAGCTGGAGGAACTTCAGCCTATTGGGAGCCTCAACCCATAAGTTATGATCAGATAGGACATAGCCCAGATGCAGCAGCAGCTGTTGCAGGAATCCACGTTGGCAGACATCAGGTAAGTGACTTAAGGTAAATTTTCTAGTAGGAATTCTTAATCAGTTTACATTTTCCAAATATGGTTCCCAGGAGAAGCACAAATCTTCAACTTAAGATCAGTTTATAAATGTAAAGTTGTTGAAAAATGTGTCAGCTTTAAAAATGAACACTTGTTGCTTCTTAGAGCTAGCAGTTACCAATCTGTGCTGGGTGGCTTTAGAGAGTAAAATGAAGGACCACTGGCCATTAGAGGCAGACAGTACATCTTGATATAAGACTTTTCTAACTACCAAAGTTATCCATTATGGAATCAGCTGCCTCATTATGTAGTCAGTCCTTTATCATTGGATAGCTTCAAGCTAAAGGATACTGTAGAATTGATTCTTACATTCGGTAGGCACTTGGCATAGATAAGCTCAGAAGTCCTGTTTAACTCCTGTGTAAAATCAACTCAGCAATACCTGCCCCCTCCCACCTCCTTAGTCTGCTCAAGATGCCATAACCATGTAACATAGACTGGGTGGCTTAAAAAACAGAAATTCATCCTGGAAGCAGGAAGTCTGAGATCAGGGTGCCATTGATCTGGTTCTGGTGAGGGTTCTCTTCCTGTCTTACAGACAGACTCCTACATGCACATAGAGAGAGAGATAGAGAGAGAGTTCTTTTCCTCTTCTTGTAAGGCCACTGATCCTATCATATTAGGACTCCACTCTTATGACCTCATTTAATCTTAATTATCTTCTAAAAGCCCTATCTATGAATATAGTCACAATAGGTGTTAATGCTTCAAAGTAGGAGTTTTGGAGGGACACGATTCAGTCCTTGTTCAGGCACTCTCCCTGTCCTTGTTCAAGCTCTTTTTGTACAAGAGCAATTCACTAGGACACAAGTTTAGGGAACATGTGAACTTAGCTGTATCTGATTCAACTTTGTAGTTCTCAAAATGATTTGGTATAGTGCTTTTCACATAGTAGATTCTCACCTTATGTTTGTTGAATTAATAAATAAATGAAAGAAGCACTTAGAAAGGTGGAATAAAATGTTTTAGCTCTAACAGACACACACTACCTCTCAAACTTTCACCACTCACTATAATGCCCCAACTCCTTAGCATGGATTCCAGAGTCCTTCATAATGTAGTCCCTGCCCACATCCCCGGCTTTATCTTCCACTGCTTCTGTCCCTCTCACCTAGAACTCAGCCACACTAAATTTCTTGCTGTCCCCTAAACACATTAAGCTCTTTCATAACTTCAAACTTCTGGCCGTGAACAAGTCCCTTTGCCTGAAATGTCCCTTCTTGTCTTTTTTACTATGAAACTCCTTCAAGACCTAATTAACATGTAACAGTCTTTATGAAGACCTTTCTGATTTCTGCAGAAAAAAATAGTGTTCATTCTTTTCTTATTCCATAGGATTTCCTTCATGCTTCTATGATAGTCTTTCCTGCATAGTCTTGTAGTTACTTATTTATATCTGTTTCCCCCATTAGACTGTGAATTACTCAATGGAAGGAACTTTTGTCTCATTACTTTGTACTCCTAGCACCGAGTGAATAATACATAGTGGGCGTTCAGTAAATGTTGGAAACATGCACTTTTGAGTGGCACAATATGCTATTATTTTGGCTGCCCTTTTTATTTAGAAGTGATGTTTAGTTTTATGTAAATGTCAATAGTGTAAAAATAAGATAAACAGCAGAATTCAGCATGTAATCTTGCATTAATTTTATATACATAGATGGTTTACAAGAAATTTTGTGGCATGTGGATGTGGCACGTTCCTAAAAGACTAGTGAATTTGATGTCTCAAAAGTTAAACAGCCCTGAGGAATAGTGTGTGTGTGCATACACAAGCATTTATACCTGTAATTTGCTTTTTCTGATTCAGTATGTTTTTGACTTTGGCATGTAGCCCTGTAAATTAACAGAACTAATATGAATATGCACTGCATCTAGAGAAAGATAGTTAATTCAACTTTCTACTACATATATCAAATCTGTGCATTTTGTCTAGTTTGGCTCTATGCAGACATATGTGACAAAGATCTGTACCTACATTTCAGATATGGTCACTTGATAAATTCAGTTATTGAAGATGTTTTTCATTAAATTTTAAATTTCTAATATCAGTCCTCTAATGGAGATTCAGAGATATGGAACATTAAGGGAGCAGAGATTAAAGGGAAATTGGCTTGGTTTCACAAACACATGGAAAAAAGGCAATTCAAACAAAAATTGAAAGAAATAGTTATCACTAGATCTCTATCTACATGGATTTGTCCATATAAGCTAAGCGAAAAGTTGGAACAATATTTTGGCCAATATAGGCTGAAATATATGAGAGTTACCCTTCTAATCTATATCCTCTAGATCAGGGCAGCTCAGTGTGATCCCTGCACCAGCAGCATGAGTATTACCTGACAACCAGTTAGAAATTCCAAGCCTAAGGTCCCATCAAAGACCTGCTGAATCAGACTCTTGGGGTATGGCTCAGCAATCTGTGTTTTAACAAACCCGGCAAGTGATTTTGATGTGAGTTCAAGTTTGAGAACCACTGCTGTAAATTTCTACACTTTATGAATTCCCTTGATAATTACACATCTTCCTACTTCATTTTTTCCTGTATGGGGCTAATGAAATATTGTTTTCAAGTGTTTATTATTATTATTATTATAAAAATTGTCTCAGTTCCCTTTGTCCCTGGGTGTGTGATGCTTGGATTCCTAGCCCAGAAGCCCCAGGTTGGTTTTCCATCCTTGGATCTCTAATTTGGCTCCCCAATTTTAGAACATAAGCTTTAGCTTGCCAGCTCTAGAAATGCCGAAAACATACACTCAAATAATAAAAATCACATACATTGCTTTTTGGGTGTGCAGAATGTGTGTGGAGGCGAACTTTCCCTGAAAGTTTTGTTATCCCATGTTTGGATATTTGTCCTTAGGATACAATAAAACAAGTGGCGAGGTGAATATCTATACAGTTTTTCATTGTGACCTCGTTTGCAGTATTGAAAAGCTGAACAGCTAAAATGTTCATCAATAGGGGCTGGTTATATAAATGATGTTACATACCTATTACTGAATATTATATACTTTTCAAAAGGATTAGTAGCTCCGTATGTATTGGTATGGAAAGATGCTGGAGATACATTGTAAAATGAAAAAGTAAAACCAAGTTTCAGAACAGTATTGTTTCTGTGATGTCATCATTTGGGGGGAAAAAGACCATTTGAATTTTCAGCATAGACATGTTTTATGTTTATAATGAAAAAAGGTAAATGAGATCTATATTTGCAACAAATAATGATCACAATATGTTTTTAACTAAAAAAAGCACACTACAAAATAGTGTAGAGCAAGAATTTTGGGGAGTGATAAGTATTGATCTTGATAGGGGCTTGGGTTGCATGGGTATGTGCTTTTGTTAAAAGCTCCTTAAATGGTTAAATAATTAAATATATGTGTTTCACTGTATATCAATTTTATCTAATTCAATAGCCATAAGCAAATACTAGACTGTAGTTAAAAATAGACATACCAGAGTATTTAGGGGTAAATTTTACTGTGATTTAGCTTGAAAGGCATCAAAATTAAGATGGGTTGGTAAGTGATAAAGCAAACAGAATGTTAACAATTGCAGAATCAAGGTAGTGGGAATATAGAGATTCACTGTACACGTCTTTCAATTTTCTGAATGTTTGAAAATTTTCATAACAACATGTTGACAAACAGTATGCATAGGATGCTCTCATTTTAACTGTTTTTCTGATTCTCTGCGATTTCGAATTTGGCATATGCTCTGTAAATTAACAGAATTAATATAAAGTTATAATACAAAAATATTTATTATTGATAGGGAAAGATATCTAATATTTTAAGTAGACAAAACAGCTTGTAAAAAGTATATATAATATGGTCTCATTTGTGTAAAAACCAATATGTTTATAAAGACAAATTAAAAGTCTGGAAGAACATACACGAAATTGTTAACCCTGGGGATCCCTAGGGGTTGAGATAATAAAGGAGGCTTTCATTTTCTCTGTGCTGCTTTAATGTTTTACAATATTCATGTATATTCAACAAAAAAACCACAATAGATATTTCCATTTAAAAATTTCATTAATTGGTTTTAATGATGACAGATGGTATAATTAGGGGGAAAATAGGAGCTTTCCAAACCTCTGCTTGAGTACCTCTGGGGAGGTACCTACTTCAAGAGACAGTCTGTTCCATTGTTGGAACAAACCTCAATTGTGAGAATGTTTTTGCTTACGGCAAGCTGAAATCTGCCTGCTTCAATTTTCTTCTTATTGGAGCAACACTGAAAAAAATGACATTCTAGTACATGTGATCTCATAGTAGAAAGGGAACTGAGGCAGCTAACTGGCACAAGGTGTGGGTGATGGACATAGGAAGGAACAATAATGATGGTTATAACATGAGTTTTTAAAAAGAAGGCACAGTAACTGCTAAGGGATTTGACCCAGGCACTACCTGGAGTGAGAGGTGACAGTCATACAAATTCATCTGCAAGATTTCTGGAGTCCTTAGTTGTTCTTAGCAGGCCTGGGTGCATTATCTTGTAAGGGGCACTGTCATTTTGACCATTCTGCTTAACATGAACACTACTTAATGTTGCAAACTAAGACTGAAATAAATAGCTATGCCACTAGAAATCCTCGGCAATCAGAAAACAATGAAGTTCTAATCAAACTACCAAGATGGCGATTGTCTTTAACTACACAATTTTGCCCGAGATATATGTTTGAGGAAAAACTCAGCAAGTTTGCAGATGATGCTGAGTTACATAGGAGTTGCTCAGTATTCTCAAAGACAGAATTCAATTCAAAAAGACCTTGACCAATTGAGGGAAATGCCACTACAGATGCAGGATGAAACTTAAGAAGGAAAAATACAAATTGTTACTTTTAGGATGGACTGATGGTTAGGCACCTGTGTGAAAGGAAAAGACTGGGAAGGATGGAGAGGATCAGAATTTAGCAGAATCTATAGCATAAAGCTGTTGTAGTAAAAGTATCCAACCAAATACAGGGGTAAATTTAAGCTAAAAAAGTTCCGGGAAATGGTCCTGTATACTGTAGATGTGTCACCTCTCTCTCTCTCTTTTTCCCCACCCCCACCTCCTTACCCATTTATTTATACCTCACCTTTTCCCAGAAAAGTATTTATGTGCCTTACGAGGGCACAAAATAAAATATGATGTAATTTAAGAATATATGGCAAAGAAGAATGATAAACAAGTGTGGGTACATGAAAGGGCAAGAAATAGGATTCAAATAATGCAAACTATAAAGACACATGTCCTTTCTGTTGGTGGAAAGTAAATTTATTTTTAAGCTTTTTTGCTACTAATTAAGAAAAGAAGAAAGAAAGCAGGCCTGTTATACAGTTTACAAGTGTATGGTGTCTGTAGTAGGCCATTATTCTAATAAGGTGTGGACAAAGAGGAAATTTGATTATAGAAATTGAAATATCAATCTTATGAGGATAGGTTAAAGGAATTAGAGCTATTGAGCCCAAAGAGAGAGAGCTAGGGGATGATTTGATGATTATTTTCAAATGTTTCAGGGGACTTTATGTGAGAGATTCAAAGTAATTGTTTTCTGTGCCCATGGAGAATAGTAATTAAAAAATGGACTTAAATTAACATAGTGACAGTCTTGGAAAGAAATTTGCAACATACCTAACAGATAAGAATTCATATCTAGAATATATAAAGAACTTATACAAATTTATAACGATATAATGAACTACTTAATGGAAAAATGGCCAAAGATGTGAACATATATATAAGTTACAGAAGAGGAAATTCAACTGGCTAATACAAAAGAAAAGATGTCAATCAAAAAAAAAATACAAATTATATCAACACTGTTTTTCCTTCATCAGGCTGAAAGAAATGACCACAACAAGTGTTGAGAAGAATATGGGTAGATATATAAGCTCATAGTCTGATAGTGGGAATGCCAACTGGTATAGCCACTCTGGAGTATAATTTGGCAGTGTCTATGGGAAAATGGAAAATGGGTATACCCTGTGACTCATCAGTTTTACTTCTCATAATTAGAGTCATTAGTGTTATTCAGTGTTATCCAGATTTCTTCTCCTTCTGGGCACACAGTAGGACTGCACTCAGTGGTTCTCTTGTGGTTTGTTTGGGTTGTGTATCTAGTTTTGGCCAATGAGTTGTCACTTCAGTGACAAGTAGGAAACTCTGAACAACTTTCTTACCTTCTGCCATGGAGACTGTCAATGTTTAAAATGATGGATGCTCCAGAACCCTGGGTCCCTGTATTGATCAAGATAGAGAGAATTCCAAAATTTATTAAGTCAAAAAAAAAAGATGCAAAATGATATACATAATATGATACCTTTTATGTAAAATATTCAAACCACAAAGTAATACTATATATCTTCTGTGGCTTTACTTATGTATTTCAAATGCATACACAAGAGTCAAGAAGAATCTATACTATAACGTGCACACTTAAAATAGTAATTACTTTGAGAGCAGGACTGACTAATTAGACCAGATTTGGGAATGGTGTAAAAGGGGATTTAGCCTACTCTAAAATGTTTTAGTTTTTAAAGGAAGACTATATTAATTTTGAATAAAATTAATTTAAAATATCAAAAATAATATAAAGTAGAGAAGAGTCCTACTGTCCACAAGGGAAGAACTATTTACTGTTAGAGCTTCAAACATCAATGGCATGTAAACTCAGCAGAGTATAAATTGGCCATATATATCCTTATAAAAATTCACATACCCTGTAGTTCAATATTCTAGACGCATATGCGCATACAATGTGTGTACTCAGATGTTTATTGTAGCACTGCTTATAACAGAAAAAGATTGAAAAAAATCTTTACATCCTTCATTAGGAAATTGGTTAAATTAGTTGTTGTACATTCATACAATGGGATACTTGGCAGCAGTTCAAAAGAAAGAGGTGGCTCTATGTTACTGATACAGAAAGCTGTTCAAGATAGATTATTAAGTGAAATAAGCAAAGTAGAGAACATTGTGAATAGTATATTACCATTTATACAAAGAAAAGTAAAAAAAGAATATATCTGTAATTGTCTTCCCCAAATCAATAAACGCAAGAGCAGAAAGGCAATCTCACCGGACATATTGTTAATTTTGTATTAATACAAGATAAGGGGGTAACAAAAGGCCTCAGCATGCCTATGAGTTGGAAAACATTACCTACCCCAGCCAAGAAATTTCAAAATGATTTTTATTTTATCCTGGAGAATTTGTAAGTACAATGATAGTAAAGGATTACTTTTTCAGGGATGCCTGTACAGGGCTAAACAAACCTTGTCTGAGTAAGCAGTGATTACAAGGGACATGAGGTGAAATGTAAGCAATGGAGACAAGTGGGCAGTGGTATGCAGGGAGATGCTGGAGAAACCATTGAGGCTGAGTAGGAGAAAGATTTCAAAAATATAGGTCTTATCCTAGAGGAGACAATACAGGAGAACATGGACCAGTGTTTCAAAAAGTGTGGTTTTGTGAATGTGTAATTTGTGTGTTGGCAGTGTATCCTCCTGAAGCAGAACATTAGACCACTTCATATTCCATCTGTAGCTGATGCTCACAAACATCTAGTTCTCCTCTGGCCTGGGATGCTCCCATCATCACAGATCAAAAATTGGATACAAAGTTAGACTGGATGCAATGTAAAGTTAGATTATGACCTTTCTGTAAATTTGGGTGCTAAGATAGACATTCACAGGTACCCAAAGTTACTATTAGTTGAACATAAGTCGTTTGTTAGTAATATAAATAAAGATTCCAAATAGGACTGAAATAAAAATGAAAGCAAGCTACAATGAGCTTCCATCCGTCCACTTTGTAGGTTTTGTTTGTGCCATTAGCATTATTATGCTGTGATTCTCAGTATGGAGATTCAGCCCTCAAGGGGCTATTTTTCCCTCATTGGGTACTTTGCTCACAATGAGATTGCAGTGCTATCAGAATGAGGTCAGTAGGTGTCTTGAATTTATTTAATATCATGATTAAATCTACAAGGCACATGTTTATCTTCGAGTTGGATCACAGACATTAGTTTTCCCTCAATATCTTTTTATGGCCAAAAACAGAAGCTTTTGCTAAAAAAAAGTTGAATTTAAACATTAAATACCAAAGTAGATAATTCACACAGAACAGTGTTACACAAAGTATGATACTGTACTTGGATCACCTGCATCAGGAAGAACTGGAAGCTTGTTAAAACTGCAAATCTCTGGGCCCTAAACCAGCTCTATTAAATCAATCTCTGTGGAGGTGTGGCCCAGGAATTTGTCATTTTAATAAGCTTCCCCAGTTGTTTCTGGCACACACACAAGTTGACGAACCACCAGCCTATATGACAACGGTGGCAGCAGAGTTAGAGAGAATAAAGTAGTGAGAAAAAGCATTTTTTTCCTCAAAGAAATGATAATTTAAAAACTGATCAGATGTGTGGAGAAAGGAATTAGATGAGTTGAACATTACCCTAAGTTACCTCACTCAGAATATTAAAAAAAGATCAACATTCCCATTTATGATAGGAAATTTAGCCTGGAGGAAGCTGCAGAGGATAAATTTATGCTCATGCTGATGGTGACACTGATAGACATCTGCTAGATATCTTTTCAGTAAAGTAAATTCATTAAAAGTACAACTAAATGTGATTGAATTTTTCTATCTTTGCAAGTCTTCATATGAATAATTCACAGATCAGAAAAAAACAATCCTTTGTCAGGCCATGCATGTGTCTCCTGATTTTTGGTGCAGAAAATATGGTTGCCTTAGTTATACAGGACTGAACCCAGGGATTAAGCACAGCACAGACAAGTAGATTTGTGTGTCATCCACGGAGACGATAATTGAATCTAGGAGACAGATGGTATTGACCCTGGTACAGTAAACCCACCACGTTCAGAATTGTGCAACTTGGTGGTTTTAGAATTTCAGCAGAAACCAATGGTATGGGCAATCAGCATGTAGCTGCTAATCTCTTTTGATAGCACTATTAGCTTGGCCAATTTATTAATTCAGTCAAGGAAGAGGTACCTCCATCTCTCTTGTTGACAGCTTTTAGAATAACTAACTTTTCTCCTCTTCTCACGGTGAAAAGGTCTATAAGTCCCTTTGATTGGGGATCTCTAACAGTTCTTTCAAGAACAGACAGGGTCTCATTTGTATAGTAATAAAAAAGCCTAAATGGGAGTCTTAAGGCCAGTGGAAAATGCTTTGATGTGGAAGTATGGAAACAGATACTATAGAAGAAGCCAAATATATGAGATGCAAACCAGATGAAGACCAGTATTCTTAAGGCCCAGACTGGGGAGTGTGTTTAGGATTATGTAATGACTCATGGTATCAACAGCAGCAGAAAAGTAGATGTGATAAAGAAAAATTGTCCTTTGATGTGGCACTGAGTTTTTCAGTGACCCTAACAAGTTGAGGGTAGGACAATCCAGAGATTTTTAATACACAGTATTAATAACTCACTCGAGAAACTGAGTGCTGAAAAAATAGAAAGCAAATGAAAGCTTATGTCTACTATGTACCTGCCACTTTACCTAATTTCCCCTTCACAATGAAGGTGAGGAAACAAAGGCTCAGAAAAGTTATGTAACTAATACAAGGTTAAAACAGCTTATAAGGGACAGAATTTGGATTTGAACCTAGTTCTGTCTTATTCCAAAGCCTGTGTACATTCCACTACAAAAGTCTGGCCATGTGACATTTAGCAGGATTTTGTGACCCACTAGCCTTTTTTTTTTTGGGGGGGGGCTTCTTACTTTGGGCACAGAAGTAACATCAGGGTTGAAGCAGCAATTGTGGGAGTTGGTTGGCTGTGGGTTGGAGGAGAAGACAGAGGCCTTTACTTGTATTAACTCATTTAAGCCTCACACAATCCAATGATGTAGGTATTATCATCACCCATTTTGCAGCTGAGGAAAAATGAGGTACAAAACATTGAAGTAACTTATTCAAGGCCATCCAGTTAGTATATAACTAGTTTCAAACCAAGTATTTTTGGCTGTAAAGCTCCTGTGTTTGCATTATGCCATATTGCCTCAGAGAAATGAAGACTGGAAGTCAGATGTTTATCTGTCCATGCTTATAGGTTAAAGGACCAGAAGACAGAGATGAGAATAAAAGACCGGTTGGTTAATATCCCTCCCGTGGCCCTGAATTCGCTTTCTCTTTCTCTCTGCCTGCCTGACTCTTGATCTTTACTGTATTATTCAATAAAATCCCCACCTCTTCCCTCTTCTGCATGTTATCAGTCCTTTTTCAAACCTCTCATAACCATGGTCCTGTTTTTAAACCTAACAATCCCACAGCATTCTCTCACTACAGCCCTAAAACCATCTCTGGTTCTTTATCATCACTGTGTTTATTCCAATTCATTGTGTAGAACAACTTCAAACCCCTACCAAATCTTAAAACCTATATTATCTTACCTTTCCACTTCATTTTACCAGACTGAAACTCTGGCTCTTTCCTGCAAACAGATTTCCCTACTGACTCACCAAGGAGGTGTTTTCAAGTCAATGGAGGTGAAGAGGAAGTGTATCAGTGGCACACTCACAGCTTCATCACAGAGTGTGCCCATGAAGTATCGGAGCTGAAGGAGGACCCTATTGATCACTAATCCAACACCCCCCCCACCACATTGTTCAGAGGACAAATGTGAGGCCCAGAAGTTTTTCCTTACACTTCATATATCTCAAGGTTGATTCATATACTACGGCATCCCAGACCCGCCCTTTTATCACCTTCTCCTTTGTGGATAACTAGCGCCTAGATGACTTTTTCCTCTTCACTTCTTTCTTTGCCATTTTCTCAGCAACATCTATGTTGAGCAATCCATCAGTAAATATTTATTGCTGGTGACCTGTCAGATAACAGAGAGAGAGGAGTCATTGCTCTTCTCAAGTTTGTTAAAGTTTGCCTTCACGTTACATTTGCCACTCACCAACAGAAATAGACCTTCATTCATCCCAGCTCCATTTCAAACCACAATCCTCTTACAAGCTCTCTGATCTCACTGTGACACTTAGTTGCTCTGATATTACTCACTTCACTCAGATCATTGATTCTCTTCATGCCTTGCTGGGCTCCATCCCCAGCCTGATTGCCATTACTCACTCCTATACCTTTTAAAATTCTTGAGTTCTTGGAACTCCCATTTCTTTTCTAACTCAGTAACTCTTGTGTCAAGGATCTTCTGTAACAAGCTCTATCTAACTACCACTCCCCTGCCTGCTAGATTCTCCTTCCTATCCATGACCTTTCTCCACCTCACCTGCCATGGTAATGTGTCTGCTTATGTTTCTGCTTTTGCCTACTGACCAAGTCTTGACTTAGGTCTTTATCCCTATATTGTCCGTTTGGTACTTGCCTGCCCACCATTGGCCCATTGCTCCCAATTAGGCAGGTGTTCCAATTATCCGCCCAGAGTCTGCCCCGTAGTGACTCTTGATAACCATCCAGATCATGCTCTATGCCAATTCTGCTATTTTGCTGGTCTTTTTTTGGTATTCTCTCCCACTACACATCTGCCCGCTTCAAGAGAAGAAACAAATTGAAGTGGTTAACATATTGTGTTCTGATAAATTGGCAATTTAATGGAAGAAATTGATATCTGATAGCAAAGGTCCTAATTGCTATTCTTACTCTTATTGCTTATTCTTATCATTTGGTGTATGTTCTGTGTAAGGTATAGAGAAGTGAGGAAAATACTGCTAGTTGTAAAATTGTTACTTATTTTGGGTCGGGTAGGTCAACCTAGATGAAGTTGTATTTGGTTTGGAGACAGCCAGGTGATAGGTATGAACAGCAGTTAGTGCCCTTCATAGGGAGGAACAACTATTTATGATTTGGAGTTGAGGTTATACTTGTAGTATGAAAAATAACCATTTGTTAACTAAAGTTAGTTGTTATGCCTTGATTACAATGATTAATATATAAAATTACTTATGGAACCTCTTACCCCTACCATGAAATACAAGATACATATACTTTAAACATTGATGTAAATTTCAAACATGCTATTGCTTAATTATAGAAACTAATGACTTTAATGAAGGCAGATTCTCTTACCAAAACCAAACTAATGAGTGGTCTTGGTTGTAAAAAGGAAGGTGGGTCCTTATTTTTGAGTTATTAATTGTCCTTCAGTGAAAGGTGAAGTGATGGTTTGCTACATTGAAAGTTTCATCTCTTGTAATTTCTACTAGGGAAGGGAGGGTTATCATTCCTAACTCGCCTTCCCCCTGCCTCAAATGCTTCTGCCAAACTGAGCCAATCCTTTGTCATTTCCTGAACATATTTCATGTAGGCATAGCATAGCTTGGGAAGGCTTTAAATCTCCCATAGTCCCCCTTAGCCCCCCAGAGCCATCCCAAATAAATACCCAAGCTTTGGAGCAGTGATGTGTCTTCTATGAAAAGGTGGTTTTGTCACTTTAAGAGAAGTCCCCTAGACCTTCCAACCATCCAGATGACCATCCCAAGTTCCTCCTGTATAAACTGTCTGGACCCACCACTGCCTTTAACAATGCTGGTCTCTATGCTTGCAATGATGCCCCACTCCCACCACAAACTGACCAATTTCTGCTCTTCCTTCAAGAACTACCTCAAATGTTGATTTCACTGAAAAGTTTTCTCTGATGCTGTACCCAAAATAGTGAATTTTTCTTTTGTGATGTTATAATGTTTTGCTAAGACTATGACATTTCTCAATGTACATTCCAATGATTTATTTATATGAATCTCCCCCACAGTAGACAGTCAGCCTTCATATGCAAGGATGATGTATTTTATATCCTTAGCTCCTAGCACAGTGCCTGCCTGACATAAGTACTTAATTAGTTATTTAATACATGAATAAATTATATAGTAAATTTTGAAATCAATAATTACAAAATCTATTAATAAGCACATCCTTTTATAAATCATTTTTATTAAGTGCTCACTGTACTAGATGTTGTACAGAAGGCATTATGAACTAATCAGACATGAGGTACTCATAATCTAGACATGAAAAAACTTCATAAATTCTGATTATACCAATTCAGAAATTGAGACAATCCAGATGGGCCAGCCTCAAGATTACCTTAGTTAAAAATTCCTCTCTTAATATTTGCAAAATAATAGTAACCATATTCAAATACCTTAGAACAATTTTAAATTATTTTGTATAAAATAATTGATATCCTAATTAAGAATTAATTATTTTAATCTATTTTTATTAAAGTAGATTCCCTTAAGGACTTCTTTTAGAATGCAGTTTTTTAAGGCTATATTGAATTACAGTATGTGCTTGAGAGCAATGATATTAGTGGGAAAGGAACTCAAGGTAGGAAACGAGTGTAGAATTGAATTTGGACCACAGCTCATGCAGAAGGTAGACAGACCCAGAAAAAGTTACACTTAGGCCAAAAGATCTACTGAAATTCTTTTCTTCAGTTTAAGTCTCAAAATCTTACAAGCCTCCAACAAATATGTTACTCTCTCTCACACACACATACATTTCCCTCATCCAAATCTATTCTCAGGAAAGCATCTGAAAAAATTTTAAAGAGTGTTCCTTACTCCATGGTCCCATATCCCTAAATTTAATTTTAATAGAGATCAATACCTTGAAGTAGAAAATAGAGTTTTGGGTGTATTTGCAATCAGATGATGAGGAAATATCTGGTTGAAGGGGAATGAGCCTTCCTTAGATCTGAGAAATCACTCCATTTTAACCATTGACTTTCTTATCACAACTGTGACTTTTACGAGCCTTGCTCTAGGTGAAGGGCACAGATATCAGGATATCAGTTTCACCTCTTTGTGCCAGTATATATACACTCTTTCCCACTCTGACAAAAAATTCTGACAAAGTTCACAGTCTTATTCTTTATTATGAAGTAGGTAAATATGTCCTGCTGAAGTCCTGTAGGCTTCCAGGGTCTCTCTAGAGACAAAGCAAATCTTTCTTCTTTTCTAAATTTTGATGAATATTGAGTGAGCATCTGAAAACATATTTTTTTCCAGAAGTAGGTTTTCTGAGTACCTTCATCTTTTGTCTTAGCTAATTTTAAAATTTCAGTGTGAATTTTCTGTTATTAAATAGGAGTTACTGCACTTTTAATATGTGAGGTACCTTTCCACCAGTACTCCAGCTTAACCTTATTATAAAGAAGTCCAATCTATGACCAGTTTAATGATTGTGTAATCTATCTGGAAACATGGAATGGAGGAGAGAGCCAGAAACCGATTTTGGTTACAGCTGATATCAAGATTGATCTTCCTCCAAGAGGAAACCAAATATTAATTTGCAGTCAAATTGCATGTAGACATATGGTGGTTGGAGTGGGTAGGGGAGGTGCTGAGGAGAAAGGAATCCAAAATAGAATCTGTTATTAATGGAACACCAACAAAATCAGGGTAATGAGATACCTGTCTAGGTTTTAATGTCTTAACTTGGCTGGCTGTGTAAAATGGGCAGCATTTCTCTCCCCTGCCTATCTGAAGGGGCTGGCTGAGGATAAATGAGATATTTGGAGTGTCTTTTAAAATAAACAGTATTAATGTTGAACAAATGACTGTCATTATAAAGGCAAGTCATAGAGTGAGAGTTACTTGCAATCCATATAGCTGGCAGGAACACATCAAGAATATATAAAGAACCTCCATAAATCATTTTTAAAAAGATGACATACCCAATACAAAAATGGATAAAAGATTTGAATAGGCACTTTTCAAAAGGTGATATCTAAAAAGTCAATAAATATACAAAAGATACTCAACCTCATTAGTCATCTGGTAAATGCAAATTAAAACCACAATGAGATACTACCACATATTGACCCAGAATTGCAAAAATGAGAAATATAGCAAATATCAGGGGCATTTGGAACTCATACAGTGCTGGTGGGAGTATAAATTGGGACAACTATTCTGGAAAACTATTCTGGAAAATTCTCATAATATCTTCTAAAAGCTGAGCATAAGCATACCCTATAACCCAGAAATTTCACTCTTAGATACTCACCCAACATAAATGCTTTCATATGATCAATGAAAGACATGTATGAGAATGTTCATAGCAGTACTATTCATAACAGTTAAATACTGGATTCAAATGCCCATCAACACCATGGATAAATACATTGTTGTAAGTCAAAAGAGTACACAAAAGAGTATGTGCAGTATGATTCCATTATTTGAAGTACAAACATAAGCAAAGCTAATAATATGATGTTATGAGTCAGGATAGTAGTCACTCTTTATTAGGGAGTGACTGGAAGGAGACTTGAGGGGGGCTTCTGGGATGCTAGTTTTGTTCTGTTTTAACATCTGGCTGCTGTTACTTGGGGACATTTAATTTGTGAATATTCATTGAGTTGAAACTTAGACTTTCTTCACTTTTTTGTGTATGTGCTATACTTCAATAAAATTTAAAAAAGAACAACTGACTTGTTTTATTAGCGCCCTGGTCTCCCTGGTTGGTTCTGGTATTGGTTGAGTGTGTGCTAACAGGCAAATAATTTGATCTCTCCGTGTCTAGCTTACTGTCTGAAAATGGGTTACTACTTACTCTACCTTGTAGGAATCTATCAGGTTCAATTAATTACTGAATTGCTATAAAGGCAGTTAATGAAAGGAGCTTATTTGAAGCAAAATATCACTTTTATTAAAGTGTTTCAAGAGGCGACCTTTTATTTTAGTCAACAATACTGTATTGTATGTTTGAAATTTGCTAAGAGAATCTAAAGTGTTCTCGTCACAAGAAAAAAATGTAACTATTTGAGGTGGTGGATATGTTAATTAGCTTGATTGTAGCTTGAATGTATATGTATATCAAATCAGCACATTGTACACCTTAAATATATACAATTTTTATTTATCAATTATACCTCAATAAATCTGGGGAAAGAGTGAAATTTTTTTAAAAAGAGGCAACCCGTTATGCCATGGTCTCCCCGTTCCCCATTAGAATTAGGCATGTAGTCCGCAGTTCCTTCCAACTATTCTCATTATTTTATATTTGTTTGTACTGACTTTCCTTATTGCTTACAGTAGCTATGTAAAGTGTGCAAAATAAAAACAACCTGTACGATTTCTTCTGAATATTGTGACATCAGCAAGTTTTTCCCGGAAAAAACACTTTGATCAGTTCCATGAAAAGTTCTGCAGCAGTACAAAGTATCATTCTTATTTAAAATTTAGTAATCATGTCCTGCCCTACATAGACAAGGAGGCCAAACCTACCCCTAAAAAGAAAAAAAAAGGGTAGATGGATGGAGAGGGAGAGCTAAAATTGAACCAAATAAATGTGCAGTGCTTTTAACCTCTCTCAAATAATAATGATCTTGCTTATAAAATGCTGCTCTTGTTGATGTCCTTGGAGGAAAATGCACTATAAAGTTCAATAAGGTCTCAATTTTAAAAGAATTCATTTCCAATAGCTTTTCAAAAACCCAAACAGCAGCTCATACAATTGTCCTGTGTTGTTTCCTTGGAGACCTCATACTCCTCATAAGAGGAGAAACTCAAAGTCTTATTGGCTGTGCCCCTGCATGCACAGATGCCTAGTTGCGCTAAAATTAAGGGGCATCTTAGGAATTTTAATAAATTAAGAAACAGCAAACTAGCATTACTTAGACATAGCTAATGAAGTAAGAAACTCAATTTCCTTTTAAGAAATTCAATAAACCCTATCAGACACAGGAGCTGGGTAAGTTCTTTTCTGGAGCATAGTGAAATAGGATATTGTACTTTTTTGATTCTGTTATTAGTCTCAAATCTTTTATAATCTCTCAACTAGCTATGTATCTATGGGATAGAGAGTGGTTCTTATCTTTAGAGAAAATTGGTCTCTACCTCCAATCAGGACAGAATTTTGAATCTCTCAACTTTGCTTTCTGTCACTAGAGAATGGCAACAAGTGGTTCATTTCATCATGGTCTGACTCACCCAGTCCACTCTCCTATTTGTCCTTATTTTCCCTCTTATCCAATATTCAGCCCTCATCCTTCTTTCATCTGCTTGTTTGTTTATCCTCTGCCTTCCTCCTTTCCTTCCTCCATCCCTCTCTCCCTCCTTTCTTCTCTCTCTCTCCCTTACTTAATTTCTTTCACTTTCTTTCTACCTTTCTTTCCTAACTGTGATGGTAGATATCTTGCCGTCAGGCTTTGCCCATCCTGTATGTGTTTTTCTAGAAGTGTGCGCATGTGGAAGTTGTTGGAGATTGTGACCAACTGTGATTAAATGAGTGTGGAGGACCTGTATGGGAGGATGTAAACATCTGATGATGACCCTTGTATGTATGTGAATAAGGACAATTATAGATGTGCCAACTAGCAGAAGAAAATAATTTTAATCCTTATTTTTTCTGACCAAAATGACTTTGAGGTTCTCTTTTGTGGATTTCACTGTAGATAACCAGATAGGAGAATTTCCTTACTCTGTTGTTATCACCTACATTTTTTGTTAACACATACTTTCTCTCTCTCTCTCTCTCTGTTTAGAATAACAATGCAGGATTTGAGATGGAAAGAATAAGGTCCAGGGCCAGCTTCATGGGCATGTGTCTTGTGGAGTCACACAGGGCTCCACATTCAGAGGAGCCCCATGCTTGATGTAGTGCCCTGCTGTCACCATCTTGACATTCTTAATAATTTTATCTTTAAAATTGTGTTTTGTAAGTGTAGTCAGACAGGACAATGGAGCCTGCATGTGAGCAGAGGAAATACATGCAATATGCATGTCCACCACCATTCTACTCTATTTGTATATGGCACTCATGGTGCCCCAGGGCACAGAATTCCTGTGGACCCACTCAGTGTGAGAGTTAAGCAAGACTCAAAATGAGTAAAAAAGATGCTGTTAGTCACAGAGACCACACTTTTTATTCCTACAAGAACTTGGTTCTAACACAGAATGAAGGCAGTAATAGCATTCTTAAAAAAAAACCCAAAAAGCATGCTTTGTCAAGGAACCCTATCATATTCTTTCTTACTGGTGTTACTTCCCCATATCATCCAACCACTTAAGCTAAAAGCAATGCATATAAGAGAAGGGAAAGATAGAACAAACCATTGTTCCTTTTCCTCTCAGTCTTTCCATATTCGTTAGTAAGCTGAAGATAGAGAGTGTTGGTATAATATGAGTGTGACAATAAGTGAAAGAAAAACAGTTGAGTTAGTTTTATGCAGTGTTTCTACCGTTCTGGTAAGAACAAAATGCATATGCATGTATGGACTATGAAATAGAAATTGTGTCATTTCAGTGATTCCACATAAGAGTCTGGTGCTCTTATATTTGCTTTTGAAACTGGTATTACACCATGTAAAGATGAATGATAAAGTTCATGCTAATAATTTAAAATTGTATTATTTTACTGTTTATAATAGCATCAAATAGTAAATAGAAAGCACTATTAAAAGTTGAGGGGATGAAAAGCAGGCTTCAGAAGAAAGGGAAAAAAGCTTTATATTTTAGTACCTCTAATGGCATTTTTTAAAACAAAGAGCCCCACATTTTTGGTTTTCACTGGACCCTGCAAATTATGTGGCTGGCCCTACTCAGGTCTGATAGTGTTTCTGTTGCTTTTTGTTTTTGCTTCCGTTTGGGGGTAGGGTGTTGATTTTCACCCAGCAGACGTGGGCTGGTCAACATTTCACTGCTCAAAAAGAGCAAAACAGAAACAACTATTTCTCCTCTTCCCTATTGATCTATAATCCTATAATATCATTGTTGTATAGTTTCTCTATTGGATTCATAGTGCCTATTCATTAGAGCAATATGACTATAAGATGGCATTAGAAATGAGATCAGAGTAAAATTTTCTCAGCTTGCATATACATAGTTATTCATTCAGCATATATTCATCCACCGCCTATTATGTGGTAAGCACAGTTCTAGGTGCGTGAGTTATGGCAGTGAATAACACAGGCCAAGTTCCTGTCCTCATAAAGCTTAAATACTGTATTTTAATAATATTTAATATGTTACTAATTGGTGAAGAATGATAAATCTTGGATTCTCCTATCAGCAAATAACATACTTTATGGCTCCTCATTCATCATGAGTTCACACATTTCTGTCTACATAATCATGATAAAAAGGAGTGTGGAGTGATTTAGGTGATGGAATTATTTGATTTAGGTATGAAAACTGGAAACCTTACTGTCACCTTTGGTCTCTTCCCCTGCAGACCACTCTAATCAGTTCCACTGCACAGTAGTCCTGAGATCCATTTCTTCCTCTCCATTACCTCTTTACTACTCATTATCTCTCACCTGGACTGCTAAAATGCTTTGCTATCTAATCTCCCTGTTTCTGAATCCTGAGACCCCTCTCCTTGCAGTTGTCATAATTCATCATCCTAAAGCACAACTCTGTGTCAGTCCAGATCCCAAATCCTTTAGTAGCTTCCCATTGCCTACTGGATACAAACCGGACCCCTCAGCCTGGCATTCAAGATCCTTTACAGTATGGTTCCAATGTACCTTTTTAACTTCACACCTTTACATCCTGAACCACAGCCAAAACTGACCTCTTGTTGTTTTCTCAAATATTTCATGCTGCTCATGCTGTTCCTTCCCCTTTAACCCCCATCTCTGCACCTACAAATCCTACCTATCTTGTAAGTTCAAATGCCAGTCTATGAAGACTTTCTTTAAATCCCCAAAGCCTAAAATGAAAATAATTTTTCAATCCTCTGAAAGTCCAATTATTTTATTTGAACATCTCTTACAATACTTACTTCTTTCTACCTTTTGTTATAAATTTTTGCACTATAATTTTGTCATTTATAATATCTTATATTTATATTGTGTTTATGTTAATAAAGTAATTGTGCTTTTATTATAATTATCTACTATAATAATTATAATAATCTGTCTTTGGAGATTTAAAACTCATACCTGGTCCATAGAATGTACTGAAAAATGTTAAAATAATAAGTGGATGCATGGATGGATAACTGAATGGTATTTTTTCCCTCAGATAATGAGCTGAATACCAAGAGGGCTAATGAAGATTGGAAAACCTTCTGAAATTCTCAGCTGAAAAATCCCTTTAAATACAAAATGTAAACATTTGGCTAATGAAAAAAAATGACCCATAATGAACAATCTTATTTGTGGAAAGAAACACTTGTATTCTAGTAAACTGAAACAAAACAAACAAAAAACAGAGTAGCTAATCTTGTGGAGTTCTCTAAATGAGAAACAGACCTCATAAATTCTTTATTCCCTCACCCTGCCACATTCTATCCCTGAAGTATCTTGAGTCATGCCCTTCCCTATCCACTCTCATTGCCTTGGCCAAGAATTTTATATTCTTTTATTTGTACCATTGCAAATTGCCTACTATTCTTGCTACTTCCAGTTTTGCTAAACTTTACAAATACCTTAAAAGCAGCTGAAATAACAATCATTCCCTTACTTTAAAACCTTTGCCTATTCCCAATTATCTACTTAGATATAGTCGAACTTCTTTACATAGGTATTCAAAGCTTTTCACAGTCTGACCCCAATCTGTTTGCAAAGGTCGTCACTGATTTTTCATCTTCTGAATCAATTTTCTAAATTTAGAAAAAATCCCATGTAATTAGGTGTACCCTTTTATTGTAGAAGTCAGAACTCAAATTTCTAGCCTCCTTTACTGCTAGGAAGCAGGCATGTAACCTAAGATCTGCCAAATAGGCACTCATATGAGACATTAATTTGCAAGTGAGCAACATGAAAATCTGGCTCTGTGAGGAGCTTTCATTTTTCTGGCACAAGTGGTGGCAGAAGCATCCAACTTTCAGGAGTAGCAGCAGCACAAACATGGCGTTGGTACTGGCGGTAGTAGCAGTTACAGTCAAGTTGAGTTCTTGGCACTTAGTGTTTGGCAGTTAGCAGAAGCTGCAGTTTCCTCCTCATCAGGCCAGTTCTATGGTGTGGTTTTGGGTATTATTCCTGGAAGCTTAGCCTTAAGCTTATTTCTTCAGCCCTCTCAATAACACTGTGAGCCACCTAATATCCATTAACAAATGTCTGTATTGCTTTAAATAACTGGGGTAGGTTTTGTTGCTTGCAACTAAAAACTCTAACAGATACAATCCTTGTTATGCCTTATTTTATGTATATGTATGTGTGTGTGTGTGTGTGTATATATATATATATATATACACACACACAAACCTCTCTCTTTCTCTCTCTCTCTCTATATATATACACCAATTCCTATCATGTATACTGCCAGATTAGATTACTGACTTGTGGCTCCATGTCTTTCTTCCTGTGCTTCCCTCTTCTTAACATGCACTCCATTCTCTGCATTCCAAGCCTAGATAATTCCTGCTACTCTTCAAAATAAGGTATTGAAACACTTTGAGCAGATGTCCCAAGAACCCCCAGCCACCTTTTTAATTTACTTCAGCACAGAGTTCATAGCCTTCTTTAGTATCTCAAAGTAAGCTGTCTTCCAATGAAGTTCATATTCCTGAGGCTGTCCTTGAAGACACAGCACCCGGCACATAGAATTTCCCAAAATGTTCCTCCCCTTAAAACAACTTGACTTCACTGTTTTGCCAGGAGTTTTTCTTTAATTAAATTCAATGTTTTAATTAAATTTAATATTTTTATTACAAAAGTAGTACATAAATATATCCTCATTGTAAAAAAATTGAAGCAACACAGGAAAAGAAAAAAAAATCACCTATTAGTAAACACCTCCCAATCCCAGAGCAATAAATGTTTCTGTGTTATTCCTGCTCTATCTCTAAGCACATAGAAGGCAATCAATACATATTTGTTGTGTGGAAAAAATGATTCTCAAAAAACACTGGAGAATTCTGGTTTCTGGTCCAGCATATAAGAAGCTGGAAGTCACCACTCCATCTTAACAACAAGTAAAATGCTAAACAAACTAAAAAATCAACAACTCTTCTTAGATCCATCAGAGAAATGAGATTACAGAAGAAACCACCATCCCCCAAACCGGAGAGACTAACAGGCAAATGCAGAAAACTGCAGCTTGCTGCAACAGAAACCCACAAGCACAAACATCCTTCAGAAACTGGTGCTGGAGCAGGGAAACCTGAACTACAACTGACTAATTGCTGGAGGTTTATTGTGGACAAGTCTTAGAGATAAAAAATGCCAGGGGGACCCAGTCATTGGGGAGGTTTCCAATACTTTGGGGAGTTTTACCTCCTGCAGCTCTACCAAGTTCTCACAATAAATATTGGAGAAAAATCTTCTCATGCTTCCAGCAGGGGGAGGAGAAAAGGAGCCATTTTGAAATATGAGCATTCTGTTCTTCGCAAGGTCTGCCCTCAGAAGAAACTATTTAAACAGAGAATAACCTGTTGGGTTTTAAGCAGAGCCTAACCAACCTGGAGGAAAGGAAATACCCAACTTCAGATTGCTCTAGCCACCTAGAGTAAGATAGAGACTGAGAAGAACATATAAAGTTCACTGTCCAGAGGTAGATGATCACTGAAAGAATGAGACCTACTCATAGGACCATAGAACACTTCCCCCTCTCCCCACATTTTACCACCACATTACAAAGGACATATTTACAGCAGTTCCTTTTACCCTGGACATCATGTCTGGCTGTCGAGAAAAAATTACAAGATGTATGAAAAGGCAAAAAACACAGTTTGAAGAGACATCAGACCAGACTCAGATATGGCAGGGATGTTGAAATTATGAGACTTGGAATTTAAAACAACTATGATTAAGATGCTAAGGACTCCAATGGATAAAGTAGAAAGTGCACAAGAACAGATGGGCAATGTAAATAGAGAGATAGAAATTCTAAGAAAGAACCAAAAAGAAATGCTAGAGAGCAAAAATATTTCTGTAATAGAAATCAAGAATGCCTTTGATGGACTTATCATTAGACTACACACATCTGAGGAAAGAATCTCTGAGCTTGAATGTATCTCTATGTAAGATGCCAAAGCTGGAAAACAAACAGGAAAAAAGACTTAAAAAAAAAAACCAGAACCGAATATCCAAGAACATTGGGACAACTACAAAAGGTATAATATACACATAATGAGAATTCAAAAAAAAAAATAAAAGTAAGAATGAAACAGACAAAGGAACAAAAAAAAAGGAAAGAAACAATAATGGCTGATAGTTTTCCCAAATTAATGTCAGACACCAAACCACAGGTCCAGAAAGGTCAGAGAACACCAAGCCAGAGAACTTACCAGAAAATCTACACCGAGGAATATTATTTTTGAACTACAGAAAATCAAAGATAAAAAAAAATCCTGAAAAAAAGTCAGAGGTAAAAAACACCTTAACTAAAGTGGAACAAAGATAAGGATTATATCGGACTTGTCCTCAGAAATCATGCAACCAAGAAGAGAGTGAAATGAAATATTTAAAGTATTGGGAGAAAAAACCCCACCAACCTAGAATTCTGTACCCTACAAAATTCTCCTTAAAAAGTGAAGAAGTAAAGACTTTATTAGACAAACAAAAATTGAGGAAATTTGTTGCCAGTAGGTCTTCCTTTTAGGAAATGTTAAAAGAAATTCTTTAGAGAGAAGAAAAATGATCAGGGTTAGAAACTCAATCTATATAAATAAAGAAAGATCACTGGAGAAGTAATAAGTAAAGACAAAATTAAAACTTTTATTTTTGTATTCTTAATTGATCTAAAAGATATGTTTGTTCCAAATAATAATAGCAAAAAAACTCAAATTAATAATAGCAACAATATATTAAATTTTATATATATTTATGTGCTTATGTATAAGCAAAATGAATGACAGCAATGATACTAGGGATGGGAAGGAGGAATTAGAATTATTTCATTATTATAAGTTACTTACTCTACCAGTGAAGTAGTGTAGTGTTATTTGAAAGTGGAATTGGATTAGTTCTAAATGTATATTCCAAATTTTAAGGCAACCACTAATAAAGTAATGAAAGAAGTATAAGTGATATGTTAATAAGGAGCAGAAATTAGAATCATATAAAATGCTCAAACTAAAAAGCAGAAAAAGAGTAGAAGACAAAATTAGGAACAAAGAACAAGGGCAACTAACAGAAAACAGTAACAAATGTGGTAGATATTAATCCAACTATATCAGTAATCATTTTGAACATCAATGGTCTAAATGCACAAACTAAAAGACAGAGATGGCCAGAGTGGATTAAGAAACAAGACCTAACTATGTGTTGTCTATAAGAAACTCACTTTAAACATGAAGACACATAGTTTAAAAGTAAAGGGATGAAGAAAGATACCCATGCTAACACTAATCAAAAGAATCCAGGATAGCTATATTGATTTCAGACAGAACAGACTGTAGACCAAGAAAAGTTATCAGTGATAAAGACGGGCATTACATAATGATAGTTCAATTCTCCAAGAAGACATGACAATCCTTAATGTATATAAGGATTGCTGTAGCTTACAACACAGCATCAAAATACATGAGGCAAAAACTGATAGAACTACAAAGAGAAATAGATGAATCCACTACTATAGTTGGAGACTTCAACACTCCTCTGTCAGAAATGGACAGATCCAGCAGGCAAAAAAATTTGTAAGGACAGAGTTGAACTCAACAACACCATCACTCAGCTGGATATAATGGACATTTATAAACTACTTCATCCAACAACAGCAGAATACACATTCTTCTCAAGCTCATGGAACATTCACCATTGATCAACCACATTCTGTGCCACCTAGGTAAATTTAAAGGATTAGAAATCATGTGATATCTACTCTCAGACAACAATGGAATTAAACTAGAAATCAATAACAGAAAGATAGTTGGGAAATCCCCAAATACTTGCACATTAAACAACACACATTTAAATAGCACATGGGTTTAAAAATGTTTCAAAAGAAATCTAAAAATACTTTGAACTAAATGAAAATGAAAACACAATTTATCAAAATGTGTGGGATACAATGAAAGCAGTCTTAGAGGAAAATTTATAGCATTGAATGATTCCATTAGAAAAGAATAATAATCTACAACCAATCACCAAGCTTCCACCTTAGGAAGCTAGAAGAAGAAGAGCAAATTAAGTCCAAAGTAAGCAGAAGAAAAGAAATAAAAATCAGAGCAGATATCAATGAAATTGAAAACAGAAAATCAATAGAGGAAATCAATGAACCCAAAAGCTGGTTATCTGAAAAGACTAATAAAATTGATAAGCCTCTAGCCAAGCTAAGAAAAAAAGAGAGAGGACACAAATTACTAATATCAGAAATGAAAGAAGGGCCATAAGTACTGATCTTATGGACATTAAAAGAGTAATAAAGAAATACTACGAACAATTCTATGCCCACAAATTTGATAACCTAGATGAACTGGACCAATACCTTGAAATATACAATCTGTCAAAACTCACACAAGAAGAAAGAGATGATATGAATAGGCCTATATCTATTAAATAAATTGAATTAATTATTAATAATCTTCCAAAGCAGAAAGCACCAGGCCCAGATGGTGAATTCTACCAAAAACTTAAGGAAGAAGTTATACCAGTTCTCTACAATATCTTTCAAGATATGGAAGCAGAGGGAATAGTTCCTAGCCATTCTATGAGGCCAGCATTACCCTAAAACCAAAACCAGACAAAGGCATTACAATAAGAAAACTATAGACCAATATTTCTCATGAACATAAATGCAAAAATTCTCAACAAAATATTAGCAAATCAAACCCAACAATGTATAAAGAGAATTATACACCATGGACAAGTGGGATTTGTGCCAGGTATGCAAGGCTGTTTCATTCAAAAATCAGTAATGTAATCCACCACATCAATAAACTAAACAAGAAAGGTCATATAATCATATTAATAGATGCAGAAAAAGCATTTTACAAAATCTAACACCCATTTATGATAAAAACTCTCAGTAAACTAGGTATAGAGGGGAACTTCCTCAACTTAGTAAGAATATTTACAAAAAACCTACAGCTAACATCTTACTTAATGGTGAGAAGTTCAAAGCTTTCTCACTAAGATTGGACAGAAGGCAGTGATATCCCCTCTCACCACTGCTTTTCAACATCATCCTGGAAGTCCTAGATAATGCAATAAGACAAGAAAAGGAAGAATAGGTATATAGATTGGGAAAGAAGAAATGAAGCTGTCTTTTTTCACAAATGACATGATTGTCCATGTAGAAAATCTGAAAAAAATCTACAAAATAAACCTCCTGGAACTAATAAGCAATTATAGCAAGGTTCCAGAAGACAGGGTTAATATACAAAAATCAATCTCTTTTCCATATATCAGCAATGAACAAGTGAAATTTGAAATTAAAAACACAATACCATTTACATTAGCATGGAAAAATTAAAATACTAAGATATAAATCTAACAAAATGTGTATAAGATCTATATGAGGAAAACTACAAAACTGATGAAAATATCCACAAAGAACTTAAATAAATGGAGAGATATTCTATGCTCATGAATAGGAAGACTCAATATTGTCAAGATGTCAGTTCTACCCAACTTGATCTATAGATTCAGTGCAATCCAAATAAAAACTCTAGCAAGTTATTTTGTGAATATTGACAAACCCATTCTAAAGTTTATGTGGAGAGGTTAAAGATTCAGAGTAGACAAAACAACATTGAAGGAGAATAATTTGGAGAACTGACATTACCTTACTTCAAGACCTACTATAAAGCCACAATAATCAAGGCAGTGCGGTATTGGTGAAAGAATAGACAAATAGGTCACTGGAACAGAAATACACCAGCATAGTCAACTGATCTTTGACAAAGAAGCAAAGGAAATAAAATGGAGCAATGATAATGTTTTCAGCAAATAGTGGTGGAACAACTGAACGTCCACATGCAAATAAATGAATATAGACACAGACCTTACATCTTTCACTAAAATTAACTCAAAATGGTTTACAGACCTAAATGTAAAATGAAAGGCTATAAAGCTTCTAGAAGATAACATAGGAGGAAACCTACATGACTTTGGGTACTATGATTGTTTTTTAGATAAAACACAAAAGACATGATTCACTAAGGAAATAATTGACAGGCTGAACTTCATTAAAATTAAAAACCTCTGCCCTGTTAAAGACAATGTCAAGAGAATGAGAAGACAAATCACAAACTGGGAGAAAACATTTGCAAAAGACACATAAGATAAAGGACTGTTATCCAAAAATATTCAAAGAACTCTTAAAACTCAACAATAAGAAATTTCCATACTGTTTTCCATTGATGCTGTACTAATTTGCAGTCCCACCAGTAGTGTATAAGCATTCCTTTCTTTCTGCATTCATGCCAGCATCTATTGTTTTTGGACTTTTTAATAAAAGTCATTCTAACACCGTAAGAAACAAACAATCAAATTGAAAAGTGGAGCAAAGACCTTAAGAGACACCTCACCAAGGAAGATATACAGATGGTAAATAAGCACATGAAAAGATGTTCCACATCACATAGCATCATGGAAATGCAAATTAAAACAACAATGAGATACCACTACACACTTATTAGAATGGCCAAAATCTATAACACAGATGTTCATAATTCCTTTATTCATAATTGCCAAACCTAGAAGCAACCAAGATTTCCTTCAGTAGATGAATGGATAAAGAAACTAGCACATCCACGCAATAGAATACTATTCAGCACTAAAAAGAAATGAGCTATAAAGCCGTGAAAAGACACGGAGGAAACTTAAATGCTTATTACTCAGTAAAATAGACAATCAGAAGAAGCTACACACTGTATGACTCAAACTATATGATATTCTGAAAAGGCAAAACTATAGACAGTAAAAAGATCACTGGTTGTCAGGGGCTGGGGGGAGGGAGTGAGGGTGGTGAAACTACTCTATATGATGGATACATATTATTATGTATAATAATATATACATAATATATGGTGGATACATATTATTACACATTTTTTCCAAACCCATTGAATGTATAACACTAAGAGTAAACCTTAATGTAAACTATGGACTTTGGCTGATAATGATGTGTCAATGTAGGTTCATCAGTTATAACAAATGCACCACTCTGGTGGGAGACATTGATAATGGGTGAGGCTATGCATGAAGGCGGGCAGGAGGTATAATGACAATTTTTACCCACTGCTCAGTTTTGCTGATTCCCTCTCTTCCCACTGAAGGGGGAGGGAATACAACTTAAGTTCAACAAAACAGAAGTTCTCTCTTAAGACTTTGATCCATGAGAAAGCAGAAAAAACTCTGCTGTTGTACTCCATGGAACTTCTGTTCTATGGCTTGGCCTTGGGTCCTGCCTCCTTCCTTCCAGGCAATTTTCCAAGCCTGATCCTCCGGCTAGCTGTTGATTCTCTGAGCCCCTGATCGTCTTCCAATAAATTCTTTTTTTGTTTAAGATTGTCATAGTCAGTTTCTTTTTCTGGAAATCAAGAACATTGGCTGACATATCTTTCTTGGATGACCATGCTAATCCTCCTTATTTCTTTCTCGCCAGAGCTTCATCCTCATGAAGATACTAGCATACAATTCACTTATAATGATATTCTTCCTTTCATTGGTCATTGCTGTTACATGGGCAAAATTGTAGATTTTTATATCTAGAAAGGATCATACATATTACCTTGTTTGGTCCTCTTATTTCAGAGAAAGGAAACTGAAACCCAGAGAGATGTTGACACTAGTATCCAGGTCTCTCAAACCCTGGTTTCTTGATTCTCAGTCTAGACCATCATGCCACTCTTCCTCTATATAGACTCCTTGAGGAATTCCTAATTAAATAGCTCTAAAATGTCCTTATGTATAAGAGTAAGATTAATTCCCTTACCTTTCATCTTGTCTTGGGAGGTAAGAGAAGGTGACTTTCCCTTTAATTTTGCAATACACTTTGTTCTTTTGAAAATTTTTTAAAATACAAAACAATACAGAAAAATGAATAATTAGTAATATTCCCACCCCTCAAATTTAATAATTATTATCCTTTTTCAGTATTAAACTGTAATCTTTTTTCTTTTCAATATATAAAAAAATCACATAAAAATTAAAACCTCCTTTAAGGACCACCCCCATTCCTATTGCACTCATTCACCTGCCAAGGGGAAACTACTGTTAGAATTTGGTATTATGATATATATCTTTCTTGTTCATTTTTTACACAAACATATTATATCTATAATGAATATATAATATTGTGTATTATTACATGTTTTAAAAGTTACATAAATGACATGAAGTATATTGGTTTACATCTTTCTAATTTTATTCAGTATTTTGTATTTGAGATCTACCCATATTGATATAGCTCCAGTCCATTCTCTTTAGTTTCTAAATTCTATCTTACTCTGGAAATAAGAACCTGAGGCAAAGGTTTTGCGCTAAGGTTTCATTGGGAAGTGACATCCCAAGGCAATAAGAGCAAGAAAAAAGGAAGTCAAAAGAGAGAAGAGGAAAAGAAACAAGAAGTATTTATTTCTGGGCTGTTTTCCCGGAAACATCTTATCTTTCATTGGTGTATGTTTGCACCTAGAGGTATTACTCCCTTGGCCCCCTATACAAACATTTCCAAGTTTTGTCACCTGGACTATCCAGCAGCTACTGGGGATACCAGGTCCCATGCCCTATTGTATTGAAATTCATCTGAATCTGAAAGTGGTGGCAGAAGCCAGAGTCTCCATGGATACAATTGGATGAGGCCTGGGCATTGAAGCCACTGCAGTTCTTGTCTCAGCAGGTGCAATGGAAGTCATAATGTCACTCAGACAGGTTCTTCATTGAGCAAATGGTTGAACACCCAGGTGGCAGGTAAAACCAAAGTGCATTTGATGAAATGCATAATCTGGGCCCTATGCATATTCCATCATATAACTAGATTACATTCATTTATACTTCCTTCTGTTGATGGACATTTAGGCTGCTTTCAATTGTTCACCATTGCAGAAAATGCTAAAAAACAAAACAGCCCTTGTAGATATCTTCTTATGAACGTGTGCAAGATTACTCTTGGATATATAAGCTGAAGTGAAATTTTGGGGTCATGGAGTACATAATTTTAAATTTATTTATAAAATTTAAATTTTGTTATCAAATTGCTTTCTGAAATGGCTGTATTGATTTACAGCACCACCAAGACAGTATGAAAATAACATTTCCCCACATCTTTAGCAATTCTTAATATTATTGTTTTGTTTTTCTGTTTTTTTTGGTTTGTTTTTGGTCAATCTGGTAGGCCAAAAATGATCTTTCGCCCAGCAATTCCACTCCTAAATATATATCCAAGAGAATTGAAAACATATGTTCACACAAAAACTGTACACAAATCTTTATAACAGCATTATTCATTATACCCAAACAGTAGAAATAGTCCAAATGTCCACTGAGTGATAAATGGATAAATAAAATGTGATACATCCATACAATGGAATATTATTAGGCAATAAAAAGAAATTAAGTACTGATACTTGGTACAATATTCTGTTAAGTGAAAGAAACCAGTCGTATAGGAGCACATATTGAATGATTTCATTTATGTAAAATATTTGGAACAAGCAAATCTACAGATACAGAAAGTGAATTAGCATTTGCCTAGGGTTAGGGGTGTAGTAAGAAAGTGGGAATCATAAGGCTTATGCATAAAGGGTGCAGGGTTTCCTTCTGAGATTACAGAAGGTTCTAAAGTTGATTTTAACAATGGTTGCACAACTCTGTGAATATACTAAAAGCCATCCTATTGTACATTTTAAATAAGTGAATTATATGGCATGTGAATTATATCTCAAAAAAACTGTTAAAAATGATCTATTATTGTTATTCTTATTTGCATCTTCCTGATTACTAGTGACATTAAACATCTTTTCACATGTGTATGGAGAATTGTACTTCATCCTTCTGTGAATAGCCTGTTCATGCCCTTTGACCTTTTCTTGTGATTATTATTATTATTCTTGATTTGGAGGAGTTAAAAGGAATATACTCTCTGGGACAACTGGATAGCCACATGCAAAATAATAAAGTTGTACCCTTATCTCATACCATGTAAAAATTAACTAAAAATTAACTCAGAATAGACTAGAGATCTAAATATAATAGCAAAAACTATACAACTCTTAGGATAAAAGACAGGGGTAAACCTTCATGTTCTTGGCAATAGTTTTTTAGATATTACATCAAAAGTACATGTAACATTAAAAAATAGCTTAATTGGACTTTGTTAAAATTTAAAATATTTGTAAATCAAAGGACACTATCAGGAAAGTGCAAACAACATGCAAAATGAGATAAAATTTTGCAAATCATATATCTGGAAAGGCTATAATATTCAGAATATATAAAAGAACTCTTGTAACTCAACAGCAAAAAAAAAATAAATAACCCAATTAAAAAAATAGGCAAAGTACTTGAAAAGACATTTCTCCAAAGAAGAGGTGTACAAACGGTTAAGAAACACATGAAAAGATGCTCACCATCATTAGTCATTAGGGAAATGTAAATCAAAACCACAATGAGATACCACTTCAAACCCACTAGGATGGCTATAATAAAAATAACAAAAAGTAACAAGCACTGACAAGGATGTGGAGAAATTGGAACCCTTATACATTGCTGGTGAAAATGTAAAATGGCATAGGTATTATGCAAACAGTTTGGTGGTTCCTCAAAGTTAAGCATAGAATTAACATATGACCCAGCAATTCCACTCCTAGGTATAAACCCAAAATAATTTAAAAAAGGTGTTCAAACAAAACCTGTAAACAAATTGTCATAGCAGCATTTTGAAGAAAAGGTGGAACAAGATGGCAAAATAAGACTTTCCAGCAATCATCCCCCCACAAAAAACGTAAATTTGAACAATTTTCCATGCACAAAAATATGTTCACACATGCTAAGGAAACTGGATGAGAGATCACAATACCTGGGTGTAGCACAGAAATAAAAGATGCACTGAAGAGAATAGGAAGGACAGTTTTACACTACCTGCATCACACCTCCCCCAACCCCAGGCAGCACAGCATAGAGAGAAATACTGTCTGCTTGGGAGAAAGAGAGGGAATTAAGCATAGGTCTTTGTCTTGGACCCCAATACCAAGTCTGTCACAGTAAAACCCAGCACTGGGTAGGCTTGCATAGTGCCAGACTCCAAGCTAGTACCTCTAGACTTAGCCTCCAGACCTTCCCTGATGCCAGGCAGGACCCCACAGCCCCAGGCTCCAGACCTGAATGGCAGACTTGATCTCTTCTTTAGAACACTGCCAAGTTGATTTCAGCTCCTCTGGGTTCCAGACAGCCCTCAGCAGCAAGTAGACCCAATTGGCCCCAGGCTTCAGACCTACCCCAGCACCATGCTGGCCCCAACAGCAATGGGCTTCAGGCTCGCCCCAGCATCTTGCCAGTCCTATCAACCCTTGGCTCCAGGCTCTCCACAACACCATGCCAGCCCCAGCAGAAGCAGGCTTCAGGCTGGCCCCCAGGTATACAGGCTCTAGCCCACCCCAGGAGACCCAATCAACAGGTCCACCCAAGTAGATTCAGGACTGCCCAGAATATCTAGGTGGGCTGTTGAAGATTGTTCCCAAAGCCAGTCTGCAAAGACTGGAATAAGTATCCACTTCTACAAATGCATAAACACCAATGCAGGACTGCAAGGGTCAAGAAAAATTGGGGAAACATGACATCATCAAAGGGACAAAATAAAGCACCAATGGCCAATCCTAAATAAATAGAGATATTTAAAATGCCTGACAAAGACTTCAAAATAATTGTTTTTAAGAAGCTCAACAAATATCAGAAAGTACACAGAAATAGTCCAATGAAATGAGGAAGACAACACATGACCAGAATGAGAAATTTAACAGAGAGATTAAAATAATGAAAAAAAAAACCCAAACAGATATTCTCAAACTTAAAATACAATGGGTGAAATGAAAAAATGCAACAGACAGCATCAACAGAAGAATTGATCAAGCAGAAGAAAGAATCTGTAAACTCAAAGTTAGGTGATTTGAAAATACACAGTAACGGAAGAAAAAAGAATGAAAAAAAATGATGAAAGTGTACAAGATTTATAGCACTGCATCAAAAGACCAAATTTTTGAGTCATAAGAGTTTAAGAAGGAGAAGAAAAAGATAAAGGAGTAGAAAGCTTATTTAAAGAAATAATAGCAGAAAGATTTTCAAACCTCAAAAAAGATATAAATATCCAGGTATAGGACAGTGAAAAGTCTCCAATTAGTCCATCCAAACAAGAGTACTCAAAGGCATATTATAATGAAACTCTAAAAATCAAAAACAAAGAAAGGAACCTGAAAGCATCAAGAAAAAATAAGCATATCACATATAAGAGAGTTCCAACAGGCTAGCAGCAGTCTTCTCAGCAGAGACCTTATAGTCCAGGAGACAGTGGGATGATATATTCAAAGTGCTGAAAGGAAAACAACTGCCAAACAATAATACTTTACCTAGCAACACTGCCCGTTAGAAATGAAGGAAAGATAAAGACATTCCCAGACAAAAAATAGCTGAGGGAGTTTGTCATCACTAGACATGTCTTACAAGAAATGCTAAAGGGAATTCTTCAAGCTTAAGGAAAAGAACACTAATGACTAACATGAAAACATCTGAAAGTATAAAACTCACTGATAACAGTAAGTACACAGTCAAATTCAGAATACTCTACTACCATAATGGTGATGTGTAAATCAATTATATATTCAGGATGAAGGTTAAAAGACAAAACTATTAAAAATAATAATACCCACAATAATTTATTAAGGGATTTGTGATATAAAAAAATAGAAATTTTGACATCAAAAATTCAAAATGTGTGTTGGGGTATAGTGGAGTAAAAGTGTACAGGCATTTTCTCTTGCTATCATGTTAAGTTATTATCAGCTTAAAATAATCTGTTAACTATAAGATGTTTTTTGTAAGCCTCATGGTGACAACAAAGCAAAATCCTATAGTAGATAAACAAAAAATAAAAATTAAGGATCAATGCATACCACTGGAGAAAATGACTTAACCACAATGGAAGGTAGCAAGAGAAAAACAAAGGAACAAAGGATCTACAAAACAACTAAAAAACAATTAAAAAATGGAAGAAATAAGTTCTTACCTAGCAATAATTACTTTGAATGTAAATGGATTAAACTCTCTAATCAAAAGACAGAGTGGGTGGATGAATAAATAAATAATACCCACCTATATGCTGCCTACAAGAGACTCACTTCACCTATAAGGACACACTGAAAGTGAAGGGATGGAAAAAGATATTCCACGCAAATGGAAACCAAAAGAGAGCAGGAATAGCTGTACTTATAAAAGATAAAATAGACTTCAAGTCAAAATTATAAAAAGATTCAAAGAAAGTCATTATGGAATTATAAATGGGGTCAATTCAGCAAGAGCAAACTTATATGCACCCAACATCAAAGGACCTAAACATATAAAGCAAATATTAATAGATCTGAAGGAGAGATGGACTGAAATACAATAATAGTATGGGACTTCACCATCCCACTTTCAGCAAGAGACATATCGTCCAGACAGAAAATCAATAAAGAAACATCAGATTTAAACTACAGTCCAGATCACATCAACCTAACAGACCTATACAGAACATTCTATCCAATGGTCATGGAAACACATCTTCTCAAGCTCACGTAGAACATTCTCTAGGATAGATCATGTATTAGTTCACAAAACAACCCTTAGCAAATTTAAGAAGATCATATCAAGTATTTTTTCTCACCACAATGGTATGAAACCAGAAGTCAATAACAGGAGGAATTTTAGAAAATACACAAATACATGGAAATTAACAGCATGCTACTGAATAACCAATGGGCCAATGAAGTAATTAAAAGGGAAGTTAAAAAATATCTTGACACATATTTAGAAGAGGTTTTCCAACATTTTCTCCTAGAATTCTTACAGTTTCATGTCTTAGGTTTAAGTCTGTTATCCATCTTGAATTAATTTTAGTGGGCGGTGAGAGATATGGACCCTGTTTCAATCTTCTACATGTGGTTATCCAATTTTCCCAGCACCATTCATTGAATAGGGCTTCTTTTCCCCTGTGTATATTGTTGTCTGCTTTGTCAAAGATCACACAGCAACATGCGGATGGTTTTATATCTGGGTTCTCTGTTCTGTTCCATTGGTCTATGTCTCTATTTTTGCACTAGTACCATGCTGTTTTGGTTACTATAGCCTTGTAGGATAGCTTAAAGTCTGCTAAAGTGATGCCTCCAGATTTGCTCCTTTTGCTTAAGTTTGCTGTGGCTATTTGAGCTCTTTTCTGGTTCCACACAAAGCATAGAATTATTTTTTCTAGATCTGCAAAAAATGCCATTGTTATTTTGCTGGGAATTACATTGAATCTGTAAATCACGTTGGGTAGTACAGACGTTTTAACAATGTCGATTCTGCTGATCCATGAGCATGATATGTTTTTCCATTTGTTTACATCATCTGCAATTTCCTTCCACAGTAATTTGTAGTTCTCTTTGTAGAGGTATTTCACCTCTTTGGTTAAATATTTTCTTTGTAGCTATTGTGAAAGGTATTGAGTGTTTGATTTGATTCTCAGCTTGACTGTTGTTGGTGTATAGGAATGCTACTGATTAGTGTACAAAGATTTTGTAACCCAAGACTTTGCTTAATTTATTTTTCAATTCCAGGAGTCTCTTGCAGAATCTTTGGGGTTGTCTAGATGAGATATCATATCATCAGCAAAGAGCAACAGTTTGACCTCTTTCCCTATTTGGATACCCTTAATATCCTTCTCTTGCCTGATCATTCTGGCTAGGACTTCCAGCACTATGTTGAATAGAAGTGATAACAGTGGGCATTCTTGTCTTGTTCCAGTTATAAGTGGAAATGCTTTCAACTTTTCCCTGTTCAGTATGATGTTGGCTTTGGGCTTGTTGTATATGGCTTTTATAATTTTGATATGTTCCATTTATGCCTATTTTTGCTAAGAGTTTTTATCATAAATTATCATAAAAGTGTGCTGAATTTTGTTGAATGCTTTTTCTGCATCTATTGAGATCATCATATGATCTTTGTTCTTGCTTCTGTTAAATTAAAAAGCTTCTGCACAGCCAAGGAAATAATCAACAGAGCAAATAGACAACCTACAGAATGGGAGAAAATATTCACGTGCTGTACATCCAATAAAGGGCTAATAACATGAATCTACAAAGAATTCAAGCAAATCTACAAGAAAAAAATCAAACAACCCCATCAAAAAGTGTGCAAAAGACATGAACAGAGGCTTATCAAAAGAAGATAGACAAATGGCCAATAAACATATGAAAAAATGCTCAACAACACTAATCATCAGGGAAATGCAAATTAAAACCACAATGAGATATTACCCAACCCCAGTTAGAATGGCATTTATTAAAAAGTTCAAAAACAATAGATGCTGGTGTGGATACAGCGAGAAAGGAATGTTTATACACTGTTGGTGGGACTGCAAACTAGTAGAATCTCTGTGGAAAATAGTATGGAGATTCCTCAAAGAAGTAAAAATAGACCTACCATTTGACACAGCAATCCCACTACCGGGTATTTACCCAAAGGAAAAAAAGTCATTTTATCAAAAAGACACTTGCATTCTAATGTTTATTGCAGCACAATTCACACTTGCAAAGATGTGGAATCAACCCAAGTGTCCATCAATTCATGAGTGGATTAATAAAATGTGGTATATGTATACCATGGAGTACTACTCAGCCATAAAAAATGAATTAATACCTTTTGTAACAATCTGAGTGGAACTGGAGACCATTCTCCTAAGTGAAAGTATTGCAAAGAATGTAAAAACAAACACCACATGTACTCACTATTAAATTGGAAGTAACAGAACAGCACTCATGTGCACAGTTTTGATAACCTTGGAAATCAAACAGGTGGGAAGGAGGAGGAGGGTGGAGTCATACCTAACAGGTACAATGTACACTATCTGGGTGATGGCCACACTTATAACTTTGTTTCAAGTAGTGCAAAAGTAATCCATGTAACCAAAACATTTGTACCCTGGTAATACTCTGAAATTTAAAAAAAGAAGTAAAATGAAAAAGTGAAATCATGCTGTAATACCCATAACCCCTTTTGTCCATACAATAATATAATATTAATTCTTGCCGTATCAATGAATATTTTCTCAACATCATTTTAAAGGACTATATAATATGCCACAAGATGGAGATGATGTATTTACCTATGGAGTCCCCCATTGTTGAATAATTGTATATTGTTTCCAGTTCTTCACTATTATAAACAATGCCTTCTCGTTTCACCATCATTGGTGGAGTGGGAATTAGAGGATTTGCCAAATGCTTGGTATAGCTGAGACCACGTAAGTCCTACCAAGAGATGCCAAAATATTTATGGAATCCTCAAATGCAACATCATAGCCTGGATTGAATCTTGGAACAGAAAAAGGACATCAGTGGAAAAACTGGTAAAATTTGAATAAAATCTGTAGTTTAGTTACTAGTATTGTACCAATATTCATTTCTTAGTTTCAACAAATGTACCAAAGTTATGTAAGATGGTAACATTCGAAGAAGATGGGCAAAGGTACATGGAAACTCTGTACTAGATTTACATGTACATTTGGTACATTTCAACAAATGTACCAAAGTTATGTAAGATGGTAACATTCGAAGAAGATGGGCAAAGGTACATGGAAACTCTGTACTAGATTTACAATTTTTCTATCAATCTGGAATTATTCTAAGATAAAAAGGTTATCAAAAATATCTTGACACAAATGAAAATGGAAACACAACAAACCAAAACTTATGGGATGTAGAAAAGCAGTCCTAAGAAGGACGTTTATAGCAATAAATACCTACATGAAAAAAGAAGATATATCTCCAACGGAAATCTAATTTTGCACTACAAGGAACTAGAAAAACAAAAACAAACTAAGTTCAAAGTTAATAGAAGAAATAAAATAATAAAGACCAGAGCAGAAATAAATGAAATAGAGACAGAAAAACAGTAGAAAAAATAAAAAAAACTAACAGTTGGTTTTTTGAAAAGATAAACAAAATCAAGGTACATATACACAATGGAATATTATATAACCACAAAAAAAATGAAATCCCGCCATTTGCAACAACATAGATGGAATTGAAGAACATTATGTTAAGTGAAATAAACCAAGCACAGAAAGACGAATATCCCATATTCTCACTCATGTGGGAGCTAAATATTAAAAACAATTGATCTCACGGAGACAGAGAGTAGAATGAAGGTCACCAGAGGTTGGGAAGGGTAGCGGGGAGGGGGAGATAAAGTAGGGATGGTTAATGAGTACAAAAATATAGTTAGATAGTTAGATAGAATGAACAATATTTGATAACACAACAAAGTGACTATAACCAACAATAAGTTAGGGTATACTTTAACATAACTAAAAGAGTGGAATTGGAATGTTCCTAAGACAAAGAAATGATAAATGCCTGAGGTGTTGTATACCCTGATTACCCTGATTTGATTAATTCACATTGTATGCCTCTATCAAAACATCACATGTACCCTATAAAGATATACAACTATATGTACCCATAAGAATTAAAAATTTTTTAAAAATTAAAAAAAGAAAAAACCAAAATTGACAAACCTTTAGCTAGACTAAGAAAAAAAGAGAAGACTCAAATAGATGAAATCAGAAATGAAAAAGGAGACACTACAGCTAATATAACAGAAATACACAGTATCGTAAGAGACTATTTTGAAGAATTATATGCCAACAAGTTAGATAACCTAAAAGAACTGGTTAAACTCCCAGATACATACAACCTACCTAGATTGAATTATGAAGAAATTGAAAATCTAAAGAGATAACTAATGAGTGAGGAGATCGAATCAGTAATAAAATGTCTCCCATCTCAAAAAAGCCAAGGACTTGATGGTTTCACTGCTGAATTCCACTATTTAAAGAATAACTAGTATCAATTCTTCTCAAACTCTTCCAAAATTTGAAAATGAGGAAAGACTTCCAAACTCATTTTACTAGGCCAGCATTATCCTGATATCAAAGCCAGACAAGGATACTACGAGAAAAGAAAACTTTAGACCTGGGGAACATAGATGAAAAAAATCCTCAACAAAATACTAGCAAACCAAATTCAACAGCACATTAAAAAGATCATTCACCATGAACAAGTGGGATGCATCCCAGGGATGCAAGAATGGTTAACATGTGCAAATCTAAAGATATTATACACCACATTAATGGCAAAAGTACAAAACACATGTGATCATTTCAATAGATGTAGAAAAAGAATTCAACAAAATTCGACATCATTTTATGATAAAAAACTCTCAATAAATTAGATATATAAGGAATGTACCTCAACACAATGAAGGCCATTTATGACAAGCCCCTAGCTAACATCTTACTCAAGTGTAAAAAGTTGAAAGCTTTTTCTCTAAGATCATGAACATCATACAAAAATCAGTAACATTTCTATATGCCAATAATAAACTATCTGAAAAGGACTTAAATGTAAGCCCTGAAATGAAAAAAACTACTAGAAGAAAACATAGGGAAAACCTTTCATGACATTGGTCTGGGCAAGGATTTTTTTGATAAGACCTCAAAAGCACAAATAGCAAAAGGAAATATAGACAAATGAAATTACATCAAACTAAAAAGCTTCTGCACAGCAAAGCAAACAATCAAGTCAAGAGACAATCTGCAAAATGGGAGAAAATGTTTGCAAATTATGCATTTGACAAGGGGTTAATATTCAGAATATATAAATAAACAACTCAACTGCAAAAAGTAATAATAATAATAATCTGATTAAGAACAGGCAAAAGACCTGAACAGACATTTCTCAAAAGAAGACATACAAATGACCAACAGATATATGAAAAAATGCTCAACATCACTAATCATCAGGGAAATGCAAATCAAAACCATAATGAGATATCACCTCCCATCTGTTAGAATGGCTGTTATCAAAAAGACAAAACACGACAAACGCTGGCATGGATATGGAGAAAGGCGAACATTTATATACTGTTGGTGGGAATATAAATTAGTACAGCCATTATGGAAAACAGTATGGAGGTTCCTCAAAAAATTAAAAATAGAACTACCATACAATTCAGCAATTCCATTTTGGGGTATATATTCAAAGGAAACAAAATCAGTATGTTGAAGATATATCTGCACTCTCCTGTTTATTGCAGCACTATTCATGATAGCCAAGATATGGAATCAATCTAATTGTCTATGAATGGATGAATGGATAAAGAAAGTGGTGGTTATGTATACACAATGGAATACTATTCAGCCATAAAAAAGAATGAAATCCTGTTATTTGTGGCAATATGTATGATGCTGGAGGACATTATCTTAAGTAAGATAAGACAGGCATAGAAAGACAAATACTGCAATTTCCCACTCATATGTGGAAACTAAAAAAGTTGATCTCATAGAAGTAGAGAGCAGAATAGTGGTTACCAGAGACTGTGCAGGGAGGATAGGGGGAGATTGGTCAATGGGTACAAAGTTACAGTTAGATAAGAGGAAGAAGTTCTGGTGTTCTATTGCACAGTAGAGTGACTGTTGTTAAAAATATTATATATTTCAAAATAGCTAGAAAAGAGGATTTTGAATGTTATCACCACAAAGAAATGATAAATGTATAAGGATATGCTAAAAAAATACTTTGATTTGATGATTACACAATGTATATATGAATTGAAACATCATATTGTACCCACAAATATGTACAATTATTATGTCAATTAGAAACAAAATAAAAACAGAAAAGAGAAAGAAATGAAGTACCTATACATGCTACAACATAGATGAATCTTGAAAGCATTATGTTAAGTGCAAGAAACAAGAAACCAAAGAGCACATATTATGTGATTCCATGTATATGAAATATCCAGAATATGCAAATCCATAGAAATGGCAAGCAAATTAGTGGTTGCCATGGTTGGGGGCAGTGGGAAGGTGCTAATGACAAACAACTGCTTAATGGGTACAGGGTTCCCATTTGGGGTAATCAAAACTGTGTGGTATTGCCATAATAATAGATATGTTAGATAAATGAAACAAGACAGATTCCAGTGATATACACACATATAGATTTTAAAGAAAGTTGCTAAGAGTAATTCAATGGGTGAAAGATAGTCTTTTCAAGTGATTGTTCTAACAACTGGATATCCATAACGAAAAAAAATGATCCTCAGCCTCTTACATCACACAATGCACAAAAATTGTTTTGAAATCAATCATGAGCCTAAACCAAAAAGCTAAAACTGTAAAGCTTCTAGAAGAGAACATAAGAGAAAATTTTTGCAACCTTAGCTTAGGCAAAGATTTCACAGACAGGACACAATAAGCATTGATTATTAAAAAAATGATAAATTGAATTACATCAAAATAAAACTTCTCTTCAAAAGACAATTTAAGTAAATTTAAAGGGAAGCTGTAGATGGGGGAAATTATTCATAAGACACATTTCTTATTAAAAACTTGTATTCAAAATATACAAAGGACATTTACCACCCAACATTCACAGATTCCTGCAACCATCACCACAGACAGGATATAGAATGGTTCCAACCCCCCAAAGAATGCCTTCATGCTGCCTCTTTGTAATTAGTCCCTCCCACTAACCTCTGGCAACCATTGGCCTATTCTCTGTCACTGTTGCTTTTGCTTTTCCAGAATGTCATATAAATAGAATTATATAGTTTGTTGAGACTGGCTTCTCTACTTAGCAGAATGCATTTTCAGATTCATCTATGTTATTTTGTGTACCAATAGATTGTTCCTTTTATTCATGAGTAGTATTATAGTGTAGGGATTTACTGCAGTTTGTTCTATTCATTTGTTGAAGGACAGTTGTGTTGTTTCTGGTTTGGGCACTTATATCTTTGGTATTTCTTCAATATCTCTCAGTGATATTTTAATTTTATTTTTATTGTGGAAAACTTGTACATCTTGATAGACTTGTTCGTAGCTCTTGTGTGTTTCCTGATGCTATTATAATGGCATTAAAAATTTTTTTATTTTCCAGTTGTTTGTTGGTAGTATATAGAAATAAAATAGATTTTGGTGCATTGATTTTGATTCCAGTAAACTTGCTTAATTTAATTGTTAATTCTAATAGCTTGTAGGTTCTTTTGGATTTTATATGTATAGAATCATGTTATGAGAAAACACTGACACTTTTCTTCCTTTCCAATCATTAAACATTATAATTTTTTTTCCATATTACACTGTTATACTGGCTAGGATCTTTAACAAAATGCTTTTATATGTATATACATATATATATTCATGGGTTCATACGAATACCTCTAATCTCAGCCCAACAACACAGGATTTGCCCTTCTCTTTTCTTCTTTTACATATTTACATATTTACATGTCCCTTTCTTACATTGAGAAGGCTACCTCCCAATATTATGAGTATATTAGCACAGTTGACCCTTGAACAACATAGGTTTGAATTGCGTGGGTTTACTTATACGCAAATTTTTTTCAATAAAAATTACACAAAGTGTGCCTGCCTCTCCTACCTTCCCTTCCACCTCCTTCACCTCTTCAACTTCTGCCACCCCTGAGACATCAAGACCAACTCCTCCTCTGGCTCCTCCTCCTCAGCCTACTCAATGTGAAGACAGTGAGGATGAAGACCTTTATGATAATCCATTTCCACTTATAAATAGTAAATACATTTTTTCTGCCTTGTGATTTAATAACATTTTCTTGACTCTAGCTGACTTTATTGTAAGAATATATTAATAGTATATAATACATATACAAAATATGTGTTAATCAACTGCTTATGTTATCAATACAGCTTTTTGGCAACAGTAGGCTATTAGCAGTTAAGTTTTGGGGAGTCAAAAGTTATACGTGGATTTTCAACTGCCCCTAACCCCCACTAGTTCAAGGTCAACTGCATATTTACTCATATTCTCAACCTTATAATGCACACACACAAAAAGTTACAGAATTTCTGGACAAAATAAACTTACCAAGAAAAGTTCAAACTTTCGTTGCAGTTCTTTTTGTCTTTAGACTGAGGATATACAGGTCAAAGTATTATGTCCAAGAAGTTTATGGATTAGCTCTTTATTTTTCCTTTATGTAGTTATGGTATCAATTTAATAAGCAGTACAGTTCAGTTGTTTCTGTTTGTATTCTATTTTAGTTCATTTGCCATTCTTGTTGATTTAATTTATTTCTGGAATATATTCAAAAAGCCAAAGCTATACAAAGAGGTATATTCGGAGAAGTCTCACTTTCTTCTCTACCCATTCTACCCAGTACTAACTCACTCACTGTAGGTAACCAAATTTAATTAGTTTCTGTTTTTATTTTTCTTGCTTTTCTTTTTGTAAAAATCAGTGTGTATGTTTGTGTGTGTGAGTAAGAATATTCTTATTTCCCCTTCTTTCTTACACAAAAGACAGAGTACTATACCTACTTGCTTGCACTTCTTTTAAAACTAATTATTGAATCACTCCTAAAGTATAGGCTTTCATTCTTTACTGCGCAATTTTATGGAGAGCATTTTATCATTCCCTTATGTGGCTTATTTTTCAATATTTATTCATAGATATCTCTGTAAATTGCTCTGGGGGGGGGTTTTTGGAGGTCAGTATCTACTGATCTAGGGATTGCTGGTCAACATATGAGCTTTAAAATGCAAGTCCTCCTCGCCTGGTGTAATTTGTATATGACATGTATGGTTAGCACCCTTAAGTGTTCACTACCTTGATTTTACGTTGGAATAATATCTTGGAATTGCTTGTTTATTATGAGTGAAGATCATCTTCTTGTGTCTTCAAAGGCCATTTTGTATCACTTTAAAAAATTATCTGTTCATGTCTTCTGCCTGTTTTTTTTAAATTGCAGTTTGGTCTTTTTTCCCTCTTAATTTATGAGTTATTTATATGGCAGAGATACTGTGATATGTCCTGAAAATATTTTCTCACAGTTTATAATTTGTCTTTTGATTTTCTTATATCGTTTTATGCTGTATGTATATTTTTAGAAATTATGTAGTTAGATTCATCAATCTTTTCTTTTTTTGCATCTGGATTTCAAGTCATAGGTAAAAAGCTTTTCCCACAAAACAGTTTGTATAATTTCACTCCTTAACTAAATCTCTCTCATCCACTGGAGTTTATTCTTCTGTATGGAATGGGGTATGGATCAAATTACTTATTTTCCAAATGGTTATCCAGTTGTCCCAACACTACTTATTAGAAATCCCATCGTTGTTCCTGAGATTTGAAATGCCTCCTTTATCATATACAAAATTTCCATAAGACTTTAAGACTTTTTCTGGACTTCTCTTCCATAGGTTTGTCTCTCTATTACTTTTAAGTAGGTTATTGCTAGCATATATATCAATATTATATCTACCTGCTTTCTGTGCTCTCTAGCTGTATTAGTTTATCAATTTTTATCTCTTGGGATTTTTATGAAGAAAATATTTCTGCAAATAATGACATGTTTCTTTCTTTCTAAGAATGTTTCCTACTCATTTTCCTCTTCCTTGCCAAACTTTACTCCTTTCTCTTTTTTTGCTCTCACTTCACTAGCTAAGACTCTAGTATTATGTTCAATAATAGTACTAATGGTCAGCATTGCTGTTTTGTTTCTGATTTCAGTAGGAGAGTTTTAATGAGCAACAGTTAAGTAGGATGCTTGATGCCGGTTTCTGGTAGATGCCCTTTGCTAAGTTATGAAAGATTCAATTAATTCTCTTATTTTAAAAAAATTATGCACGTAGAGCATTATTTTTCTCAAAACCTATTTATAGTTATATGGCTTTTTTTTCTTTGCAATTTGTTAATTTATAAACTTTATTGTTAAATTTTCTGGGATTTATTCACTCTTTATCATGAGATACTATTCTTTCTAATCCTAGATTCTGTTTGTCAATATATTATTTGGGATTTTACCATCTAAATTCATAAGTGATATTAGCCTGTAGTTCTTTTTCCTTGTGCTACCTTTATTTCCAGACATATAAAATGAGAAAATAAGTTGGATAGTGTCCTAGTTTCCATCTTTTTCAATCCTCTGGAACAGTTTGTGTGAGATAGAAATTATCTCTTCCTTGAACGTTTGCCCATAATACCACCTAGGCTTGTAATGTTTTTTAGGGAATATATATTTGACTACTGTTTAAATGTCTTCTATAATTATTGATCTGTTCACATTTTCTATTTATTCTGGGCTGATTTGGCTCATCTTATTTTATCTAAGTTTTCAAATTAATTTATATGAAGTTATATGTAGTATTATAATTTTACAATTTCATCTGTATTTATAGTTTTTCTCTTTTGGTTTGTAGTTTATTTGTGTCTTCTCTCTTATTTTCCTTGATCCTACTTATTAAAATTTAGTTAGTCATATTTAGGATTTTTGCACCTATGTTCTCAAGTGTTTAGAAGACTCTTGCTAACAGCACATGAAGATTCTGAAAGAAGGAAGTGACTCACGGGGCTCATTGGAAGAGGCACAATAGAGTGGATAAGCAAAAATAGTTAGAGCTTGGAATGTCTCCCAAAGATAGAGAGGGAGGATCATTTCACAATAGTCAGGGGGCTTGCAAAATGAAAATAAGGGAAGGTCAAGAGTTTGAGAACAAGGTAAAAGCCTGAAGACTGCGGAAGGTCACTGAGTCACATAACTCAAGGGCAAGGAAGATACAGGGCCACACAAAGGGCAGGTTCTGTTTCCCTTGGAGCAGAGGGGGACAGTGAAGAATATGAGCTACGTAGAAAACATTGCCAGATGAAGCAGGGATTAGATGGTGGGAGGGTAGAAAGGTAGAAAGGGTTTGTAAGTTAATGTATAAATTTAGGGAGAAAAAGAGAGAACTTGGAAGGTATGTGAAGAAGCAGGTAGGTAATGAAGACTTTTCCAGTGCTCCTCCAGAATATGGAAAGTAGAAGTTAATATTACCATAAGCTTGTATTCTTGCCAGAGGGAAATCAGTGACTTGGAGGTGTCAGAAAATAATTTAAAAATTACCATTTAATGAAGAATTGACATTGTTTTCAGTGTTTCACATGTATGACTTATTTTATCCTTATAGCAAGTCTATTGTATGTCTTACTATCGTCGTTATGCTGTAAATGAGTAAGATGAGCCCTAGTGAGATTGAGTAATTTACCGCTAATCACCCAGTTGGTGAAGTGACATAGCTGGGATGGGATTTGAGCCCGTTAGTCTCTAACTTTGTGTCTGTTTTACCCCATAGTCCATGTGCTATACACAGGGCTGCTTCTGTTCCTTCTTTACCTTTTTCTACGAACCCTTCTATGGGCTCAATTTTTCTCTTGTAATTCAACAGAGATGTCTTAGTCATTCTATTAAATCCAAAGAATATGAAGGGAGCAGTGAACTCTTGACACAGCCATTTAATTTGGTAAATGTTTCTGGTGTCTCTGTGATCTATGGAGGGAATTCCCAATCTTCCATATTATTTGTTCTGCCCAGACCCCATAAGGACCCAATAAATGGGCAGTAAGAACGTGTGCCATTGGGTGGCAATTGTCAGTGATGAAAAAGGGCCATGTAGGTCTATTGCAATTCTGAGCAATTCCTGATTTCTGATTCTTTACTATAGACTTATAATGGTGGTTGTATGCAACCAGTGTGATTTAGAAGTCTTGGGTAATACAGAAATAGGATAAAAATCCTTTTGGAATTAACCTCATTTGAATATCCTCCCAGTAGGTTAGGATCCTTGCACAGGAAATTTCCCACTGCACTCACATTCATCAAAGTACAGATTTTTCATTTCAAGTAGTTGCTACCGCAGGCACAGACAGGAAGTAAGTGTGCAGCTGGAGAGTCAGGCCTTTAGTGTTTAACTGTGAGGGAAAGCCCAGTATTATAGTCAGGACATGGTATCCATGGCAACTAGCCCAGCAGCTTTTTAACTTTTCAACCTATCAAAAGATGATTTCTTTCGTTTTGCTTCAATTTTCTTCCTCTGCTTTTTCGGTCTGGAGTCATAACCATTCCTGATTCACACAGCGTTATTTTTTACTACATGATAAAAACATTAAATGGTCATATTAGATTGTCACTAGTATTTTTTATCAGGTATAAATACATCAATCTTCATTAATCCAGACTCCTGTAATTAACAGTCTTTGATCATTGTGATAAGGTAGGGCTAAGCTAAAGCCCATCGATGTACTAGCTAAAGAAAGAAAAAAAGCTTTGCCAAGCAGATACAATTAGAGGTGCACTTTTTAAAATGCGTTCATATACACGTAAACAATTGTTAGACTCATTGCAGCAAAGCCTTGATTACTTGGACTGCTCAGCGATGGAAGGTTGTAATTGATTTCCTTTCCTGGTTAACAGAAAGTTAAGCAGAAAACCTTTATATTTTCAATCCGTATTACAAATTCCTCTGAAAGGTGCTAGTTTACTTTCCTGCTTTAGTAATAGAGTCTACTGAAGATAACTGGCTCTTTCTTCCATGCCAGAGGATCCTGCAGTCCCTGAGGCTTATGACTCTAATGTCAGTGATCTTTGTTTGGAACCACGTATGTAGCTGCAGAGAAGGAACATGTAGAAGAGAGAGTTCAGTGTGTGCTGATGCCAAAACATACTCTGAAAGTTTCTTTCATTTTGAAAATAAATCCCTGATATCAGATTATTTTTACCTGAGGCAAAAGGCTGTTTATCTGAGGCAGCACAGTACTCTAGTTAATAGCACAGGCTCTGGAGTCAGCCTATTTGGGTTCAAGTCTGGGCTCTATCTCTTACTATGATTGTGAGCAAGCTACCTAACCTCTCGAAGTCTCAGTTACCTCATCAGTAAAATGGGGATAATCATCAAACCTACTTCTTAAGAAAATTGTGAGAAATAAATGTGACAATCCATGTAAACTGCTTACAGCAGTGCCTGTCTGGTACACAGGAAGTACTCAACAAACGTTAGCTATTGTTATTTCTCCAAAAGATGGAGTGCCAAGGGGGAATCTGCTTCATTGAAAAACTCTCATAGCTGGGTTCAGGGTAATTGCAATTGTACTAAACAATCCATTCTGAACTCTTTGTGGAAAGCAGGTCCTTTACTAAGCAAAATTTTGTTAACAGTTGGAGTAACTGTCTGCACTTGAAAGTAATAAAAATGCATGTCTTTAAAAATATTGTGCATTTCAGATTTTCCACTACTTCAGCCTAGCCTCCAGTGACTCACAATAGTGAGACTATGTTGGGCATTGATTTAGCAGTCTGTATGTGTGCCTTCAAATGTGTGCCAACAATAAAAACAATTCAAAAAGAAAAAAGGTAGTTTTTCTTTATTCCCTTTTTCTAATTTCTGCTTTTCAATGATTAGAAGAGGCTCTCTGTTTTGTATGGGTTTTTGTTTTTGTTTTGTTTTGTTTTATTTTATTTGCTTTTCAGACAGCTGTAGTTGTTTTTACATTGGCTTTTTGCCTCTCTGTCTTCTCAGGTACATGCTTATTTCCTTAGAAATATATGTCCTACAGGTTTGAATTATTTAAATAAATCTACACATACACACTAATATGATCATTTTGCACTTCCACAATTGTGCTGGAAAGTGAATTTACTGGAAAACGTGGGAAAAGTGATTAGAATTTATTTTAGTGTGGAGAATGCAAAGGCTTGACAGAATTCTAGCCTTGAAACGCTAGTATTTGGGGAGATTTGTGTCTCATTCTGCTCTAATCTACCCTTAGGTGGAGTTTCTATGGAATCAGACTAACTCGTTTGCCCTCTCTTTCTCACACTTAGCTGCTAAGCCAGTCTCTCTCACCTCTGCACCCCCAACCCCCACCCCAGCCCCACCCCCTATGGCTCACCCACCACCTGTGGCTTTTTCCTGCCCTTTCTCCCATGTCTCCCCTCTGTGTCTAACTAATCTTTTTAGGGCTTGAAAAATGTGTGTTTTTCTGGATGTGTCCCTTTGTCCCTTTGTTCCTGTCTGAGAGTGTGCACGTGTCTCTATAGCTGCTGAGGTCTCTTGTTTACCATTGTGTATGCATCAGTGGGTGACCGTCTGTGTCTCCCATTGAAGAATAGGGGTTAGTGTATAATAAACTGCCTATACTATGTAAATGGTCCTTAAACGGGAGTAGGAGAACATCCTCAGTCCCTGTTGCCTTCCTTCTCAGAGCTACCTTAAATTTGCTGGCAGGATTCCCACATAAGGAGGCCCTGCCTCTGAGAGAGGAGTGCAGAGTCTTGGGTTTTCCCACTCTTGTTTCTCCCATTTTGTCTGTTTTGAGAGCAGTGGCTCCTGGTAACTCACCCTTTAGCTCCCCCCTTTTCCTACCCATTTCCCTCCTCCTCTTTCTAGGCTGTGCCAAAATCTCCCCAGCAACATCTAAAGGGAGAGGGGGTGGTGTGGGGATTGAGGGGGACACAACCAATCATTGGTTTGGGAAAAATATACAAGTTAATGAAATGTTGGCGCAGATACTATTCCTGGATCTGTGGATGAATGTGAGTCTTCTATGTACTAAATGGACAGATTAGCAGTATCAAGCAATAGCATATTGATACGAGACCTTTTGATTAAGAAGCAAAAATGCTACCAAAAGTAAAACATGCTTTAAAGATTTAGGAGTGCCAAATTTGTTTCACTATATTGCAATCTCTCCCAAGGCCTTGTTAAAATTGAACAGAACACAGATTCCTTCAACAGGCAGGCTTACCTTTCAGTAACCTGCCATGAATTCTGATTACCCTGCAGAACCACACAGAAGACTCTTTCTTCCAACAGAGACCTTTCCCTTAATCATTTGCCTAAGAAGGTGGAGATCTGGATTCTAGTCCCATTTCTACCGTTGACCTATTGTGTGACCTGAGACATGTTGCTTAATATTTCTGTCTCATCTTCTCTACCTATAAAGGGAAATTTGCTCTGCTCACACTTCCCACATATGTTGACATAATATACGGGGAATATAGAGGAAAATATGTGATTTACTTTGTGGGGAATATTTAGACTTTTATGAGGATACCATTTAGCAAATCTGAGAGTTATCTCCTCAAATCCCCTAGTACTGTGGTCCACAACCCCAGGCCGCGGCCTGGTATGGGTCCATGGCCCCATGGCCTGTTAGGGACCGGGCTACACATCACCGCCTGAGCTCCGCCTGCCCCCATCCATCCGTGGAAAAATTGTCTTCCATGAAACCGGTCCCTGGTGCCAAAAAGTTTGGGGACTGCTGCCCTAGTGACTTGACATAATAAAGGGGCCTCAAAAATGTTAATCAAGAAACATAATAACCCTGCTCAACGAACTTATTTGTCATCCTATATCGTCTCTGCTCTAATGTCTTTTTAGATATTTTGCTAATAGGATCAGTCTTACTGTTTTTTTTAAAAAAAGGTTTATTGGGGGTTATAATCGACACGCAATATACTGCATATGTTTAAAGTGCACAATTTGATGCTTTGACATATGTTTACACCCATGAAACTATTACCACAATCAAAAGATGATGAGCATATTCGTCACTCCCAAAAGTTCCCTCATGCCCCTTTGTAATCCTTCCCTCATACCCTTCCTCACCCTTGCCCATCCCCAGGCAACCACTGATCTGCTTTATGCCATGACAAATTAGTTTGTACTTTCTAGAATTTTCTATCAATGAAATCACATAATATGCACTCTTTTTTGACTGGCTTCTTTCACTCAGCATAATTTTTTAAAGATTAATCCAAGTTGTTGTATGTGTTAATAGATTATTCCTTTTTATTACTGAGTAGTATTCAATAAAATGATCATACCACAACTTTTTTTTATCCATTCATCTTTTCATGGACATATGGATTATTCCCAGTTTGGGCTATTAAAAATAATGATGCTATAAACATTCATGTACACATCTTTATGTGGACATATGCTTTTATTTCTCTTGTGGAAATACCTAGGACTGGACTAGCGAGGTCATATGGTAGGTGAAAGGTGATTTTTGTAAGAAGCTGCTAAGCTGTTTTCCAAAGTGGTTGCACCATTTTACATTTCCACCATCAGTGTATAGGAATTCCAGTTGCGCCGCATGTTCACCAACACTTGGTATAGTCAGTGTTTTTAATTTTAGCCATCCTAATGTGTATGCGTAGTTGTATTTCATTGTGGTCTTAATTTCTATCTGCCTAATATCTATTGATATTGAGAATTTGTCATGGGCTCACTCACCGTTCATATATCTTCTTTGGTGAACTGTCTGTTTAAAATATTTTGTCCATTTTATTTATTTGGTTGTTTTCTTCCTTATTATTGAGTTTTAAGAGTTCTTTATATATTCTATATATAAGTCCTTTATCAGATATGTGCTTTGCAAATATTTTCTCCAGGTGTGGGGCTTATCTTTTGATCCTCCTAAGAGTGTTTTTGAAGAGCAGAAGTTCTTAATTTGAATGAAGTCTAATTTTTTCTTTTGTGGATTATGCTTTTGGTGTTGTATCTAAAAAATATTTGTTAGGCCTATCCTAGAATCCTTGATTTGAAAGAGCTCCCTAGAGATTGATCTTCAGGTATGTTGCTTGTCCAACGAGATGTTCTTAACATGGAGCCCAGGGACACAATGGAGTGTTATTACATGTTTAACAGTTGGCTGTGCAGGATAAAAAGCCCAGGTTTGTAGCATTTGCTGGTTTCCATAGCCGACTTCAAATTACCAACCTGATGTCACTGAATATGGAGTTGGGAAGAGATGGCATGGTAGCATGCCATTACATAGTATTTTCATCATAAGGATAGAATAGATATGCATAAATAACCTCAAGAACACAGACAATAATAAAATGTAGTGAAATAATTAGGAAATGATTAGATTTGAGTATTTATTGCCTTTGTTTTTAATATAATTTACTGAATTGTCAAATTATATAATTTACTTTTTAACAATGACTGCATTTAGCAACCAACTTGCAAACTTCCTGAAAATTCAACAATCATCTCTGGTAAGCCAGTTCATGTCAACTCCAACATACCATGGTGTAAGCCCCTTATGAAGCCCCTAAGGGGTCCATGGATAGAATTCAGGTTTAAAAAAAAAAAACTTTTGTAAGAAAAATTACATCTTCATTTTTATTAACCTCTAAGTGAAATTTAGGATTTCCTTTGATCATGAATGTATTTTGAAGTTATGGGTAGATCCACTGCTAGATCTTGTATTTAAAACCTTAATAAAGAGTGTATATATTGCCATATGCATTTTTAAATTTTCATAACTAAATTTCAGTTTAACATATCTTATTTATATTCCTACTTATTTTATGCATTTTATAAGGGCCTTATAGGCTTCTCCAGATACTAAAGGCATTCATAGCACACAAAAAAATTGTTAGGAACTCTTATGAAGGACTCCAGGTGAATGAGTAGCATCACTGCTCATAAACAGCTTTGGGTATGGACAAGCTACAATCTCCTTGCTTATCTCACTATCAGAAGTGTCTACCTCCTTCTTGTTACTTAGATATCTAAAGGTATAAGGAGTTTTGGAGTCATGTAGATGTAAGTGCAAACCCCGTTTCTGCTGTTTATTGGTTGCAGGAATTTGAGGAACTTAATTAGGCTCTTTGTGTCTCATTTTATCAACTCTAATGTAAAGGTAATGATGCTTGCCTCAAAGGGTTATGATGAGAATAAAATAAGTGCCTGGAATGTATTAGGTGCTTAATAAATGCTTGTTTCCTTTTATTTCAGTACTCAATGGAAGAGAATTACTCACCCATTCCAGAGTGTCTGCTGCCTAAATTCATTATATTATAATTATTAGGATTTGGGGGGATGAGGAGTCTCTACATCTGAAGATTTCTCATTTTCATGATGCGCTTTCTTGCTTTTGGTATCAAGCATTGGAGTCTACAGGAGTCAATTGCCCTATGGTCATCTCAGCTCAAGCCTGGGGACCAGGAGGATTTCTGGGGAGAGGATGCTGGACTCTGGCTTGCCAGCTTTGGTTGTTATGCTATTTTAATCTACCCCTGACTCCAAGCCCTTACTGACTTTAGTCAAGATTCTGAGTGTCAAGCATTACCTCACTCAAATACACAGTCACTTCTTTAACTAAGCCCTGAGGGCAGGATACAGCTTCCAGGACATTGATGTGGCTTTCTGTCTTTTTCAGTCTGTGGACCTCTTCCAGTGGTAAAGCTCTGTGGATCACCTGCACCTCCAACTCTCACTTGCCACAGGCAACTAAACCAAAACCTAACTCCTTAAAACTAATGGGAAGCCTGGCACTACTTTAAATGAGACACCAATGAGATGATGTCTGGTTTAAATGCCAATAATGGTACGTCCAGGTGCTTTTATCACTTCAGTCCCGTCCCTCTTGAGCTTGGACCCCATAATACTTTACTGAAACCACTGTCTTGATAAACAAGTTCCATGTTCTCCCATTCCAGTCTTCCTGATATATGTAATTTGCTAAACTCCCATCTTGGATCATTCCAACTACTTGCTTCTCCACTTCTACATCCAATAATACTAAATCTGCTGGAAGAAATCACACAGTTGTGCAAATTGATGTTGTGGCAAATTTGTGTTCTCCAAGCTCAGGTGACTCTCAGGTTAATGCCTCTGGTCACTGCCCTTGTCTAAACCTCAGAGTGACAATTCCAAATCTTCCTAACCTACCATCTCCCTACTCTCTTTAAAAGCTTACCTTAACTCTTATTTCACAGAGAAAATTGAAGCTATTACAGATAGACTCTCTTGATTTCCCACACCTAAAAGTCATCTTTTTCTGAACCCGCTCTCATTTCCTTCTCTGATCTCAGAAGAAGTTTTCCTTTTCCTGTCCAAGTCTAGTATCTTTACCTGTTTCTGGTGCCTATCTCTTAACATTTCTTCAGGAATCTCATTCTATTAACTATTCTTTTCATCCTTTGCATTTTCAATATATCTTACTCCTTTCCATAGACATATAAGCAAGTCCAAGTTGCTCTCATGTTGAAAATTCAGTAACCCTCTCTGAACCTTGCATCCTCCTCAAGCTACTACCCACTCTCCCCCTTTTGCTTCCTTCACAAACTTCTCAAAAAGCCGTACACACGACTGTCTCCAACTCCTTTCTCATTTCCCATTCTCCCATCAGACCATTATGAACTGCTATCTACCTCCAAGTCGCCACTGAAACTGTTCTAATGACCTCCTAATAGGCAGAGACCAAGGGCCATCTTTTAATTCTCATCTTACTTGATCACTTTGAGTGAATTTGGCATTGTTGAAGATTCCATTCTTGAAACTTCTCCTGCTTTGGCTCTTGGGACACTATATTTTATCCTACCTCTTTCAGAGTTCCTTCTCAGGCTCCTTTGCTGGCTTCTCTTCCTCTATCTATCCTTTTAATGATAGTTTTCCCTAAAGCATCATCCTTGCCCCTCTTATCTTCTTTATCTACACAACATCCCTGAGCAATTTAATTTATTAATATTTTCATGTTTTAACTACCACCCATAAGATGATTAAGTCTCTATAACCAGCCAGCTTTCCCTACTTTGTTTCAACTCCTTACTGGTCTTCTCCAGTTGAACTTTCCATAGATACCTCAAAGGTAACTGGTTAACAAATGAACTCGTCGTACCGCTGAACCTATTTCTACTCCAATATTTCTTATCTCAGAGAATGACAATATTAACCAACCAGTGAATCAAGCCATAAACCTAGGTTTTGTCTTAGATGTTTCTTTCTTCTTCACTTTCCACCACAATGTGCCAATTGTAGGCTTGTTTACCCTTGGATGCATTACTCGCCTTTCCCCAGTCTGCTTTTTTTTGCAAAAGGGCTGATCCCTGCAGGCTCTGTTTCCCAGGCTTCTTTGGCAGGAGGCTTTTATTGGATTCAACAAATAGGAGATACTGGTAGGAGGGCAAAGGATGGGAGAAAAAGAGAATCTAGTGTCTGTTTGTAGCAGGTATGTCTCTTCCATGTCTTTGGCTAACACTGACAGGAGTGCTATGATTCCAGCCTGCATGGGGTGACCGCTACTCTTGGAGTATCTGGTAACACCGTCTCTTTCTGTGGTCTTTTCAGCCTTGGGAGTGGTAGGGGCTTCCAGCTGTTGCTAATCTTGGTCATCTCAGCTCTTCCATCATCAATGTAACCAGTTATTGGTATTTAATTCCCTTTGTGTTAGATATTTAGAATGGCTTCCATTTTACTGGTTGGACTGTAGATTAATGCACCTAGTCACCAAGCACTATAGATGCTGTCTACTTAACATCCTTCATATCTATCAGTCCTTCCCAGTCTCACTGCTACTGCCTTAGTTCAGGATTTACTCCAATACTCTCCTAACTAGCCACCATTTTTATCTATCTTTCATGGTGCAGGCAGATTGATCTTCCTAAATCATAAATCTAATAGTTCTATTCCATTGCCTAAAACCCTTCAGTAGCCCCCATATAGAAGTGTTTCCTAAACACTAGTCATTTGCACTTCACCCTCATTTTTTTTGGCCATACCTGTGTACCATCTGTACTATTATTTAGGTAATATTTTTCTTTAAATCTATTCATTCAAAAAGATTGGCTTTGCCCCAAGCAATAACATCTGTGAAACTACAGCTTTGAAAGTCTAATTTATTTTTCTTAATACACATAAAAATAAATACCAAACTATTAAAAATAACAACATTCACCCATATACCAACCAAAATCCTCCCTCATATGCATAGCACACTTTGGGATACACTGGCCTAGACGATTAAGTCAAAACTCCTTATTGGGGTTTATAATGTCTTTTATGATCTGGCTCTTGAGCCTTACTTCCCCATGGGTCCTCACTCGCACCCTATGTTCTGGCTACTTTTATATCCTCTAGTTCAAACTGATCACATGTTCCTTCATGATCCCCCCTGTGCCATATATGGACACATTTTTGCAGTTATCTATTTGCATGTCTTTTTGTCCCTACTAAACTGGTTCAAGAAAATCATTGCTGATTGGTGCCCATGATGTAGTACATGCCTATGTTCTTCTTGGACACCAGATGATAGTGATCCATTGTTTACAAACATGCAATTTCTCCTTAAACAAGAATAACATCCATATTTTTTACTGAAAAAAATGCTGTTTATTTATTATCAAGACCAACGTGTGTCATCACTGTAAAGTGATATTTAATTCCTTTCAGTTTCATTTAACATATGGACTCACCTTGGCAAAATTTATTAGACTACCAAAGCCCAGAAATTGGACTGGGGCACAGAAATTATAATTTGCACCCACATTAATTTCTGTACTTTTTTTTGTTTTCAAAATATAATAAAAGTATCCAAACAGGAGAAAAAGCTACGTTTCTTTTTTTTTTTTCAATTCGACAGTATAGCTTGAACTGACTTCAGATGTTCAGACGTTTTAACTTTCTGCTGAGTGCAAGTCTCAAAAGAAAGAAGAAAAAGGGTAAAGTTGCAAGTTTTACAAGCAGCATCACAGACTCAGAGCTGGATGGTGCCTTAGAGATCATATAGTCTAACCTTCTCATTTTACAGATGGGAAGTGAATGAGGCTAAGAGAAAGGGAAATTCTAATCTAGGTAAGGATTTATTTATTTATTTATTAGCACACAGTTGATATATACAATTGCTTTGACTGCTTGTTTGTCCTAGGAAGATGAGATCAGCACACGGGCTTGGAATCACTCACAACGCACATAGAAGACTGCAGGGAGACCTGTGCACATGTTTATATTCACGTGGATGGTGATTCAGAGACTACGGATCCCCAGCTGGCCATATTTTCCCAGGGTAGCCTGCTGGAGCCAGAGTTTCTGTGGAACACAGCTCACTGACTATCACATTGATTATTCATTTCTTTTTACCAAATAAGTTCTTTGGTCATTATCAGTTTTTCTTCAAACTAACCCTAGGGGAGTCTGGAGGAATCCTTGTCTCACAGATGGGAAATAAAAGCTTGGGAGCAGAAAGATTGCTCAGGAAGACAAAAGCAGTACTAGGATTGAAACCGTCTGCATTAGTAGTTCTTTACCCTAGAACTATATAACTAGTGGCTGTATTTCACACATGTGATACAATTCCAGATTTTAAAAAAATTTATTTCTTTTTTATTCTTCTGATTCTTGCTTTGTGGTCCAGTCTTAATAATAAAACCCCAGAAACTTCGGAAAGAAACTAAAGCTATATAGTGAGCCAACACAGACTACTCCTTCAGGTCCAGTGATTGATTATCATATGAGTGGATGATGCCACCGCCCCTTGCTCCCCACTCTCCGTTTCCCTGCTCATTAGACAGGGATAAGAAAGGAAGTGAAACACAAATCTCTACATTTACTTAATTATCAAAAGCTCTGATAAAACTTTTGATTAGGAAAAAGACTGAAATTAATGGATAAAAATGAACTGTAGGGCTTACCTGTAGAATTACACTTAATCCATACTTTGCCCATTCCCCATGATCCTGGTTAATTAAGAATTGACTGCACTACACAATGTTCTTTTCTGACAGAAGTGGCTGTCATGAGAGGGTATTGTGTTACCTCTCTATATTTATCAGCCAAGAAAACATTTATCTGAGAAAAACATTTAGTAAAGGGAGATAAGTATTAAAATAGAAGTTGAGGACCAATCTTATTTTTAAATTATCTTCAATGATTGAGTTTTGGAAAATAAAATAAATGGCAATATATATTTAGAATAATATACATATGGGAAATTCTTCTGCCAGATGTAAAATGAAAGTAAGCTTAGGGAATTTGTCATGCAGAAAACTGGTGTACTTGGACTGTCTATAAGTTGTCTTTTTGGAGAAGTGGCTAAACAATGCCATGTACCCTTTCAGAACCATAATAAGCAAATACCAGAATGGGAGTTCTCAAGGTATCCTGCTGACCTGCCTCTTCAAACCGAAACTAGAAACTAGTGCTGATTTCCATTAGCAGGCTCCTTCAGCTCACAAACCCATTTCCTCGCCTCATTGGCAACTCACTTCTGAAGGACCAGGCTTTTCTAATAAGCATCTTATTTGGACTTTGTTTGCCAAGGCATGGCTAGACTTTCAAATTTATTTTCTTAAGCCACTGCATTATTTCTTACATCTCATGCTTAAAAAATAAGTTGGTGAGAAGGTAAGTATCGCAAAGGACAATCAAAGAAACACAGACGTTTGTGACTCTGACTCAAGGAAAAACATTAAGTGTACTGATGTTTTTAACTATCTTAAAGAAATTTTGAATGAAGGTAAGTGGTAATCGTATTTTGGAAAACATGCTAATAAAAAAAAAACAGAGCAATGTCATCTAGAAACAAAGTCACGTTATAGTAGAGGAATAATGAACATCAAGGAAGAATTTTGATGATCCAACTAAAATTTCAAAATATCTTTCCTTAGCAAAGAAATAACAATAGTGGTCAGCAACCACTTAAAATAGTAGAGTGTAAACAGCAATGCCTTGGGGTGCCACTGGGTGCCAGTGGTAGGCCTAAGGCTTGGATAAGAGAAAAGGAGAAGAGGAAAAAAAGAAGCAAGTAGGACAGTTGAAAATAAGGGCAGATGAAAAAGAGAGAAGGAAAAGAGAAATATACATGGAGGATATAGGAAGCAACAATTTTTCTGATATCATCCTATGATGGCAGGACCGTGAATTATGCCTGAGTTAGGGTTTTGAAAATAGGGGATAACGTAAAACATTATTTATTAAAAAATTTAGATTTCAAATATTCTAGGAGTACAACCTTTACCCGTGAAAGGGTCATATGTGTCCTCACTGCTTTCGTTCCTTTTAGTGACTGTAGTGGTACAATAAAGTGACTAGAGTGCAATTAGTTTCAGGATAATTTGGTAGCTACAAAATACTGTTTTCGTTTTTGACATCAGTTTGTCCATTGTCTGGCTTTATTGGTACTCAACATCAATATTTTTGTGGTTATAAGGATGGGATTCTGTTTTTTTTTTTTTTAAATATCTGGGCATTAGTGCATTGTATATAGCCATTCTTTAATAAGACCAGTAAATACATTAACAGATTTTCCATATTACAATAAAAAAAAATCCTTTAAATAAAGTGGCTGCTAGGGGGTATCTTAAACAGTTAAAAGTCAATCAGCCTGCTCCCTAATATTCGTGTACTAAGATACATTAATTTTCCCAAGGCTCCAAGGAAAGCATGGCTTCCTTCTAAACATTGATGGGGGCACAACATATACCATAATCATTGCTGTCTCTACTTATTGTAGATCCCTGTATCTATGACATGGGATGAAGACAGGGCATGAATTTGTGGGGTTATGGAGAACTCACTGCTCTTCAGCATCAATCATTGTTGAATAACTGAAACAAACAGAATTAAAAGCCATGTGAGGGCATTGTTGCATTAGTTGCAGGGCTATACTATCTCCCTTACCAAGACAATTTTGAAGAATTCTTAGATAACATGTTGTAGCATGTATAGAATATGCTCTCTATATAGTCTATTATCAAATCCTTCAAAGTTACTCCTTTTCAAAACTTTAAAAAATTTTAGCACAGTAATATGGTTAAATACATAGTTAAAAAATCAAATAGCACAGAAAGGCTCATACTTTAAAAAGAAAAACAAAAAGCAATTCTCCTCTGTCCAAACCTCATTATTATCAATCTTGCTTCCTAGTGGCAATCACTTTTAACCTTTTCAAACCCTTCATGATTTTCTCATATGATCTCCATATCTCTAAGTAACATGTTGATGTTGCCTTTTCTTAATTGACTTGAGGCATTGTCTATTGATGTCCTGCTATGCTGGTTGAGGATGTAGTGAATTTACATAAATCCCTGCACAATTTTCCTTCTCCCAATATAGTTTATATATCTCTTCTCAGTTCTACCACTAGTTACCTCTGAAATGCCAAATATAATTCAAACTCCATCTTTAGTTCCATGTATCTCCACTCCCCACTTCATAAGATGAAGACATTAGCACCCTTACTCTTACTGCTCCACATCATGTCAAACCTCTTAACCTCTGTCAGCTATACTTTTATTTTTATATTGTTAAGACTGATAACATTTATATTCTATTAGGTAACCATATTTAGGGGTCATGCAGTTTGTCCTTAGAGTGATTCTAAAAGTTGGATATCGGTAAGTAGTGCTTATATAATTTTAACTATAGTGTTCATTACATAGCCACACAGTACACTGGGATTGTAATTGCCTCTCCATGAGACCAGTGTTATAATATGCTTCTGTACCCATCAATAGAGAATATTCCAAGTATCAAGTTCAAATAGATTCTCCTATTTTATACACCACCAATTGCCTTGATCCTACCTTTGAGTTGTTTTAAAATTCAATCATAGTATTAATGTCACCCCACCACCACACTTTTTTTTTTTGCTTGGTACCATTGGCATACCAGGGGAAAAGCAGTGGGAGCAGTCACCCTGACTCAACAGTAACTGCAGCATTCTTTAGAGCTTAGACCAATAAAAGGTTTTTTCAGGGTTTTTTGGAATTTCATGATTTTGTCTCTTTATATGATTTTTAAAAATTTATTGTGACAAGTAGCCTATAGGGACCTTTAATTTATAGAAAGGCCTTTTTATGTGTAGGAAAATTATTTTCTATTATTTCTTTTCATTTTTTATTGATACATAATATTTCTACATATGTATGGGGTACCTGTGATATTTTGTTACATGCATAGAATGTATAATGATCAAGTCAGGGTATTTGGGGTATCCATCATCTCAAGTATTTATCATTTCTATGTATTGGGAACATGTCAAGTCTTCTCTTCTATATATTTTGAAATATACAATACATTGTTGTTACCTATAGTCACCCTACTCTGCTATCAAACATGAGACCTTATTCCTTCTATCTGTGTGTTTATACCCATTAATCAACCTCTGTTCATACCCCACCCCCTGTACACCCTTCCCAGACTCTAGTATTTGTAATTCTACTCTCTACTTCCATGAGATCAACCTTTTTAACTCCCACATATGAGTGAGAATGTGCAATATTTGTCTTTCTATGCCTGGCTTATTTCATTTAACATAATGACCTCCAGTTCCATCCATGTTGCTGCAAATGTCAGAATTTCATTCTTTTTAGTGTTTGAATAGTATTCCATTGTGTATATGTGCCACATTTTCTTCATCCATTCATCCCATTGATGAACACGTAGGTTGATTCCAAATCCTTCCTGTTGTGAATTGTGCTGAAATATGCATGTGAGTACAGGTATTCCTTTGATGTACCGATTTCCTTTCCTATGGATAAATACCCAGTAGTAGAATTTCTGGATTGTAGGGTACTTCTATTTTTAATTATTTGAGAAACCTCGACACTATATTCTATAATGGCTGTACTAATTTACATTCCTACCAACAGTCTATAAGAATTCCCTTTACTTTGCATCCTTTTCAGCATTTGTTAATTTTTTGTCTTTGTGATAACAGCCATTCTAACTGAAGTGAGGTGATCTCTTATTGTGGTGTTGATTTGTATTTCTCTGATGATTAGTGATGCTGAAAATTTTTTCATATACCTGTTGGCCATTGCATATCTTTTTTTTTTTCTGAGGAATGTCTATTAAGCTTCTTTGCCTATTTTTTAATGAGATTATTTGGAGGCTTTTTTTGCTGTTGAATTGTTTGAGTTCCTTGTATGTTCTGGGTATTAGTCCCTTATCTGATGAATAGTTCACAAATATTTTCTCTCATTCAACGGGTCATCTCTTCACTCTGTTGATTATTTCCTTTCCTATGCAGAAGCTTTTTAGTTTAATATAGCCCCATTTGTCTATTTCTGTTTTTGTTACCTGTGCTTTTATGGTCTTAGCTGTAAAATCTTTGCCTAGAACAATGTCCTGAAGTGTTTCTCCTATGTTTTCTTCTAGTAGTTTTATAGTGTCAGGTCTTACACTCAAGCCTTTAATCCATCTTGAGCAGATTTTTATATGTTGTGAGAGATAGGGGTCCAGTTTCATTCTTCTGCATATGGATATCCAATTTTCTCAGCACCATTTATTGAAGAGGGTATTCTTTCCCCAATGTATGTTCTTGGCGTCTTTGTCAAAAATCAGATGACTTTAAATACAGGAATTCATTTCTGGGATTTCTATTCAATTCTGTTGGTCTATGTGTCTGTTTTATACCAATACCATCCTGTTTGGGTTACTATAACCTTGTATTATAATATAATCTGAAGTCAGGTAATGTGTTGCTCCCAGCTTTGCTCTTTTTGCTCAGGATTACTTTGAATATTTGGGTTCTTTTTTTGTTCCATACAAATTTTAGAATTGGTTTTTCTATTTCTGTGAAAAATGACATTGGTATTTTGATAGGGATTGCATTGACTCTGTAGATTGCATTGAGTAGTATGGCCATTTTAATGATGTTAATTCTTCTGATCCATGACTGTGGGATGTCTTTCCATTTGTTTGTGTTCTCTTCAATTTCTTTCATCAGAGTTTTGTGGTTTTTCTTGTAGAGGTCTTTCACATCCTTGGTTCAATTTACTCCTAGGTATTTTATTTTTCTGTGGCTGTTGTAAATGAGATTGCCTTATTAGTTTCTTTCTCAGGTAGTTCATTATTCGTGTATAGAAACACAACTGATTTTTGTATGTTGATTTTGTATCCTGCAACTTTACTGAATTTATCATATCTAAGAGCTTTTTAGTGGAGTCTTTTATGATTTTCTAGATATAAAGTCATGTTATCTGTGAAGAGGGACAATTTGACTTCCTCTTTTCTAATTTGAATGCCTTGTATTTCTTTCTCTTGCCTGATTGCTCTGGCTATGACTTCAAGTACTATGTTGAATAGGAGTGGTAAAAATGGGCATCCTTGTCTTGTTTCAGATCTTTTTTTTTAGAGATGGGGTTTCACTCTGTCACCCAGGCTGGAGTGCAGTGGCACTATCATAGTTCACTGCAGCCTTGAACTCCTGGGCTCAAGTGATCCTCAGCATGCTCAGCTTGTTCCAGTTCTTAGAGGAAAGGATTTCAGCTTTTACCCATTCAGTATGTTAGCTGTGAGTTTATCATACATGGCCTTTATTATGTTGAGTTATGTTCCTTCTATGCCTTGTTTGTTGAGAGGTTTTATCATGAAGTGATGTTGAATTTTATCAAATACTTTTTCTGCATCTATTGATCATATGGTTTTTGTCCTTCATTCTGTTGATGTGATCAATTATGTTTATTGATTTGCATATGTCCTTGCATTCCTTAGATAAATCTCACTTGATTGTGCTGTATAATCTTTTCAACGTACTGTTGGATTTGGTTTGCTAATATTTTACTGAAGATTTTTATGTCTATGTTCATTGAGGGTATTGTCCTGTAGTTTTCTTTTTTGTTGCATCCTTGTCTAGTTTTGGTATCAGGATTATGCTGGTATCATAGAATGAGTTAGGGAAAATTCCCTCCTCTTACATTTCTTTGAATAGTTTAAGGAGAAGTGGTGTTAATTCTTTGTAAGTTTAGTAGAATTTGGCAGTGAAGCCATCTGGTCCTGGAATTTCCTTTGTTGGGAGACTTTTTATTACTGATTCAATGTTATTACTCATTACTGGTCTGTTCAGGTTTTCTATTTCTTTCTGACTCAATCTTGGTAGGTCATATGTGCCCAGGAATTTATCTGTTTCCTCCAGGTGTTCAAGTTTGTTAGTGTATAGTTGTTTGTAATCATCTCTGATGATCTTTTGTATTTCTGTGGTATCAGTTGTGATGTCTCCTTTGTTTCTGATTTTATTTATTTGGATCTCTCTTTTTTCTTGTTTAGTCTAGCTAGCAATTTACTGATTTTGTTTATCTTTTTGAGAAAACCAATTCTTTGTTTAGTTGATCCTTTTTATTGTATTTTTAGTCTCTATTTTGTTTAGTTCTGCTCTGATCTTTATTATTGTTTCTTTCTACTAATTTTGTATTTGTTTTTTTCTTGCTTTTCTAGTTTCTTGAGGTGCATTTTTAGATAGTTTATATGAAGTTTTTTGACATTTTTATGTAGATGTTTTATTAGTATAAACTTTCCTCTTGGAATTGATTTTTCTGTATCCCATAGGTTTTGGTATGTTGTGTTTCAATTTTCATTTGTTTTAAGAAATTTTTTTATTTCCTCCTTAATTTCTTCCTTGACCCAATGTTCATTTGGGAACATGTTTAATTTCCATGTATTTGTAGTTTCTAGAGTTCCTTTTGTTATTTATTTATAGTGTTACTATACTGTGGTCTGAGAAGATACATGATATAATTTTGTGAATTTGTTGAGTCTTATTTTGTGTCCTAACATATGGTATATCCTGGAGAATGTCCCATGTGCTGATGAGAAGAATATCCATTCTGTAGCTGTTGGATGAAATGTTTTGTAAATGTCCATTAGGTCCATGTTTTGTAAATGTCCATTAAATCATGAAGGGTCACTCTGATTTGAGCAAATTTCAGAATGATGAGAAGAAGCCAACCTGGAGAAGGTCTAGGGAAGGTCATTTTAGGCAGAGAGAACAGCCTTATGGCAGAAAAGCTACTAGCAAATCCAAGGGACCAAAAAATGGCCCAAATGTTTGCACCTCAGTGAAGAAATAAGAGAATAGTAGGAGGTGAGATTGGAGAGGGAATCAGAGGGTTTTGGAACCATGGTAAGGAGTTTGTACTTTATTGTAAATGTAAAGGAAAACTATTAGGGGATTTTTCCCAGGAGAATGACACAACTTGGTTTTTTAGTTTATACTTTCTTTTATTACTTCATGATCATTTTAGTGGAATTTTAATGTGAGGGGCAGTATAATGTAGTTGTTAAGAATCTGCACTTTGGAACCAGATTACTGGCTGTACCATCAATCAGCCATGAGATCTTGGGCAAGATAGTTTACCTCTCTTTGCCTCAATTTTCTGATTTGTAAAATGAAGACAATAACAACACCTACCTGATGGAGTTGCTGTGAGAATCAATATAATTAAGGTATGTAAATTATTTAGAACAGTGCCTGGTACATAGTAAGCACTATATAAGTGTTAGATAGCATTAATTTTTGCTGTTATTATTATTGGAGGAAGCAAAAATAAATACACATGGCCAATCTACCCTCTTGAACAGGAAGCCTTGGTGATGATCATGGGATGATCTTTATTTTATTTGCTGAAATAAATTTTTACAAAGGGCCAAGAAAAGACGTCAGTTGTCAATTATGTGCCATAACATATCACAGAAATGAAAGAAAATGATTCTTGAAATTATATTTCTATATATTTATTTCATAGATTCTTCAAAATGTAAGTGGATATATTTTCTTTATTTGCTGGAATTCTTCCTTCTTGGTCGTTAAAGAAAGGTATGATGTTTGTTTAATGTATAATATCACCATTTTTCAAAATAATATATACTCATGATTTTAAAAAATCAAGTACTATAAGCCTTATAATAAAAAACAACCATTTTCTGTCCAGTTTATTCCTACTCCCCATTCCTTAGTTTCAATCATTTTTGACTCTTTATCTGGTTACTTTATAGCTTTAAATAATATGCTTACTCCATTATTTTTAATATTTCAGTTTTAGATACTGCCCATTTGTTCCCAGATATGACATATTAGGATTTTATTCTCATACTCTCATCCTCTATTGTCACTTCAGGTCCCCAATCCTCCTACTATAGTTATAGCATTCTTGTTAGCTAAATTAATAGTGTTTATATTATTATGGAGACTCAAATATTATTCACTTCAGAGCTAAGTTGGGCAGTGGGGTGGGTGTTGAGCAGCTATTTTCCTATAGTTACCAATTTTCTCTTTTTTCACTTTCCAATGTCTTCCCTAAAATATCTTCCTGTTTTTCTCCCAAAAAGTCCACCATAAAAAGTTTTCTATCCTGATCCCCTTGTTTCCAAGAGAAATCCTGCCAAATCCTCTGACCAATTGCTTCAAACTGTGCAATGCTCTCTCTGTGACTATCATCCTTATTGTCTCCTAGGGAACACCATTTTCTGAATCCCATGTCTTATTGTTTCCTTGTTTCTTTCTTTCTTTTGCTAAAGCTCATCCTCAACTAACTTCCTAAGAAAAGATACCTGGGGGAGTAAGTCTCCTTTGATTAATAGCTTGCCTGGGTATACAATTCTGTGTTGAAAACAATGCTCCCTCCAAATTTTGAAAGCGTTACACTATCATATTCCAAGTATTCACAACTGTATAGAACACTGAAGCCATCTTGATTCTCACTTATTTTAAATGATCTTTTTTTATTTGAAAAATTTTAAGAACTTTTCCATTCCCAGCATTATGAAATTTTACAATAACATGACAGTGTTATTTGACTTTGAGTGTGTGTGCACGTGTGTGTGTGTGTGTGTTTCTTTTTCATTTACTGTGCTGGGGACTTGATGGGCCCTTTCAATATGATAATTGCCATCCTGCAGTTCTAGAAAGTTTAATGTGTGATTTCTTAAATAATTTCATCTCCTCCATGCTCTGTTATTTCTTGCTGGAAATCCTGTTAGTCAGACCTTCTGGATTTATCCTATGATTTATTTATTTTGTTATCTTTTAAACATTAGCATGCTGTAAAATTGACTTTTGTCTGATTTATTTTAGTATTTTAATATTTTGAAATATATTGATAATTGTTTTAGGACTTAGAATACGGTCCATTTTAGTGAATGTGCCTTGTTCACTTTTAGAGAATGTGTATTTTACAATTGCTAGATGTAGTGTTCTGTGTCAATTAGATCAAGTTATTTGAATCTTCTATAACCTTACTAATATTTTCTCTTCCTCTTTTATCAATTACTATGAAAATAATTTTAAAATCTCCAACTATGATTGTGGATTTTTCTTTTAGTTATGTCAATTTTTTCATCTATTTTGAAGCTATGCTATATGGTACACAAACCTTAGGAATTATTATGTCTTTCTGATGAATTCAACATTTTGCTATTATGACATAACTCTCTTTATTTCTGGTAATACTTATTTCCTTGAAATCTTTGTTTGATATTAGTGTTCTAATAATAGTGTTTGCATTGTATACAATTTTTCTCTTTGTATTTTCAATATGTTTATATCCTTACATTTAAATTGTGTCTCTTTTAAATAGCATATATGTGGGTCTTTTAAAAACCAATCTGAGAATTTCTGATTTTTTTTAGTTTAGTTTTTTTTTTTAAATTTCAGAATATTATGGGGGTACAACACTTTGGCTATATATATTGCCCATACACTGCCCATGTCAGAGCTACAATCATGGACATCCCCCAAACTGTGCACCCCGCATAAATTCAGTGAGAGTTTTCCCATCCCCTTGACCCCCCTCCCACCTGCCCGCTCCTTGATGAATATTATTGCCATGTGTGACATAAGTATTGATCAGTTAGTACCAATTTGATGGTGAGTACCAGTGGTGCTCGTTTTTCCATTCTTGTGATACTTCGCTTTGAAGAATGGGTTCTAGCTCCATCCAGGATAATACTAGATGTGTTAATTCAGCATTGTTTTTTATTGCTGAGTAATACTCCATGGTATACGTATACCACATTTTATTAATCCACTCGTGTATTGATGGGCACCTGGGTTGTTTCCACATCTTTGCAATTGTGAATAGTGTTGCTATAAACATTTGCATGCAGATGTCTTTATTATAGAATGTCTTTTTTTCCTTTGGGTAAATACCCAGTACTGGGATTGATGGATTGATGGTAGCTCTACTTTTAGTTCTTTGAGGTATCTCCATATTACTTTCCATAGAGGTTGTACTAATTTGCAGTCCCACCAGCAGTGTACAAGTGTTCCTATCTGTCCGAATCCCCACCAACATTTGTTGTTTTGGGACTTTTTGATATGAGCCAATCTCAGTGGAGTTAAGTGATATCTCATTGTGGTTTTGATTTGCATTTCCCTGATGATTACAGAAGTTGAGCAATTTTTTATATGCTTCTTGGCCATTATTCCATCTTCTGTTGAAAAGTTTCTGTTCATGTCCTTTGCCCATTTTTTAATGGGGTTGTTTGATCTTTTCTTGTTGATTTTCCTAAGTTCTGTATAGATTCTGGTTATCAGCCCTTTATCAGATGTATAGCATGCAAATATTTTCTCCCATTCTGTAGGTTGTCTGTTCACTCTAGGGATAGTTTCCTTGGCTGTGCAGAAGGTTTTTAATTTGATCAGGTCCCATTTCTCTATTTTTGTTGCTGCCGTGATTGCTTTGGGGGGTCTTCTTCATAAATTCTTTGCATAGGCCAATGTCCATAAGAGTTTTTCCAACGTTTTCTTCAAGAATTCTTATGGTTTCATGTCTTAGGTTTAAATCTGATTTTTGTGAGAGGTAAGAGGTGTGGGTCTAGTTTCAGTCTTGTACATATGGCCCATCCAGTTTTCCCAGCACCATTTATTGAATAGGGAATCTTTTCCCCAGTGTATGTTTTTGTGGAATTTGTCAAAGATCAGATGACAGTATGAGGTCGGTTTTATATTTGGGTTTTCAGTCCTGTTCCATTGGTCTATGTCTCTGTTCTTGTGCCAGTACCATGCTGTTTTGGTTACTATAGCCTTGTAGTATAGTTTGAAGTCTGGTAGACAGATGCCTCCCAATTTGTTCTTTTTGCTGAAGATTGCTTTAGCTAGACGGGGTCTTCTCTGGTTCCACACGAAGCATGGAATTATTTTTTCTAGATCAGCAAAAAATGATGTTGGTATTTTGATAGGGACTGCATTGATTCTGTAAATCCCTTTAGGTAGCAAAGACATTTTTACAATGTTGATTCTACCTATCCAAGAGCATGGTAGGGTTTTCCATCTGTTTATATCCTCTGCAATTTCTTTTCTCAGTGTTTTGTAATTCTCTCTATATAGGTCTTTCACCTCCTTAGTTAGATATGTTCCTAAATATTTAATTTTCTTTGGTGCTATTGTGAAAGGTATTGCGTCTTTAATGTGTTTCTCGGCTTGATTGTTATTAGCGTATATGAAGGCTATTGATTTGTGTGCATTGATTTTGTATCCTGAGACGTCGTTGAATTCATTTATTGGAATTTCTGATTTTTAATTGAACTTTTAAATCTATTAATATTTAATATAATTATTAATATGGTTGACTTTAAGTCTAACATCTTGTTATTTGTTTTATAATTGACCATTTGTACTTATTACTTTCTTCTTTTCCTGTCTTTTAAAAAATATATTAATTAATTAATTAGATTGACTAATTGTAATTGTACATATTTATGAGGTAAATTTTGATGTTTCCATACATATCTGCATTGTATAATGAGCCAATCAAAGTAGTTAGTGTATCCATCACATCATGAATTTATCACATCTTTGTGATGAGAATATTCAAAATCCTCTCTTGTGGCTATTTTGTAATACACGATATTTTACCATTAACCACAGTCACCCTTCTTTGTAATAGAACACCAGAATTTATTCCTCCTATTTAATTATAACTTTGTACCCATTGACCAACCTTTTTCCAACCTCCCTCTCCCCTCCTTTCCCAGTGTCTGGTAACCACTGTTCTACTCTCTGCTTCTATGATATCAACTTTTTTTTTTTTTAAAGATTCCACATGTGAGTGAGATCATATGGTATTTGTCTTTTCTATCTGGTTTATTTCACTTAACATGATGTCCTCTGGGTTCATCCATGTTGTTGCAAATGACAAGATTTCATTCTTTTTTATGGCTGAATAGTATTACACTGTGTGTGTGTATGTGTGTGTGTATACACATTTTCTTTATTCATTTATTTGCTGATGGACACTTGGGTTGATTCTATATCTTGGCTATCGTAAATAGTGCCACAATAAACATGGCAGTGCAGATATCTCTTTGACATACTGATTTCATTTCCTTTGGGTATATACCCAGTAATGGGATTGCTGAATCATATGGTAATTCTATTTTTAATTTTTTGAGGAACCTCCATATGGTTTTTTATAATGGCTGTATTGGATTACAGTCTTCTTTTAAATTAATCAAGAATTTGTTGTTTATTCAATTTGTATCTTATAGCTTTTTACATTTTTTACCTTCTTTATTTTAAAATATTAAGGGGGTATAGATGTTTTTGATAAGTGGCTTGAGTCAGGGCTATAAAGGTGCCCATCACCCGACTAGTGTTCATTGTACCTGTTAGGTGGGTTTTTGCCCCTCCTCTTCCTCTCCCTCCCCCCTATTTGATTTCCAATGACTTTTACTTCCCTCTGTGCACTTGTGTACCCATCAGCTAATTCGAATTTATTAGAGAGTACATGTGGTGTTTGTTTTTCCATTCTTGAGATACTTCGCTTAAGATAATGGTCTCTGGTTCATTCCAAATTGCCACAAAAGGCATTAATTCATCCTTTTTATGGCTGGGTAGTACTCCATGGTATACATATACCACATTTTGTTAATCCATTCATGAACTGATGGGCACTTGGGTCGATTCCACATCTTTGCAATTGTGAATTGTGCTGCAATAAACATTCGAGTGCAGGTGTCTTTTTGATAAAATGACTTCTTTTCCTTTGGGTAGATACCTAGTAGTGGGATTGCTGGATCAAATGGTAAGTCTACTTTTAGTTCTTTGAGAAATCTCCATACTGTTTTCCACAGGGGTGGTACTATTTGCAGTCCCACTGACAGTGTATAATTGTTCCTTTCTCTCTTCATCCATGCCAATATCTATTTTTTTCGGACTTTTTAACAAAAGCCATTCTAACAGGAAAAAGATGATATCTCCTTGTGGTTTTAATTGGTATTTCCCTGATGATTAGTAACATTGAGCATTTTTCATATGTTTGTTGGCCATTTGTCTATCTTCTTTTGAATGACATCTGTTCATGTCTTTTGCCCATATTTTAATGGAGTTGTTAGTTTTTTCCTTGCTGATTTCTTTGAGTTCTTTGTAGATTCTGGATATGACACATCCCTTTATCAGATGTGTAGATTGTGAGCATTTTCTCCCATTCTGTAGGTTGTCTATTTGCTCTGTCAATTATTTCCTTAGCCGTAGATAAGCCTTTTAATTTAATCCAGTCCCATTTATTTATTTTTGTTGCTACTGGAATTGCCATTGGGGTCTTAGTCATAAATTCTTTGTGAAGACCAGGGTCTAGAAGGATTTTTCCTACATTTTCATCCAGAATTCTTATGGTTTCAGGCCTTACATTTAAGTCTTTTACTCATCTTGAATTAATTTTTCTGAGTTGTGAGAGATAGAGGTCCTGCTTCATTCTTCTGCAAGTGGCTGTCCAATTTTCCCAGCACCATTTATTGAATATTGAATAGGGCTTCTTTTCCCCAGCGTGTGTTGTTGTCTGCTTTGTCAAAGATCAGTTGCCTGTAGGTAGATGGTTTTCTGTTTGGGTCCTCTATTCTGTTCCATTGGTCTATATCTCTATTTTTGTACCAATACCATGCTGTTTTGGTTACAATAGCCTTGTAGTATAGTTTGAAGTCTGATAATGTGATGCTTCCAGCTTTCTTTCTTCTTCTTTTTTTTTTTTTTTTTGCTTAGGATTGCTTTGGCTATTCAGGCACTTTTCTGCTTCCAAATGAAGCACAGAATTATATTTTCTAGATCTGTGAAATATGACATTGGTATTTTGATGGGGATTACATTGAATCTGTAAATCACTTTGGGTAGCATGGACATTTTAACAATGTCGATTCTACCTATCCATGAGCATGATACATTTTTCCATTTGTTTGTGTCATCTGCAATTTCTTCCCGCAGTGTTTCATAGTTCTTCTTGTAGAGATCTTTTACCTTCTTGGTTAAGTATATTCCCAGGCATTTTATTTTCTTTGTAGCTGTTAAGAATGGTATTTAGTCTTTGATTTGACTCTCAGCTTGACTTATTGGTATGTAGAAATGCTACTGATTTGTTAATATTGATTTTATATCCTGAGGCTTTGCTGAATTTATTTATTAATTCCAGGAGTCCCTTGGTGGAGTCTTTGGGGTTTTCTAGATACAGGATCATATCATCAGCAAAAAGCAATAGTTTGAAATCCTCTTTCCCAATTTGGATATCCTGTATTTCTTTCTCTTGTCTGATTGCTCTGGCTAGGATGCCAGCACTATGTAGAATAGAAGTGGCAACAGTGGGCAGCCTTGTCTTCTTCCAGTTGTAAGTGGAAATGCTTTCAACTTTTCCCCATTCAGTATGATGTTGGCTGTGGGTTTTTTGTACATGGCTTTTATAATTTTGAGGTATGTTCCTTTTGTGCCTAGTTTGTTGAGCGTCTTTATCAAGAAAGGGTGCTGGATTTTGTCGAATGCTTTTTCTGCATCTAATGAGATGATCATATGATCTTTGTTTTTACTTCTGTTTATGTGGTGAGTCAGATTTATTGACTTCTGTATGTTGAACCATCCTTGCATCACTGGAATGAAGCCCACTTGGTCATGGTGGATTATTTTTTGTTGTGTTGTTGAATTTGGTTTGGTAGTATTTTATTGAGGATTTTTGCATCAATATTCATAAGGGATACTGATCTGCAGTTTTCTTTTTTTGTTGTGTTTTTCCTGGCTTTGGTATCAAGATGATACTGGTTTCATAGAACGAGTTGGGGAGGATTCCCTCCTTCTCAGTGTGATGGAATACTTTCTGCAGTATGGGTACCCGTTCTTCTTTGTAGATCTCATAGAATTCGGCTGTGAATCCATCTGGTCAGGGCCTTTTTGTTGGAAGAATTTTTATTACTACTTCAATCTCATTGCTCGTTATTGGTCTGTTCAGGAATTCTATTTCTTCCTGATTGAGTTTTGGAAGGTTGTGTCTTTCCAGGAATTTGTTCATTTCCTCTACATTTTTTAGTTTATATGCATAGAGATTTTCATGGTAATCATGGATGATGTTTTGTATTTCTGTGCTATCAGTTATAAAATCTCCTTTTTCATTTCTGATTGAGCTAATTTGGGTCCTTTCTCTTCTATTCCTGGTTAATCTAGTAAGAGGTCTATCAATTTTGCTTATCTTTTCAACAAACCAACTTTTTGTTTCACTGCCTTTTAAAATTATTTTTTTGTTTTCCATTTCATTTAGTCTGGCTCTGACCTTTGTTATTTGTTTTCTTCTGCTGGCTTGGGTTTGGTTTGCTCTTTCTTTTTTATTTCTTTGAGATGTGATATTAGGTTATGGATCTTCCTCTTAGGCATGCTTTTGTTGAGTCCTATAGATTTTGATAGCTTCTGTCCCCTTTGTCATTCAGTTCAGGAAATCTTTTTATTTCCATCTTAATTTCATTTTTGACTCAATAAACATTCAGTAGCAGGTTGTTTAATTTCCATGACTTTGTGTAGAATTAAGTTACTCTTCGAATTGATTTCTAGCTTTAGTCCACTATGGTCTAAGAAGATACATGGTATGATTTTGATTTTTTAAGATTTGTTGAGATATGTTTTGTGGTCCCACTGTACTGGTGGTTTGAGGCTGGGAGGTCCCTGGTGCAATGTTGGATTTTGGAGCAGTTCTACCTGCTCTGCAGTGGTGGTGGAGGCTCCAAGGTGGGGTCTTGGGGCCCAAGTGCAGCACTGGAATCTCTGTGGCAGTGTCCTGCACCTGGTGGGAGCTCTGGAGGCACAGAGGTGGGGCCTTTGTGCTCTAGCATGAGAGCCTCAGAGCTGGGACTGGGGAGGAGCCAGAAGCAGGGCTTCTGAGCAGGGCCACAGAGCCAGGAACAGGGCCGTGCAGGTGGCGGGGCAGATCAGACCTGGAGTGTGGGGTCAGGGCCAAGCAGGCAGGAGGCACTTTGGACCCGGAAGGTGGAGTCTGGTCTGAGTAAGTGGCAGGTTGTTCCACAGGCTTGGGGACCATGTGGATGCCAAGTCACATGGGTAGAGATCAGTTCCAGGGACCCAGGGACTGTAGACTTCTCCCTGCCCCCCTGAACCTGCTGAAGGTGTCACCCAAAGCCTCCCAGGTCAGAGCTTGTCACACCCCAGTCAATTCCCATGCTCAAATCCCATTGCACTGTAGGGGAGGGATGCTTGGCTTCCAGTCACAAAGTATGGCTCTGGGGAGCCTCTACTTAGTCTGCCACCTCCCCAGCCCAGTGAGGGTGATGTGAAGGCAGCCACTGGAAAGCTGAGTCCTGGGTTGACCTGGTGCCATGTGCCCAAGAGCTCAGGATGGCTTTAGCTGCTGCCCAATCCCCACTGCACCTGTTGTCTGGTGAAATGACTCCACACAGACTCCAGGAAGGTCCCCAGTCTGTCCAGGTAGAAGTCTGTGGTGGTGGGGGGAGCCCTTCACAACTCAGCCACAGTGCTAGTGGGGTGAGTGCAGTGCCTCAATGCTCTATCCTCCTATTCTTCCCCACGTGTACCTTGATCTTGTCAAATATATCACCCCATCACCTTTTTCTCCTACACTGCATGTTCCATGTTGTTTCTCTGTGATTTCGCAAAGTTCCTTCCAAGAAGAGAAATCCATATGTAGGCAGCTGCCTGCAATGTTCACTTCTTTCCTTGAGAGTGGTGTGCACACAGACTGCTTCTAGTCTGCCATTTTTTCCCTCTTCTAGCTTTTTAGCTATACATCTTTGAATCTATGTTTTAGTGGTTGCTCTAGAGATATACAATATATATCCTTAATTTATCACAGTCTACCTTGAATTATTGTTCTACCACCTTACAAACAATGTAAGAAACTCACAACAGCATAATTCCATTTTCAACTCATCTTGTTGTTGGTGCTATTGTTATCACATACTTTACTTCTACATGTGTTATAAATGCCACCATATATTCTTATTATTTTTCTTTTTCTTTTAGATACTCTATAATTTATTTTATTTATTATTTTTTGCTTTCAGCAGTCTACAATCTTCTAGAGTCATTTAAAAAATAATCTTTTGTATTAACAAACATATTTACCACTTCCCATGTTATTCATACCTTCCTGCAGATTCAGACCTGGGGTCATTTCCTTTCACTCTGAAAAATTTTCTTTTGTATTTATTGTAGTAAAGTCTGTTGGTAACAAATTCCTTCAGCTGTTCTTTATCTGAAAATGTTGTATTCTGCCTTCATTTTTTGTCAGTTATGTGGTAGATAGCATTCTAAAATACCCCTCCCCAAGATTCCTGGACCCTAGTTGTTCAATCAATACTAATCTAGGCACTGCTGTGAAAGTAATTTGCAGATATAATTAAAGTACCAAATCAGTTGCCTTTAAAATTTCTGAGTGGGCTTGACTTAATAACATCAACCCTTTTAGAGCAGTGATTTTTCTCTGTCTGATAGCAGAAGAAGTCAGAGATACTTGAATAGTGAGAGGGATTCAACATGAGAGAGGTTCTCTGTTGAAGCGATGTAGAAGCCATGAATCAAGGAACTGAATGCAGCCTTTAGTTGTTGACAGCAGTCCCTAGAAGACATTCCTGGGAAAATAAGGAAAGTTTTCAGTCCAACAACATCAAGGAATTGAATTCTTCCAAAAATAAAAATAAGTTTGGAAGCACATTTTCCCCAGAGCCTTCAGATGAGGGCTCCGTCCAGCTGACACCTTGATTTCAGCCTTGTGATACCATGAATAGAAAATCCAGTCATGCTGTGCTGGACTTATGACCTACAGAAACTGTGAGATAATAAATGAGTGTGGTTTTAAGTCAGTAGGTTTATTGTATTTGCAATGTAACAAGAAAAAACTAATACAAGTTATAATTTGCATTAAGTAAAATGCTTAGATCAAAAGTGTACCATTCAATCAGTTCTATAAAATGTGTATGCTCATGTTATCCACATCCCTATCAAGATACAGAATATTTCCATTACCCAAGAAAATTCCCTCAAACCCTCCTATTCAACCCTACCACCACTTAGTAACCTCCAGTATGATTTCTATTATCATAGGTTACTTTTATTTGCTGCAAAATTTCATATTAATTCATTCAGTATGTACTTTTTATGTCTAGCTTATTTCACTCAGGATACTTTTTTAGGTTCAGCCAAGGTATAGGTCATTAATTTTTATTACTGAGTAGTATTCCATTGCACAAATATATCACCATTTATCATAATTCTATTGATAGACACTGGGGACCTTTTCACATTTTGGCTATTATCAATAAAGCTTCTATAAACATTCTTGAACAGGTCTTTTTGTGAACATATGTTTTCATTTCTCTTGGATAACTGCCTAGAGGTGGAATTGCTTTGTTATAGGGTAGATATATGTATAACCTTATAAAACCTGCTAAATAGTTTTCCAAACTCATTGCATTTTGCTCTCACACCTACGATATATAAGTGTTGTGGTTACTTCACATTCTCTCCAGTTTAGTGTTATCACTTTCTAAACAATTCTAGTGGATGTGTAGCAGTATCTCATTATGATTTTAATTTTCATTTTCTCAATGACCAATGATATTGAGCATTATATCATGTTTTTATTGGCTATTCATATATCTCATATTATAAAATGTATTTTCAAGTATTTTTCCCAGTTTCTCTGCATAGATTATCACTTATTATTGAGTTGTAGGAATTCTTTCTTTCTATTCTGAATACAAGTAATTTGTCTGTTCTATGTTGCAAATATTTTCATCCAATCTGTACCTTGTCCTTTCATTTCCTTAATGTTGTCTTTGATGGGCAGAAGTATTTAATTTTAATGAAGTAAATTATATTAATTTTTTATTTTATGGTTCATATATTTTGAGTTCTCTTTAAGAAACCTCTGCCTACCACAAATTTGAAAAGACATTATCTTATGTATTCTTCTAGTAGCTTTATAGTTTTAACTGTTGTGGTTTGGCCTATGATCCATATTATATTCTGTTTTTGTATGTCATATGAGGTAGTTGTCTATGATTTTCTTCTATATGAATATGAAATAATTCCAGCATCATTTGTTGAAGAGTGATTTGCCCAGTGGTTTGCTTTGCACTCTTTTTGAAAATCATAAATGTGGGTCTATTTATGGGCTCTCTATTTTTTCCCAGTGATCTATTTGTTTATCCTGTTGCCAGGACCACATTGTCTTGATTACTGTTGCTCTATACAAAGTCTTAAAGTCAGATGGTGTGAGTGCTTCAACTTTGTTCTTTTTTTTCAAGATTGTTTTGACTATTCTAGGTCCTTTGCCTCCCCAAATAAATTTTAAAATCAGCCTGTAAGTTTCTAGAAAAAAACGAATGGAACTTTCAGGGTTGCACTGAATCAATGTTGTCCAGTAGAATTTTCTGTAATGATGAAAATAGTTATCTGTGCTGTCCAATATGGTAACCATTAGATACATGTGACTTTTGAGCATTTTAAATATGGCTAGTATGACCAACCAAAATAACTTGAAAATTTTATTTAATGATAATTACTTTAAATTTAAACACCTACATGTGGCTAGCAGCTACCATATTAGAAAGTCCATCCTGGGTTAATTCATTGAGAATTGAAATCTTAATATTGGGTCTTCCTATCGATAGACACCTTACATCTCTCCATTTACTTGATTTTTCTGAGCTGTGTTTTACAGATTTTAGTGATCTTACACACACTTTGCTAAATTACCCCTAAGTTTTGTTATATATTGTCAAATGCTTTTTCTGCATCTACTGAAATTATTATAGGATTTTCTCCTTTAATATGATAAGATGGTGAAGTACATTGATCAATTTTTATATGTGAAACCAACCTTGCATTCCTGAAATAAGTGCCATTTGGTCAGGGTGTATTATCCTTCATGTATATGTTGCTGCATCTGACTTTTTAATTATTGTTTAGAAATTTTGTATCTATGTTCAGGAGTAATATTTATCTATAATTTCTCTTTCAGGTATGTGACATTTTGGTATTAAAGTTATACTGGTTTTATAAATTAGTTGGGAACATTTCTTCCTTAACTGTTTTATAGAATTCACCAGTGCAGCCATCTGGGCCTGCAGCTTTATTTCTAGGAAGTTGTTTAATTATTAATTCAATTTCATTAACAAAGTAATCCCATTTACAATAGCTACAAAAAAAAACCCACCTAGGTATAAATTTAACCAAAGAAGTGAAAGATTTCTACAAGGAAAGCTATAAAGCACTGATGAAAGAAATTGAAGAGGGCACACAAAAATGGAAAGATATCCCAAGCTTATGGATTGGAAAAGTTAATATTGTTAAAACGTCTATACTACCCAAAGAGACCTACAGATTCAATGCAATCCCTATCAAAATACCAATGACATTCTTTGCAGAAATAGGAAAACCAATCCTAAAAATTGTACAGAACTACAAAAGACCCTGAATATCTAAAGCAATCCTGAACAAAAAAAAACAAAGCTGAAGTCATCACACTAACTGATTTTAAATTATAATACAAAGTTATAGTAACCAAAACAGCATGGTATTGATACAAAAACAGACACACACAGCGCAGTGAAACAGAATAGAGAACACAGAAATAAATCCACTCACAGCCAACTCATCTTTTGAAAAAGGCACCAAGAACATACATTGTGGGAAAGACAGTCTTTTTAAAAAATAGTTCTGGGAAAACTGGATATCCATATGTGGAAGAATGAAAGTAGATCCCTATCTTTCACTGTATACAAAAATCAACTCAAAATGGATTAAATATTTAAATGTAAGGCATGGAACTACTAAAATAAAACATTGGAGAAATGTTACAAGACATTGGTCTGGGCAAAGATTTTTGGGGTAAGACCTCAAAAGCACAGGCAACAAACACAAAAATTGACAAATGAAATTTCATTAAGCTAAAAAGTTTCTCACAGCAAAGAAAACAATCAGAAAAGTTAAGAGACAATCTATGGAATGGGAGAAAATATTTCCAAACTATCCATCTGAAAATGATGTATAACCAGAATATATAAGGAAACCAAACAACTCAATAGGAAAATACAAATAATCTGATTTAAATATGGGCAAAAGACCTGAATAGACATTTACTCAAAAGAAAACATACAAATGGCCAGCAGGTGTGTGTAAAAGTGCTCAAAATCACTAATCATCAGGGAAATGAAAATCAAAACTATGATGAGATATCATCTCATCCCAGTTAGAATGGTAGAATGACTTTTATTAAAAAGACAAAAAACAATAACTGCTGGAGAGGATGCAGAAAAAGAGGAACACTCGTACACTGTTGGTGGGAATGTAAAATAATACAGCTATTATGGAAAATAGTGTGGAGATTTCTCAAAAAACTAAAAATAGAACTACCAGATGACCCAGCAAACCCACTGCTGGGTATATATCCAAAAGAAAGGATATATATATCAAAACGATATGTGTGCTCCCTTGTTTATTGCAGCACTATTCACAATAGCAAACATTTAGAATCAACTTAAGTGTCCATTGATGGATGAATATATTTTTAAAATGTGGTGTATATGTACAATGGAATATTATTCAGCCATCAAAAAGAATGAAATCATGTTATTTGTGGCAACATGGATGAACCTAGAGGACGTCATGATATGTGACATAAACTGGGTACAGAAAGACAAATATTACATGTTCCCACTCATATATGGAAGCTAAAAAAGTGGATCTTGTGGTGATAGAGAGTAGAATGGTGGTAACCAGAGACTTGGAAGGGAAGCGGGGAGGGGAAGGAAGATAAGTTGGTTAATGGGTACAAAAATACAGTTAGAAAGAAGTAATACATTCTAGTATTTGATAGTATGGCAAGGAAAGTATAGTTAAGAAAATGTATTGCATATTTCAAAATAGCTAAAAGAGAAGATTGTAATGTTCCTAACACAAAGAAAAGATAAATGTCTGAGGTGGTAGATAATCCAATTACCCTGATTTGATCATTACACATTGTATACAGGTATCAAAATGTCACATGCATCACTAAAATATGTACAATGATTATACATCAATTAAAAACATTTTAATTAGTAAAATAAAATAAAATAAATATTTATAGTGCCAAGTATAAAAAATATTTCATTAACAAATGTAGATTTCCTATTTCTTCTTGTATTGGTTTTGGTAATTAGTTTCTTTCAAAGACTGTGTTCATTTCTTCTGCATTGTTGAAATTATTGGCATGCAATTGTTCATAATATCCCCTGTTTATCTTTGTGATATCTGTATGACCTACAGGGATATCCCCTCTTTCATTACTGATAGTGATAATTTATGTTTATTTTATTTTGGTTTCTTGATAAATCAGTGTTGCTTACTCAGTGTTTATTAATTTTATTAATCTTTTCATAAAACCAACTTCTGGGTTTGTTGACAATCTCTACTGTTTATTTCAATTTTATTAATTTAACTTTTATTTTTATTATTTCTTTTCATTTACTTACTTGGGACTAATTGGTTCTTATTTTTCTGATTTCTTGAGGTGGAAACAGGTCACTGATTTTGTCTTCTTTTCTAATACACACATGTAAAGTTATAAATTTCTTGTCAAGGAGTGTTTTTTTAAATTTTTTTATTTTTTTAATTTTTTTAATTAAAAAATTTTTTTTACTAAGAGTGTTTTAGCTGCATCCCACAATTTTTGATGTGTTGTTTTATTCTCATTAATTTAAAAATATTTTCTATTCTCCCTTATGACTTATTCTTTGAATTATGAGATTTTTAGTAGTGTATTATATAATTTCAAAATATTTGGGGACTCTATGTGTCTTGTTGTTATTGGTTTCTATTTTAATAACTGGGTGGTTAGAGAATATACTCTGTATGAGGTCAATTTTTAGAAATGTATTGGGGCTGGGAGTCAGGTGCCTGTCTCCATGTGAAGGGGAGCCCAGACTTTGCTGAGATTGTGTGCATGAAATGACTAGAAGCATTTCATGCACACCTCATCCACTTAGAAGAAAAAAATAGTATGTAGACAACCACAGTTTGGATATATCTTCCACAGGGAACATGAGAGTTCAATAGAAAAGGGACAGGAAACACCAAAAACTAGAAAGGAGAAGGAAAATAGGCAGCCTCCTTGGCTGGGACTGGCCAGGAATAGCGAGTGAATCCTCAATATGGGGAGAGGGTGAGTAAGAGTCTTTCTGAAGTCTACTTTCCCACCAAGGAATCATATACTCCAAGACATGGGAGAGCACCTTGACCCTCCCAAGCCCTGAATCTAATTTGGGGAGTAGCTGGGACATTGTGAGAAGAAACTGCTCCAGGGAGGTAACTTGCCTTGGGTCCCATGCCCTTTTTGAAACCTAAGCAGCTACAGCCAGGTACCATTTTCAATTCCAGCATTTAACAGACTGTGCACTATCCTGGGAACCCAGTGCACCAGTCCTAGGCATTAGGGAAACTTGGACTGTTGCTTGCAGAACCGAGATACAAGTGGGAAGTGGGCTTCCACAGCCAGGACTGAGAGGTGAGTGGGGTGTTAGTTGCAGCTGCTGGTGCTGGGAAGCAGGCACGATTCACAGGAATTGTGCATAATGCAAGTTGCTATGGAGGCTTGATCTTGAGTGGGGTGGGGGCTCCTAAGTCTTGGAGCTGAGTTGTGGGTTAGGCATGAACTGCCAGGTTTGATTGGCTGTGACAGCTGAGACTAGGGAGTGAGCCCCACTGGGACTGAGGTGTGAAAAGGATGTGTGTCCCCCACCAGGTGGCCAAAGCTGTGGCTGCTGGGGCTGATCTCACCCTTCCTGTGGTAGGACCGCATCATGGCGGCTTCTTCTCCTTGCCTGAACATTCTTCCAGGGGCCTGAGGATTTCTCTGCCCCGGCCTGTCATTGATGGTGCATGTACTCACCACTGGGGGGCCTGAGCAAAAGCTTGCTCAGTTCAACTCCACCTGACTTTGTTCCCCAACCTGCCCCCCAAGACAGAGTACAGAGCCCAGGGTTCTGTGGATTAAACAACCCAATCAACAACCTGGGACACCTGAGCACTCCTCCTGAGGGACTGAGATTGGGTCTAAGCACCCTACAGCTATAAATAGGAGCCACCTGTTGGCCTGGAGGTCAGCTTGCACAGCTTATTGCAACCACTGCCAACATAAGCACACAGCACTTGTGATCCAGAAGAGCATCTCACCACAGCTATTGCCATTGTCAACTCCACTCCAGTGGCCCAGGGACTTGAGAGCCCATTCACCCACCTGGTCAACTGATACCAAAACCAGCGTCTAAGAAAGTCACCCAGAGCCCAAGAATCAGCCCATCTGGAACCATCAACACAGATGCTAGTGTACACTGTCTGTGGGCACAAAGATAGACATGCTTAGCCCACCATTGCTACCACTGAAGCCTGAAGACAGGCCCATCTGGCATTCCAGTCCCCAGCAAAACTTCACTACAGCCTCCACTAATAACTGCACCCTAACACACTGAGGAGACTACAGATACCACTAATCCTATTTATAGCCCAAAAAATAATACAGAGAAGTCACTACTATATGAACCCAGAAGCAAAGCCAAAGGGCCCTACCCAAAAAACACCATAGACACATGTCTAGGAAAAAAGCCCCTCCTCCCCCTGCAACTACAGTAAATTCAAAAATAGGAAGAAGCAACTGTTACACCAGATATGTGGAAATTAACATAAACACAGGAAACTTGAAAAAACAACAAAATATGATAACTCCAAAGGAGCATAATAATTCCTCAGCAATAGATCTTAACCAAAAAAAAATTCTCCAAATCTCAGATAAAAATTCAAAATATTGATTTTAAAGAAGCTCAATGATATGCAAGAGAAATGTGAAAACCAATACAAAGAACTCAGAAAACAATTCAGAATATGAATGAGAAATTCACCAAGGAGATAGACATTTAAAAAATAAAACAAAACGGAAATTGGAACTAAAGAATTCATTGAAGGAAATAGAAAATATATTCAAAGATTTCAACAGTAGACAAAACAGAAAAAAAATTTCAGAACTTGAAGACAGATCTTTTGAAATAATCCAGTCAGACAAAAATAAATTAAAAAGAATGAACAAAGTTTTCAGGACTTTTGGGACAATAAAAAACAATGCAATTTAAAAATTATTGTTATTCCCAAGGGTGAAGAGAGATCAAAAGTTTTCAAAAGCCCATTTAACAAAATAATAGATGAAAACTTCCCAAGTCTAGCAAGAGATTTAGACATCCAGATACAGGAGGCTCAGCAATCCCCAAAGAAATAAAATGTAAAAAATATTTTGCCACAGCACATCATTATAATCAGATGGTTTAAAGTCAAAGGGAAAGAGCAAATTGTAACAACAGCAAGAGAGAAGCCTCTAACCACCTATAAAGGAAACTCCATCAGACTAATAGCAGACTTCTCAGCAGAAACATTACAGGCCAGAAAAGAATGGGATAATATATTTAAAGTGATGAGAGGAAAAACTGACAGTCAAGAATTCTATATCCATCAAGATTAACCTTCATAAATGAAGGAGAAATAAAGTCTGCCTTGGATTAGCAAATGATGAGGGAATTCTTCACCACCAGTCCTGCCCTACAAGAAATTCTCAAGGAAGTCCTAAACTTGGAAGTAAAAGGATGACATTTACCATCATGAAACCCACAAAAGTATAAAGCTCACTGGTAAAACAATCACACAAAGCAGGAAGAGAAAGGAATCAAATGGTACCACTACAGAATTCCACCAAACCACAATGATAAACAGTAAGAGAAAAAGAAAGAAAGAAAGAATAAATTTATAAACAATTAGAAACAATAAGCAACATGACAGGAAAAAATGTCACACATCAATAATAACCTTGAATGTAAATGGATTAAATGCTCCATTTAAGATAGAGATAGGCTGAAGGTATTAAAAAAAACCATGATCCCACTATATGCTATTTACCAGAAACTCACCTGACCTGTAAAGACATATATAATAGACTGAAAGTAAAGGGATGGAACAAGATATTCCACACAAACAGAAACCAAAGGTAGGAGGAGTAGCTATACTTATATCAGATAAAACAGACTTTAAGTCAAAAACAGTAAAAAAAAAAGTCAAAGAAGGTCATTACATAATGATAAAGGGATCTATTCAGCAAGAGGATATAACAATTCTAAATATATATGCACCCAACACTGGATCTCCCAGATTCACAAAATGAATATTACTAGACCTATAAAGAGACATATACAGCAATATAATAATAGTGGGGGATTTCAACACCCAACTCCTAGCATTAGAAAGATCATTTAGACATAAAATCAACAAAGAAACATTAGACTTAAAACTGGACTTTAGACCAAATGGACCTAACAGGCATTTACAGGACATTCTATTGAACAACTGAAGAATATACATTCTTCTCATCAGCACATGGAACATTCTCCAAGATAGACCATATTGTTAGGTCACAAAACAAATCTTAACAAATTTTTAAAAATTGAAACCATATCAATTATCTTCTCAGACCACAGTGGAATAAAACTAGAAATCAATAAAAAGAGAAACTTTGGAAACTCTGCAAATACATAGAAATTAAATACCATGCTCCTGAATGACTATTAGGTCAATGAAGAAATTAAGATTGAAATTTAAAAAATGGAAACAAATGAAAATGAAAACACAACACATCAAAACCTGTGGGATAAAGCAAAAGCAGTGCTCAAAGGGAATTTTATAGCATTAAATGCCTACACCAAAAATTAGAAAGATTACAAATAAACAATCTAACAACACAGCTCAAGGAACTAGAAAAGCAAGAATAAAACAAATATAAAATTAGCAGAAGAAAAGAAATAATAAAAATCAGAGCAGAACTAAAGGAAATAGAGATTTAAAAACAATACAAAGAATCAATGAAGTGCTTGGCCAGGGGGCATGCCGCAACCACTGGGCCCAGTCACTCCACATGGGATCAGCGGGAGGGCACCTCCGGCCCCCAGGAAGCACAACCCACCCAGTCACTCAGAGCATGCTTCTGAGAAGAAGATAGACTAATGGCTAAGAAACATATGAAAAAATGCTCAAGATCTCTAGTCATCAGGGAAACACAAATCAAAACCACAATGAGATACCACTTAACTCCAGCGAGAATGGCTTATATCAAAAAGTCCCCAAACAACAACTGTTGGCATGGATGCAGAGAGGTAGGAACACTTATATGTTGCTGGTGGGACTGCAAACTAGTACAACCTCTATGAAAAGTAATATGAAGATACCTCAAAGAACTAAAAGTAGAACTACCATTTGATCCAGCAATCCCACTTCTGGGTATTTACCCAAAGTAAAAAAAGACATTATATAATAAAGACATCTGCACTCAAATGTTTATAGCAGCACAATTTACAATTGCAAAGATGTGGAAACAACCCAGGTGCCCATCAATACATTAGTGGATTAAAAAAATGTGGTATATGTATACCATGGAGTACAACTCAACCACAAAAAACAAAGGTGAACTAACATCTCTTGTATTATCCTGGATGGAACTGGAGCCCATTCTTCTAAGTGAAGCATCTCAAGAATGGAAAAACAAGCACCACATGTGCTCACCATCAAGTTGATACTAATTGATCAACTTTTATGTGCACATATGGAAGTAACATTCATCGGGTGTCAGGCAGGTGGGAGGGGGGAGGAAGGGATGGGTAAATTCACACCTAAGGGGTGCAGAGCGCACTGTCTGGAGGATGGGCATGCTTGAAGCTCTGACTCAGGCAGAGTAAAGGCAATACATATAACCTAAATGTCTGTACCCCCATAATATTCTGAAATAAATAAATAAATTTTTAAAAAAAGAACCAATGAAAAAAGTTGGGTTTTTGAAAAGATAAACAAAATAAATAAATTGCTAGCTAGACTAACCAAGGATAAAGAAAGAAGACCCAAATAAATAAAATCACAAATGAAAAAGGAGACGTTACAACTGGTACCACAGAAATATAAAAGATCATCAGAGGCTATTATGAACAACTATATGCTCACAAACTAGAAAACCTAGAGGAAATGGATAAATTCCTGGAAACATACAGCCTCCTAAGAATCAGAAATAAATAAAAAAACTTGAACAGACTAATAACAAGTAATGAGATTGAATCTGTAATAAAAAATATCCCAACAAAGTAAAGCCCAGGACCAGAAGGATTCACAGCCAAATTCTACCATATGTGCAAAGAAGAACTAATGCCAATCCTATTGAAATTTTTCCAAATAATCGAGGAAAAGGGAATTCTGCCTAACTCATTCTATGAGGCCAGTATCACTCTGATTCCAAAACCAAACAAAAACACAACAAAAATAGAAAACTACAGACTAATACCCCTAATGAACATAGATGTAAAAATCCTCAGGAAAAATGCTAGCAATCCAAATCTGACAGCACATCAGAGAGTTAATACACCATGATCAAATAGGGTTTATATCAGGGATACAGGATTGTTCAAAATATGCAAATCAGTAAATATGATACATCACATAAACAGAATCAAGGAAAAAAAACATATGGTCATCTCAATAGATGGAGAAGCAGCATTGGATAAAATTCAATATCTCTTCATGATAAAAACTCTCAATAAACTAGGCACAGAAGGAACATACCTCAAAATGATAAAGGTCATATTCAACAAACCCACAGCTAACATCACACCGAATGGGGAAAAGTTGAAAGCATTTATCTTAGAACTGGAAAAAGACAAGGATGCCCATTTTCACCACTCGTATTCACCATAGTGCTGTAAGTCCTAGCTAGAGCAATCAGGCAAGATAAAGAAATAAAATGACTCTAAATTGGAAAAGGGGAAGTCAAATTGCTTCTGTTTGCTAATGATACCTTATATCCAGAAAAACCTAAAGACTTCCCCAAGAAACTTTTAGATTTGATAAATGAATTCACTAAAGTTGCAGGATACAAAAATCAGTGCACAAAAAACAGGAGCATTTCTATACACCAATAACAATCCAGCTGAGAAAGAAATCAAGAAGGTAATTCCACTTACAGTAGCTACAAAAAATAAAATAACTAGGAATAAATTTAATCAAGGAGGTGAAAGATACCTACAAGGAATAACACAAAAAACTGATGAAAGAGATTATAGATGACACAAACAAATAGAAAAATATCTCATGCTCATGGATCAAAAGAATTAATATTGTTAAAATGACCATACTGCCCAAAGCAATCTACAGATTCAATGCTATCATTATTAAAATACTAATGTCATTTTTCACAGAATTATTTTTAAAAATCCTAAATTTCATATGGAACCAAAAAAGAGTCTGAATAGCCAAAGCAATCCTGAGGAAAAAAAAAACAAAGCTGGAGGCATCACATTTCCTGACCTCAAATTATGCAAAAGTCTGCAGAAACCAAAACAACACGACTCTGATATAAAAATAGATGCATAGATCAATGGAATAGAATAAAGAACCCAGAAATAAAGCCACATATTTTCAGCCATCTGATTTTCAACAAAGCTAACAAAAACATACATTGGGGAAAGGACACTCTCTTTAACAAGTGGTGCTGGGAAAATTGGATAGCCATATGCAGAAGCATGAAACCGGACTCCTATCTGTCACCATATAAAAAAAAATCAACTCAAGATGGACTAAAGACTTAAACGTAAGACATGAAAGTATTAAAATACTAGAAAAAACCTAGGAAAAACTCTTCTGGACATTGGTCTAGGCAAAGAATTTATGGCTAAGACCTTGAAAGCACAGATAGCAAAAACATAAATAGACAAATGGGACTTAATTAAACTAAAAGACTTCTGCACAGCAAAAGAAATAACAGAATGAAGAGACAACTTGTTGATTGGGAAAAAATATTTGCAAACCACACATCTGGCAGGGGACTAATATCCAGGTTTACAAGGAACTCAAGTCGACAAACAAACAAAACAAATAATCCCATTAAAAAGTGGGCAAAGGACGTGAATAAAGATTTTTCAAAAGAAGACATACACTTATCAGTATATGGAGAATTTTTTTTTAATTTACAAAAAAAGAAGACATACAAATGGCCAAAAGTTATATGAAAAACTTTTCAACATCGCTAATCATCAGAGAAATGCAAATCAAAACCACAATAAGATATCATCTTACCCCAGTCAGAATGGCTATTATTAAAAAGATAAAAAATAACAGATGTTGAAGAGGATGTAGAGAAAAAGGAAGTATTATACACTGTTGATGGGGATGTAAATTAGCACAACCTCTATGGAAAACAGTATGGAAATTTCTCAAAGAACTAAAAATGAAACTATCATCTGACCCAGCAATCCCAATACTGGCTATCTACCACCAAAAAAAGAAATCAATATATCAAAAAGACACCTGCATGCATATGTTTTTCACAGCACTATTCACAATGGCAAAGATATGGAATTAACTTAAGTGTCCATCAATTGATGAATGGATAAAGAAAATGCAGTGTACACACACAATAGAATACTATTCAGCCATAAAAATTGAAATCACATCATTTGCAGCAAGATGGATGGAACTGGAGGTCATTATTTTAAGTGAAACAAGCCAGACAAATATTGTATGTTCTCACTCATAAGTGGGTGCTAAAAAATGTGTTCACATGGATATAGAGAGTGGAATGATAGGTAATGAAGACTTGGAAGGGTGAGGGGATGGGAGTGGGGATGATGATGAGAAGTTAGTTAATGAGTACAATGTACATTATTTGGGTGATTGATACCCTAAAACCCTGACTTGACCACCATGTACTCTATGCATGTAACAAAATTACACATGTACCCCATACATTTGTACAAATAATAAAAAAAAGAAATGTATCAGGACTGGTTTTATGGCCCAACATGTGGTCGATACTGGTGAATGTTCTGGAAAAACATGTATTTTGCTGTTAATGGGTCTGACATTCCATAAATGTCAATTAGGTCAAATGGTTGATTATGTTGTTTAAGTCTTCCATATTTTTTCTGATTTTTTTGTACACGCCCTATTAATAACTGAGAAAGTGGTGTTAAAGTTTCTACATTTTTAGATTTGTCTGTACTTTCCTTTATTTGTGACTGGTTTTGCTTCATATATTTGGTGACATTGTCTTTAGATGCAACACATTTTGCATTGTTATCTCTTCTTGATCAATTAACATTTTATCATTACGAAATGTCCCTCTTTATCTCTGATAATTCTCTTCATCATGAGTTCTACCTTGTCTAATATTTATATTGCCGTAACAGCATTTTTATGTTTAGGGTTTGCATGGAATACTTTTTTCTTTTCTTCCATTTTCAGCCTTTTCCCCTTATGTTTAAAGTATGTATCAAGTAAGAAGCATAGTGATGTATTACTTTATCATCCATTTTGACAATCATGCCTTTTAATTGGGGTGTTTAGTCTATTTGCATTTAATATAATTATTGATATTTTAGATCTAAGTCTATCACCTTGGTGTTTGATTTCCATTTGTCTCATCTGCTCTTTATTTTTCTCTTCCTGATTTCCTAACTTTTTTTGGCTTAATCAAATTTGTTAAATGTTTCAGTGTATTTCCCCTATTGATATTTTAGTTATTCCTCTTTGTATTATTTTTAATGATTATTATAGTGATAATAATATATCTTTAACTTATCACGGTCTACACTCGAAATATATTACTAATGAACTACTTAATAATTTTATGAAATATATTTCAATTACTACTCTCCCACCCTTTGGGTTTTTACTATATATTTTACTTCCACATATGCCATAAACTGCACATTGCTTTGTCATTATATTTACATTAAATAGCCAATTGCTTTTAAGGGATGAGGTAATATATATGTATAACAATAAGAATAAATGTTTAAAAGACTATTTATATTTATTGACCAGTTTACTTTTCCTGATATTTTTCATTTCTTCCTACAGAGCTAGATTTCTATCTGATGTTATTTCCTTTTAGCCTATTTAATTTCTTCCAGTCTTTCTTATAGTGCAGGTCTTTGGGAGACAAATTCTTTCAGCTTTTTCTGTCTAAAATGTCTATATTTCACCTTCATTTTTAAAAGATACTTTTAGAGTATTCTGGCCTTCATTATTTCTGATAAGAAGCCAGATATCATTCTTATCATTATTCTTTTATATGTCATGCTGCTTCATTCTCTGGCTGCTTTCAAGATTTTCTACTTGCCTTTGGTCTTCAGAATTTGACTATAATGTCCATAAGTGTGTTCTCTGTATTTATCTTGCTTGAGATTTACCAAGATTCTTGAATTTGTGGATTGATATCTTTTATTAATGTTCAAAAATTTTGGTCATTATCCCTTCAAATATTTTTTATATTTCATTCTCTCTCCCCTTTCCTCTTGGGACTCTAATTACTTATATACTCGACCATTTAATATTGCCATACAGGTCTCTGATGTTGTGGGGTTTTTCTTTATTCTGTTTTTTGTCATCTCTGGTTCAGTTTGGGTAATTTCTATCTTTGAGACGGTATAAGATCTGTCTTTGAGTTTACTGATCCTTTTCTGCTATGCTCAGTCTTCTTCCATTCCAATGACTCTTTATTTTAGATACTGTAATTTTTAGTTCTAGAATTTCCATCTGGTTGTTTTCAGAGTTTCCTTTTCTCTGCTGAATTTTTACATTTCTTTACAGAGTTTCCCCCTATTTTCTCTAATTTTTGAAACATATTTATAATAACTATTTTAAATTTTTTTTCCCGTCAATTTTAATAGCTGGATAATTTCTAGGTCTCCTTCTAATGAATTTCTTTTCAGTATTGTGGTTCTCATTTTCCTGGTTCTTCACACGTCTATTAATTATTTTATTGTGTACTGGACATTGTGGCTGGTATCTGTAGAGACTCTGGATTATGTTATTTTCTTACAAAGCTTAGGTTGTAACTGCCATAAGAAGGCAGTTAAATTACTGGAGAATCTCTTGGATCCTGTTAAGGCCTGGTTTACGCTTTGTTCGAGGATAGAAGGGGGCTATTTTTATTTTGCCCCCAGTCCTAGGGTATAGCCCTTTATCGTAGTTTGTGGTTTTTATTCCTAAAATGTGGTCTTCTCAGGTCTCAAGTGAATGCCTGGTGTGTTTACCAAGGTCTCTTCACCGTGGATGGGTCAAAACTCATATGTCTTCAGTACTATGAGATTTTATAACTATATGAGTCATGAAATCTCTGTTCAGCTCTCAGCTTCCTAACAGCTGTTCTCTGCTAGGCCTTGCGGAGTCCTGTCCTGAACATAAAGAGCTGAGTATTTGGTTAAGGAACCAAAGGGCACTCCTGTACAAATTTCTGTAATGCCTCATTTCCAGTAACTGCCCTACAAATTTCAGTCAACGTAGCAACTCATAATTCTTATCTCTCTTTATTTCACCTCATGAGACTGCTGCTTTATGCTTGGGCTCCACTTCCCTGCACTGAATTTAGAAATTTCTCACAGGCAGAGAGCCAGGGAGTATGTGAACCTCAAATTGTGTGCTTCTCCTCTCTTGAGCACAGTAGACCTGCATGTCTACTATCAAATGCTTGAAAACCATTGCTTCATATATTTTGTCAAGGAAGCATCTGAGTAGTGCAAAGGCCTCTTGAGAAGGAATTGTTCCATACCCACAGGAATCAGTGTTGAAGACATTTATGAAATTAGAGCATTTTAACTAGAGTAAACTGTCAAATAGATTTCTCAACATATTCTCTGAAGACCTGGGAACTTTCTTTTATTTTTTTTTAAAGACAAGGTCTCGCTCTTGCTCAGGCTGGTCTCGAACCCCTGAGCTCAAAGCAATCCATCCGCCTCGGCCTCCCAGAGAAGCTAGGATTACAGGCGTGAGCCACCGCGCCCGGCCAAGACCTGGGAAGTTTCAAGAAGGATCTAGTGTTACTCAATGTAGTTCTAGCCACTATACCAACTCAATATGCCTTTTACCCTAAGTGTTAGAAAAGCAAGAGATTGAGCATTTCAAGTCTTTGCAACAGTTACAAATGCAATCTCTGTGAGATTGTACAGATACTGTGAGTGCTCTGTGAACAAGGCATTTATTCCCACCTCCACTGCTGCAACCGGCTCTAGGACTCAAGCATCTAACTCCTTGATATTCTTGCAGGCAGGTCTCAGTAAAATGACCTTGCCTAAGTGTATCAAACATCAAGTGATGATACTACTGCAGATGTCCATAAGATTATTCTCATTAAGGAATCTTCTTGATTAAGTACCTGTCATGGATTCAAATGACCGTCCCTGGAGTTTTCCAATGTTTCACAAAGACTCTGCCTCTGGTAATTTCAGGTCTGATAACATATTTCAATAATATCTGAGGGCATTTTTTTCAAGTCTTGATTAATTAAATGAAACACAAGGAACAGAAGAAAACTTCCATTTTTCCAATGTTACTTTCTTAGGCAACTGGCAACCTCCCTATCCCCTCCCAACCATCTGCAGTAAGAGGAGATGCAGGAGAGTCCTCCCCCTTAAAAGAGCAAGATCTATAAGCTTCCCTGGGGCAACTCAATATTTACTGTGTTTTTCTTCCACAATAATCAAGAATTTCTGAGTCATTTCATTGTCTACTGAGAAAAAAAAGTGTGTGATTTGAAGTTTAGCAGCACATGGACAATTTTCATGCTATCAAGAAATTATTGGCTTCTATGTATGTGCTAGAATGGTGGAATGAACATCAGCCACCTCTTTCTACTGCCTCTTAGCCCCAAAAGGTCAGATCAAACTGACGTTGCCACTTGCTTGCAACTCAAGAACAATATTATCTATATTTAAGAATTCTGTATAGATTGTCAAGGCAACCCTGTTGCAACAAAAATCAAGAAAAAACATAAGTCACTTCCTGGCTCTGTCTTTACCAGGGGTGAGGAACCTGCAACCTTAAGGCCACATGTGGCCTTCTGGGTCCTTAAGTGTAACCTTTTGACTGAATCCAAATTTTACAGAACAAATTCTTTTATTTTTATTAATACATTTTTGTTCATCTTTTATATTTTTATTTTATTTTTAAAATGAACATATTTGAAATACCAAAGAATAAAATAAGTTTCAACGTAATGATCCTGCCAGATTGACAGGCACTATTAGAACATTAGTAAGCCATAAGGGCTAAATTGATAGCTGCTATGCTCATGATTTAGTTCTAGCTTCCCCCCGTTTGATTGGCACCACTACCGCAGGAGGCTGGTTGGCGAGAGTTTATGGGGGTCAAGTATGAGAGTCTATTATCAGCTTATGACAACAGTGCAGTGTTTCTGTTTGAAGTGGAATTTGTGAATAGTTGCTCAGCTCGACAGTATTTTTTAATTCTGTGTGCTTAACAGCCCATCACGTCAAAGAAGACCAAGAGAATACTGAAGGAAGAAAACAGATTTTTTAATGAGGATTGGGAATTGTGATATTACCGTTTCTGCTAAAGATAAGATGATTTGCTTGCTTTGTGATACTGCAATATCAACATTAAATAAATTCAATGCTCATCAGCATTATAACACTCATAAGTACCACAAATATTTTAAACTACAGGGAGAGGCGTGAAAGGTTGTATTGCAGAAATTAAAAGACGAAAAGCAAAAGCAAAGACAATTCTTTCAAGCAGCAATAAGACCTGGAAATAATGCCACTGAAGCATCTTATAAAGTAGCATATATACTCGGGAAAAAAGGGAAGCCATTCAGTGATGTAGAAATTGTGAAAGAATGCATTGTTGAAGTTGTAGGATGCTTAGACCCTGATAACATTTCAAAGTACAAGCAACTCCTTCTTTCAAGGAGAACCATAACTGATTGGCAGCATGAATTAGCCTTCAACTTAACAGAACAATGTCATGCAATACTTCAAAAGGAAATATACATTATTCAATTACTGTGGATGAATCAACTGATACTACTGACTAGGCGCAGGTTTTATACATCATTTGGGTCACAACAGAAGATTTTCTTTCTTACGAAGAGTGACTCCCCTTGGGCACTCTTTGGAGCAGAACCCAGGGAATAGATATCTTCAACAACTTTCAATATAAATGTCATGAAGTTGGACTGAATTTGGTAAATTTAGTGAGTGTATGTACAGATGGTGCACCTTCCCTGACAGGAATACATGAGGGTTTATTGTACAGATAAAAAAAGTATTAACAGATTCAGATGCTCTCATTTCTTTTCATTGTATCTTGCATCAGCAAAATCTCTGTGCTAAAGCTACTATTTTAAGTGACACTTTGCAACAAATTATAAGTATTGTTAACTATATTCATGCAAATGCAACAAGGCATCATCAGTTTCATAACATGCTAAAGTTGAACAATGAGGTATTCAGTGTGGATTTGCTGTATCATTCTAAAGTGTGTTGGCTATCGCAGGGACAGGTGTTAGCCAAAAGTTTATCTCTGGGAGAACAGATAATTAAATTTTATGAAGAACAGAGTCAGCAATGTGAATTATTGAAAGAAGATTTCTATAGGAATGCAACATTACTGTGTGATATCATGTGAAATCAAAACACCTTGAATATTTCTTTGCAAGGTAAAACTAAGTCTATATATGATATATGGCAAAAAACTAAGCAATAAAAAAAAGCTATCTTTTTCCAAAACACTTCTTCTTCAAAAGGAAATTTCAGAGGAACGTTTTCCCCATTTAGCAAAGGTCATTGATGAGCAGGATGATATATGCAAATCATTTAAAGAATACACACCTGTTATAGACTTATTAATTGGAGAATACAATGAAAGGTTCACTGACTTTGAGAATAATGACATCACACTCAAATTAGCATTTCAGCCTCACCTAGTTGACATCACCAAGGTACCTAAAGAACTACAGATGGAATTGATTGAGCTCTCAGTAGATGACATTTTAAAGTCATTGTTTGATACTAAGAAAGAACCAATTGAAACATGGAAAAATGCAGTAGAATACCCATGCCTTCGACAACATGCCCAAGAAATACTTTTTTGCTTTTCAACTACTTACTGCTGTGAATCTACATTCTCCTACCTAACCCAAATCAAGATGCCCTTAAGGTCACAAATGACTGATACCCATCTAGAAGATCAACTGAAACTGCGGACCTCCATGCTGCAACCAAATATTCAAATGCTTTCCAACAAAAAGCAGACACAACAAAGTCATTAAAAGATTAGTTAACTTTAAAGCTAACAAATAGTTCTCATTTTTTGAAATTATTAAGTACATAGTAGTTAGATTTTTACAAAATAATGTACAATTTTAGGTATATCTAATTGAAGTTTTTTGAATGGGGCCTTATTTGATTACAGCTAAATTAATGCGGCCTTCCAACATGAAAAGGTTTCCCACCCTGTCTTTACTATTTGTACTATTCTCAAATCTCTCTGAGGATTACTTTTCAAACCAGGAGGAAACAGGTATATAACAGTGGAGTCCCTTGAGTTCCTAAGACCATACCCGTGGAGTGCTGGCATCCTGAACTGTCTGCCCCTAAAAATTCTAGGTTATATTGAGTCACCTCTGTTGGAAATTTTGATGCTGAAAGATCTCCCAGGTTTACCTCTTTAGGCTGATCAAATTGCACAATTAACTGCACGGGAACTCAGATTAACCTGGGTCTTGAAGTGGATCAAGATGGGGTATCCATAAGAGAACTACCCAAGGAATTTAAGCCCATCAGAGCTGTCAAGATGAGTTATCTGTCCATAAAGAATGCCATGTATAGAGGAATTGCAGCGTTTTTCAAGAAGGCAGTTTTCTTGTTATCTTGGCCATGCTAAATGTAGCGTATCTGAGATCTGTTTGCATGAAAGCCTCAGATAGAAGCCATTTCTGACGTCCCGGAATTGATTCTGATATTTAAAAGACTGTAAAAGAGTACAGCCTGTGACAAGCTCCTTACATAACTGGGTAAGGCACCTATTTTTCCATGGCAGGGCATGGGGGGATAGGGAAGCAAAGGGATCAGGGAGACTTAGATAAGAATCCATATTGATTTTGGAAGGCCATTCTAGAGTAAGGCATTTTTCATTGAGCTAGGCTTCCTCTCAAAATGTCTCAAAGGGTTCCCAGGACAACCTCCAACCTCTGCTATGCCAGTTGTTTTCAATACACGTATTAAGGAGAACTATTGTTTCTGACAATGTGGTCTACGCTTCGAGATTTTAAATTTGTTCCACTGTTCAGAAGATAAAAGTAACTTCAGGAAATATGGAAAACACAGAAAGGTTGAAAAAAGGAAAAAAATAGTACCCATACTTTCCTGCCCTAACCCACCCATAGAAAATAATTACCATTAATGTTTTGGTGTATTTCTTTCCTATTTTTTGAATGCACTTAAAAGCATTAAACTAATTTTTAAAAAGTAAATGTTTTTGTACATAGCAAAGTACTTCCAAGCTACTCAAAAGTTTCTAAAATAAAAGGGAAATTTTTATTTACTCATCTCCACCCCCAGCTGCTCTTGAGTCCCACAGATAGAGATACTATTTAACAATAGTTGTTGGTTTCTGTTTTTCAAGTGGTTTCAAATTTAGCATTAGATAATGTGTTTATGCTTCTATTTCCTGGTGTTTTAGACAGCATCTATTGACTCCTTTCCATTCAGGAAAGTTTAGTGGTTAACAGTGTAGATTTTAAAGCCAGATTGCCTAGGTTTTAATCCTGGCTCTCCTACTTCCTGGCTTTCTGACCTTGAGCAATTTTCTTCACCTCTTTGGGCCTTCGTTTTCTCATAAGTAAAAATGGGGATAATAATAGTACCTACCTCACAATGTTACTGTGAAGATTATATGATTTGATACTTATAAGATGTTTAGAATAGTGTTTTTTGTGCTCAGTAAATATTATTTTTATTATTTGAAAGATTAAAATTTTAGTTCATTTTCATGGCTTCTTATTTTCATTCTATTTTCTCATATTTGTTATATTATTTTTAGTTTATTTAATAGAGCTCAATAAGAAATTAAACCTGTATTTCTTATTTCAGCTTTAGACAGTGTCAATTGATCCTGAAATGTGAGGTATGGAATATAATGAAATTAACATCCTTTTAATTATCTTCACCCTCCTACCTCCTCCCACTTTCAAACTTGTGTTAACTGTACCATTACTTTCATGTAATCAAGTTAGTTAATATTCTTATTGTTTTGAAACTATAGTAAGTCTTTTATGTTTCTTTTAGGTCCTTGTTACTCAAAGTATGGTCCTTCCACCAATAACCTTGGACTTGGGAGCCTGGGGTCCTGGTAGAAATGCAGAATCTCAGGCCATACCTCAGACTTATTGAATCAAAATTTACATTTTAAGAAGGTTCTCAGGTAATTCCTATGCTCAGGAAAGCTTAAGAAGACTGCTTTAGAGCAGTGATTCTCAACATGATTGCTTCCCTGGTGATTCTAATATGCAAGCAGGAATGAGAATCACTGGTTCATAGATAACTGTTATGAGGATCTAAAGTCACCTCAAACTCTCCTCTGATGAACGCCTAGGCCCCTATACCCTTGGAGCCTTTCCACACGAGGCAGGTAGTTTACTGGCTTTAGAATGCAGATATAGTTTTCAGCCTTATTCCTTATGGCAAATCTAAGCTGCCAGACATTGTTTGCTCTGAATGGGAGGGAGGACAGTGGGTAGAAAGAGAAACTCTGTTGGCCCAGTGTTTCTGGATGCAGTTCTTTAATTACACTGAAAATTGCCTCATGGACCCCTTTTGCTCTGGTATTTCCTGAGTCTAAGCTTAGCACTTCTCTGGCGTTCTCTTGGAAGAAAGTACTCTTACTACGCTAGTTTTGGATTGCAATTTTCCCTCCTCTATTTCCTCCATTAATCAGATCCCATCTGCTTTCTATCTTTAAGGATTTCCTCAAACTTTCTGGACTATTGCTGAACGCCTTTCTTGTTTCTAGCCCTGTTAAGATTTAATTATTTTTGAAAATGTGTTTTCTATCATTTCAATGAGACTATGGAAAGGAAAAGCAGTAAATACATGTTCTCAGTGTACCATCTTTTACTGGAACACCTTCCCCAGCTGAATATAAGAAATTTGTGGTCAGGAACAGTCTCCAAACTGTCACCATCACACCTCAACACTCTCAAGCAAAAAGTCATGATCAAGGAATTATGCAGACAACTAAGAATGCACTGAAGTGGACTATTCAGGGAGACTGGCCAATATTTGCTAGGTCTTTGATTGGTTCTTGTGTCATTTTGCGCTCAATGTAATAAGTTAAGTTTGTTGATTAACCAATGGTATGACATCTCCAGTCTTGCCCTGGCTGTGTCCACTCAGACTTAGATGAAGACTTAAACATTTCAAATTCCAGATGCTACTCTCTTTGCACATAGAACAACATGCTAACAGATGGTATTATTTAATAAATATTAGATGATGAATATTGAATGACTATGTGCCTACATAGCACTCATTTGTACCATAAGACTAGTCTCTGCTAGTTGGTTAGGAGCTGAAAGAAAGTGGGTCTCTGTTTTTTAATTTAGGCACCAGAGCCTGGGTTGTATGAGTCTAGAGGCAGATGGACAGGTGTGGCATTACCATAATGATTGACGGTAAAGATCTTCATATGGAGATTTGTCAAACTATTGGACACATCTCTGCCAGAACCGTCTGTTGATAATTTTTTAGCTACACCTCTGGAGGACACACCAGAACAACAAAATGAAGGAAGCAGTATGTCTTCTATAGTTCCTGAGACAGCCAAAATGGAGTCACCTGGAATTTCTACACTTGTTAATATAATATGGCAGCTGATATCCACAATGGAGCACTCTTGTCAGTTTAAAGACCATATTTTAGATAATGGAGGATGTGGATTATGTATGCCAGGAGGCACTGTACCAGGAAGTGTTTTTGTTCCTTGAACTTAGTTATGGTTGCAGGCTATAGGGATTCGTTGGGGTGGCCACAGAATTAAAGTAGGGTCTTGTTACCAACCAGGCAGGATTTTAGTCAGGTTTTCCTTGGTGTAATGCAACCTGACACAATAGAAACAACTGCCTAGGGGAAAAGCTGTCCTTTAGCCCTCTGAGCCTATACAGCAAACAGCAATATTCTAAAGGAATTCTGCTGTCTGTTGGATAATATTGCCTTTGCACAAAACACATGCTGGCCACCTGTGTCCTACATTTATCCCCTGTTGCTACTTAACCATCCATACTAAGAATGTTTTCTTAAAGTCTTTCCCCCTTCAACTTTCCCCTAGTTTAGTTACTTGGCTAACTTTTTGCCTTTTTTCCACCAGAGGTTCTTGCCTCATACTCTTCTGCCAAAATGGGAGGGAACAGAGTCTATTGACAAAGCAAAGATTAGTCTTTTAAGAGGCTAAACTGATAAAAAAAAACAATATGTGGAGGAGTTGGCCTCCTCAAGCAGGAGGAACATTGTTAGAACAGAAAACACTGTCTTTTTTGAGAGGTCTTTTGCTGGAGCTACAGCATATGGTACTTGGTGGTATGAATGTTCATATCCTGGAATTTCTTATAGTAAATAGCTACACTTCAAGCGGAAACTTTGCTAGGGACAGGGCCCTAGAAGAAAACAATCAAAAGGATTTGTGAAAACACAGGGAGAAAAGGAAATATAGAGAAAAGAGGGAGAAGCACAACAAAAGCAATGTGATTGAGTTGATGGAAGGCTCTTTTTGCATAACAACAGGAAATAGTCTTGAAAGCTGTATTCCAAAAACAAGTCTCCAAATGTAATGTTCTTATAATCTT